>CM042425.1:26519866-27719866 GCA_023631565.1 Gymnocephalus cernua
AGTTGGATAACTCTTCCTACTTATTTTGAAGCCAAGAATTTCACATTACTACTTTACTGGATAACCAGAAGCAACATCTGCATGAGACTAGTGCAGGTCTGAGGAGTCAATACATTCTTAGTCTGCATCAACGGAAGTACATTGCCAGGATAATTGCTTGACATCCGGCGCATGAGTTCCTCCACTTCCTGGGTTGCCGTTCTCAAACTCTGTTTGCTTTGGGTAACAACAACCAGAGCCTCCGAGCTAGCAAGCTACACGCTTAAAATGTCAAATTTTGAAGAAGACTTGAATCGTGCAACAAGGCAGGCCTGGTTGGTTCTTTCGCTGAATGATTGTAAAGACTTACAAAGAATATGTTTATGGTATTTACTATCTAACAGGGACATGCTAGCATGTTTGCCCACTGGTTATGGAAAAAGGTTTTATTTTCCAAGCATGGCCTATTGTCTGCAGTGAGCTAGCGAGGCTAACTTAAACAGAGAAATGGCATGAAAAGTCCATGTTTTTGGCTGTGTCCCCTCTTGTTGTGGAAGATCAGGAGAAAACCCTGCAGTCAAGGGGGTAGCTGCAACATGAAGACACAAGCGAAAAAATTGCTGCTGGCCAGTTCTCCTTCGTATACAGATCACCAGAAACATTCAGTTTGATATCCAGCGAGTACGTTTCTACAAGAGCCACATATAGCTAGCAACTCGTCTGTGGTTTTAACGAGTCCAGCAACTCCATGCTGTCTTACATCACAGAGGACAACTATGACTTGTTCACATGCCCCCTACTGCATATCTGATGTAATTACATGCACATCTGATACATTGCCACTACTTTATTGCAGCACCATGTAAAAACCACAAATAATTCAATATTCGACAACAATGCGCTTGCATTTGATGTTTGAATATTCAAATAGTCGACTATTCTGTAAAACTCCTACTGCACGCTAGAAAGAGGGCAGCTGCCACTCTTGTGAACGTGCACAGCTCTTTGCCGTTGCATTTTGCAGCGTTTATGATGGCTCAACTCTCTCCAACTTGCCACTGCAGCTCGCCGTGTGACCATGGCATCATGGCAACCACAGAAACCACCGTGAGGGAAACGATACAGAAGATGATTTACTGTATCTGAGTTTCCTGCATGATTCACCTCTTCACCAGCAGAGAACAGACAGATCAATGAAGAGAAAACGTATTGGAGCAACATCAGCTCTGAAGCCTGATGATCCAGTCTGGGACAATAAACAATGTTTATGACACTAGTTAGCAAAACTTGCTACAGTGCTCATCATAAGTGAATACACCCATGCTAAAGGTGACTAAAAATAGGAATAAAAAATCATCTTTTGGAAATGGATATAAAAAATTTGGAAAAATCCAATCTTTAAGGACACCAATTTTCTTTGTGAATGAATAATGTATCGTACATAAATAAATGTTCCTCCTTAAAATACAGGGGGCATAAGTAAGTACACCCCTATGTTAAATTCCCATAGAGGCAGGCAGATTTTTATTTTGAAAGGCCAGTTATTTCATGGATCCAGGATACTATGCATCCTGATAAAGTTCCCTTGGCCTTTTGAATTAAAATAGCCCCACATCATCACATACCCTTCACCATACCTAGAGATTGGCATGGGGTACTTTCCATAAGATCATCTCTCAATGCAAATCAAGCCAGCTATTAGGCTAACTGAAATAAAACCATGCCAATCTCTAGGTATGGTGAAGGGTATGTGATGATGTGCCAAAAATCTCTAAATGGCTGGCATTGCTCCTCTTGCGCCGCCTTCCTGCTCGACTGAGGAAGTTAATGCCACGTTGCTATGGGGTGGTATCGGGTGTGGTAATATCGGAGTCATTTTATGATTACGAGTACATCCAGTGTTCGCAACGAGTTATGACTGAATGAAGAATGACATCTCAAACAGTGTCAAACGATGTACAAACATGATGGAAAAATATGGCTTTTCTGTATGTTTCATTTATTAATTTGAACAACGTAAGAGTCTCCTCATCGCTCCACACAGATCTGTTTTCATCTGCCGCTGTTTTTCATCTCTTCAATGGAGCGGAAGCTTCAGTTATTTATTTATTTATTTATTGTGATTTATTTGCTAAGTCCATTTTCCATTGCTCTTTGTTACATTTTGCTTTTATTAAACACCATATTTTCCACTTCAGCCAAGCTTAAAAATGTTGAGGGTTCCTGCACATAAAAACAAGTGGATGGAAATACACCCAGTGTCATTCAATAATTCTGGCTGGTGCAGTCCTTTGCAAATACTATGGCTTGAACAATGATAAACCTAATTTTTCAAGGTGGAGGAATCACATTTTTGCAAATGAAGGCCTTTTGGAAAAGAATCCTTTATAGTTTTGTCCGTATGGTGGCTGGAGCATCAGAGAGGAAGACATCAACCATCAGCTTAACGAATACCGAGCTTTCAACTTAAATGACTGCAGACACATTAGGGATGGATCTTGCTTTGTGGACTATGGGTATAGTCTCGCTCCATTGATTTCTCACCAGCTTTTATTGCACTCCATCGACGGCTAATGCCTCTAAGATCCTGCCGCAGTCTGAATTATTCAGCAGGAGTGTTTTGTTTTTGTGTCAGGGCCGCGGGGGTAATTCTAGATCGGCGATATTTGATGATCTTCTGCAGAAGTAAAATGTCTATTCTCAGTGTAGCACAGTGACTTTTTTTTAATGGCCATGGGTCCGATGTGTGTGTGTTGGGTGATGCAGGGTCTCCATATCAGGTTGAGAAAGGCCCGTGACAGTGATATTTAGCGTCTGGCTGTGTTCCAATATCGTCCCAGGCATCATCAAGGCTTTTCATTTCAAAACAGGACAGACAGGTGGAATGAGACGGAACAGGAGATGACCGACTTCTTAATATCACGGGGGATTAAAAGAGGCATTGATGGAATAGCTCAGAAGTGGAAAGAATAGCCAAAGATAGAAAAAAAGGGAAGAAGTGAGAGAAATGAAGTGAACAAGAGAATGCAATAGAGAGCTAGAGACAGACAGAAACATGAAAAGGGAGAGTGTAAAGCCAAAGAGAAAATGAAGCAAAGCCACTGAGGATAAGACAACAGCACAGAAGATATATATATATATATATATATATATATATATATATATATATATATATATATACACACACACACACACAGGGAGAGGAAGAGGGATCCACAGAGATGAGAGGAGAGGACAAAAGTGCGTTGGTTAAGATTCAGGGCAGGCGGTGGCGCGGGGCTATCATTACCATACATCAGGACAATAAATGAGGCTTTCAGCAGGCCGTAATAAGAGTTTGATAAATCATCGGGGCCAGAATTAACTAGACGTCAAAACAATGTGAGGGCTCTGACGGATGGCAGAGGAGGGGCCGATGGCACAGATTAGTCTAGCTGGAAGTGAAGGAGCGCTGAAGGGAGGGGGGGTGGGGCATGAGGGAGGGGGGAGGAGGGGGGGAGAGGTGAGGAGCACAAGGCACAAGGACAGAGGCAGGAAGACTGTTAAACAGCGGAATGAGACCAGGTCTGCTCCGTCACGTTCATGTTGATGAGGAAGTTAGCATCACACTAGCGAGGAGATGACAAGACATGTGTGTGTATTAGTGTCTCCCGCCTGTGTGTTAATATCTGCTGACCTCTGACCTCAGGGATGTGTGCTTATGCTGTAAAAAGTTATTTGTGTGTGTGTGTGTGTGTGTGTGTGTGTGTGTGTGTGTGTGTGTGTGTGTGTGTGTAGTTTTTTAGGCATCCAAGGGGGGGAGCTGTTCATTTGTGTGCATGTGTTCGTGTGTGCGTGTCAAGCTTTCACCACCCCGCAGCTTATCCTGTTGGTTATCATGATGAGAGGTTAGTGCAGGACTGCTACTGTCCGTCTAGCCCCCCCCCCACCCCTTCCCCCCCCAGTGGGTAGCTTTAATTGCCAGGCTCTGACCTTTGCCGAGCGGCAGTGACAAGGCCTGTCCGTAGCGGTGGGAGGTGGCAGCGGCTCGATTAGCTGTGACAGCAGAGCCGGGCGATCGGAGGGAGCGAGTGAGTAAGAGAGAGAGAGAGAGAGAGAGAGAAAGGGAGGGGAAGGGGTGGAAAGAGAGAGAAGGAAAGAAATGAGGGCGAGTAGAGAGCCAGCACCGGCTAATTGGAGCCCCTCATCCTCGGAGCAGTGAGCCAGAGAGCAGTCGCAGTGGTCTCGGGCACGGTGACTAGTGTGTGCGCACGTGTGTGTGTGTGTGAGCTTGAGAGATTGCAATGTGTGTGTCTGGAGGTGTGAATTACTTGTGTGTATTGTGGATTCTGTGTAAATGTGTGATCTATCCTGTATATGTCTGACATGTATAACTGTATTGGTGGAGCCTTTTGTGTGTGTGTGTGTGTGTGTGTGTGTGTGTGTGTGTGTGTGTGTGTGTGTGTGTGTGTGTGTGTGTGTGTGTGTGTGTGTGTGTGTGTGTGTGGCCAGAGATAGGCTAAGTGGAATGGACAGTTAGATTGAACAGAACGAGGCACAATTACTAGGTGAGGCTGAGAAGATAATGTTGTCCCAATCTAAGTCACCCCTCGGCCCCCCATCTCTCTCTCTCTTAGACACACACACACACACACACACACACACACACACACACACACACACACACACACACACACACACACACTCAGACACACACACACACACACACACACACACACACACACACACCAATCAACCTGCATACTCCCTCTCTCTTTCAGAGTTAGGCTAGAATCGAATGGTCTCTGAAGAATCACAGGGTGGACAGCCAGCAGGCAAAGACCACCCAGCCTTTATCAGCTGTCTTTCTTCCACTGCCTGCTGGGAGAAGTGAGCGTTTAGGCCTGATGACAAGAGAGACACACCCAGGAAGCTAGTCACAAATGCCTCATTTCCCCTGCATGGTACGACTCGACTCGACTCGACACACTGTTGGTACCAGATGCTTTTCTCTACTTTGTTTTCCACTGCGGGTAGGACCCCCTCGTTGTAACATGATTCTCAGCCGATCGCCATAGCGATGCCATTTGAAACTGCCGTGACATCACCTTTAACGCAACACTTGCTAGACCCTTCTATTAACGGGGACTGCACTTCGTTAGTCTTGCATTGCCAGCGCTCGAGTAAAGGTCTGGCTACACCACAGATGCATTCTGGGATAGGAGAAAAAAATGCTCTGGGTTTTTTGCATTTCTTTAAACCAATCACAATCGCCTTGGGCGGGCTAAGCTCCGGACGCAGCGACGGTGGCTCTGCAAAATCGTCACGGGGAAGGAACTTGTTTTGGTGGAAAATGTGCACCTCGCAAAGGAAAACGGCACATCAAATATTAAATGAAGTTAACACTTCAGACAATACAGTAACGTGAGCTATTTAAATTAGGTGGATACATGGTTAAATGTAATTTACTCTTACCAGTGTATCGCCGTGTGTTCTCCATAGAAATCCCACCAGTCGGCCCTAAACATCCCAGTTAGATAGTAAATGCCTTAAACATATTCTTTGTAAATCTTTTCAATCATTCCCCAAAAGAACCAAGCAGGTCTGCTTTGTTGCACGATCCAAATTCTCTTCAAAACTTGCCATTTTCAGTGTGTAGCTTGCTAGCTCGAAGTTTGTTGTTTCTCGATGGAGTTTGAGAACGGCAACACAGAGAGCGGAAGGTCAGGGACAGGCAATTATCCTGGAAATGTACTGTGGTTGATCCAGGCAAGCACTTTGTCAATTGTACGGTGTAGTTGTTAGAAGTATCAGTCAATATGGAAATCTTAATTCTCACTATGTATCAGTTTTTGTATTAACTTTATTTTTTTTTTGTGCGTCACAATGAATAAGCATGAGACAGATGCAGCTACTCTACTAAACCACATTAACCTATTTTAAGTAGTTTTTTGTCTTTCCCACTTAATCATCTAGAATTTTAAATTCAATTGCAGTCACAGATCACATTTGTAAGTCAAAAATGTCTTTCCACCGCTGATGAAATTACTCAGCAACTTGGATCCAGTTTCCAATGAGAATCATCGCCCTTGGATCACAGTTTATTGAAATTCATGAAATGTATCACAGATCTCTCTGTGTGAAGAGAAAGTGTTGGAAAACCCAGGCTTGGCTGCCTCAGCCCCACAGTCAAAACACACTTCAGATTCAACTCATTTGATTGCATTTCTTCCCCATTTCTGAAACATAATACATTGAGCAGTGGCAGCAAAGTGGATGACAGACAGAGAGGAAATGAGGTGCAACCTGGACTCAACCCATAATGTCATAATGACATGACGCATGCACGCTAAACCTCAGCTGGACCTGGACACCACAACCACAACCTTCATATCTAATTTAACTCCATGGGAAGAAAAAAAGGTACATCCAAATCATACATGTACTACCACCCAGGGGCGGGGCTAGAAGCGGGGGATAGGGTGGGACAGGCCCCCCCTGAAATATGATTGGAACCCCCCCACACACACACACACACACATCAATTGGGCTACAGTGCTGTCAATCTGACAATTGTGATATCATTTGGATCGGAGTACTGTCACTTGGTTGCCTGTTCTGCCAATTTTCCCAGCTCTTGTCACATGACCAGTTAATGTTTCCATAATGACTATTTCTTAATTCTTATACCATGAAACCAGCACTGGAATTGTTTTTTTAAGTGGAAGCCTGAGCCTATAGCAAATGTGTATTGTATTTGGATAGACTTTACAATTTGTTGAAAATAAAAAAGTGACATTAATAATGAATGTGATGTTTTATTTAGCAGAATTGCATTGTGTTGTTCTATCCTATCCAATATTTCCTAGATTGCTAAGCAGATTTTCTATGCCCCCTGACTGATTATTGGTCCCCACTGTGCTACCCCACTTAAAAAATCCTGGAATCGCCCCTACTACCACCCTCAACAGGTTCTAATATTAAACTTAGTGCAACCACACTGAATCGTGATGCCCCTTAGTGTACATTGCTTGACAAAGGGCAACAGTGGCTTTGAGTACAGCTGACTGGTTCGGTTTACAGCTCTATTTTAGATGGGCAGACACTCTGTGTATCCCTTGTTAAATGTGATACTCTTGTCACAGGATTGAGAGGTCTAAATTGGGTTAAGTCGACCCAGGTGAGGTTCAGGGGTTCACAGCAAGGACAAACGCAGCTCTACTTGTTGTAAAAGTTCAGCGCCTCTTGCCAACGGGACCTCTTTGGTTATTTCGGGTTTGACTGTGAAGCAAAAGGAAAACCTCAAGAACATCTGCAGCTGTTTACTCTAAAAGTGAATTATTATGGAACTAAATTTGAGAACTACATGATAAAATCTGAAATGAAAACCTGCTGTAAATAAAAACACATCTTGTGATTAGAAAGAATATTGTTAATGTCCATTGGAATTCACATTCAGTTCCAAGAAATCCTGTGCTGTGTTATCTGCATTGAAAATACATTTCAATATGGGGAATTTAGTATGTTAATATTACATACAGTTCAAGTGACGTCTGTATGTATATCATTTGAAATGTCAATTATTCTCACTTCCTGTCTGCCATGCTGGTTATCTGTCATATCTGTGGCTCGCAGACACTGGGATTGGGCCTCAAATTGAGTGTGGAGATTGGGATTTGGCCCCCAATAGGCCCTGACACACCAAAGAGATCGTTGGCCGTCGGTCCAAGTTGGGCCAACAGTGTGCGTCGCCCTAGCTGTTATGGGTTTCTGTGTGTCGTTTGCCTTTTTTTTTTTGGAATTGGTGTCAGAGACGTCGGTGAGAGGAATCCATTTGATTGGCAGAGAGCTGCTCGGTCCCTTCGCTTCCTCACCGCAGGGAGACTTCTCTTTCAGCTTGCAACTTGTGAGTCACAACAAGTTAAAACAAGTTTAAATCAGCTTCAATATGAGTCATCGTAGTTGCTAGACAGAAGAAAACATTAAAGCTATAGTGTGCCGCCTCCGTAAGGAATTCTAAGTAATGACAACAAAACTGTCGTCGCGTCCACATGATACAAGCCTTACGTGACCGTTAGCTTTGTAGCAACTCATTTGGCAACAGCTTGAATGTAACGGACGTTCATTAATATCAAAAAGTTACACACTAAAATTAAAGCGTGTGTGTGTGTGTGTGTGTGTGTGTGTGTGTGTGTGTGTGTATGTGTGTGTGTGTGTGTGTGTGTGTATGTGTGTGTGTCTGACCTGTCAGTAGCGAGTGCTCATGGTGGTCTGAGCCACCGGGACATCCTGCAAACTTCACATCTGATCTAATTTAACTTTGCTGCGGGGAGAAATATGTCCCAAAACTGATTCACACATGTACTACTTCCCCTGCTATGTTAGTAATATTAACTAACCCTTTATGGCGTGGTGTCACGTCCCTGACTGACAAACAGCGCTGTAATGACAACCATCTGGCGTAGTAATGAAGGCAGCAGTGGGAATGAGATGTTTTAATTAATGAAAGCCACTCCATTAGCTCTGATGAGGGGCTTATCAGCTCCGGCTCATTATGCAAATGGATTAAGACCGCCAAGCGTCCTGAGTTGTTAATGACAGAGATGTTTTAGGCGTTTTGTTCAGAGCATATGTATATGGCAGGTTCGGCCGAGGCAAGGGCTGCATTTGTGGCAGAAAAACATTTTGACAAGAAGATTGTAAAAGGAGTTGAGATTGCGCGCAGCAGGACAAGAGCCTGTTGCATGCGCTCCACTTTTCGTCACCAGGGGGCGGGTGCCAGCTGATTCTGCTTGAGTGACATGCGAGCAGTCGCTCCAAACAAACCTCTTTCAATTATTCTTCTACACCCCTGGGCCCCTTATGCAATAAGAAGCTATACTCTTTTAATGCCTGTGTCTTCATCAGTTGCATGTTTTCATACAAAAGGAGCTTTACACACACATCATCTTAGTTGAATATTTCATCAATGTAGCCAGAGTGGCTGGTGAGCAAAAACATTTAATGTCAAGCCCTGAATGTATGTAATGAAATGCATACACATTTTAAGTGATATATTACCAAGACATGCGTATAATATAAATATATCCCAGATGCATGCAATGATCAAGTCATGCAACTAAATTAGGGTACCGGCACCGTTTTTTGGTCTGCTTCAGGCACTGATTCAAGGTGGCCTCCTTTTACCAAGGCTGGCCAAGAAGCCATCCGCTCTTTCAACAATGACACAAAAAGTTTCGGCTATATGTATACATATTATGTACGATGCAATGTGTATCCATTTTTATTAGGATTTTCTAGTGCTGTCAGTTTAATACGTTATTAACGGCGTTAACGCAAACCCATTTTAATGCCGATCATTTTTTTATCGCACGATTAACGTTCTTTCGGATCTAGCTAGACCGGAAACAAAACAGACACGGCTGGCAAAATTACGAATCCCACTATGGCCACGCCCTGTCCCGCCCTACGAAGCAGCTCGATTGGTTGGGGTTAGGCATTTCACCTCGAGTGGTTAAGGTTAGGATAGCGGATTGGTCAGGGGATAGGACCTGAACAAATTGGGTTACGTTACCTTGGACACCTGGCCAATAGTAGTGATTGAAGGGCGGTCTCGGCGTGGCCAGCCGTACACACACTTGTTTGGGCGTGCAAGCCGTGTAGCTAGCTACTACTGTAGGCTCGTCACGGCGATTAGCTTCGGAGCGAGTAACGACTCTAGAGTCATAGTGAGAGAAACAAAGTGTCTCCCCTGTTCTTTCTGACCACGGTGGGAAACCTGGAGCAGGAAAAGTTAACCCTCTCCTTGATTTTACGTTTTTTATGGAGGACAACCAGGAAATGAGTCGGGGGAAACCATAGTCGCTATGACGACGAGCCACGCTCGCCTCAGGCATGATTCAGCCACCACTGCACTGCAATGGAAAATCGAGGTAACAGTGTTACATTGTGTGACAGATTATTAGCTCCAAGTGTGAATGTTAGTGTGAAATTGAACACTACGTATATGCCAATCAGCAATAGCAAGTTGATCCACTTTTCCAGCATTAAAATGAGAAAATATAATGGGACAAAAAGAAATCAAGGGACATTTAGAATTGATAAAAATGTGCGATTAATTGCGATTAATCGTGAGTTAACTATGACATTAATGCGATTAATCGCAATTAAATATTTTAATCGTTTGACAGCACTAGTATTTTCATGTTCCCAAATAAACATTAATTTACATTTAGGATTAGGAACAAACTTAAAACTGCACTAATAAATACTTTTTATATTAAAAATGGACCAAATGACAATGTGTAATGTGAAAGAGGTTGTTTTTAGTGATGAGCCCACTCTGCTTCTGCCTCTGCCTCTTTTAGCTCATTGTTTTGGTTTGCCTTCCGCGAACTCCCCTCTTATCAACACAGAGGTTTTTTGGCAGCAACTGGTAACGACTGTACACACACCTACTGAGCACCGAACAGCGGACAGACAGAGTTAGCAACTAGCAGGGGAGAAAGTCTCCAAGCTAAATAGATAGGTCAGAAATTGGTGGAGACCAAAACAGAGCCAAAAGCAGAGTTAGGCTACAGAAAACTCAAGCTTTAACTTTTAGTGTTTTTCTCCCCATTTTCGGCCAGTTGTGTGTATTTGGATGTGCATCAAAGTGTGTGTGCGTGCGTGCGTGTGTGTGTGTGTGTGTGTGTGTGTGTGTGTGTGTGTGTGTGTGTGTGTGTGCGTGTGTGTGTGCGTGTGTGTGTGCGTGTGTGTGTGTGTGTGTGTGTGTGTGTGTGTGTGTGTGTGTGTGTGTTCACATGGGGGCCAGGTTGTGTGGCTCTCTTTGACCCTGTGGTCATTAATCTCACTTGCTGTCAGGGTAATGGACACTGATGGACAGGATTGTGTTTGCTCGCACACACTCCTCCCTCACACACACACAAACACAAAGCCACACACTTACACACCAGTACCTCTAGGTGCTGACAGCTTCAAACAGCCCCCCTCCACACACACACAATTCAGTTACTCATTCACAGCAGCTGACGACCATTCATGGAATAATCCACAAGATGACTTGCTTTTTGCTGGTGTGCGTGTGTGTGTGTGTGTGTGTGTGTGTGTGTGTGTGTGTGTGTGTGTGTGTGTGTGTGTGTGTGTGTGTGTGTGTGTGTGTGTGTGTGTGTGTGTGTGTGTGTGTGTGTCTGAGTGTGTTAGGTGTTCTACAGTCAGCTGTCACTCCCTCTGCCGGTCCGTTGGAGCACTCAAACCCTTTTCTATTTAAATTGGTCAAAGCTGCCGTCGGGCCTTCACCTATTCACTGTCCCACGAGGTTTCTACAATTCTCCAAAACATCTGTATGTTACATTTCCAGAGTCACAGTGAGGTTAGCAACACAACCCCGGCACTAACCACACCGCTTTGTCCAGCCTGCCTGCTCGCTTCCTCCACATTTCAAAGCAATTACTCCATGTTGATTTAGCTGTCATTGGGGGCATGTGTTCCAGCGTGATTTATAGAAGCTCGCCCGGTGCCAGTTGACTCGCGATAAATTGCACAATATTCCGAAAGGCTCATTTGCTTAGCGCTACATTAGGGGGCCGATGATTGCTACACAAAGCCATGTAAATGAGTTCTGAGAGGGGCCCCATCACTCAACATGTCATGTAGCCAATCCCATTATTATTTATGACTGGAGCTGGGCCGTGTTTCCTCAGAGACCATGTGAGGCTCATATGTGTGCTGTGACAGCTCCACTCTGCCTGTGTGTGTGTGTGTGTGTGTGTGTGTGTGTGTGTGTGTGTGTGTGTGTGTGTGTGTGTGTGTGTGTGTGTGTGTGTGTGTGTGTGTGTGTGTGTGTGTGTGTGTGTGTGTGTGAGAGAGAGAGAGAGAGAGAGAGAGAATGATATAGGCCATATTTGTGTTTCAAGCAGGATGGAGCCAGGCTCGCTGTGTTATCTGCTGGAGGGTGAAGATTAAAAGATGGTGATGATTGTACATGGCGAGATGGAAAGATGACTAACTTGTTCAATCTTTCTCTTTTTCCCTCTTTCAGGGTCTTTGTCTCTCTCTTGTAATACACACAGGCGCACACACACACACACACACACACACACACACACACACACACACACACACACACGCACACGCACACTTAACAAGCCAATAAATCCAGAGTTGTTCCCAAACAAAAGCCTCTTCAGTGCACAGACAATGGAGGAGATCAGTGCAGTTCATTGTGTTTATTCACTCTTATCTCCGTCATGTCAGGGCCGGCGTGAAGAGCCGCCCGGGCCTGGGCCTACAGTATTTGGCCTTTTTCACGGTCGCTCAGACATGTCATAACACCGCTACTTACATTCACTGCTGTCAAACATGTCAGCTCTCCAAACCATAACAAAGATAACAGAGGCTCTGCTTTCCATCGCTCAGCTGCTGGATATCTGTGTGTGTGTGTGTGTGTGTGTGTGTGTGTGTGTGTGTGTGTGTGTGTGTGTGTGTGTGTGTGTGTGTGTGTGTGTGTGTGTGTGTGTGTGTGTGTGTGTGTGTGTGTGTGTGTGTGTGTGTGTTTTGACATTACAGCTGAGCTGTTATTTGATCAGAACAGTGATCTAAGTGTCTGTGGTGATTAGGTGTAATCTGCTTTCCAGAGCTGTGATCTACGGTCTGCAGCTGGGTGGGGAGGGCGTGTGTAGCAGACTGGGTTATAACAGGCACAAATCACACACACAGTTGAAAGCTATGTTGCTTCTACAAAGACATGTAGATGTAGACAGAAAGTCAATGTGGTGAACTGTGAAGATATAACCCTTAAAGCCCCGGTTCGCAGTGTAACTAAGTACATTTTCTCAAGTACTGTAAGTACAAGTTTGAGGTACTTGCACTTTACTTGAGTGTTTTCTTTTCATGCCACGTTCTACTTCTACTCCGCTACATCTCAGAGAGAAATATTGTTTTATTAAAAATGTAACTACCCAACAATATAACGGCCTACAAGTCTAGCTGAAATGATAGACACAATAGAGGATTTTTCTGGATTTCTTTACATAGCAACACTATGTAACTTTTACTACAACTCGCGCAACATGGTCTATATTGAATTTGGGCTTTGTACATTAACCAATGATTGGTAAAGTTATGGATACCACCAGTATATTCAACTCCAGTGCAATATGGCTGTGTATCATATCTAGATCTCATTGCTTTTGTTGTAATTTATGGGGAGGCACTATATGGGAAAAAACTAAGGGTGCTCCGATCAGGATTTTTGGGGCCGATCACCGATTGCTGGAAGACGTATCGGCCGATACTGATCACCGATCACTTTTATGAACTGAAAATGACGCCATTACGTAACAGTCACACATGTTTAGAGAATGTATCAGTAACTGTTTGGCTTTCTGTCCTAGCTCAAAATCTAAAAAATGTCCTTTCAATCACTGCACATTTCTTCAGCACACACAGACACACACAGTCAGTCACACACACACACACACACCGACACACACACACACACGGGGAAACAGCTGTTTGAGCGGCGCCGGAGCTGCTAGCTACACGACTCCGCTCTGCCTTAGCGTTAGCTAACTTTGAAAACTCCTCATACTCCTTTCTGTGACTAACCTTCAAATGTCTGATAAGGTTGGTGGTGTTAAATGTCTTTGGAGCTTTCCGTCTCGTGGTATTTCCTCGGCACACACGTTGCTAATCGCTAATGTATTGTCTTTTTCCCAGATAGCAATGAGTCGGCGGACCACCGGCAGTGCTCCAGAGGCAGTAGAAGCGTCAGAATTGCGTAATCCGGAGCACCGGCAAACGTAAAAGCGGTAGCCGTCTTCCTACCGTCTTCATTCCGCGGCCGGCCGCGGGCCAAACCGCTGTTCTGCCGCCGTTCAGACACCTTGTAGAACTGCCAGACCGCTGAATGTAGGGACGCCGCCATTTTAGCTCCATGTTGAAAATGTTCTCAGGAGTAGTGCGCTCTTAATACATCCATGGTAGTGCGTCATCTGATCGGCCTATCTGATCGGCCTTTATGGAGACCACCGATCAAACTATTTAAAGCCATTATCGGCCGATACCGATCCCCAAAGGAGAAATTTTACGTCCGTTAAAATCCCCAGGCTTGTTACACACACATTTTGTTTTTAGTTTAAAAATGGTCTTTATATCGTTTTCTTTTTACTGTCAGCAAAAGTACAGGTACGTGTTTGTAGTGGACAAAAAGATTGCCATCTAAACCAGGACCACCTCAGGTCCTGTCCTCGACCAGCTCCGTCGTCCAAGCCAATCCCACTGCACGTCGTCCTGTGCAACCGATGGTGCCTCCGCAGCTCCTGACCCTGCCTGCTAGGCCCACCTCAGGCCGTCTCCACAGCTCCCTCCTTCTGCTCTTCCCCACCAGAACACTTATCACTGCCTCGATCTCGCATCTAACCCCGTCATTAGGAGATGCGCTACCGGTGTGTTTGGAGAGCGCCGTTGTGCCAATCCAGCATCTCCCCTGATTAAGAGATGCACCTCAGGTGTGCTGGAGGTGTCTTTAGCGTCTGTGCCAGGCAAGCAAAGAAAACAATCCAAAAGCAATACAACACACTATATATATATAATAAAAATATGAAAAACACACATAGACATAGACATACACAAACATATGCACTTGCAACAGCCATCATCTGCAGTTATGTCACTTATTCCATCAACAGGAACATTACGTATCTTGGTAATGATCTCTGAGGAAATTTAGGATAGATTTCAGCCTTCTCCAAATCAAAGAGGGGATCCAATTTATCGCCCACACTGATGACTGATATTAGTTGGTTTGACTCCTTAATTGCACAATGGAAGCATGAAGCCAGACAGAATACAACAAGTGGAGTATACAGTACAGCCAAGTTTGCAATGGACCTTTTGATTTTTTTTGCCATTGGAATCTATTTGTATTGCTGTGAAGCCAGGCTGACTGCAGGAGCATGTTACAGACTTAAAGAGCAACTGCACCGTCAGTTGCAGGTACAGAGTCTGAAACCTAAAAAATAGTAGAAAAGACAAATATTATTAGTGATAAATATGTTTAAAAAAAAACTTAAGCACTTGCTTTTTACTGTAAGAGCTATTGTATAACTGCAGTTAAAGCATTTTCAGCTGTTCTCACTTCATTCATCTCTCTCTCTCTCTCTCTCTCTCTCTCTCTCTCTCTCTCTCGCTTGCTTGCTCATCTTTTGTCCTTCATTGCCTCTCCCCATCTCCTCCGCCTCCTCCTCTCCACTGGAGCTTTTTGTTTTTTAACGGATGAGTTATTGACTTAAGCAGGGCCAATTAATCAGGGTGTAATGGGGCAGCGGGGAGGCCCAGGGAAGCCATGCATCATGGGCCAGAGATGAGCTCTGTCAGCCTGCTCATACAGCCCTCCTCAATCACTCCCACATTAACGCCAGGCAGAGATGAGCAGGAGGAGGAAGAAAGGAGGATTGTGAAGGAGAAATAGGGAGGGAGGGGAGATACAGGAAAACAGAAGAAAAAGGGAGTATTGTACATGTGTACATTCTAACTCCGAGCCTGTCAAAAAATTACACTTGGTCAGGTGCGTTTGGCGCTTCTTGCTGACGCAAAAGGTTTCCTTGAGCGCCTAGCCCTTTGGCGTCATCTTTAGATGCGCTTGGACGGGAGTCTTTCATTTCATTTCATTTTTCGCCGTTCTGGGTCAGGACGTACCTTTAACTGACATGTAGCTCAAGAACAGGAGAGTTAGATTTAGGAAAAGATTGTTGGTGGCGTTATAATATGTACATTGACACGCGGGACAATGTTCCACCAAAACAAATTCCTTCCCGAGGCTATTTTGCAGAGGCACTGTGGCGCCTTGTACCGTCCAAGACGATTGTGATTGGTGTAAACAGTGTTGGTCATCTTACTTTAAAAAAGTAATTAGTTACAGTTACAAATTACTTCTCCCAAAAAGTAATAGAGTTAGTAACTCAGTTACCACATTGTAAAAGTAATTAGTTACTCAGCAAAGTAACTGAAGTTATTTTGTATGTTCTATAACGCTATTACATTCTATAACATCTTTAACGTCAAAGATGTTTATATTAACTGAAGAATAAAAACACTATATACAGTATTTTAGAACATTTGGTATTTATTTAAACTCAATAGATTGCAGCCTGCCATATGATATGCATAGAAATAAAATTGCAATCAACGTGTTCAGCTCGGCCTTGGTCACCTGTTGCTGACCCGAAAAATCGAGCGTTGCTTGTTTTAACAGAGTGACTCCGTCTCCTTTGCTGGAGCTCACGCTAGCTGCATTTGGGCTTGGGGTTATTATGGGGTTGGGTTAGCAGCAGCAACAAGTGTCGTGTTGATGTGAGGTACTTCATAAGATTCATTGCTTGAGGCAGACGTGGACAAAGTATTTTTTGCTGGGCAGAGCATGCATGTTACATAAACATTCTTGTCTTTAATTTCAATGAGCGAGAAGTAGTGCCGGTACTTCCAGTTCGAGAACGCTACCTTTGTCGCTGTCTTGTGTTTAGTGGTAGTCAGAGCGTGCAGTGAGACAACGTGAGCAGGGCATCCGCCCACCCAGCCAATCATCCTCGCATTTGCAACGGTGTCATCACCCCCCCCCCCCCCCCCCCCCACTGCTCTCTCCAGGCAGCTGATGTGTAGCCAAAGCCTGACACCTCGTGCTTCATTCAACCAAATTGCAGTAACGCGCCACTTTATATTCTCAGTAACGATAATGGCGTTGCAACGATGGGAAAAGTAATTAATTAGATTACTCCGTTACTGAAAAAATAATGCCGTTAGTAACGCTGTTATACTTAAACGCCGTTACTCCCAACACTGGGTTTAAAGAAATGCCAATAAACCAGAGCACGTTTTTCTGCCATCCCGGAATACTGTGTGGACTAGCCAGACCCTCCTTGTAGCGCTGTGGAGGAAGGATTGGCAATGCAAGACTACCACCACCCAAACCAACCTCCTTACGTGGATTTCGGTTTTTCATACTACTCCCTTCTGTTGTCGCTCTTACAGTAATACTACATCATCTTACAGCACAGCTGTCTAGCTGCTGCTATGCCCGGTGCATTCCATACAGACACTAAAGGGTGATATTTGCGTCAGTATCTGACACTGATACCCACTGACCAAGTGTGTTTTACAAGTTGGGAGTGAGCAAGGGTTGCATGTGTAATATGAATCTGAGTGCAACAGCCTGAGAATGTGTGAGTTTGTGAGAGCTCACACGTAGACTGTGGACTTCATACCACCCAAGACCATCAACACTGTTGTCTTTGGCGGCTGTTTGTCTCATCTCAGCTTACCTCACGTGGCTTATGAGTGTGTGTGTGTGTGTGTGTGTGTGTGTGTGTGTGTGTGTGTGTGTGTGTGTGTGTGTGTGTGTGTGTGTGTGTGTGTGTTGTTGTCTTGCGTCTGAGTCAGATGAGACCAAACACTTGACTGCACTTTACACCCAAACATAGCATGCCAGAGATCAAATCAAAATCATAACATACACACAACCTGAGATATCTGTTGTTTCTGCATTGAAGGAACACACACACACACACACACACAAGCACACACACACACACACACACACACACAAGCACACACTTACAGTAACCATATGTACTCACACTCGGTTTCAAAAAAGTCATGATGATATTGGGCTTGATGAAAGCTCTTTGGCCATATGGAAGATAACAATTACTTATTCATCAATAAGTAAGTTTCAATTTTATATATATAAACCAATGAAATTAAATAAAACACATGCATATTTGAATTAATAAATACATAAATCCTAGTAATTAATAAGTACATCAAATATGAATTTATTGTATTTAGTCTTGTGTTTCTACATTTACATTGTTTTCTGTATTTCAACATTTATTTATTCTCTTAATTTAAAGATATAACGTGTAACTTTTCCGCATTAAAATCTACGTAGTCATTTAAACGTGATTGCACCTATATTTTATTGAGACTAAGACAATGCATGCACTGAGACAAAAATGCGTTTGCCCACCTATATAAATACAGAGGAGACGGTGAATAACCCTATTTCAAGAAACGGTGGCGTGTTCCTTTAAAGGTTCGAACACACGGACCGACCCTCGGCAAAAAGGCAGTTGGACTGATCAGTCTCCCCGAATTGGTCAAAAAAACACACTAAAGCGACAAGACGTAATACGTCTCCATAACAGCAGGCGCCGCTAATCTGTATTGTCGCCAAAGACAGTATATAAAATGGACCGAGTGACTCCGCTGTTTTTGACGGAGACAAGTGTAGTCTATTAGAAGCACTTTTCCGGTGATGGCTGAGCGTTACTGAGCGTTACTGATTCAAAGACAGACTGTCAGTGCGGCTTGTTCAAAATAGGATCTCATATTTTACTAAAATAGTTCACTGAAATGTGTTTCTGAAAACATTTTAAGCGAGAAATAGGCCATGCAGTTGCTAAATTCGTCTTCATTTCAGATCAACAAAGGTCAGTTTAAAAGATTTTCGTCAGATTTTGAGAGACTCTAGTCACTCTTGGTCCGCTCCTTGTTTCCGGCTTAGAACTCTACCAATCAGATGGGTCATTTGCAGTGTTGGTCATCTTACTTTAAAAAAGTAATTAGTTACAGTTACAAATTACTTCTCCCAAAAAGTAATTGAGTTAGTAACTCAGTTACCATATTGTAAAAGTGACCTGTGTGACCTGTTGCTGACCCGAAAAATCGAGCGTTGCTTGTTTTAACAGAGTGGCTCCGTCTCGCTGGAGCTCACGCTAGCTGCCTTTGGGCTTGGGGTTATTATGGGGTTGGGTTAGCAGCAGCAACAAGTGTCGTGTTGATGTGAGGTGCTTCATAAGATTTGTTGCTTGAGGCAGACGTGGATAAAGTCTTTCTTCCTGTTCCGTGCCATCGGCCTTCATTTTGGCAGATGGCACGGAACATACCGAACAAGCACTGACCTCGCTAGACTGTCCGATGGCCAAATATCGGCCAATCTCAGTCCGAACCTTAACATTCACACTGCGCTTTGTCAAACGCACCAAATACTGTGAACAAATGTTGCACGATCCAAACGGTCGCTTGTTTATTGGACAGAATATCCAAAACTCGCCGACACTTCTGGCCTCGTGAATGGAGCAGCACCAAATGTATAACGTCTTGGGTTTTCTGGTTCTGCTTTTGTGTTTCTAATATTTTAGAAGAAGCCAAACAATGAGTAGCTAACAGACAGCGAGTGAAGGAGAGAGAGAGAGAGATGTCAGACAGGCGACCAGCGATGTGTGCGCAGAACAGCTTATGGATCTAAAAGTTACCATCCCTTATAAGTCCATAAATTGTGTACAAGATTGAAATTGCAGGCTAGTAAATGCTCTGTTTTTGGTTCACTTCCTATATTTAGGTCGGATCACAATCTCACCTAAAGTGAACTAAACTCTAGTTCACTTGGAAGCCAACCGAGACCCCCGTTTTCAAGAGGACCAGAGTTTGTTTGTTTGATCCACAACCAGAGTTCGGACGAGCTTTTACACCAGTCCAAAACTAACCGGACTACTATTAAATATATATCATATTTAGTTTAATTGTTCATTTATATTTTAATTACAGCTTTTGTTTATTTATCTTTTATTTTATTATGTATCAATTGTATATTATACTGTATATCTATTTCAGAATGTATCTATTCATTTATTTAAACAAATGTTTTGTACAACATTCTGCAATCTCTGAAATATACAATTGTCAGCGAGAAATTAAGTTAAAAGAAGAGGCAACTTTTTTGTAGAGCTTCAGTTTTCACTGTGAATGTTGTGATCTGTCAATAATGCTAATCCAGTGGCCGACGATGGCTTCAAGTTCACCCTTTATGGCAAGTGAGCACAAGAACTACACAGTCTCCTAACAGTTTGGTTGATTATTTGATCCAATGCTGCTTTTTCTTAATTTACAGGCTTTTCTCGTCGGGCTACCTTCATTACCAATAACGTGCCAATTACTAATGAAGCTCAGCTTAAGTTCATTCAGGAAGACTGCTTCACATTTCTCTCTCTCCTGGCCTAATCAGCTGCATTGTCAGCAGATGAATGTTGGGCGTCTACTCTTTCACTTAAACCAACTGGATTTTGCCGCAATCTCTGTGAGCTATGGCGTTGCTGCATTCAAACTTTAAATCTGTCTACTCTTTGCTGCTGTCAGTGGTCATTTCAGGCAAAAATCGATGCGACCCTCCTCCACCCCATTCACCTCCAGTTCTCATCATTCCCAGCGCCAAGGGATCTTCCATCAGAAGCCCCGCTCCAAATCCCATCCATCCAGATCTTCAGGCTTCCTTTATCCCTTCATCACCTCCACCAGTGCCTAGACGCCATTGGGGGGGATATTCCTATACATCAACAGCCTCTATACCCCTTATAATTTAACATTGCGATGGAGTCTGTTCGCCAAAGACTTTAACATATCAACCTATCATGCGCCATGTTCATTAAACTTATTAAATGAAGTCTCTCCTAATTGAACAGACCAACCGTGTCAGCCAATCAGATTCCAATAGGAGCCATGTGCCCCTACTATGCCCCGCCCACCGCCCCTACCAACCTGCCTGGCCCTGAGCAAACGCAGCACTGCGACGGAGGCTTCATGTAAAATTCACAGCCGACAATGTCAGACACAAGAAGTTTCACTCAGCCTGATTGACTTATCTGACTTCCATTGGTAGAGCTTTTACAAATATCAGTGACACTTGTCAGTCAATGGCTTTAGGCCCACCACGCAGCTGTGTGTCACATCATAATCCCCCGCCATGTAAAAATATCCACTTAACATGCCGTCCATCACTTTTATCTCCTTCAGCGAGTCCTTCTTTTCTGTCTGTCTGAGTCTGTCATGATGGAAGCTGAAATATTGCCTCTTAAAGTAGCACTCTTTTCTCTGTGAAATCAAGGACAGGAAGTGAAATAGAAACATAATATCTGTCCTTTTTATCCAAAGAGCTCTTCCTGCACTATTAATGTATACATTTATAATATGGATAGCCCAAATGAGAGTTCCCCTGACTCCTGGCAGTAACATGTTCTGCCCACTGAGCTTCACTTTCACCTATTGAGCTGCACACAAGTACAAACCAGTTTACTACAAACACCCTGTGTTTGGGATTCATGTGATTAAGGATCAAAAGTTCACTCTGGGCCCCTCATGAGATTTGGCAGCCTTGGATAGAATACTGATTTTATAATGACTGCTGCAATACCAAAACAGAAGTTCAGCTAAGTGAAAATACTATGCCCTCATCCACCCCCTGGAGTAGAGGAAATCTGGTAGCTTCTGCACTTATTGCCTGGGGGGCTAAAATAAGTTGCCAAGCTAAACTTTAGAGAGAACAGCAAAGACAAAGTGAGAAAATTAGTAGAACAAATGACTGTCAAGCCTGTCCTCTAAGTGTCTGCTAACATATTCCCGCTGGTATATCAGTGCACAAAGTTCAGTATGTACTACAGCATGGAGGAGAAAATATGATTTCACTACAAACTGAAACGTTTGGGGCTCAGACCAAACCTAGTGTAGGGCGCCCGAGGGCATGCTCCCTCGGAGAGATTTTTCCATTCACGGCGTACGGCATATTGTACTATATATGCACTATTTTTCAAGCGATTTGTTAAAAGAATGCCTAAAAATCTGTAACTTCTTAAGTTTGAGTCTAGGATATTGGCCCTGAAATGCAGTGACAGGAGACAGAGCGGTACAGGGCGTTTATTAGCAAAAGTCTCTAGTAGCCAATCCAAAAACTGCCACAACGACAGTCTGAGAGGTCGGGACTAAGACACGAGTAAAACTGAGCCACACACCATACCGCTTGTAATCTGTACCGTAATAATCTGGCACAGAGTGGAGAAGGGACCCGGTTTAAATGTGGTGATCGATCAACGAGATGAGGATCAGGTGTGCCTTGTAGAGAAGCCCGCTCAGCCAGCCCCGCCCTCAACTGCAATTTAAGCCCAGTTCAGACCAAAGATTCGCCACGAGATGAAACCGTTTCAGAACGTCGCAGGGAACCGTTTCAAATGTAAACGGACTGTATTTATATAGTGCTTTTCCAGTCTGACTGCTCAAAGCACTTTAACATAGTACAGGAACCATTCACCATTCACTCACATACTGTGGCCGGGGCTGCCGTACAGATGAAGAGTGTGATAAAGACTCACACACATTTACACTCCGATGCACAGCATCGGGGGTAACTTCGACGTGGGACTGCAGGGCCAGGGGATTGAACCACCAACATTCCGATGGGCAGGCAACCGCTCTACCACTGAGCTTGACTCAAGCCAGCTGATGGTTTTGCTGCGACTCAGCCCCTCGAGTCGCAGATTCTGGTTTTAGAACGTAAGGGACGTCACCTGTTTCAACAGCTAATCAAGTCAGCTGGTGAAGTCAGCTATAAACTATAGAAATGAAATGATCCATAATCCATTTTATTTTAATGTTGCAAACTGGTAGAAATGGCAGAGTTTTAGACAGAGCTTCAACGCCCGCACGAAAGCAACAGTAACAGTTATATGGGTAAGCGAGCGGCGTTAGAACAAAGCAGTGAATCGTGGAATAACTACTAGAAATGCAACTGTAGCAAGCATCTCACTATCACTAACGTTATCCACGTTCATATTTAGATGCACCGAATGATATATCCAGCTACAAAAAAGCCTAAACGTTGGAAGTTAGAACGGAAGAATAACGGGGCGTTGTCATGGAGATGATGCACCGTCTCGCCTCGTCTTATTGGTGTGAACTGGCGGGTTTTAAAACGCTGCAGACCGACTCGAAGTTTCAACTCGTCTCATCGCAAATCTGAACTGGGCTTAAAGGGGAGACTCAGGGTACCCATAGAAAGCATTTTCATTCAGATATCTGGAGGAGAAAGGTCAGGGGACCCCTTCAAAAGATGGCCATGCCAGTTTTTCCCCTGCCAAAATGTGGCCTTCCTTTTGTTATTTAGTTTCATATAATACCAATATCTAGCTTCACTCTAGCTTTAAAACGGAGCCCTCTACAGCCTCTGAAAGACAGTAAAATTGGCTTAAAAGATTCAGGGCTTTTGAGAAAAGATTCGGGGCTGGAGCCCCAGATGCCATCGCCCCTGCTCCGCCCCTGGCATTGTCTGTTAATTGATTGATTATGTGTAAAACACTAAACTGTGAATCAACGACCATAATTCCATTATGGCACTCAGACATTTGCATATGGTCAGTAAGAAATCTTAAAGAATATATGAGGCAGTGTGTCAATCTGAGTTTCCGTCATTGACCGGAAAATAAAATGATGAGGACCTTGGGGAAGGCAGAGGCTTATGCGCGTTGCCAGTTGCAGAAAGACGCTTGTTTACAATTATTTTGATTCAAGTCGGTACTTCATAATTTTATGAGCCAGTTTGTTTGTGTTGTAGTTTGTACTGTTTAATTTCCTCTGCCTAGCAAAATGGAAAATAGGCCTATTTTAATTCAGATCGGCACATTATGTGCATTGATTTACTTCTTTTGACCTCTCTGCATGTAGCAAGTAGCCTATTTCAATATAAATAGTATAAATCTACATCCCTTGATAATATTATTCTTTATATAGCCTGCCTAGCAAAATGACTGGAACTTTTCCCATTTGACTGGTAAAATTAATGAATCTACACCAGGAGAATGCCTTGACATTATGTTTGTGCACCTAAGTAGTACAAGAGAAATATAAAATCAGGGATATTAGTTGTAGGATGTTAGAACATAGGGCATATGGCGTAGGAAACTGAATTGAAAGAAAATGTACAACATGAAGGATGTAAAGATTAGAGCGTAACATATGGCCTATGATATCAAATGTAGTGCACTAAAATTAGATCAGAGGACCCAACATACAAACTAATTTACAACAAATGCAAAAGACAATTACATTTACCCAGTGAAGTATAAATGAAAAAGGGTGAAACGCCTCCAATTCATCTCAAACATTGCTGCGCATGCACACACAAATCCATAAAAACAGTTACGTCTCCAAACACAGGTCACTTCAGTACACAATGAAGATAATCTTAACTGATTGACTTTGTGAGAACTGCTGTTGACTGACACACACAAACACATGCAAACCACATAATTCCGTAACACATCATGCTGGTGTGTGCATGTAAAGAGGCACTGCCAGTATCTGATATTACCTTTTGTGTCTCTGAGTGGGCATGTGTGTGTGTGTGTGTGTGTGTGTGTGTGTGTGTGTGTGTGTGTGTGTGTGTGTGTGTGTGTGTGCGTGCGTGCGTGCGTGCGTGTGTGTGTGTGTGTGTGTGTCGTGTCAGTATGTACATTGGCAGGAAACGGAGCTGAGAGGATTGATTGTGCCCTGGGATAGGCACTGAGTGACATGAGGAGAATGGTGGTGGTATAGGGATGGGGGTTGTTGTTATGGCGCCTCAAGGCAGTCTGAAGGACATGTTTTGACATGTGGCCCTTAACTCCCATAATCCAGCTTGATCTGACTGCTTTACTGTACGTAACCCAACATCTACTGTATGTGTCAATTTACCATAACAAGCGTAAACAGAGCTAGAATCTTTTTTTTTATCAAACCTCATTGCTAGCAGATATGGTCGTTAGCATTTTGTGGCTTCCACCTGTCATGCAATTTGTGACCATCGTGAAGAGTTATGGGGGAAAAAAACTCATTGTTTTGTATTATTTCAAGTGAATAAGATGGTTCCTGAAGTATTTTTCCCACTGTAAACTCCTGTATCAAAATGATATGTTAATGATATCCTCAATGTTTCTCATCATAGACACACAGGATAATAGGGGACATAGGTTTGTGTCCATTCCTGTCAATGAAACCATTGATGTATCACATGTACAAACACATGCATATGCGCGTGCGTCGGTGTGCACATTTAGAGGCTCTATTAGAGGTCAAACGCTCCACCAGGGTATACCTTTAAAAGGTAATATCGGTATTTGTAATCTTTTCAACATCTATTTTTCCATGCATTTGTGTCTAAGCGACTAATGTGAACACAAATCTTTACAACTGGTCCAGTATCGAGCGAGAACGCCGTAACCGGCAGCCGCGGACCGGGCTGTGATGTAACCCTGTAGGGCAAATGTGCACCGTCAATGTACTAAAAGGGCTTGTCACTGACAGGCTCAGTGACTACATTATGGGAAGATGATGAAGTCTCGTTCTGAACCTTAATCTAGACCAGAGATCTTCAACAGGGGATCAGAGTCACTGCAGGGGGGCCACCAAATTATTATTTTCCCCCCAAAAAATTCAAATATGCATAAAAATATATATGAATCCAACATATTAGCAAAGATAAATCGGCCTATTCATAAAAAACAAACTCAACAACACTGATGATATGCTTACTGGCCTATAGGTAAGGTAGCCACTATGGTAGCCATCCACACAAACAGGTACGCTTACGGATTCATTAAAACAGGATGATTTATGAATATGTAAATACTTATTTTTGATAGCTTGGTATTGTAGGGCACCATGAAAAGGTATGTTTGTATGGTAGGCTTTAGGCCATCCTACACATTATTGTAGGCCCAGTATATTATGCAGCTCAGTTTTATACAATATATGTAGGGGGTCCCTGCTCTTCTTTCTCTCAGGTTAGGGGTCCTTGGCCTAAAAAAAAAAAAAAAAAACCCTGATCTAGACACAAATGCAAGGAAAAATAGGGTCAAGATTGAAAAATACCCAAATTACCCTTTAAGGTGCAGATTTTATTACCAGTTTTCTAAAAAAAAAGGGGCAATTTTTAGCTTCCGCTTGTTGTTAGCGATTGCATGCAACGGAATTTTAAGATCAGTGATTGGATGCTGCTTACTAAAATGCACCTTGGGAGTTGCAGTTGAATTTTGTATTTACCTTTTTGTGTACCCATGCTTGTGTCTGACATTTTATCAAATAATCAAATATTTTCTGACAGTTTTTCATCTTTTGTACTTGTGATATAATCCAGGAGTACAAAGGGGAATTAGGGCCAATGTGAAAAATATATTCAAACTCAGAATTCTGACTTTATTATTCGATAAAATTTCAACAATATAATTTCAATAATTGTTTTTTACATGTGGCACTAATCTTCCTCCGTACAGGAGAGTTTCATGTCCATCCAGCCTTGGAAGTACTCCAAGTGGCAGTCACCTTACCTTTTCTATGCACACTATGAACATGGCATGGACTTCCTGATCCCTGGACACCCAAAATAACAATTAGCAACACCTTCTTGTTACAGGAAGTACTAGTGATAATGCCAGTCCCGACTACTACTACTAAACTACAAATTATTTCACAATGACACAGATCTTTTTTATGCAATACAATGCACCATTAAACTATAGCCTTGCATTGCATTTATTTAAGCAGCCACTGTGGTTTGTACAGTAGCAGCAGTGATTTTGTCTAGAATGTCTGTCAATACAGCTGGACAGTAATTCTGTTTAAATCATATCTGACATCTAAACTCTTTACTGGCGGCTTTCCAGAAAATCTGACGTGGCAGCATTCTCTGAGACAGCTTTTCTCTGAGAAAGGAAAATTTCTCATTTCGTATGAGGGGATGCAGGAGCTCCATCAGGGGCCCTTGGGTGCCTCTAGCCCTAAATTTGAGAACCAGTGGAGTACACAAGGCAGAATAGAGCAGCAGCATTTGATTAATGGCTGAGGTAAAAGCAACAAAAAACCCCACTCTATCAGTGGTAGTAGTGGTATTCCTTTCCAGTCCCTCACACACATATCTCCCACCCCATCCTCCGCTCCACCCCCCTTCCCCTCTCTCTCTCTCTGGTGGTGCTCTATGGGTAATGTCGAGTGACACATATAAGTGGGAGCTGTCAACCCTGGGTATGTATCACTGAATGGCAGAGCCACTGAACACTGGCGACAGGCACACACGCACACACGCACGCACGCACGCACGCACGTGTACACACACACACACACACACACACACACACACACACACACACACACACACACCATAAGAAGTAAGTACATACCGTCAAACACAGACATTCAGACATGCAGCATTGCCCTTGGCTGTTTAATGGCAACGCATTCTCATGAACGCACACAATTCGTATGATATTGTATGAAATTAGGCGACCGCTGGCCGGTCCATGACAATCTGTCACATGCCAGTTAAGTTTAGTGGTCTTTACGGTTAAATTTAGCCGACAAAAGGTTACTGGGAGACGGCTACAGAGCACCGCGAGCTGTTGGTCGTTTCAGAGGCCGTTCTGTGTGGAAGCTACAATTCCCATTGTTTTCTGTCACTATGGAGGTTTAGAAATGTTTAAAGGTTTGTCTAAAGTATTGGCTTAATAAAAAAAGACTTCCTTTTTGTTCCTTCAAATGCTACACAATTCAATACACCCAAATTCAATGAAAGCAGAGAACTGATCATTTATTATACTTGTAAACAGCGTTGTAGGAAACCATCCACATTATTAGTTTTGACAATTTTGGTCGAAAGAAACCCAAATTTCTGCTATAGAAACTTTTTGAAAATGGGTCTAATTTGACCCAAGGACAACACGAGGGTTAAACTTACATGCTTTAGAGAGCGGTGTAGATGTGAGATCAGAAGGTCCTTCTCCAGCAGCTGGACAGATAGAGAGTAGATTTACCTATTACTGTACCAGCACGATAATGTAGCTGCAGCAGACAGCAGAGAACACAGGGCAAAAACTGCTGGACCCACTACTACTCATGTGTCATGTTCAACATAACATAAATAACCTAGTTGTAATTGTGCATTACTAGAATAAAAGAGTTGAACTACAATTGTGTAGTTACACAAGCCCAACAACAAGGTAATTAGTTGTCCCTATTGGTCATTGAATTTCAGCACAATAGCTAAAGTGCAAAGACATGTACCGCTAACGTTAGGATAGGCACTTACACGTTAAGCAGCCAGCAAAAATCAGATAGCAGCAACGTTTAGCCTGATAAGTTACTGGCCCGACATGATTGATAGACTTAATTCTTTGCAGCATCATTTAGCTAGCATTATTAGCCAACTTTGCTTTAGTTCAACTTAGCTCATGTTAGCTAGTGAGCTACCAATGAAATGTCTTCACACAAAACTTAGTAAAGTTATTAAAGACAACATAACTAGTGGGATCTCTTTTTCTCCTCTATATGGTCTACTCTAGGCTATTGGTGAAGTAGCATTGATCCCTTTGAGGGTTGGGGGGGATAAAAATAATTCATCAGAGGCAGGGATATGTAGACTAGGAGGGTCAGGCTATACACAGTATATACACAGTATTCCGGGATGGGAGAAAAACCTGCTCTGGTTTATTGGCATTTCTTTAAACCAATCACAAAGCACTAAGGCAAAACAGCCTCGGGAAGGAACTTGTTTAGGTGGAACACGTGTAGGCCTACGTTCAAAGCATAGACTGTTAATATTAATATGTACAGTCTATGGTTCAAAGGTTGTTTTAGTCGCGCAACAGAAAACTCAGATTGGACAGATAGTCTAGCTAGCTGTCTGGATTTACCCTGCAGAGATCTGAGGAGCAGTTAACCATAGTCATCATAAATCCACCACAGTTTAGAACACCAACAAAAAGAACGCGGAAGGTATCGAAATGAAAGACATCCGGCAGATTTTCCTGCGGAACCTAAACAATCCCAGAAGTGGAACTTTGGGGATATAGACTAATCTCTCTCTGACCTGAGCCCCCCCCCCCCCCCCCCCCCCCTCCCTTTTCCTTTTTCTTTCTATTAGAGCTAAGATCTTCTCTCCTCTCTCTGTCAGCCATGAGTCTGTCAGCAGCGCATCCAGTGGGCCAAAAGTGAAGAGAAGAAGGAGAAAAAGGCTGGGGAAAAATGGAACACGATGCTTGGCGCTGTCAGAGCTCTCCTCTTCTTCGCTGACATTTGGATATACACATCTCATTTTCTTGAGTGACAAAGTACATAAACATACGCTTCAAGAGTCGACGAGCTTGGCAGGCTGCTCCCCTCCAACACACAAGCACACACACACACACACACACACACACACACACACACACACACACACATTTATACAGCCCTCGCTTTGGCTTTTTGGATGAATTTAAGGAAGGAGGGAGGGGATATGACATCTAGTCTTTGATCCATGCAGCTCTTTCTTACTCTCTCAGTGCTGGTGATGAGCGATGAGTCAAGTCAGATGGGGGGATTTTTTTTTTTTTTAAGCGTTACAGACAGTGGTAATGGGGGGGAGTTAGCCGCAGGCTGTCTTTGTCCTACATAGGACTTCTCCAAGACTCCCACTAAACTGTGCGCACACAGGAAGTGGCACAGGCTGAGCGACAGCCAACCGGTGTCCTTCATCGGCGTCTCGTCTCCTCCTGCCCGTCGGTTGCGTTGACAGCTTGAATGATGAGGTGACACACACCTGTCAGCGCTGAGCCTGGCACACCCTGACAGACACACAAACACAAGCGTGTGGGTGAACAGTTCACACACACCCACACACACACACACACACGCACACACACACACACACACACGGTTGCACAGACACAGACACAAACACAAATATAACCTTATCTAAACACACACACACACACACACACACACACATTATAACTGTCCTGACCTGTGTATGTGGTGTGGTATTTTTCTGCAAGTGGATGCACAACAGTGTGTGTGTG
The DNA here is from genome assembly GCA_023631565.1 of Gymnocephalus cernua. Classification (NCBI taxonomy): domain Eukaryota; kingdom Metazoa; phylum Chordata; class Actinopteri; order Perciformes; family Percidae; genus Gymnocephalus; species Gymnocephalus cernua. The sequence goes on from CM042425.1 coordinate 26,549,512, forward strand.
TGTGTGTGTGTGTGTGTGTGTGTGTGTGTGTGTGTGTGTGTGTGTGTGTGTGTGTGTGTGTGTGTGTTTACATTGGAAGCAGTTGCGAGTGTGAGTGTACCTGAAGGCACAGATTCATCTTCATTCGCCTGCTGGATTATTCAGGCTGTGTTTGACGTACTGCCTATAACTCAGTCACGACTGTCTAGCGAACACCCTGACAGCCACAAAATGACCTGCGAGTCTATTTACACATGCCAGGAATTTGACTTGCTGCTGAAGCTGTACATAATAAAGCTGTCAAAGTTATAAACAGGGTGGCAGAGCTCTGAACAAGACTTGGCACGGTAAAGTTTGTGTAGCGAAGAGTTGGCCTGATATAATGGTTAGTTCAAATGTCGGGCCAATGTTGGCATTTTATGAATATCAGCCGTTCTGATATGATAAATGCTCCTTCTCTTCTTACTCAACAGACTGGACAGCAGAGGTGGAGGACTCGAGTCGCACGTCTTGACTTGAGTCTGACTCGAGTTGCCAATTTGAGGCCTGGAGACTTGCTTGACTAATATTGATAAATGACTCGACTTCACTTTGACTTGAGATGACTTAGAAAGGACTTGACTTTTTATTAGTGTAATAGCCAGGCAGTATTCTTTTTTCAAGGTGTTGAGAAGTTATGTCTTGTTTTTGGAACATCTTCGTGCTATACGTGCCACCGTGCCATGTTGCTAGGCAACCTTCCAGAGCGCGGTAGACCAGCAGAGACAAACGTAGGAGGCATCCGTCATGGAAGGGATTATGCCCAAAAAAGTGAAATTCAGATTTAAGGAGTTTGTAGTCGATGCTAAAAAAAAAAAAGAACAGCTGTGTGCAAGGATTGCAACTCCAAAAATTACGGACACGACAACCACAACATCCAACTTTATCCGTCATTTCAAGCAACACAAACAAAGGTAACGTTACATGCATGTGTCTTTTAGCTAACGTTGACGGAAATTTTTTGTATGACTTGTGACTTGCTTGACTTATAGCAGGGACTCGCCTTGACTTGCTTGATTCTCACCACAGTGTCTTGAGACTTGCTTGCAACTTGAAGGTTAAGACTTGAGACTTGCATATGACTTACTCCCACCTCTGCCGGACAATCTGTAGCACCTTCCTCACTCTTTAGAAAGCTGCTGGCCCAGTTTTATTCATCTGGATTTAAAGGGTCAGTTCATCAAAATGACAAAAAATACATTTTCACGCTCTGCTTTAGGGCTATTTAACTATACAGCTAGTTTTAATTGTCCACGTCTTTGATATATCATTGTCTGAGATATATGCCTCCACCCCAGTACAATGGAGGTGAACAAAATGTCAATTCAAAATATTCAACAGCAAGATCTATGTGCATAAACAGTGTCCCAGTTACTCAGACAATTTACAGAACACGCTGGCAACATTCATTCATTGTTTCATTTTTCATAGGTGTGAGCACCACAAATGAAATCCAGTCCCTCCAGAAAAACGCAGAGTTTTTTTGTGATTGTTGCAGGCAAACATTCTGCGGTTTGATGAAAATGAGAAAAAAAGTGACTCCCCCACATCGTGTTCTCACTAGGCGAAATAACGTCACTTCATAACGTTCCCATGGCAACAGGGGAAAATGGCTGCTCTTGTGTGAAGTAAACGCAACATTTTTCAACTTTCTGCTAAGATATATAAGACTTTTTTGCAACAAAAATGCGGGGATTATGAAATCATGCAAAGATCCGCATATTTTGCGTGGAAATCGGCAATTTATGCGCGAAAGTGCAGCGTATTTGAAAAAATGCGGGCCCCGCATAAAAATGCGGACTTTGGCTGATTATGCATTGAATTATGCAATCGCATTATCGCGTTGTTCTGGAGGGACTGAAAATTGCCCATTGTTAAGGATAGAAGCAGAAATCTTATAGACCTCAAACCCTGGACAAACCCAAATTGTCTCCTCACTTAGATAATTTTTGTGAACCGGCCCTTTAAATTAAAATATTTACATATACTACTAAAGGCTGATTTATGCTTCTGCCTTAAATCAACGCCGTGGCCAAGTACATAGGTACGTAGACATACAGATCCTATGCCATAGCCTGACATGCACCTCTCGAAAAATGTAACTACACGTCGCGGCGACGTATGTTCCTCGGCTGTGGCTTGGTAGCGTTGCATTTCCCCCGACTCATTTCCTGGTTCTCCTTCTCCATAAACAACATGAAATCAAGCAGCAGGTTAACTTTTCCTGTTACAGATTTCCCACCGTGGTCAGAAAGCACAGAGGAGACACTTCCCACTATGTCTCTAGAGTTGCTACTCGCTCCGAAGCTAATCCCCATTTTCTCACTCGCTCTACCACACACTCCCCACACACACATGCTGGCCCTGCTAATCTCTTAAAGAGATACGCTAGAATGACGCAGAGCCCCGGCAGAAGCATAAAACCCGCTTAAAACTTGCTTTATGGTTGTGCGGAGGCTCCACAAAGAGCTTGCGCCGTAGCCTACATAAGTGGCCTGAAGTTTATATTTGTGCGTTGGCGTGGCTACGTACCTACGCACGTAGCCACGGCGTTGATTTAACACAGAAGCATAAATCTTGCTTTAGTCCAGAGCGCTGCCTTACAGCAAAACGTCTTATACTTTATTTTATATCTTTATGTACAAGGCCTGCAATGAGCCACACTGCTGCATGGGGTGACACGTCCCTTCACTGCCATGAACACACACCATAGTTTTTGGTGTTGTTTTTTTTTTTTTAAATTCAATCCTACATATACCATCCTGCTGCAGTAAATACTCACAAGAGCAAAGAGTGTGTCCTAATCCGCGATTGAAAATAGTCCCCAACTAAAATGTTTTACTCCTGTTTGAGTAACCTTTGGGAAACAACTGCAGTGCCCAGCTGTTTTTGGAAACTACTGAGCCTTTATGAAAAATGAAACTATACATTTGTGACCTGTTCTTAAAGATTTAAGAATGACTTCATTAATTATTATAATATTCAGTAGGAACTAATGGGCTTGGGGCTGAGCAACAGAAATCCAAATTCAAAGCTCGAGCTAAGCCAGGCTGCAATAAAAAACAATGTAAAACAGATTCATTAAAACCTGCATAAAAGAAAGGTCATTGTTTGACTGCACACATTTTAAGAGTTCATCATCTTCAGCAAACACTGCTACACCTTCTTTAAAGACTGCATCTGTGCTGTCTCCTTTCCATTATAATTAGCCCATACTGTACAGTAGTTTAGTTATGCCATGTTACTTGTAGGCACAATGAAAATCAATGGAGGGAACACACACATTATCACGTTATTTCAGTTCATGCGAGAGAAGCTTAAAAAGAAGTATTATCATACAATGTGACTTTTATGCTCTGATTGTAGTGCCTAATGTCTTTCCCTGTGCAGGCATGCACCAATTCCTCCAACACATACACGTATACACACACACACACACACACACACACACACACACACACACACACACACACACACACACACACACACACACACACACACACACACACACAGTGTTCAGTGACTGAGTATGTGTGTGTGAGTGTGAGTGTGGTGTGACAGAATGCCTTAATTATGGATTAATTGTGTCATTAGCAGGTTTCTGCTGTTGCCACCACATTGGGCCTGTCAAGGTTAATTACTGGAACATGTTTATTTGCTGTCAGCCACTGTCGCAAGCTGTCACTTGCATGGAAACACAGACAAACACACGCAGATGCTGTTCACTCAAACAATTCACAGGGCACCCCCCCTAAACATTTCCCTCTGCTCTTTTTTCTTTCTGCTACAGCGCACTTTGTACAGTTCTCAGTCAGCCACCTGAAATACAAACACACCGTGATCCTGCAGTTTCGACCCATCCAAGTGGCTAAGATGCAGGCGGTGCAGCTGTTCTAGCGCCCATCTTCCCTATCTGGAAATGATGAAGTGTGCTTACCGCTGTGGTAAGGACTGAGCCTTGGTACATGGGGCACACGCTCTACCAGGTGAGCTATGAGGGCGCCCCAGCCTGTAATATTTGTAGTATGGGTTAAGTTTACTGTAGTTTATATACTTGACGTTTGACTTCCGGGATTGATCCGGTGCCGCAGGAAATTCCGCCGGATGTATGTCTATTCGCCTATTTTCGTTTCTTTCTGCTTTCTTTTTTGTGTAGTGTTTTAAGTATTTTATTAGCTAAAATCAATGTCTTCATTCATAAATCTGTCCTCATTGATGTAAAATTACCTCTGCCAATGATCTGACTTATCCTCGTAAGCGAAGAATGTCTTATCTGTATTTACATTGGACGGGCAAGTCCAAGGAGGACTTCCATGTCATTCCGCCATTTTGAAAAACTATAATTGCTGATATAAAAGCACTAGCCTACCTGTCTAGCTAAACGTGTTTTCGTTCAGAGCCAGCGTCACGTGACTGAAACCGTCTGAAACAGAGAGGGAGATCAGCAAGAGGCTCTTGTCACTGCCCCGAAAGCCTGTACTGTACGAGCCACAGGAGAAGGAATCCTCGTCGCCAAAAAAGCGAAGACATGTTGTCATAGCTTCTTGGTACATAACGGCTACCCTAGTTGCAACACGCATTTGAAAAAGCGAGGCGCTAGAGAGGACTATTCGCTTGAATGCAAAATACAATTTCACCGCTAGATGGGAGAAATTCCTACACAGTGTACTTTTAAACTCTGGTGGATTGATGAGAACTATGGTTAACTGCTCCTCAGATCTCTGCAGGGTAAATCCTAGGGATGAGCGAGTACAGCATTACCTGTATCTGTATCTGGCTTGTACTTGGGCGGAGTAATATGCTTGCAGCTCTGCTGAGCGCTACTTGGGCGGAGTGATATGCTTGCAGCTCTGCTCAGAGCTGCAGCGTATCACTCCGCCCAAGTAGCACTGCTTCCCTTTCTGATAATATAGTTCCCAGTTTATATACAGTTAGAAGATGGCTGTGTCTCATATAACATTGTTATTTGTACACGCTGTGACTACAAATCACAACATGTAAATAGGAACATGTTGCCGTTATTTTGTCACTTATTCAGAGCAGTAGGCTAGATGGAGCCGGTTACCTCCAGGATCTGTGCTAGGCTAAGCTAACGGTGGAGCCGTCAGACAGAGTTACGATACTCACGGAGATGAGAAGGGTATGTATGGACTTGTCTAACTGTCGGGGTTACGGTGAATAAGCTAATGTCCCAATAAGTCGGCGTGTTCCTTTAACCGGTATGTTTTTTTAAGCACGCAATTGATATGGGTTGATCAGAAATTGTTATATTTATTGCTGATTAGAAAACTATTTACATGACAGAATCAGCATTGAGCTTCAGATCAATGGTTTTGATCACGATAACAAACAAGCTATATACAGAACAAGTTTTGCAACAATGAATACAACACATGTGGTTGCAGTTATGAAGTAAAATGTAATGAACAAGAGTTTTCATACTCAACATAACTTTCTTTTTTTATGACTTTATAACTTTGAATTTTTTTATGATCAGTGTGATTATTTTTTGTTTGGTTCTTTTTTGTTTTTTATTTCCACACCAGGTGTGTGTGTGTGTGTGTGTGTGTGTGTGTGTGTGTGTGTGTGTGTGTGTGTGTGTGTGTGTGTGTGTGTGTGTGTGTGAGTGAGTAGAGACAGAGAGAGAAAGAGAGAGGGGGGGGGGGGGGGGGGGCAGGGGGGACTGTGTTCTACGGATCAAATAGTCCGACGCTGTTTTTGAGATCTGCATTGACTTATAAAATACAGCAAGAAAGTGTCAGACACTCAGTGCGTGAAGTAAAAAAAAACTGGTTAGAGCCAGCTGACGGTTTAAAAAAGAAAAAAAATCTGAAAAAAAACGACAGGCAGAGACGCATCGCGAGGCGCATTCTACCAAGCACCAGCCGTTTCAGCCGAGTATCCGGCTCAACTCTAGTAAATCCCTACAGCTAGCTAGACTATCTGTCCAATCTGAGTTTTCTCTCGCACCAGCGGCGGCTCCGTTGCTCCGTGCGGAGCTTAGCGCCGCCCATGACGATTGTGATTGGTTTAAAGAAATGCCAATAAACCAGAGCACGTTTTTCTTCCATCCCGGAATGCTGCGTGGAATAGCCAGACCCTCCTCCGCAGTGCTGTATAGAGGAGGGTCTGGTAAAGCGAGACTAGGGTTACTGTTACTCGTTGCCTCACAAACCTTCCGGACCCATTAGGAATTAACTAAACTTGCAACATTACTAACCTGTAGTAGTCTGGTTTGAACCAACTGACAATCATGGGATAATACTAAATGCTAAACTACTGTTTAGCTGTTTCAAATGCTAAGACACAGTACAAATAAAACGCAAGTGGAAGGGAGACATAAAGTCAACAAGCTATCATAGCTAACATTAGCCACAATAAGCCACTGGTCATACCAGACCAAGCAAACCTTCTGAGTGTAATAAATTGAGCACTTTTCATTTATACAGCTCCATTATTTACAGCACTACAGTAGTTTCTCTATTGTTGGTCCCTATGCATAGAAAATGCACAAAGCCTGACCTATAAAATCCAAGTTGTCTGTAATACTGTGTGCATGTCTGTGTGTCTCCGTGTGTGTTTGCTTTATAATGCACGCATCTCCAGGTGAATAGGGCGCGTGAAAAAATAAATCATTAGCTGATGTCCAAAATGAGCAAAGTGTTGAATGTTGCTGAGAATACTGGATCTGTTCAGCTAGATTCATACATTTACATTTAAATATAAAGTACTAAACGAAAAAACTAAAGGTGGAAGATAAGGTCTGGATAAACAATGGCTGCATAGAAAAGAATACATCACAACATTTTGGGAACATCAAATGAAAATCCATTGCACATATTGCTTTTGTTATATTTGATACGCATTTATTGTAATTATTTATTTAAAGTGACTATATGTAACTTTTAAATGTTTCTGAAACTGTGTAATTTTCAGCAAACGACACTCACTTTGAAAGGAACGCTATTTTTATATTTTTATATATATAGTTAATAACACTGTCAATAACACTGCTAAAGCCTGTGTTATTGTATCCAGCCAGGTAATTTTTTTTATATAGGCCTAATTGTAATTTAATTTAATTTTATAAGTTATCTGCTGTATGGCTGTTACTGGGGCAGGGCCATCACAGAAAAGAAGGAAATTAAACGAAGAACCACTAAAAGCTAAAAGGGAAAATGAAAGACAACGGGCGAAAAACGCGAGTCAATCTCGGTCGGGCTTTCAACTGATGGAGACAATGACGGGATTGTAAATTATTCAATCCTCCAACCCAAATTGGCCCTCAGGTATGTAATATGTCTATTTCATTCATAACATACCTTTGGATTGCATAATGTGGTTGTATGTCAGTAGCCAACATTAAATTAAGTCCCCCCCTCCATGTAGCGTGGTCGTTTTATTCCTTTTAGTCCGTGTTTGTGTTGGCCTACTATTTTCTTTTCCCTTGTCCCCCTGTATTTGCGTAAAGCGTCCCTGGGTTTCATGAAATTAGCTTTATGAATCTAAGTTATTATTACGTTGGCTGCTACAACAAACTCTTGATGCTTTGGCTCGTGACACAGTGACAGTGATAACGTTGTTACCCGTTTTAGCTCACGATACATCCAAAGTAGGCTAAGTTACCGTATGACACACTTGAAATGCAACGATGCATCGGTAAGGTATTCTCTTATTGTAAATGAATGATTTTCTGTCTGAGCAAAACATTCATCTCAACTATATGACCTCCTGGTAACACTAACTCAGTAATCTACTGTGGGCAATACAGCACCGTGAAGAAAAGACCTTTACGACAGCAGGTGTGGTGGAAAAGCGACCGCTAAAATCAACACAAACTGAAAGTTCCATATAGCCACTTTAATTATTAAAAAGAAGAGAAAACCTAAATGTAGAATATTGTATAGGATGAGTCTGAATAAACAATGGCTGCAGAATGAGAAACAACAAAAAAAGATTTTCATACATCAGCAACACTCAGGAGGGTGACACTACATTACAAAACTAGGCCAGTAGTGTGCTAAATAAAATGTATTTGTTCAAACTTATTTAATAAAAAAAATGCACTTTTCACATTTAATTTTTTATGTTATTCCTTTGTATTATTAACATTAATCTGCACTTAAACAGGCAGCTTGAAAGTAGTTAACAGATGTTAAACAGATGTGACCGGAGTCAACAAGCCAAAGGGTTAGAGAACTTTCCCACAAATAAAAAAATAAAAAAGAAAACTGACGAACAATGACGATAAATACTACTCCAAAATAAACACGGCATTGCAGCACCGATAAATTGACAATGATTATTACATTTATATAAATGTGGTCTCGCGTTGCCAGACCCTCCTCCACAGCGCTGCGGAGGAGGGTCTGGCTAGTCCACACAGCATTCGGGGATGGGGGGGAAAAACGTGCTCTGGTTTATTGGCATTTCTTTAAACCAATCACAATCGTCATGGGCGGACAATGAGGGTGCCTCTGCAAAATAGCCTCTGGAAGGAACTTGTTTTGGTGGAACATGTGTACATTCAAACGTTTTAGTAAATCTCAGATTGGACAGATATGGCGCTTACCCACTGCTAGTACCAGCTCGGCTCGGCTCGGCTCTGCTCGGCTCAACGTGGCTCGGCCGCAGTGCCCCGTCCTCCTTTTTTTATTGCAGATTTGGTACCGACTCACGCGTGAGATGAGTGGCTGGTAGCGACGCTGCAGGAAATTGCCGTGACCTAACACGACACACACACAGAACGTCAAATTTTGTTTCAAATGAAGCTGGAGGCAGCAAAAAAAAAACACAGCTGGCTAAACTATTTAAGTGGGTTTGTTCAGGTACTTTGTTTAGTATCACACAAGGTGATACTAAATAAAGTACCTGTTGGGAGGTACCAGGTACTTTTGTTCATAATGGAAAACCAAAAAAGGCGAGTAGAGTCGAGGATCCGGCGGAATTTCCGGCGGCACCTAAACAATCCCGGAAAAGTGAAACGTCGTCGATATAGACTAACATAAACCCAACCTACTTTTGTGAAATGAATCCAGTCACACGTCTGTCACAGAATATGGATACTCAGAGCATTTTGGGCACAATACATTAACAGATAAAGAGACATTAAAGAAGGTGTGAGAACAGAACCTTTTCTAAACGTTATAAATTGAGCCTACAGTATATTCTCTCTCCCCCACAAGGTTGGACTTTTGGACATGACAAGACTATTATTCAGAGGGAAGGGTGAATGTTTGACATTTTTGTTTAAGGTACCTCAAAAAAGAAAGAAACAGAAGAAGAAACAGATAAGAGAAAGGAAGTAGGACAGACAGAGAGAGAAAGCCAGCTGTGATTGATTTCAGCTGTAATCTCCTCACTAACTCATCTCCTGACATCTCTCTCTCTCTCTCTCTCTCTCTCTCTCCATCTCTAACAGACTCTCCGTCCATTAAAGCCCAGTCGGGTCCTGGCTGAGCAGCTGTGAAGAGACAAAGCATTTATCAGCCTGTCAGCTCTTGCTGCCTGCTATTCCAGACAGACTGTGGGCCTGTCCCAGACCCAATAACTCTGACTGAGGAGAGCTGGCACTACATGACACACACACACACACACACACACACACACACACACACAAACACACACACACACACACACACACACACACACACACACACACACACACACACACACACATTCAGTCTACATACGTAGTGGCTACATCTCATGTCCCTTATTTGATAGCTCCTTGACTCCTCTGTCCTCGGCTGAACCAGAGGTTGTTCTGTCCCTCCTCGGTGAAGGTCTCAAAGCCCTTATTTCTTCCCCTGAGGAGCAAGCATCGAGGAGGGATCACCGAGGAGCCATGAGCGAGGACACGCGAGAGCAGCCTTCCCGGAAGACGTGCAGCTGAAGGAGTTCCTAACTCCGCCCATACAGCTGACAAATTCAGATGACGCTTCAGAGGAAAGGACGTCATCCCTCTAAAACAGTTGTTCTCAAACTTTTTCACATCAAGGACCCCTAAACTGACACAAATTAGACCCCCGTCTGATAAGACTTTGTCCCAGGGTCCCCTAACTGATATCATTTTTCCTTTTAGATGTTTTATTACAGAAAGTGAATGAAACCCATGAGCAAAATACACATCTGTCATTGTGTTACTTACGGATGAAATTATAGCGAAAATAAATGATTCCCCTTTTTGTTGGTGACCCCCTGGAACCCCTTCAAGGAGCCCACTTTGAGAACCACTGCTCGAAAACAAATTTGTTCGTTTCCTCTCTCCTCCCATGATTTCCTCGCGTCTCTCCCGTGCCTCCTTGTTTTGGAGGGACTAAGAGGAAGGGAAGCAAGTGGAGGACTCCAGGACGCAACTTCAGGGTTATGAGATGCAACCATTGTTTAATATATATACGTTAAAAGACTTCCTTAAGAGACACAAGTTTATTTTTGGGCATTCTAATCCTTTATTTGTATAGGTAAGCTGAAGGCATGAAAGGGGAGAGAGAGGGGGGAATGACATGCAGCAAAGGGCCGCAGGTCGGAGTCCAACCCGCTGCATTGAGGAGTTAACCTCTATATATGTGATTGCGCTCTACCAGGTGAGCTACCCAGGAAACCGACACACAAGTTTATAAGAGGTAACGCTGATAACAAGACACAGAAAGTCAAAGTTGTATGTATGAGAATCAGGACAGTTCTGTCTGCTCACAAACACACCTCAATGTGAAAGACAGTCATTTAACATGCTGACAGACATGCTGATGGTCTGAGTGACACTGGGCGAAATAAAAGAGCTCCACAGCAACCATGCAGGAAACATGGACTCAGGGCGCCATCTAGTGCACAAACCCACAATCACAGAGTGTGTAATGCATGAGACCCAGCATCTTCTCTTCATCATGAGGACGTTTTCCAGTCATCCCCAAAGATACCAGGAAATACCCAGGTCTGCATGCCTTTACAGGCCTTTATGTGGTCCCTGCAGGGCAAACTGCTGCTTTCCCATAGACCTCAATGTTAATATGCAATTAGTCTCGCATTGCCAGACCTATCTACACAGCGTTGTGGAGTAAGGTCTGGCTACACAACACATACATTCTGGGATAGGAGGAGAAAAAAAACACTGTGTTTTTGCTTTACTTTAAACCAATCACAATCATCTTGGGAGGGGCTAAGCTCCGGAAGCAGCAACGGTGGATCTGCAAAAGGAACTTGTTTTAGTGGAACCTCAGCAAAAAAAATAAAACACCACATACAACATTAAATGAAGTTAGCGGTTCACACAATACAGTAACGTGAGTTATTTAAATTAGCTGGATACGTGGTTAAACGCCACTTGCTCTTACCAGTGTATCGCCGTGTGTACTTTCTCCACTCCACCAATCAGTCCCAAAACGTCCCAGTGAGAGAGGAAATGCCGTAAACATATTCTTTGAAAGTCTTTACAATCATTCACTGAAAGAACCAAGCAGGCCCGCCTTGTTGCACGATTCAAATTTTCTTCAAAACTTGCCATTTTCAACGTGCAGCTTGCTAGCTCGAAGTTTGTTGTTGTTTCCCGAAAGCGAACAAGAACGGCAACACCCAGAGAGCGGAAGGCGAGGGACATCCGGCGCGCGGCTCGCGGATGTCAGGCAATTATCCTGTAAATGTACTTTTGTTAACCCACGCACTGCCAGACCTACCTCCACAGCGCTGTGGATCATACCTCAGCCCGCTGAGACCCGGAGGACTAAACTTCAAATCAGCTTTGTCACAATGTTTCTGGTGATCTATTTCTCTGTGAAATGAGTCTGTAGTATGTGGTTTGAATGTTAACCCAGCATTGCAGACCAATGTTAGTAATACAAGTATAGCAACAGTGGCTGAGATGGATTCATATCACAATCATCATATTCAATTTGTCCCTGGACATATACACGATAAAAGTTTTTTTAGCTAATAGCATAGGATTCTATTCCATAGTTAGTAAAGATTGACTTTTAACTAACGTTCTAACAGGTGTTGTGCCAAATTATTCTGCCTTTATGTTAAAGCTAGCGTGCGTAGCTTCTGTCGCCCCCATGAGGAACGCTGACGACGCATCCACATGACACAAGCCTTCCATGATCGCTCACGCGCCCAACATTCCTACCGTGCATGTTCATCATTTGAGACGATCATTTTCCTAATTTTTTTGACTGCATTCTAAATATCTGGCTGTTGCTCAGCTTCATCGTTTCAAATAAACAGCGCAATGTGAAATGGGTGTTTAACACTAACATTTTGACTTGTCATAGCATGAAAGGCACGAGTGTAATTACTGTTATGAATTATGTCTGCGTTCCATTCAAGTGCTCCAGTTCCACCACCCTCAAATTACCCTTTTTCTTTTTTACAGCAGACATTTGGACGTGTTTCAGCAGGTAAAGCACAGGTGTAGTTAATAACAACAATGGCTCAGTTCCATTTAGTGTCCCAGTAAAAGGTATTCCAGTAAGCCAGCACGCACAATACCAGGGCCTCCGCCGCTAAGTGGAATGCAGCCATAATTAATGTTATTAAATACACTTGTGCTTTTCCTGCTATGACACGTTAAAATGTCTGCTGTGGAAAAGGATCATTACTTTAATGGGTGGTGATGGCGCAGTGGATATGACATGCCTTTGGTGTGGGAGATCTGGGTTCAATTCCCGCTGCGATACATCAACCAATGTGTCCCTGAGCAAGACACTTAACCACTAGTTGCTCCAGAGGTGTGTGACCTCTGACATATATAGCGATTGTAAGTCACTTTGGATAAAAGCGTCAGCTAATTGACATGTAATGTAAATGGAAAGGAGTCATTAGTGCTTTTCCTGCATAGGTATTCTCGATCTTGGTAGAAGCATCCTGCGTGCTTATTGGCTCACTGACGCTGATGGGATTAACTCCTCAGGTATCGAAATTGGGTAATGAATGACGAGGCATTTTTCGATACTCGATACTAAGGAGGCAATTCGGTCGGTGCCTATAAAGTATTGAATTCGGTACCTAGCCCTACGAATATGTCGATGTACAATAAATAGTAACACCTCATATAGAAACTAATGTTCAAGTACGCATTGGTATGGAGTAAGAAGTCTACATGTGCAGGAAAGTGGTCTTAAAAAATGTTATGCTTATAGTTTGAGTAATAAACATGGCTACCTGAAAACAAATTCACCCTTTAAATAGTTTTTTTAATTCTTCAGGGCAAAACATCACAACACACTCTTTTTAACCCTCCTGTAGTCCTCGGGTCTAATTTGACCGATTTTCTAAAAGTTTTCTTTCAACCAAATTGTCAAAGAAAGTAACGCGGATGGTTCGCTCTTCAGAAGTCAAATAAATGATCAGTCCACTACTTTCATTAAATTTGGGTGTTGTATTCAATTTTAAAGCATTTGGAGAAAATAACGACAAAAGAACATTGAAAAGATGTTGGTAAAAACCTTCAAAAACGCGGGGGAAAAAAAACTAAAATGTCAAAATACTTACATCGGAAAAAGTGACAAACAATTTGGGGAAATGTGTGCAAAAACGTTGTTTTAAATTTTTTTTTTTGAAGTGACAAAACAGCGGGGAAATCAACAAGTGTCAACAAAGGAACAACCAAATGTTGAAAGAACAGTTATTAAAATGTTAACCCAGGAAAACTAAAAGTTGCACGGTCGACGGGAAGACAACGCGAGGGTTAAGCAAACCAATCAAGTTAAACATATATATGTTGCCTTCTAGGAATTTCTCCCATCTAGCGTTGAGATCATACATCGCTATCAACTCTCTCGCGCCACGCAGTTCATAGTACGTATTACAGCTCCGGCAGCCTTCACGCTTCAAAAAGCTGGTCTCTTGCTCTTCTCAATGTACTTTTTCTGGGCGAAAAAATGTGAAAATTTGGATTTTGAATACGTGTGGTCCTCCACGTTTCCTTCTTCAAACTTGCCGGGGGCCAGGAAGCAACGATACCCGTTAGCAGCACCCGTGAGTTTATCATGTGACAGCGAAAACGTGAAAGGCGGAGCAGTGTGTCCTGTGTGTCCCTTACCAGCTAACGTATTTCAAGACGCCGCATGAATATGGAGCGTCTACCCCAGTTCATGTGAATGCAAATGTAACATTTCAAGCCAAAAGGAATAATTGGAATTGATGGCGGTGGTAAATATTCATGAAAAAGGACACGTTTGTGAACGGGCAAACACAGATTTTGATAATGAACAACTAAACACGTTACACACTGGACCTTTAAAGCTCCATAAATGTTTCCTAGAATAACAGTCTCCTCCAGGAGAAAAAGACAAACACATCGGGTGGTTTATGTGCGTTAGCATTTTAATTGGACAAAGCAAGAAAACATTGATTACAGTAGCAGAGTCATCAGTTCTCAGGGCTAACACCTCTCCAAACAAAAGGGTGTGAAAATGTCCGTAGGCACTGCCTAATTAAAAAGATCTTGTCAGCTAAAAGAAACCAGCTCTATAAGGCAACAGTTACAATGTAGGCCTCCCCCATTCCTCTGGCAAAAAGAGCAAGTGTAAAGGTTGAATCCACTCAGTTTTTTTTTTATATAAAATACTGGCGTTTCAATAGATATTTAAAAACCATCATACGTGTCAAACATGTTCACCCTTTAACATTTGAATTGTGTCAAATTTTAAGTATGCACTGCATGGCAATGCTGTTTTATCCCTGCATGGAAGAAATCGTGTGTTGCACTGTGCCAGTGTCACATCAGATAGTGCCACTCTGCTACGTACAATGTTGGAGTTAACTGTCAAGTTATCAAAAAAAAAAAAAAAGAGAAAAAAGAAAGCAAGCACCCACAGTTAACAGTAGCATTTTTACTTACATCGTTTCAAATGAATGAATGAATGGTTATTTACATGTGGCGAAAAAGATTTGAGGCTGTCCGAAAGATATGAAGGAGAAATGGAATGCAAAAAAAAAAAAAAAAAAAAAAAGGAAAACACCTCTTGGTAGTCAAATTTGTCCAAGTACAAGAGAGGAAAAAACTGTGCAATATTTATCTGCCCTTACAGAGAAACAGCAGTGGCAACAATCCCTGCAATTGATTTTAATCCAAGAGAAAATGAGAACAAATTAAACAGATTTCCATTCCTCAAAAAAATAACTAAAGTTCATAACTTAGCGCGACTCAGACTTTAACAGTTTCTTTAAAAAAAAAAAAAAACACCTCTCGGTGGCTGTCTGAGAGGAAAGATGTGAAAATGGAAGCAATTTGTAAAACCAGGAAGAAAAGAAAAATCCAAAAGTTTCTCCTTTACAGTTTTATACTCATTTACAGTTAACTTAAAAATGGTAAGAGCCCTGGTTCATGGCCAGTCTTGCCTACCACAAAGGGTATAAATACCTGTGTGGGTCAAATCGCTCCTCCTGGACTCCCGTTACCCCCCCCGACCCCCCCCCCCCCCCCCCCAAAGAAATCCCATTTACATCTCCTATAGACGTCAACCTTCCCATTAGGTTCCACGTCCCAGTAAAAGTCTTAGTCCTGCCACAAATGGAGGCGGTGTTACACAGCCCCGTGGGGCACCGTACAGCCAATAAGAGGCTGAGGGTTGACAAATCTCCCACCCTGCCCACTTATCAGTGTGTGGGGTATCCTGCGGCTCCCATACCGGGCTGGTTGGCTAGCATACTCCCATTCAATCCCTGTGTAGGCTCCATAACCCCACCGTTACTGATGGCGCTCATGCCAGTCCACCCAGCACTGGCCGGTAAGTGACTGCAAAAAACGAAGTAAAGAGAGAGAGAGAGAGAGGGAGACAGAAAGACAAATGCCAGCAGGTTAGAAGAGACAAGGCGAAAGGGAGCCAAAGGGACGGTTTATATTAGACCTACTAGAATCTGGACAGGCTAGAATGTGAATAAGAAGGCAAACAGAGTTATCAGAGGTTGTGAGGGTGAGGCAGGCTGGGCAAAAATCAGGCTAGCAAAGAAAGTGGAGGGCTCTTTGGAGGGGCCAAAGGTAAGTGTCATTTGATTAAACATGGGTGGACAAGCATAGAGACATAGAACATAGAGGCTAAGCGCAGCGAGCTAAATATTCCTTCCCTATACCTCCCCGCCCCTGTGGAGAACAGCTAACCAGCCTACAGACAAAAGCAAAAGGAGTCAAGATAATCCACACTGTTGTATACAGTGTGGATTATCTTGACTCCTTTTGCAACACTTCTACATTTGGCCACAAAGTTAACAAAGGAACGTAAATTCCCACCTAATTCACATGTTGTCTTTTAGGATTCATGTAATGAAACTAAATTCTAAGTTCAGTGTGGTGATAAGACAGCTTATATTAGGTTATAATATCTTCAAACTTCAAGTCAAGTGAGGCCTAGGCCTCTTTCTCTGGAATTGTGCATTCACTGTACATTCAACAATCACACCTTTGTACAGAGCCTATTTATACAGCTGGTCACCAAGAAGTTTAGACTGTCAACAACATATGGCCTTCTCCTTTATTTTTCTTGGGTGCACAATATGTCACTGCACATAGGTTGTCTAAATAAAAACAAAATTTGATAACAACCTACAAAAGATATTTAACATGTCCTACTGACATTCATATACAGATGAAATCCTCAGATAAATGCAGAAACAGATCAATGAAATAAAAAAAAAAGGAAAATAATGTAAAAAGCTATGACATGAACGTAGACATACAAAAAAAAAAAGAAAAAAACTGAACAGTCTTACAGAACACAGTCCTTACACACAGTAGGCACTCGTACAAAAAGGGAAGTGAATTCTTCATTAACAAATTTAGCCAGGTGTGGACAGGAAGTGAAAACTTTGTTCTGGGCTTTTAGCATTTCTCTTGTTCAGCCACGTTAGTCAGTTACCTTTAAATCTAAAATTCAAGAAATAAAGCTTTAGCAAGTTTGAGCCAGTTTTTTTTTTCTTTTTCTTTTTTTACAATCGTTTTTGGAACAGACTAGAGTTTTGAACCATTATGGGCTATAATGCAAGTGACAAAAACATTTTGGAACAAACCCCATCAGTCAGTATTAGGACGTGATGTGCACAGTGAGCAGTTGTGACACACTGGAACATGATTTACAACAAAATTAAAGTTCAGATTGTCCTGTGTGTGTGTGTGTGTGTGTGTGTGTGTGTGGGCGACTTATTTCTCAATCTCCTCGAGATGAGTGAATTGAGGAGGGGGGGAGGGGGCGCTGTGGGGGTTGGGGGGCTGGGGGGGTTTGGGGGTACAGCTCCCTGGTGTGGTTCTCGCTGCACCGGTCTTGCAGGGGGACTCTGGTGGTGCTGGAGTAGAAGGAGGCGGTGAAGGGGGGGAGCCCTGTGCACACCGTGCTACTTACTTGAAGCCCTGCTGGTTCCAGGCCTGGCCGTAGACGCCGTAGGTGGGGACCTGCCACCCATTTGGGACGTACTGGCTGATCTGGGGCCCGTTGCCGTACCACTGGCCCCACTGGCCATAGGGCTGGGCTGCCGCAGGGAAGCTCATCTTGTTCTGCTGTAGGGTCAAGTACAACACGTACGGTTTAGGACAGCACTTTCATAAAAACACACAAAAAACCGACGATGAAATTAATCGTTAGTTGCAGCCCTAGTTTTATGTTCAAAATACATGCACGATTTGACACGGCTGATGTCCCATTGAAATGCACTCGAATAATCACGGGCTGCTTCATGTAAAGCTCATACGTCCCTTCAACATGAAATTAAATCAAGGGGACAGAAGGCTTGTTAAATTCCTTGTCATTGTGAGGGTCATCACTTCCTGGGTTATGGTTTCAAATCAACCGATGCTACACGTTATACAGACCGGGGACACAGCAGCACTGACTTGCATTTGTCATCTAATGGTTGGCTTTCTTTACACAGCATGTACAGGAGCGGGTGCCCTTACCTGGGGTATAGGCATCTGCTGCATCGGGTTCATCATGTCTGGGGTCTCTTTTCCCCAGTAGCATTTGACTATGTGGCCCTCTATTGAGGTGCCATTCACTGACACAATGGCATGGGCTGCTGACTCATGGGAGTTAAACCTGGACAAAGACGGGGGGGGAAAGATCTGCTTGGTTAGCAAGCTGTGAGAAGAGGATTCATATATTTATTAGAAAGACTACCCGTATGTAGTTACTTACATACAAAATAATTCATTCTACAACGCGAGCATCTAAATACCGGGGAATGTAAGTAACTATTAAAATTATTCTTGCCGTCTGCAAACATAGGAGACCAAAAACACGCATGTAGATTAAATGCATGCTGTTTATAGGATATATTCCAGTGGCTCTCAACGAGGTCTTCAGTGCCCAGGGCACTGCAGGTTCTCTCCTACCTTGTGGTCAATTACATTCTCCCTACATTCAAAAGTGGCAGCCCTTCATTATATGGCGAGAACATAATTAAGCAGGGCTGCAGATTGCTGAGGACCAGGTTGAAGAAATGGTGCATCATTCTTCGAGCTTGCTTAAAAAGAAAAATAGGTTGAGTAAACCTTCCACATACCTCACAAATGAATAGCCTTTGTCGGGGAAAACTCTGATTTCCATGATTTGCCCAAAGGGAGAGAAGGTCTGTCTCATCAGTTGCTCTGAAGGCCAAACAGAAAGGGAACATCAGGTTTTGTTTCTACGTGGATTGATGGGTCACAAAAAAAAATAAAAAATACACTTTTGCTGCATAAGAAACCTTCCAAACCAACATCCTCAGGTACGAGTCGCCTGGTGGTTGCAAGTTAAATTCATAGCTCCGTCACAATTTTTAGAATGACCTCTCTGCACAGGACAAACTGTGCTAAGATTTTGTAATAAAGAGATAACGCGGGCATTACCTTATCTTTTCAGTTTAAATCAACAATTCCCAATGAATGAATCCTGCTACCAGGTCTGTGTAGCCACAGCTTGACATGGCTTACGTCTACATGCCACAGAACTACAAACTCTTCGAAGACATTGGGAGACATATTTTCACACAGATGAACATGGCCAGTTAAGTTTATTCGGAAACAACCCTGTGACTCCATTTTTTTTTTTTTTAAATCTTTGGATTCCAAATACAGCATATCTGAGCATGCTCTGATTGAAGCATTGCTCCAATTAGATTTTTGCTTTGTCAGTACGACAAGCTGAGAGGATACAGTGCACATTCTAACTTTCTGTTGCTGCCGTTAGAGGTTAGACCCAGCGGTGCCGCTGTGAGCCCTGGTCCTGGCTGACTTGCAGTTGCTACAGTGTCATCCAACTGCGTGCAGTCAGATTTTCAAATGCATGCTTGGTGCCGCCCCTCGAGCTGGGCCATTTTCATTACTCATTGCCAGACCCTTTATCTTTCGGATTTGGGTCTGGATTTCCAGGCTACCCCATATCGCTTTGCTCCAGGTTACTGTAGCGCTTCTATATATATATATATATATGTTGCGTGACAGGACGAGCGCGGTTTCCAGGTGAACGCAGCCGTCGAGGCTTTCGTCCGGCTTTGTCACGCTGCACAAGGGGAAAACTTGCGCTGTTGTTTTTTTTTTTTTGTTTGCCACAGCTTTGCGTGTGATTGGCGTCCTGTCACTGTTCCAGTTGCTCATCCTCAAAAGTGGAGAGAGAGCGCAGAGAGAGAGAGTGGAGGGAACGGCCGAGAGTCGTGTTATTGCGACTACGTGACATTTAATCTTGCCGCCGCAAAATGTACACAAACGGAAACACCGATATAGCACAGTGGCCGTGTTCATTTTCATGAGGGAATATATCATCCGCTGTAATGGTATGGCTCTTTCATGGTATGGCTCTTTCTATCGAGTTATAAGATGTGGCTCCCCAAATTAGACTTAATAGTAGGATACATTTATTGTTGCTTTGGCTTCATTGAAAGAATGCTGAATAATGATAAAAAAAGATCAAATAAAAACAATTCATTCATTACATCTCTTTGAACCCTTTTGCTGTGTTTACCTGATGCTACCGCTGTGAGTATCATTATCATACTTATAGTATTCATTACCTGTCAGTCCTGTGCTGACTCCGCCACAATACACAGTGCAGTTACTGGGACTGGACTGATTCACTACTTCATCAAAGGATAGGTGCTTGGAGTTACCTGCCAGGAGAGACGGGAGACATTTTCTACTGTGAATACATCAGGCCAACATCCTGCGTAAACAAGCAAAGCATGCACAGTCACGGCAACGCACTTTCATAGGTGGTCTTTGGGGCCGGGGGCTTTCTTGTGGCCCAGTTGGTTCGAATCTGTCTGCCTCCTAACCACTGACCGCCCATCTGCTGAATGGCGTTCTCTGCATCCTGGAACGCAGAAAGGAACTGGTTATTCCATCGAGCTGGAGTGTAATAACATCAAACAATCTTAACATGCTGTACATCCCTTTAGAAGCACAGAACGCAGTAATTTGTGAGGGAACAAGGCCTGAAAATGTCGAATGCAACTTCAAAAAAATATAACAAGCAGGAAAGGGTTCCGTTCTTGGAGCATGTTCCTTTGATAATTCCCACACAACAACAACAGCAGCAGAATTACAGGGACGTGGCACTAAGGTTAATCATTTGGTCAGTCATGTCTCTGTACTTGCCCATTTGTTGAAGAAAGAGACAAAGCCATAGCCTTTAGATTTCCCTGTAGCCATATCTTTCACAACACGAGCATCTCTGTGAACAAACACACCAATAGGAGTACATTATAAACATGCAGCACAAAGCTTGACAATACTAAAAGTTTTAAAACAATGGTTTAGTCTTCTCTTTGAATAATTTTATTTATACATACATACATACATACACACACACACACAGTAAGGTTGCACGATAGACAAAATGTGATATTGCGATAACTATGAATATTGCGATATCAAAATTAATTTAGACAATATATTTATAAACAATAAATAACGTTTTACTGGTTGTACAGTATAAAATAAATAAAGAGAACAGGACACAACTTTTCTTTTGCTTATGATTCGTTCCGTTTTGTTGTCTATTTCTTCACTTACACTGTCACTCTGTCGAAATATGCACACATGTGGTACGCTGCATAGGGTTTGTCACATAGTGGACCCGTGCGCTGACGTGCACTAACACGTGCAAGTGGCACGGTAACTGGCCAATGAAATGATAATTGTAGCGTTTCAAGCGGGCTCTAAATCAAACGCAACTAAGCCACACTGCCAACGGACGGGACGCAGCGCTCCACAAAATAAACTAAATATTGCATACTTAATGCGACACTTTCAATATAATATTGCGCAACGTGACATTGCGATAACGATATTGAGTCGATATATCACGCACTGGTATCAGGTAAAAATCCAAACGATACCCAACCCTATATATACTGTATGTCATTACCCTCAATGTATGTAAACATTCAAGAATTCTACGATCACTTTCTCTATAGGTTTTATAGGTACGAGGCAGAACAGTGGATAACAATACATCCCGTTTATTTTATATTTTCTAAGTACCCTTGTCAGTAACTCTTGATACTTACGATATCCTGCCAAATGGACCGAAGGCAGCTTTGACGTCTTCTGTAGTTATTTCTGGGCTGAGGTCTCCAACGAAGACGTGAAAGTGATCTATGTAAACATATATGCAATGAAAATCTTTTTCATGCGATTTTTGATCTTTCCAACTCATTAACGCATTACTTATAAATCAGATGTGTCCAGTGTATTAACGTCATGAATTGTGATCATCCCCTGTGTCAAGCCCTTGTACTTACTACTTGTGTCTTTTTTCTGGCTGGTTGGCGTCGTGGCCCAGTTGACTTTGACCTCCTGTGGAGAGGGGCGGAGAAAGAACAGGCCAGGTGGGGTATGTTTACATCATTTACATTCAAACCTGGTAACCTCCACTATAAGAGTAAATTATTTAAAAAAAGGCAGTGCTGGGCGGTATACCGATTCATCCGGTATACTGGTTTTAATTTCTTGTAGTGTACAGAATACATTTTGCATAAACGCCACATCGGTGCATAGCCGCGAAGAGCGCTACTGTTAGGGTAAGCCATGAGTGCATTGAGAGGGGAGCCCTTAACTGCATTCACCTCTCACACGTGCATATAACTTTAAACAATTTTTTTTTTTCAAGATTATTATTTGGGGCTTTTCCCTTTACGCAATAGTGACAGACAGTAAAGGGGGGAGAGAAAGAGAGGGAGCGACACGCAGCAAAGGGCCGTAGGCCGGATTTGAATCCGCCTACATGGGGCGCACGCTCTACTGGGTGAGCTAGAGGCCGCCCCAACACAACTAACTCTCTTTGAACTGGGTAAAACACCATGGCACCCAACAATTTGTGACACAAACAACTTGTGACTAATAAGTCTACATTTACAAATGTACACCGCCTAACGGAATGCTGGGTAACGCAGAAACTCCGTCGCTACATTCAAGAACAGAAAAGAGAGGGAGAATGAAGAAAAAAGACAAGGTATACCAGACGAACGTTTGCCCAAGTGAGGAGTCTTTTTTTAGTTTTAAAAAAATCCGACAAAGTCAGTGTTGTTGTCGCTGGTGCGAACAACTTAACGTTACTCTGTCACCTAAAGCAGGCGGTGGAGCGATACTACGCATGGAATAACAATCAACCTATGCAAGTACACGGTCCCGCTACAGACAGTCCAGCAAGACGCGTTCAGAACAATGATCAAAACACTGGATTTGAGATACTTCAGCCTGCTTTAACGGCATTATACCAACAGCACCGAAGCAAGCTGGGGCCCGTTCCATAAAGCAGGCTAAGAATAGCATGGGTTAAAGTTCAACACCTGACTTGAATGAACGTAACAAATCAGTCAGGGCTAAAGCCGTTTCATACACATCGCATGTGGATTTAATCTATATCCACTTCTGGGATTGCTCCGGTGCAGCAGGAAATTACGCCGGAAGCATGTATTTTCGGCCGATGTCCGTTTCCTTCCTCTTTCTTTGTGTTGGAATTCTAAACTTCAATGGATTTATGAGGACTATGGTTAACTGCTCCTCAGATCTCTGCAGGGTAAATCCAGACAGCTAGCTAGACTATCTGTCCAATCTGAGTTTTCTGTTGCACGACTAAAACAACTTTTGAATGTACACATTCGGGATGGGCGATAGAAACGATATGCAATATAAACGATACAATATTGGCCGCGATAATTCACGTAACCGCGAAGTTTAGAGCCACGAGCTGCAACCTGTCTATGGCTGCAACGCATCTGTGTATCTTTGCCTAATACTGAAAGTATTTTCAGTACAGTGTCTGTCCCTTAACTAAACAGACACCAGTTTTTCCTGTTCTCTGCATCTTGGGTGGCATTTAAGAACCAAGGACTTAAACTAACTAAGTGTAGTGCCTTTTAGAATGGTTTGCACTGAAGGAAAGAAACCCAATACTTTAAGCTTTTTCTCTAAAGTCTCTGTAACTAGTGTACTTGAATTGTATTCATCTGCAACATTGTTGTATAATTACAGTTTTGCACAATACATGTTCTCAAAACTACATACGTTTCTTTTTAAAAATAAAATACATTTAGCAGTTTGGCTTTCCTTAGGGTCTATGTAACCTGGTCTGAAATGGTTCTATTATAATTTATATATCGTGATATATATCGTTATCGCAAGAGGCTGCAATGTATATCGCAATATGGATTTTAGGCCCTATCGCCCATCCCTAGTACACGTTTCCTCCCGAGGCTATTTTGCAGTGGCACCGTGGCTCTGTGCGGAGCTTAGCACCACCCATGATGATTGTGATTGGTTTAAAGAAATGCCAACACATTTTTAGTTCTAATTCATTTTGTTAGTAACTTTACTTTTATTTGGTAGTTGTAACATGTACACGTCATTTTTATACTGTTATTTCACATTTCATATTTAGTAAGTTACTAGGTTACAGTATCCAATGTTACATTCCAGCTATAAAACTTCCATCCCTGGTCAGTCAGACCGGGCTTGTATCCCTCAGGTGAGTGCGTACTGTAATATAAGTTGATGAAACCTGTAAATATTGATGTATAGTTTTAATGAGACAGTACATCCAGAGGAATTATCTATGTGTAAATATCCATCTTTGTAAATAGTACTGTTGTGTAAATTGTTAATTAATTTGTAAAGTTAAAAGTAGCCTTTTTGATCCTGTACCGGTGATCAATTGTTAGTAGTTGTTTCCTAGTTATTTTTAATAATTGTTGAGCTTGGCCACAGAAATCATTATTGTAAGTATCCGTTGATTATTCCTTTATTTTATATTGAGTAGTTTTACTGAGACCGGGCTTTAATCCCTCAGATCCCGAAGGCTTGTTAGCAATAAACGATCAACGACATCAGAGCTGTCCGTGGTTCTTCCACTGGGGTCCAACTGTCAGCCGTTAATCTACAACCATCACACAACAACGCAGAGACTACCATCAGTGGCAATCAAAGTGTTAACGGGGACATTATGAACCGTACACAAATGAAGAAAAGTGAACACCTGTTACACACGGAATGCCAATAAACCAGAGGATGTTTTTCTCCCATCCCGGAATGCTGTGTGGACTAGCCAGACCCTCCTCCTCCTCCTCCCCCACAGCGTTGCGGAGGAAGGTGTGGCAAAGCGAGATTACCCCGGACCAGGTTAGTCTACCAGCATAAGTTGCCGTAGTAACTGAGCTTTAACTATACTGAATTTGCTTTATGGAACCGAATAAACTGAAAATGAAGCCTGGCTTATTTGGTAAACTTGCTTTATGGAACGGGCCTCTTGAAGCGAAGCTCTGTACAGTCGCTCACTTTTCTACAATAACAGACCTGTGGTCAGTTTATAGTGTTCATACAACTAAAATAGTTTGTTTTGAAGAGAAAGCAAAGCAAGTTTTTGGCATATCGATGTATTGTGATTTTTTTTTTGTACTACTTTGTAGTTTTCACAATATAAATTGTTTACATTCTGCAACTGCTTCATGCATCCTGATACCGTCATATACTGTACAATTCTGTGGGGCAAAGAAAACCCTACAGTAATCAAAGCCTTCAGTATGCAGAAAAGAAAAAAAAATTGCGATATATCAGGCCCCGATTCCAAGTTTCGGTCATACCGCCCAGCACTATGTAAAGGCTGACTTTAAAGTACTTAAAAATGTCAAGCTGACTGAGACTTTAAATGTAACGTGATGTGGTGCCTTCTCACTCACTTCTGCCCTGTGTGTGTCCAGTGACGTGGTGCAAGAAAATTAATCTTGTATCAGATCTTAAGATCTTAATTAACTTAACAGAAAATAGACTGCAACTGGCCTGTCATTTGTGACAAAACTATTTTCTAATTGATTTGGTATTTTCTTGCATCAATGCCATGTTTAAATATTATAATAGGATGTATAAGCCAATAACAACAAATGCAGATACTAGTGAAAGTTACACAACTTATCTGTGGTTGTTGCCGATGAAATGCACCTCACCTAGTGTGGTTGTGCAGTTCAGAGCACAGTCATTTCATTTTCCGGTTTATGTCTTAGCACTGAATCCAGAAACTCAACTCAATAAACCATCTTGCACCACTTTAATATTCTTTTATAAATAATAATTAAAAAAAAAAATGCTCTGTGGTCTTTTAAATGTTGCAGATTAAAATGTTAATCCTTGCTCTATTGTTCTAGATAACCTGACTTCACCCATCTCCTCTCAGACTTTTTGTTTTGCTATCCTTCCAATGGAGCTTACATGGTCTTAAAGACTTTGATAGTGCAGCTCTCATATGTTCAGAGGATCCCTAACTCATATTTCTGTCATTACTTTTTTCTTCCCAAACCTCACTTTGCTTGAAACACTCAAGCCACATAATGACATCATTCCTCACACCTAACACCGCAGCTACATATATTTCAAGACCATTGGGATAAAGTGGTCCTAATGAAACCAAAATTACAGACAGAGAGATAACTTTCTGGCAGTTGCAACGCTCTGAAATATTGAAGATCTGATTTGGACCCTGGCTCCAGCAGCTTCCCCTTTTCATTTGGAATACCCTGTCCTATGTAATTAATGGAATATAAATGCCAGCAGTCAACTGTTTTTATTTTTTTATTAATATTAGTTATTTATTTTAAGAAGGCACACAACCTAAATTTCCCACACCAGAAGCCCACCCGTCCCCACTCACCCTGTAGACACGATAGCTTACCTTACCCATTATTTTCCTTCCATTCATGGCTGCCAATGAGGCAGCAGCATGCCTGTGGTCATAGAACTCCACAAAGCAGTACGGATCATTTCCAGCCGTCTGTCAACGGGAAACAAGACTGATATTAAGTCCACAGCAAGGGTGACAATTTAATCACTGCAGATGACAAGAGCCACCTACTGTAGTTTGGAGTGTCAGGCCTGATTTAAAAGACTGAGAGAGGAAAATCAACATCAAGCATATATGCAGATTGAGATTTCCACCACCACCTTCCAGGCCACTGTTGAATGCTATTTTCTATTGTGAAACAATATATACCAAAGAGGATAACACTCACATCAACTATCATTTTACAGCTCTTGCAGGGTCCTATTTGTGTGAAGACCTGCAGAATGAGGGGCTCGGTGACATCCCTGGACAGATTCCCCACATACCTGCAAACAAGGAGAGAGATTGGGTAATTGAGTCTTTGTCAAACAGGAAGTAGCATGCAAACAAAGGCTAGTTAACCGGGCTAGCTACAACCCACAACAATTCCTTATATTTACAGAAAAACAATGACAGTAGACTAGATATTATTGGGGATGTTCTCAATTTTACACAGACAACTCGAGTATGGTCAGTCTTACTGGAGCTGTCCCGGGCCGTCTCTTCGAGCGTTGACGTGGCTTGTCTGCCAGCTAACTAGCTAAAGATAAAGCTAGCCGGTTCAAACGGGCCTCATGCTAAGTGGGTTGGCGGCTAACGACACTAAAATTACATCCCTTCCGCGAGGGTCTAGCTAATGCCTTTCTATTGCTAATAAAAGGCGACTCTTTAAGTGAATAACGACATGATTCAATGAAAACGTGTGCATTTTACAAGAAGTGACCGGCTAACGTTAGCTGCGTTTGCATCTTTGGCTAATGATATCTAGCATTAGCTAGCCCTTCAGTTTCATTTTCAGGCGAGTTATGGTTCCGTCTATTTATATGACTAAATCAAACAGAATTTTACGTTCAAATCAAAAAGTCAATATGTCTTATTGTATTTACAAACGTCGCTATTGACGCCATGAAATGATAAAGCGAATTAAATGTCCATTTGCGACTAAATTAAAGGGTTTTACAGTTTTTAATTGAAACAACAACGTGGAAACATTTCGGACGCGCCGTATTACACGGAGCCTTCCCATTCCAGGACATAGACAGGGCCACTGTTACTCACAAGGTTCTGGGTTGATCGTCCTCCATCATCAAGGTTTAGTGGTCGCGTCCTGAGAGGTCTTTAATCCAATGACATACAAATGGTTTGTGGTGAACTTGAGCGACCGCGAACGTAAAGGCTATATCTACTATTTTATGATCAATCGGTTGCCGATTCTGCTCTTACACACACCGCAGACAGCCTCAGTCTGATGCAAACAATAGGAAGTTGAAGATGGCGGAGGAGCGGCGTCAGCAGCGTCAACCTGCGCGCTGAAATGAAGCCAAAATCAAGCGTTCTTACTCCCACACACAAAGATGTGCTTCATATCTTTATAGCATAAGCTGTAAAAACATAGTTTTGTAGCTTTGCATAACTGTGCAGAATAATAATTTCTCATCAGCCTAGTCGTGGTCATAGCTTAATCGACCAAGGTGCAATAACGTTAGGGAAATTACAACTGGAAACATCTGGGCAATGCATGTAACCCAGGAAGTTACAGAAGGTTACCTGCAAAGCAGCGTATTAGAACGTCATCGTTATTTGCTACTGTTCATCAACTAGCTAGCTACTTGTGCGAAATTGAAACATTTTAATGTATTTTGATTACCTGAGCAAAATACGTGCGCCGCCCGGGAATCGAACCCGGGTCGCAAGAATGGGAATCTTGCATGATACCACTACACCAGCGGCGCCGTCCTGTAAATCTTTGACGGGGCAGGATATTTATCAATGAATTTATGAAAATGGAAGGCAAAGGATAAAAAATTACAAAAGCAGTGATAAACATCTAATACTGCGGTGTATTAAAAAGCAGTGGCAAACATCTAATACTGCGTTGTATTAAACAGTTATGTAATGTAATTTTAATTTAATCAGGGACAATCCATAATTAAACATTAACTTTGTATAAAAACAAGGAGAGATTGTGCCAGGTAACATTGTTATTTCCCGCCCGTAATCTCTGGGCAGGTGGGTAAACAAACAGTCACAAGGCAAGAAATGAAATAGTAGTTATCCTTAAATGTTGATGATTCCAGTTTCACCTATGGTTCACCCATATTTCTATGGATTTACCTGAATGTGAAAATTATCCGATTTCAAAATGCCAAAATTGAACAGAGGAAGATAGTATGGGAACGGAGCCACTGACATTCTGCCACATCGCCTTGCTTCAGCAATTTATGTTCATTGTATAAACGGGGCCCAAAATTAACTCTTTTGTCCATCAGCCAAATATAGTGAATATTCAAATTTTACTAGCCACTCAATAGTTTAACAATAGATTTTTGGCCGGTGAGTCAAGGAAATATACCAGTCACTTGCATATTTTAACCAGCACTTCTGACTGCTCTGGTGCTCATTTTGAGCCCTGTACATAACCAATACAAATAATATAATTTGCCAACGGTTTTAGCAAATGTGGCATAGCTAGCATAGTGTGCTATTGGACCACCTATGATTCTCAAACGGAAGAGGGCAGTAATGCTGCGTCTACGCCGTCAAAAAGAAGAGAAAAAGAAAAGAGGTCGACCTCGTCGTCGCACTAGAAGAAGAGCCAATTTTGGAGGAAACATGGCTTCTCCTGCCGGTTGTGAGCATTATGTGCGCAGCTGCTTATTGAAAGTGAGTTCACTTCTGGAAATGTGTTGTATATATTTGCCATAAATGCATGATGGAGGCATTTGGTTTTGAATATGCCTCAATGGGACTGCTATAACGAGTAGTGCTACTGTATAGCTCTGGTAGCAATTGCCCCTTTATGTCTATGGTAGCAACCACTCACAGCTAACCTAGCTAGTTAACTTTAACGTTACTTAACGTTAAACGCTAGCCGGGTGTCGTTACGACATATTAGTTAACGTTAGTGTTCTATACGTTTCTTATATGTTAGCAGCAAAACATTAGGGGAATGGCGAGGGCTTAAGAGTTTAGTGAGTATGTCATTACTCACTTGTTGGTTATTTCATTTACTACATGCATGCCTACAAAAAGGAATTGAGGCTTTCATTTTACAATTCTATAAACTTCCAGTTTTGTTGCAGCCATATTCAGTGTATTGTTGAGGCTACCCTTAAGTGTAAGCATAAACTGTGATATGACTGGTTGACATACCTGTGTATATTAACCACGTGTCTATGCACTGCAGGCACCCTGCTGTGGTAAACTGTATGTGTGTCGGCTGTGCCATGATGCAGAGGAGAACCACCAGATGGATCGATTCAAAGTCAGAGAGGTGCAGTGCTCTGAGTGTCAAACAGTGCAGCAGGTAACTGAGACAAACAACGGCAGCTGATATGTTTCAACTCCAATGTTCAGCTGTAGCAGGACCACTCAGTGATCTTAAATGGCCATTGTTTCCCTTTTGGTATTTATGTTGCATTTGTGTATGCAGTGGTTAAGTACAGATATCACTCTTTTAGGCACAGCAGGCTTGCCAGCAGTGTCATGTGCAGTTTGGGGAGTATTACTGTGACATTTGCCACTTGTTTGACAAGGATAAGAAGCAGTACCACTGTCAGCCCTGTGGAATATGCAGGTGAGCAATAGTAGAATTTATATATCTTTTTAAATACACGTCACACAGCTTTTTTATTTTTTTAATAATTATAGCCTTAGTAGAAGACACTAACAATGATATGGATATTTCAAAATAAAAGTATAAAAGTCTCAAGGTGAATACCTTTTTTAAAGTTTCACGCAAAATGTGCCCTTTTTTTGCAACAGTAATTCAAGTTTTTAAAATTACAATGTTGCGATGTTTGTTTTTATCAACCTAGTATTAGATTTCAGTGTTTCTAAATTGTCTAACACTACAGACAAAAATTCAGTGGGTCTTTATATCCACCATACTGCTGTTGACAGTTGTGATGTCGTGTTACACATTCATACATGAGGCGATTGTCATCTGTGTCAGTGACACTGTGTTTTGACCCCTACAGGATTGGGCCCAGGGTAAAGTATTTCCATTGTGAAAAGTGCAATCTGTGTTTAGCCCAGGATCTGCGGGGAAACCACAAGGTGATTTTTAGCCAGCATCTGTTTCTGACCCGCATACACATCATATGTATGTATTCTGTTTGATGAGCAAATGAGCGTCCACACTGCTGTCATTTACAATTGTCTTTTATGTTTCAGTGTGTTGAAAATGTTTCGAGGCAGAACTGCCCAGTGTGTATGGAGGTAATAAAACCTATATTACATTAGCTAGGGTTGTTGGCTTTTTATGCAATTCATTATTTTCTCTACAATTTGACATGATTTTCTTTTGTATGTACAGGATATTCACACGTCCAGAATTGGAGCTCACGTTCTTCCATGCGGCCATCTTTTACACAAGTAGGACTCTAAAGACTAGTAGCTCAGTGGGATTGACTTGTGCATATTTTGCTGTGTATATATCCCAATTTTTATTACACTGCAGGAAAAATACATGAATGTAGGACATTGGCCTAAATGATTTCTATACAGATTGTTTACTCTATATGCCATGTTCAAAAAAAAAATAGTCATAGTATCTGTAAAATGAAAATAGAAATATATATATATATATATATATATATATATATATATATATATATATATATATATATATATAATTACAAAGATGAAGGGAATTGAAAATGTATTAAAATATTGTCGATGATGTAGACTAATAAATCAAAATGTTATATTTTCAAGCCCTACATTATCCTTAAATATAGGTTATATTTATTTAGTAATCATAGTTCAAGATGTGTTATGACAAAGGTAACAATTAACGTGTTTGTTCACATTCCCTGCAGGACCTGCTTCGATGACATGGTGAGAACAGGGTATGTCTAATTCGTTTTCCTGTTTAATTGTATAGTTGAGTAAAATACGGTCTGGTTCCAGGTTAATGGATTATTTATTTGTTTGTTTTTTTACAAAAACATTTCAAGCATTTCAATACATTTCATTTGATTGAATCAGTCAGTGAGTTTTTATGCAAAAAGACTGTAGACAGGGAAAGTAACAGCTGAGCAGTGAATGAAAAGAGAGTTATTACATGGAGTGATGCGTCCTCTTATTTAAAATGTTCCCTCCAAAGTCTGACTGAAACTGACACTAACACAAAGTTGGTTTCCACCACTGAACATTTGACTATTTGTTAAATTCAGACACAGTTAGCGCTGTGAGGAAAAGCTATGCTTTGTCCGCTATCGTCCTCTGACTGCTATCGTCCTCTGACTGCTATCGTCCTCTGACTGCTATCGTCCTCTGACTGCGCTGTCAGTAGAGACACACACACACACACACACACACACACACACACAAAAAAATCAGGAAGCAGTAGGGCTGGGTACCGAATTCAATACATTTTAGGCAACGACCGAATCTCCTCTAAAGTTTTGAGTATCGAAAAAATATCCAATTTCAATACCTAAGGAGTAAATCTCCTCAGCGTCAGTGAGCCAGTAAGCATGCAGCATGTATCTACCAAGATCTAATAATGATTGGCTGTCTAAAGTTACACGTCGTAGAGACGCGCAGGAAAAAAACTCTACGTTACGCAAATAGACGGGGATCGTTTAGGAACCGGTATCAAAGTCACGGTATTGGTATCGGTACTGGTATCGAATATTTTTGAACGATACCCAGCCCTAGGAAGCAGCATATTCTCTCCCAACAGTTAGAGACATTTTGCTGATGTAGCTCCCATGCACTGGACAAACACCGTTCATCTAAACACACCGCCCACACAAAGATGACACAGAGCTGGTTTAAAATCGGCAAAGCATCCCTTTAAAATAAGTCAGCCATGGTTCCAAAATCCGGTCTGGGTGAGGTGATGAACCTGATCACTGACCTGCTGTATGTATACGTTACTACAGTGCATACAAATGTACAGCAGAGTTAGCTCTTCCACTAAATGTACATTTTTCCTCCTTTGGTTTAGAGCGTATCGCTGCCCCCTGTGTATGCACTCTGCCTGGAACATGGAGGACCACTGGGATGAAATCGACAAAGAGATTGCCCAGTCACCGATGCCTACTGAATACCAGGGTGCTACTGTCAAAGTAAGACCTCAATAATACGATAACCTGCACAAGTAATAGTTTAGGTAAAAGAAGGGTTGAATTACTGATTGATCAGAACCTCTATTTTATTTTTTTTTATTTTTTTTAGACATGCCCAATTTTTGCGTTTAATTCATTCCGATTTGTACATTTCAATAAAGATTGGCTTTGGTGAATGTGGGTCTATCTTTATATGTAATCCATTACTTTTGTTTTTTCCTACTACAGATTATATGTAATGACTGCCAAGCCCATTGCACGGTGCCTTTCCACGTGCTGGGGATGAAGTGCGGCGGCTGTGGCTCGTACAACACAGCACAGGACGG
The DNA here is from genome assembly GCA_023631565.1 of Gymnocephalus cernua. Lineage (NCBI taxonomy): Eukaryota > Metazoa > Chordata > Actinopteri > Perciformes > Percidae > Gymnocephalus > Gymnocephalus cernua. The sequence continues at coordinate 26,582,203 of CM042425.1, forward strand.
AGGACTCATCCAGCAGCCTGAGCAACAGCAGCCTGAGCAACAGCAGCCTGAGCAACAGCAGCCTGAGCAACAGCAGCAGCCAGAGCAGGACGCTGAGAACGAGGCAGAAACAGACACAGAGCCAGAGCAGCAAGATCAGCCTCAGTCACCCACGCCAGATTAAAGATTGCAGCCTACCACACTGGGGGACATTTGTGCTTTAGACATTTGGCTGGTGCACTTACTTGTACTAACTTACATTGAGTGTAACAGTAGACTGAGCCAATATTCCTAGATTGTACAAAATACCAAAAAAAATCCATCTATTTTCTGTACCTGCTTATCCTCTTCAGGGCTAGTGAACCTATCCCAGCATGCACTGGGTGAGATGAAGGGTTTCAGGCTTTCACAGGACTAACCCTAACGGCTTGATTTATGGATGTGCGGAGGCTCCACGCAGAGCTTTTGCCGTAGCCTACGTAAGTGGCCCGATGTTTATACTTTGTGTGTGTGTGTGTGTGTGTGTGTGTGTGTGTGTGTGTGTGTGTGTGTGTGTGTGTGTGTGTGTGTGTGTGTGTGTGTGTGTGTGTGTGTGTGTGTGTGTGTGTGTGTGTGTGTGTGTGTGTGCGCGTCGAGCCGGCGTGCGTAGGGAGTGGGTGATAGAGGGAGGGAGAAAATGAGAGAGTGACGACGATTAGCTTCAGAGCGAGTAGCGACTCCAGAGTCATAGTGAGAGAAACAAAGTGTCTCCCCTGTTCTTTCCGACCACGGTGGGAAATCTGTAGCAGGAAAAGTTAACCCTCTCCTTGATATCATGTTGTTTATGGAGAAGGAGAACCAGGAAATGAGCAAGGGGGAAATGAAACACTACCAAGCCACGGCCGAGTGACATGCGTCGCCGCGACGTATAGTTACATTTTTCGAGAGGTGCACGTCAGGCTACGGCGTAGGGTTCGTGGTTCGTGTCTCCACGTACCTACATATGTAGCATCGCCGTAGATTTTACGCAGAAGTATAAATCAAGCTCAACACACAAAAACTTTCCCTCTGAGGGCTCATCGAGGATTAAACCAGGGTTGACTTTGTGTTTGAAAGGGTTAATTCATTTTGCGTTGATTGACTCGGCTGCACAACCCAAGTCACACTGCACCGAGGAATTCAAGTAGCTACAACACACTCGTTCTGGTGGTGTACAGCTGGGCTGGAGTACAGTATGTGACAATGTTAGCCGTTAACTGCATAAGAGTCTAAACCCCGTGCACATTTCCAACACCTGAGGTAGTTGGTTTGCATTGCTCCCGGGTTGTGACCCAGGTTGTGTCTGAATTGTCACGACCAGGGATCAGCCTTTGTTTGAATTGACAAAAGAAGGGTTGAACACGAGTCAGATAACCCGGGTCCGACCCTAGTCGTTGGTGTGAAAGAGGTATTCAAGTCATAGTCCATCCGACCACCCAGGAAGGTCTCGATGGGGAGGTGACAGTCTAACCACTGAGCCTCTGTGTGGCAGCTTAACTACTACTGGTGTTGGAAGTTGTACAGTATCAGACCGATTGTGATCGTTTTCTGTTAAGTTCAGGGACTGTGCCATAGGTGCTATTTAAAGGCTCTCCGTAAGACATTGTGTTAGTAAAAGTGTGTCAGCTTGTCATATATGCAGTGCTGTATCTGGCCGTGCAAATAACCCTCCACCAGTTGTGTAAATGTGTCAGACACTAATAGGAATTAAAACAAGCCTCAGGCAGAAGTCAACGTGTAAATAGTAAGTTTGCACGTTAACTGACATACCGGCAGCATGGCACAAGGCAATGTGCAAACCATGTGCATAGGATTCAGAAATATTCAGAAACCCACGCACAGGGCATTTAAAATGAGTCTTACAAATGTCTAGAAAGAGGCATAGGGCATTTGTGCAGAAAATTCCAAAAAGGTGCATGTGTGGACTATCCCCTTGCACTTGTTAGTTTCGCTGCTTTTTTTTTTAGCATAGATGCCCTGTCGGTCAAAGAATAAACAGATGGCACCGTTCTAAATGTGACTTCTTAGTCCATATTTTAATTACTGAGTTTGGACCCCACTCTAGAATGTTGTATTAATAATCAATGCTAAAAGGGAAATTCTTAAACCCCCTGTCATATCAAATTTGTGTTAAAAGTCAAAGTCAGTAATTCAAATATAAGCCCCATGAGCAATATTCAATAGTCACTTCTAAGAATGTTTTTTTTTTTCTTTTTTACCTGTCATGACATTTTTGTTTTTAATATCAGTTCTATTTGTAAAAACTGAAGTATAACGGGCAAGTACTCCTGAGTCATGTTAAGAGCTGGGGAATTTTAGAAATATGTATTTATCATTGGCAAAGTCAAACACTTATGCATGTGACCGCACCTTTTAATTTAGATGGTTCCAAAATTGCTGATTGGGCCTTTAACCTGCTCAGTTTCTAAAACTAGCTAAGAAGATGTCAGTACGGTCTGTAGCATTGGAAATATGTGCAGTCTTACTTATTCGTTGTAATAATCTAATGTGACTTCATTACAACTGCAACACATGCACATATTGAGTAGACAGTACTGTAATTTCTGGTATGGCTGCTGTGATTCTGGTACCATTTGCGTTTTGTGTCTGTGTTACTTGCAGAGATAAAGTTTGGTTACCTTTACAATGACAGTATTACAAACTCCAAATAAACATTTTACTAAACTACTGTTAACAATTGTGTTGTCTTCTGAACCAATCATTCAGACAGAGATCAGAACATTTTATCACATGACATTTTCATCTGCTCCATATGAATACATTTAAGGTGTTACATTCCCATTGTATTTGTAAAGCAGTCGTGTACACTAGCACCATTATGATAACATTAGAACCGAGGAAGGAAATGTTGAATGAAAGTAAAATACCAGTGTGGTCGGGATATTTTCGACTTGATAATGCAATGTGTCGCAGCTGGGCGAAAAACGTGTGTGTCCAAAACTGTTGCTTTTCAGGAAAGGCTAATTCAAAAAGATTATATTTAGCTATTTACCTTGATAATGTCATATGAAATTGCCTCTTCAGTGTTTAATATTCGTAAAACGCACACACAGACGTAAAGGGTGACCAAAACGATTGATTTAGAATTTAGAAAACAAAGAGCCAGGCTCCGTCTGAGGTTTCTGCCTAAAAGGAATTATTTTCTCGGCACCAAACGCTTGCTCGTGGGAAAATGTTGGGGTCTTTGTAAATTATAGTGTGGTCTAGACCTACTCTATCTGTAAAGTGTCTTGAGATAACTTATGATTTTGATACTATGAATAAAATTGAATTGAATTTATGAAAAAGAAATTAAAATGACAAAATATAGAGTTTCTGCCAAGCAGCAACAAATGAAAAAGTATCAACACAGCACGACCTGATATGTACAGCATTAACATGGACAGAACCAGCAACTTGAAGTAGGACCATAAAAGTGAAATGGATAGCTGTTTCTGGGAGGATCAAATGCTGTCTCCTCTGGGGGGTTTCGGCTCGGGGGTGGAAAACTGGAAAGTGAAGCAGACAGGAGCACTAGTCAGGGCGGAATCGACAGGGATTGTCAGGGGCGGAGCTGTGGAGAATGGCGGAGCTGTTGGGTTGATGATGTTTGGAGGAGAGGGTGGAGTGGCACCCTGGGGGAATCTTTGGTATTTGGTGGTGGTGGTGGTGAATGGTGGTTGATTTGTGCCACTAACAACTAGTGAGGCCTCTGGATCTGGCAGGACGTGCACAGTGTCAGCGTTAATTGAGTCCTGCGCAGGATCAGAATCCGGCATGTCCTGAGAAAAGTCTACGCCCAGAGCAGTTTGGGAAGGGTCAGCATCGGTGGAGGTTTGTGGGTCCTCAGGGTATGGCAGGGCCGAAGTCTCCAGGGTGGCTGGAGAAGGCCCTGCTTCTGCAGAGGGAAGTAGGACAGCAGCACCCTCCGTAGCATTAGGCATGTCTGCCTCTGTGGGCGCTGGCTGCACGGGTTCCTCTGAAGGCCCGACATGGGCGGCGGTCTCCTCTGACGAATTGGTCTCACTGGATTCAGATGACTTGGATGAATCCTCACCCTCACTCAGGCATATCTGTTTTCATAATAAAGAATGATCTTAACACTTTCCTACAAGACCTTTTAGATTGCTTTATAGTGCTAGTAGCAGAATAGCAGAGCTACTCACTGGTTTGGTCAACGCCACAGTCACCATGAGGAAAGCACAAAGGGTAGTCCTCAGAATTGCCATTGCCGTCTCTCCTTTATTTGCTGAAACAAACAATAAGCACTATATTGGTAAAATGGTGGAATGTTGTACTTTTATCTTCACTACATTCACCTGAATGCTTCAGTTATTAGTTATTTTGCAGATTATTCTTCATACAAAACATATGATCACCCCCTAAAAACATGATGCATTGTTTGGTGAGAAAAGTAATTTTAGTCCAGAATTGAGTGGAAAATTGTAAAAAAAAATATATATATATATATTAAAAAAAGAAAGAAAAAAGTCTGCCAGGTGGGTTTCATTTTCAATGCAAATATATTTTTTCAACAATTTTCGAAAAATCCACTTTTTCAGGATTCTACTTTCACAATCTGCTTTATTCTTTTTTTGAACATTTTAAACATGTTGACAGACATTGACAGGTTAAAATATCCTAACTCAATTATAGACAGAAATGTCTGTATAACATTGAGGGTTTTCCATATCAAACTACCCAATACTTTACATAGATAAAACCATAATTTTAAGTAGGGATTTGAATTCCACCACTCAGCTCAATTGAAATGTTTTATTTCAAACTAAAGCACATTTTAAATACATGAAGACATCTCTTACAATATTCTATAACTTTGGCATGAGCTACAAAGAAATATCAACAAACTTGAAATAGTACATGGTAGATTATTTAAACTGTAGTATTTTGGATAATATAGCATTCCTGCTTCAAGTCCTACCTTGATATGTTGAGTATCCTCTTATCCCTGCACACAATAGGGACACAGCAGATATGCTCATTTATTCTTGCATTGGGCATCTTTTTATATGGCTGTTGATATGTGTGGATACAATAAACCAATAATTCATCATCTGATTCATGTCGTTAGCATTATTCAACTTCAACCCTGCCTCACTAACAATTCTAACTAAATCATTAAACACCCCAGACACAGCTAAATTAGAGAGTGCTGCAATTCTTAAAGGATAATAAAAGAATATGTACACAAACATGTGTTTTGTGGTTTTGGTGTGAACAATGGGAAGAATCCGGTTTAGACTTTAAATACATGTCAGAATGTCTTGGTAATGTCAATGTTACTCATTACAATGACTGCAACAAAGGCTACATTATTTGGGGTGGGAGATATATTTTCTGTTCTTCAATATCCTGCCAAAGTATACACTCATTTCATAGCATTTCTTCCAACACAGTTAAATATGAAACAAATATGGACTTCCACTAAAACATATGAAATCACACCAGTTACATGCCCCCATATCGCAATTTATTCTCATTTACAATTACAGCAACATCCAAGAAAGACAGTTCATCAAATTTACAAGTCAAAAATGTGAGCAACAAAGCAGTGGACTTAAGGCTTCACACCAACACAGGTGTTTCAATTATAGTGGCTTAGACTACATAGCTCCATGTCCTAATAAGAATGATAAATGTGCAATTTGTGGCATGCAGCGCCTTAGGTAAAATGACTAATACCACCAGCCATATGTATTTGAAAGTACTTACTCTATTCATGGGATTATTGTTGCAACATGTATAAGCAGCATTTTAATATTGTGGTTGCCTTGAGGTGGAGCTTTTAACTACTTTGTTTCATCTATAGGCCTAACAGGCCACACTAATAAACAACAAAGTAACAAGCTGTCAACTGTGGCTCAAGAAGTGTAGCATTTCCCTCTGAAATCTGGTAATGTACAAGTATTAAGTTGAAAACAATGGCAATACTCCAAACTGATTTGGTGCTTGACAAAAATGTACATTCCAGACACTTAAGCGTTAGCTGTAGTAATTCAAGATTTCAGCTACAATAGCAGCTCTGCGAGGCTGTACACAGGCACCATGGTGATTTGAGCTATATGCTAGCATCAGCATGCTAACATGCTCAGAATGACAATGCTGATGTTTTGCAAGTGTGAGGTTTACCACGTTCACTCACTTAGTTCAGTTTGTTAGCATGCTAACATTTAGCATTTGCAGCCAATAGGAATGTCACTTTTGCAGGTATAAACTTAAGGTATTCAGTAGTTTAAATTTGTGATCTCACGTTGGCACAATGTTAAATTATCCAAGTTATTGCAACTCATCTTGATGGAAGACATGAATGTACCATATTGCATAGCAATGTATCCAATATTTGTTTAGATATTGCAGTCTGGACCAACTGCCATCACTAGAGCCATGCTGCTAGCAAGGCAGAGGACTGAATAACTTTTATTGCTTTTTAATTTGGAGTTTTGTGAAGCTGCAACATTTGGTTTATCAATCAAGTGGCAGAAAATTAGGATTAAAAGGAGAGCCCACCTGGTGGTCACTAACCTCTCGTTGCCCTCTGACACTAGTATCCACCATGAAAATGTTTTTTAAAATCAGTAAACAAATGTTCAAGTCAGAGCCATAACTCAGTCAACCATCCATTGGTGGTCTAACTGACAGTAAACAAACATGCTGAAATAACTTCACAGGAAAATGTGGAAAATGCAAATTGTTTATTTAAAACGTTGCGTGCATATGAATCAACCTCACTCCACAGAAGATGCCGCTTCCTGCAAAGAAAGAAAAAAAAGAAAGTCAGACCGCCATCCCACAAGCACAGCAAGATAGACTGGGAAACTGCTAGTTTATGAAGTGTTTGGGGAGGTCCACCTCTGGCTTGTCTGCGTCTGCTGGGACAGGTTGTGTGCAGGTCTCAGCTCCGTTCTCCCGATCGGTTGAAGTTCCATTTTCTACACTGGTCTCCGCTTTGTTCTCCAGACCAGTTTCAGCTTTGTTCTCCAGACCAGTCCCAGCTTTTTTCTCCAGGTCAGTCATACTAGTTTCCTTTAAAGCCACTGCTCTAGCTCTCCTGCAGGACAGAAATACAAAACCAGTCCTGTGCTCATCAACTGTTACAATATGTGGAGATTTGGCAAACACATTTAACCCCATCTGCACAGACCAAATGCAGTGATACACGAGTGTTCACACTCACAGCAATCTTCCATAAATTAGTCGTCAATCTTGATATTATGTAGCTTAGGAAAAAGAAAATTTGATGCCATATGTGCATCTTTGATTCAGTTTTTTTTAGATGTGCTACTACTTTTTTAGTTGAAAGATTGCGATGAAGGTTGGTAAGGTATTCATGGTCCTCCAAGACCAAGCATGCTGGACTTGTGTCCTGACTTTTCCTTTGGCACCATCATGACGGTGAAATTTGTTTTTTTACCAAAAACAACTATGATGGCTTGCCATTAAATTTGATCAGACATGTATGGTCCCAACAGGATAAGCGGTAGAAGCTTTGGGTGGTCCCTAAATCTTAGAACCCATCAGCTATTAGTCTGATAACAATTTAGCCCCTGGGGGCAACAGACAATATTCCGTCAATGTTTACAGTCCAAGGTTGATACTTTAGGAGGTCTAGACAAACATTTCAGCTCATTTCTGTAAACAGATCTGCATATGAACGAAGATAAAAGGGAAAAATCAAAAAACAATTAAATCAGCTGATAGCCAATGAGTTCTGAGCATTTCAGCAAATGTGCCTCTTTTGCTCTGCATGTAGTCTGGCTACACCACAGATACATTCTGGGATGGGAGAAAAAATAAATAAATAAAAAGAGCCCGCTCTGGGTTGTCTGCATTTCTTTAAATCAGTCTTGGGCAGCGCGAAGCTCCAGACACAGCGATAGTGGCTCTGCAAAACAGTCTCAGGAAGGAACTTGTTTTGATGGAACATTTGCACCCAGCAAAAGAAAATGCCACATCAATTACCTGAAGTTAACCGTTCACACAATACAGTAGCATGAGCCATTTCAATTAACGTTTAACCATGTATACATTACCAGTGTATCGCCATGTGTACTTCGTCCACAGCAATCAAGCCAATGGGTCCCAAACGTCCCAGTTAGATTGTAAAGTTGAAAAGGAATGTGTTCAGGCAATTTACTACTATCCACCGAAAGAACCAAGCAGGCCTGCCTTGTTGCATGATAAAAAATTAACAGCGTGTAGCTTGCTAGCTCGAAGGTTGTCGTTTCCCATGGGGAAGGCATTTTGAGAACAGCAACACACAGTCTAGGCAACGGGATGTCCAGCTCTATCCTGAAAGTGTACATAAGTGATCTAGACTAACCTGCATGCAACTAAAGCGCGCTTAAAGTAATACTAAAGAACTCTTCCCATTTCGGTCCCCCTACAGGTTGTCTCATCAACTACAGCTCGCGCTACCCGATCTGGCAAACTTGTATAATGTAATAGACAATTCCACTTCCAACCTGTAGGGGGACCGAAGTGGGAAAAGCTATCTAGTGTTGCTTTAAACATGACTGGTCACAAATGGAAACCAGAATGCTTCTAATCTCAAAAGCACAATTAGCAAATGTTAGCTTGTGAACTGATTTACACCTGCTTAAGATGCTAGCATTGTCACGGTCAGCATGTTATTTAGTTCAAAGCTTCACTACTGCCCAACAACAGTCTCACAGAGCCACTAGCATGGCCGTAATATGTTGAAGTCTTGCAGAGAAATTTAAATTTGCAAGCTGAAGACTAAATCTATGTTTAATATTGGTTTCTTCTTAATTAGTAATCAGACAAACCTTGTGTTGGCACTCCTTCTCCTAACCAGCACTGCCATCACAGCAATGACCACCATCACTCCTGCACAGAGCCCTGCGGCAGCGTAGACAATGGGACCCTTCATGGTTTTCAGAAGATGGTCTTCACAGGACTCCCCCCTGTAGGCCAGTGAACACACACACGCAAGGTTTCCATCGGTCTCCACACAGCGCCCGTTGCCACTGCAGCGTCTTTCGCTGCACTGCTGGACATCCAGGTCACTGAGCTGACCGTTTACATTCAGGGTGGTGTTCAGGCCAGTGTCTTCAGAGGGAGGAGTTCTAGTGGACGGATGAGGAAAAGAGCTGCGGGGCTGAGTGGGAGCTGGGACAATGGCTTTTGACAACGGCTTCAGATGGACACCTAAGAAAAGTGACAATTTCAAGTGTATTGTATTGACAATTTCAGGCAAAATATTTAAAAATAAATTGGGCTATTTTAGATCAAGGACATTACATCCATTTTCCAGTTCTTATTGCCAATAAAAAAATACTCACAGTTCTCGTCTGAGTGGTCATAGCAATCAACATGACCGTTACAGAACTTCTCAACAGACTGGCACTGGAATTGATCCAGGCAGGGCCTGCTGCCACTGGGGCAGCGCTGCTCTGGGCTACAGTGGGTGGAATTCACAAGGATGTGGTCATGGGAACACTTGCATGTCCGACCTCTTGGGGTGGCGAGGCATAAGTGCTGGCAGTTGCCGTTGTTTTCTGTGCACTTGTTTGAACCTGTAAAAAATATAAATAAAGGGTCGGTAGATTTGTCAGTCAACTGGAGTTTGTGACGTTTGGCGTGAGATAACATTTACCACCTCATTACGCTCCCATTTGGAGGAGCGCTCTAAACTGCCATCAAAACGGTTATGGTGTGTAGTTCTTACGTACCAATCTGACTGGACTTGCTGAAAGCCTTTAAGCTGATCACTTCTGAGTCGACCTCAAACCACAACTTGTTTTGATGTTGCTCATCTCTGTACCAGAGCCTGGTCTTGTCTGAAGAAAAAGGGTCAACACAAAGTAATGTAGCTACATTAGAAATCCAAGGAAACTTTGCAAGATGTTTACCCATCCACTATAGGAGGTTTACGAAAAAAAGAGGCCAAGCTACAGTGGCGGTTCTAGCTGGGGACGGGCAGTGCCCCCGTAATAAGCCTTGAATCCCCCGACAAATATTCATACATTTTAACCCCACCTTTAACCCCATTGAGGAGACATTTATGTGCAGTGATAAATAAAATGTAGCACTGAATGAGTATTGTTGTGTTTGTTGTCTTTTATAGAACCACACCTATGAAGGGTTGGTGGTATGCAACACTTTGCTTAATACATTTGGTACTCTTAAAAATCGCATGTGGTTCCCATTTGTGAATGTTTTTGAGCTCCTGATGTATTGGATAACTATGTAGCAAACAAACACTATAGTTATGTTGCTGAACAGCACCAACTCCTGGTAATTGGTACACACACACACCACATGGCATTAGATGTACATACTATATGAGCCATTACCACTGACAGTAATCCAGAGCAGTGCACCATCACTCAAAGCCACAGCAACCAGGCCATCACCTGTCTTCAACTCTCTGTATCCAGAGCCATCAAGCTTGACCGAGCCAATGGTCCCTAAACCTGGGCAAGAATCCAAGCTTGGTTATTGCTTTTATAAACAAATTATGCTTTATTCCACATCATGTACTTTCAAGGCATAAAAACATATTTAAGAAAACTATACCAAAAATGTGTAATAAGTCATACCAGTGTCAGCCCAGTAAATTGTATCCCCATTACTGGAGAAGACCAGAGATGTGGGCTGGACAGGATCCTTCCACACCACACTCCGCCCAGCACCGTCCATGTTGGCACACTCTACAGTAGCCACGGTACTTGTACCCTGCTGGCCCGTGTTGGCAAAACAAACTCTACCATTGGGAGGGTGGAGGGCGATGGATCGCACTCCCCCAATACCTTCCTTTATGAGAACGGCAGTATGTGCGCCGGTGCTGGAGGTGACCTGTAGGCGGGGCTGTTTGTTGCTGCTCCAGTAGATGTTAAGTGTTACCCAGTCCAGAGCCATGGCGGTGATGGTGTTGCCCAAGAGTTTCAGAAGCTGGCCCTTAGAGGACAGGTCAGATTCCTTTAGCTTAAAGGAGCTAAGTGAGGTTGTGCCGTCGTCCGTCAAGAACAGGGTGTGGTCACGTAGGCAGTAATCCATGATGGCTGCTTCATTGATGCTGGGCACCTGCAGGGCCATGTGTTCAGGCCAGCCCTTCAGCTCTCCTGCGTGTCGGGACTGCAAGTAGATCTATGAGAGAATAGATGAAAATTGGTCTCAACACTAGTAGGCCTACATTCTGTTAAAGGGGGAGTGTGTTTTTTTTTTTTTTTTATCTTTATCCTTTTTTCACCCATGCATTGGTGTCCATTTGACTAATGTGAACAAATATCTTTGAAATTAGTCCAGTATTAAGCAATTACGCTGTAACCATGTAATCCTAGGGAAAAAGTAAATGTTGTCCACTAAAAGGCTCAGATTATTTTTAAAGTGCCCATATTATGAAAACATTTTTTTTTTATAAAAGTTATTTTGTGTCTCTGGTGCTTCCACACGTATACAAACTTGGAAAACAAGCTTGAGTGAGATACAGGTTTCTGAAAGTGTCCTGCCTTCAGTCTCTGGGTGAGCCGTTCATAATCTGCACGTCTTTACGTAACTAGCCGAAACGACGGGCTAACCACAACCGTTAGCATGCTAGCATCGTTCTCAATGGCAAAGTACTTCTACAACACACACAAGTTCACCATAATCAAAAAAAAATAAAATGAACACTACTTACATGTGCGCCCTCATTTAGAAGAAGTCTCCCAGCTAATCCTGCCTTGTTACTGACCAAAGTTGGAGAAACAACCTCTCTTTTACTGTCTATGGAGCTAACTGACATGATCTACAATCTGAGCTACTGCGCGTGTGCGAGTGGACTGAAAGCGTACAGAAGGAAAGATGATTCACTCTGTAGCTAAAACAGAGACCTGAACACAAGGTGAAAAGAGGAGCTGCAGCAGTGAGAGAGTGATGTGCAGTACAACAACAATATGGTGTTTTTTGAAAATTAAACTATGTAAACCTATTCTGGTACAACCTTAAAATACAATTATGAACCTGAAAATGAGCATAATACGGGATCTTTAAGTGTGAAAAGATACAGCTCAGAAATCACCAAAAATAGGGTCCAGGTTGGAAAGAAAGTTACCCTAAAGCATGGGTGTCAAACATACAGCCCATGGGCCAGACATGGCCCGCCAAAGTGTCCAATCAGGCCCACTGGATGACTTCAGATCCAAATGTACCATATTTAAAGAGAATATAAGAGTTTTTTTTCCCGTAAATGTACGACTTTAATCTTAAAAATAAAAAAAATAATCTTTGAATATTACCCCTCTCTCCCATGTTTGTAACATTATTTTTCTACAATGGCCTTCTGTTGTCGTTGCAGAAGCAACTTGCGTTTTGCCAACATCAAGCTGACAAGACCGTCTGGCAGAGAAAGTTTCTGATCTTTCAGGAGTGGTTTACTGGTCTGGCCCACATGAGATCAAATTAGAGCTATGTGGCCCATGAACTTATATTTATAAAAAAAAAAAAAAAAAAAAAAGGGAGTTTGACACCCCTGCCCTAAAGCAAATTAGACCAAGCGAAACAATGCATTATAACAAAACCTGGGTGACTGTGGAGGGAGACAGCATCAGCAGGAATGCTGAATTGACAAGGCTGGAGCATGTCAGGCCATCCTCAGCCAGGAAAAGACCAGAGGGACACTTGCACACGGCATTGGGTCCCGGGGCCAACACACACATGTGGGAACAGTCCATCTTCTCACAGGGGCTATCAAAGCCCATCTGGAGCAATGGGTGGATGACCTGCAAACCAAGCAGCAAACAAGTGTTTTGATAGTGCTCTTTTTTGCACCTTACAATTCATGCTGATAAAACTAAAAAAAAGAATCCTTGAAATATTCCTTTCAGCACATGGAATGTATCAATTTCATTTCAAAACAGCAGTCTGGAATATTTCCATCAACGACCCCGTTTTCTTAAAATAATTTTCCTGAACAAGTTAGTATCTTTCTAAGTGGAAAGCTTTAAACATGCAATGTCATAGCTGTGCGTGGGCAATATGTCAAGCTGCTGTGAGTACTTAAAAAAAAAAACCACACACAAGTAGTGATCCAAAATGTAGCTACAGTTCCTCCATTATATAATGCCAGCCCTATATCCACCTGTCCCAACATCCTTCATTCAACATTTTACTCACCTTCACACCAAAAGGTTGTCTGAGTCTTTTTAGGAGAACTTGACAGTTTTTGCCAGAGATTTTATGAGCAGCCAGCACCACTCGCTTTTTGGCATCAGACCAGTAGAGCATGTCATTGAACAGTGCCAGGGAGAATGGGTTGGTGGTCTCTTTCATCTGTAGAATCTGAAAATTAAACATTTAAATATACATTTTATTATTCAGGGCTGTGACTTTAGAGTCTTACCGTTCATCATCTATGCTCAGGCCATTTTTGGAAAAAGAAACCCATTAAATGCCACTTGTGGGGTACTCCTAGTAAAAGGAGGGCAGGCTATCACAATATTTGACCAAATACCTTGATATCATGGAGATATTGTAGGGTTGACAATTTGTGCGTTCACAAAATATTTACACAATGACATTTGTGACAAATAATCATCAGTAAAGTGGATATAATGACTTAAGTGGGTAAAGGCAAATAGAACAGAATATAGAAAATACACATCACTTTACTATAATGTAAGCCTGAAAAACCAGGAAAAGGCAACACTTATATCACGATACCCAAAATTTAAGATGATATCCAGCCTTGTATATCAATATATTGCCCAGCCCTACAACATCCCCTTTTTAAAATGGTTTACCCGAATGTCATCTCCATCCAGTGTTGCAGATCCAATGGCCCTCAGCCTTTCATCTGTCCAGTAGACTCTGTCAGAGATTGTGTCGACAGCCACACCACCCGGCCAGCCCAGACTGGAGTTTACCACTGCCTTCCTCTCTGACCCGTCCATGCCGGCACGCTCTATCTTCACTACAGTACCAATCTCTGTCCAGAACATCAACCTGGTAGAAAAACAAGACTCGCAACTGGTCTTTACATTTAAAAAAACAAAACGCTTTTTACAAACATTGTAGTATAATTTGGAGGGTGAAATCATCCTGACCCTTTTTGTGGCAGCAGTGCCAGAGAGCGAGGCTGTTCCAGGTCTTCATCCAGGATGACGCTGTGGTCCAATGACTTCACAGTGGCTGTGGACAGTCTGACTGCAACAATCTGACTGTTCACTCCGTCGATCCAGTACAGGTTCCTCCCGAGCCAGTCCACGGCAATGGAATCAGCCCGGACACCTGTGGAAACATTTGCCCACGTTCATAATATGTCATTTGCACATGTTTATAGTCCCGTTTCTTTTCCTACTCCTTAGATACTGTACATCTTACCTCGCTCGCACAGTTTATCATCAATATAATTCTGAATCTGTAAATGTTGATAATGTTAATAATATTGTCTTTCTGTTTAGTTTCTTTAATCTACTGTGTATGTGCCCACCGCCCGCACTGTTTGTTGGACGCCACCGACCTAGATTTCGTTACATGTGCCTGAACATTGTGTCTGACAATAAAATTGAAAATGGTGTCACGTGTCTTGAGGTATCCTTATGCATTACCGTGAATACCTAGTCTGGATCAACGTAGAGGTACATTTCCAGGATGATTGCCTGCGTGGCTCACGTGCCGATGTAAATACAGTATATTACATATTGGACCTTAAATATTTAAGTGGCATTTTCTTTTGTGGGGTGCAAATGTTCCACCAAAACAAGTTCCTTCCCGAGACCATTTTGCAGAGCCACTGTCACTGCATCTGGAGCTTAGCATCTCCCAAGACGATTGTGAATGGTTTAAAGAAATTCAAACAACCTAAGAGTGTGGTGTAGCCAGACCTGACTCCACAGCGCTGTGGAGATGGGTCTTGCAATGCAAGACTAGTGTACATACATACATACATACATACACTCGGTTGCAACGTTGCACCAACCTTTAATCAGAGTTCCTGTGGTCTTCTGGTCCAGTGAGGACCACCTGATGCTTTCAGCGTCCAGACTGACCCAATAGACCCTCTGCTTCCTCCAGTCATAGTCCAGGGAGAGGATGGCCTTCTTGGCAGAGGACGACAACACATCAAGGCTGCGACTGCGCAGGCCAAACGAGAAGAGGTCCGTTTGGACGGACGTCAACAGGAAGGGTTCACCTGAGGGGTGAGAACAGGATCATCGTCAAAATGACTATTGACGATCATTCATACAAACTTACATATATTAACTTTGGATATACCAAAGTAGCCTGGAAATCTAGACCCAAATCCAAAAGATTAAGGGTCTGGCATTGAGTAATGAAAATGGCCCAACTCGAGTCGCGGCACCAAGAATGCATTTGAAAATCTCACTGCATGCAATTGGATAACAGTACGACCAATCACAACAATACATGGGGTGACATATCCAGAGCCCCATATGCTTAGCTACCAGCGGAGCCAACTGGTAGATTAAACTGTCGTCACCCGTTTAGCCCGCCTCTGGCCCGCCTATATCAGATACACCGATGTGATTGGTGCAGCTCGGCTAAAAGGGCATAGTTAATGAGCATCATTACTCAATGCCAGAGTGACTCATTGAGCAAATTCCAAATTCTGCTCTCGCGAGTACTTTGAATTTCCAGGGTAATACCAAAGGGCTTTACCGGTGATCTTGCAGCGGTGTCCATCAGCCTCCTTTACATAGCCTGGGTGACAGTCACATCGGTATGAGCCTTCAGTGTTGATGCACAGCTGACTGCACACGCCTGGGCTCCGGCCTTCACACTCGTCGATATCAGCACAGGTCAGCCCGTCCGCCATGAACTTGAAGCCTGACTTACAGCCACAATGCTACACAAGAACCAAGTATTAGTCAGAGGAGCTGCAACATTCACATTACAAGAGGGTAAGCCATCATACAGTCATGATACACAAAACACTTTTACTTGATAGAAAGAAGAATTTATCCAGAAGGGTCTGCTACAGTCACAATTCAGTTTCTAGTGCATTTCTTCTACCAGTGGTGGAATGTTATTAAGTACATTTACTCAAGTACTACTGTACTCCGTAGGTACTGTACTCAAGGTAGGCTACATGTACTTGAGTCTTTTCATGCTACTTTCTACATTTCAGAGAGAAATATTGTACATTTTACTCCTATATTCATCTTGCACACAACACAAATACACAATACAATGTTTTATTATAAATTAAACTACCCAATATATACACACCTACAAGTACAGCTGGAATTGGCCAATTAAACAGATTTTTGGAGCATTTCCAGTATCTGCATCGAGTACTTTTACTTTTGATACTTTAAGTACATGTTCCTGATGACTTACATACTTTTACTTAAGTAATATTTTCAATGCAGGACTTTTTTGTAACAGTATTTTTACAGTGTGGTATTAGCACTATTACTTAAGTAAAGGATCTGAATACATCTTCCACCACGATCTCTTCTTACATTTCAAGCCATGGACGGATTGACTCGTTTCTTAACGTCAAGGACACAAAGTTGGGAGAGACAGGGTGCTCACCGTTCCCTGTGGCGTGCTGTAGCAGCTCTGGGAGCAGCGCTTGTTATCTGCCTCTGCACAGCTTATCTGACAGCTGCCTCCCTCATCGGAGCCGTCGGCACAGTTGGTAATGCTGTTACACACCAGGGATGGATCCAGGCACTCCTGGCTGCCACACTGGAACTGGTGGGGAAGGCATGTCACCATGCTACCTAGTACACACACACACACAAAATGTTTTTTGGTTTTAAAATACTGAATTTGAGATTTTCAGCTAGGCTACATATAGTAAAATCCCTTTATTGAAAGTTAACGAAACAAATGTTTAAAGTGGACATATGCTTTACCGTCATATCTACAATGTTAGGTCAGATTTTAATGTTAAACGTGGCCAAAATATTCATAAATTCAAATGAGGTAAAATCCCTGTGAGCTAAAATTCCAGCTGTTCTGAACGCTTCAGTTTCAACAGTTATTCCTACTCTCGGCTAAGTGTTACGCAACTCCAAGCCGGCCTTCTATGATTGGTCATCTGCTCCAGCCAGGCAGGACTGGTGTTCTTTTTGCTAACATTGTCGCATGTAGCTACATGCTAACGGCAGTAAAATGTCCTCTTGGCTGCCAATGTTGTTAAATTCTCCCATTCTGGGTCACATTACTCCTCAAACATTTTTTCGGTTATGTAGCATTTGGTTCAGAAGACTTTATTTTTGATGGTTAAAAAGTGCCGCTTCCAGTGTTGTGCCTAAACGCGTTAATTGAACAATAGTTCACAATTCATATTTTGGGCGAACGTGAACTGAATGTGCTGTATTACTGCCTGATGAACATTACTGTGAACTCGTTCATTCTTGTGTCTGTGAAGGGCATGCTCTCTCAGTTTAACTTCATTCAATAGGGTGCCAGATTTCTATAGAGCCTTCCAGGTGAGAAAACACCATAAACAAGCCCTAATATGTAGCGAAAAAAAAAAAAAAAAAAAAAAAAAATCTGGCAACACCAATAGACAGTTAAAGAAATGGACTAAGTGACGTCGTTTTGACGGAGACAAGTGAAGTCTATTAGAAGCACTTTTCTGGTGATAGCTGAGCGTTACTGCGCAGCTGCAAACTGAGCTTGCCGCCGTAGATGTGACGTGAGCAACGTGTCTGAACGTTGTACGTCTTCTGGTAGCTGTGCCAAGAGAAATCTCAATCATTCCGAATCTTGCAAAGATGGAGAGCGTAGGTATATGTAAAGGAGATAACATAGGCACAGGCTAATTATTGCCAACTAAAATGCTAGTTAACATTAGTAATTAAACAGCTAATGCAAGTCCAAACTGCCTGTGAGCTTCTCCTGTACTACACGGCAATTCATCTACTATGTGACAGTAAGTCGCGTGGTTGTGACACAATCGTTAGCCTATTTTTATAATAATGTGAGGTACAAGGTAATGGAGCCTTTTATACATTGTTGCGTTTCTTTAGAAATAAACAATGGACAAACGAAGTCTTCAAACGCTTCAGATGTAAAGTTATTGGCTGTCAAAATGACGCCAAAAAGAATGGCAGTCAATGGAATGCTAATGGGGCACGAGTGCTTCGTAGCATTAAAATGGCGCCATCGCGGCTTCGCTCTGAGGAGGCAGGCTTGCCCCCTTGAACAAAACTGCAGCGGAGATTCGAGCAAACATGCTGGCCAATCAGAGCAGACTGGGCTTTTTTGGGACGGGGGCTTAAAGAAACAGGCACTCCAGCAGTGCGTCTCATACAGATGCTGAAGACAGTGTTTTTTGAACATGTAAAGATGTCCTAGTACAAACAAAATACAAGTATGAATTTGAAAGCGCTAAATAATAGTTCCCCTTGAAGCTCTTATGGGTTTCATTTTGATCTTCAGCAGTTTCCACACTACACTCATCACTTATTACTTCCGACATTTGACTTCCATTAGATATTACAGAAACTCGTACTCCGACAGAAAAAAAAAAAAGTGAATGAAGGTGGGGATTGCCTGCAATAATAGCCCCCGGCTGTATTCGGACCCGAGATGTGCAGTTACGCTATGACTTCATTTCACTCAAAATCAAGCATCGTTTTATTCATTTTCAATGGGTAAACCAACTTTTTCTGCGATACATTATGTACTCACATTCAGTCTCATCACTGCCATCATCACAGTCCTTCATGTGGTCACACCTCCAGGCTATAGGGATACACTTGGTCTTGGATTTGCACGACCACTGGAACTCACCACAGTTCAATGGAGCCACAGGACAATCCTAAGAGGGAGCCAATGTATTATTTTACTGCCATCCTAACTGGTACTTCACAATTTGAACTTTTGATTGGAAAATGAGTTAACAGAGAGGCCACATATATGTTTAGACTATTAGAGAGCGTGGCTTTTTTCCCTGCTTCGGTCCCCCTACAGGTTGTCTCATTGGAACTACAGCTTGCACTACCCGATCTGGCAAACTTGCAGAATGTAATTCAATGGACAATTCTGCTTCCAACCTGTAGGGAGACCGAAGCGGGAAAAGTTATCTAGTGTTGCATAAAATGAAGTTAGCCATCAAAGACTGAAGTATAGAGGACAGATTACTCCATAGCATGTAAATATTTACAAGTTAACATTTGAAGAAAATATGTATTCGTAAAAGAAACAACGCATTTAGGTTCCATGTTCTGTCATCCATTATTACTTTTCCAAATGTTTTAGCCATGGTATGGTTTCAGTATCGAGACATTTAGGCAGGGTATTGCATCAAAGTCATAATTTTGGTATGTGGCAACACTAGCTTACAGTTTTAGTCCTGAATCTATGCATCTGTCCCAAGGTCCCAATACATCCTCGGGCTGTATAGGCTATTTGTGACTGGCCTTTAATTTGTGTGGTAGAAGGGGTATGAGAATTTTTTATTTTTTTTTTATTATTCTTAATTCAAGATGAACGTAGGCTATACACAGCCATGTCAAAATCCCTTTTCGGTGTTGATGTACAGTTGTTTCACCCCCAATTTTCCCACATACATTAGATACAAGTAAATATGGTCCTATAAATATGGTTCAACACAGAAATCTGTTCACTTTAATGTCTACTTTGGCCCAACACACACACACCTTCTCATCCGTGCCATCTTGGCAGTCCTGATCTCCATCACAGAACCATTCCTGCACCAGACACTCCTTGCTCTGGGGGCAGCTGTGTTTGGTGGTGCAGACCGGTGCGTTGCTGCAGCTCTTCTCATCGGAGCGGTCCAAGCAGTCTGGGTGGCCATCACAAAGCATTGTGGCCGACACACACTGGCCATCAGCACACTTGAACTCTGTGGCACTGCAGCCCTCCTCAACTGCAGGTGGGGGCGGGGGGGAGAGATTTGGTCACAAAAAGTTGCCCTATACAAGCAGAGCCGATTATTTGGACTAGATCAATCTCCTTGTTCACTGACAACGTACCACAGTTTATTTCGTCGCTGCCGTCCAAACAGTCCCTATCTCCGTCACAGAGGAAGATGTTGGGAATGCAGCGGCTCTTGTTATCACACTGGTGCGCACAGCCCTCCATCAGCTTGGCACATTTCAGTTCATCCGAGCGGTCCTGACACTGAGGCACACCGTCGCACACCTGGCTCTGCGCTATGCACTTCTTTCCATGCGCACACTGGAACTGGTCTGCAGGGTACACACGGCATTATCAGGATGCTGGGGTTATAATTGGGCTTTAAAAATTGTCTCAACTTGTTCTCAGCTTTAGGGGATTTTAAGGTACTCCATTAATAATCCTGTTAACATACCACATATCTGGACTCTTCCTCTATACATAACATGTACTCTTTGTTGATAAAGCATAATGCCATTCGTTTAATGATTTGCAATTACATACTTCTTTGCAGTGACAATACAATGTCACTTCAGACCAATGTGTTAACCACATTGAGTTCAATATGTTTACATTTACCAATGATCCTCAATGAATGTCGATACATAGTGTGAAGTCAAATTGCTAACCGTCTCTGCACAAACTGTACAGTCAATGCATTTGGAAGAAATTTACTCCACATAAGTTGTTTCTGCAATTTGAGCCAGCACTGGACACTCACACACCACTACTACAACTGATTCTATTTTTCTTGTTCTTATACTTCCATGTATGTTTTTGTATATATTTTTTCTCCTATGTCTATTTCAGTTATTCTGATGTGCGTACATTGTTTTTCTGTTGAATTGCTGTAGCACAGGAATTTCCCAAGTGCGGGATTAATAAAGTTTCTTATCTTATAAAATAAACTACCCACTGGAGGGCAGTACAGAGTAATATTCTACACACACTTACCCGTTTCACATGCTGATAAGCATTCTTTCTCATCTGAGCCATCCCTGCAGTCTGCTTCTCCATCACACTCATGGTTGTAGAGGACGCACTCTGTGTTGTCCTTGCAGGGTTTAGAGCCCAAAGGACACTTGATGGGGCTTGGTGAGCCAACAGAGGAAGTGGGCACAGAGGTTGTACTAGCCCCTTCTTCCTTTTCATATCCGTCTTCCTCTTGGTCCTCTGATGCAGGTGCCAAATAAAACATCAATAATGCAAGACTGCATAGTATGCACGTGTAAAATGTGGATGTGAGATTCTCAGAATCATTTCAACCTACCACAGTTGGCTTCATCTGTGCCGTCTAAACAGTCCCGCTCTCCATCACAGATTAGGTTTGCAGGTAAGCAGCGACTCTTGTCGTCACAGTGGTGAACACAGTCGTCAGTTAGCGCCGTACAATGCATTTCATCGGAACGGTCCTGACACTGAGTTATACCATCACACATCTGGTCCTTGGGTAGACACTTTTTACCATGAGCACACTGGAACTGATCTGTTTGGATGCAGGCATTTGACATTTTACTGTCAAACACAAGTTATGGTTTTGACCAAAAACAAAGTTTACGATTTTTTTGCTTGCATGTAAACTACTCATGTTTGATTGGATGCCAAATAGCATATTGAAACTGTGAAACTGACTTAATGACATAATGTGATAATGTAAAATCAGGTGCCAGTTTATTTAAAGGGATACGCGACCGTTTGTTGAAATAGGGCTTATCACGGTCTCCCCTAGCTGTAGATAGGTGGACCAACGCATTTTTTGTCTCGGTGCATGTAATTAGGTTGTTTTTGTCTTTTGAATGGCTTACTTTTACTCACAACATGCTAACCGGCAACATAGGATTCCATTCAATACGTTAAGCTAACTAGCGGCGGCACTGCACCGGACTAAAACAATGCATGCACAAAAAAAAAATGCGTTGGCCCACTTATCTACAGCTAGGGGAGACTGTGATAAGACCTATTTCAACAAATAATGGCATATCCCTTTAAAAAGATACACCTAGCTAAAACTAATACAGTCTGACACAATCTTGCAAGAAATCCTACCTTCATGAAGGTTCAGTTTTCATTTTAACCGCATGTTTTAGGGGGTTGTTGAGTCAACTGTATGATCATTTTGCAGTTGCATAATACAGAGAGCCTACCCTCAATGGTATTACAAAAACTGAACATTAAAACGTGGGATTTACTGCAAGGCTTTCGCATTAGTTTTAGTAAGGTGTACCTAATACACTGGCAACTGATTGTTTTTGACCCATTTAAATCTGATAGGATTCAACTTTTTACAGAACTAGGTACTTAACAGCTCTAGTGTTCACTCTGCAAGTTCAGCTTCATGAATGACCAGAAGTCATTAAATTAATTTGATGAGTCCATCCAGAAGAGTTTAATTCACCCATTTTAGTCAAGTAATTTGCTTATTTTGTAAAGGGTTGCATTTATCAATGTCATACAAGACATTATGCAAACTCCAATAGTCACATTTAATCTGATTTCTAAACTGCCATAACAGCCATACATTTATATCATTCACAGAACTGTATGTGGCACGCACTATTTATCTGTCATAGGTCAAAGCAAACTTCAGAAAGTAATGCCGAGCAGTAGGACTTCCAGTCCAGTAGCCTACCTGCACTGCATTCTGATGCACAGTCCTCTTCATCCGAACCATCCTCGCAGTCCGGCTCACCATCACACACATGGTTGTAGAGGACACACTCTGAGCCCCGCTTGCACGGTGTAAAGCCCAATCCACACTTCAAAGGACTTGTTCCAGCTAAAACAACGGTTTGGATCACAACATGTCACGAATTGCTAAAGTTACAATTACAGCTAATAACGCATCTCTCACTCTGTGTCTGAACTGAGAAACACCACTCGGAATAAATTAGAATGCGTACAGTTTAATCAGTATATGTTTGTAGATGTAGGTGTAAAAACAGTTTTGGTATACCTGGCTCACCTTGCAAGGGCCCTAACAACTGCACTAAGACTACACAAAGAAGCCAACATCCTCCCATCGCCACAGGTAAAATAAAACGAATTGCCAAATTGTAGCATTTTATAATGGTACCAGGTGCGCCCAATACAACCTAATGACACACCTGAGTGAAGGGCGGAGCTTGATTCTTGACATATCCTGAGCAGCGAGAGGTTGTCAAACATAAACAGAAGTAAAAACATTAAAAGTCATACCAGACCTCTTATATAAATAAAATAATAAATAGGGTAGCTGTAAGTAATTGTGACATTCTTAATTTTATTTTTTGCTCTTATTCTGCTGTTGCATTTTTTCGAAAATGAGTTAATACCCTGTGAAAATGCTATATAAAAAAGCTTCTCTCTAAATGACAAATATGACCCCGCGTGCTCTGCTGTCAAATAAATGATAAAGATTGACAAGGACCTCAGCCAGCCAGTATCCAGAGTATGGCTTTTTATAATCCTCCAATCAGTTTTCTTTGAATAGGAGGGATTAAGAGCTTGTACGTAGCCATTAGGTTTGTTTTGTTGTTCCGGTCTACCTAACCTAGCAAACTAGCTCCAGTAGCACCGAGTAGCACTAGTAGCAACTTGAGAGGAGACCACAAGCCTTGTCAAAAATTAGCTGCAGTACAATAAAGTGTAGGCATTTTTATGTCAACAAGGTGCTTAGAGGGCTGCGCAAATCTTTTTCTCAAAAAGCGGAGCTTTGGACTTTTAAAACTGGGGTAAATATTGAAATGTTTTTAGCTGTTTTCTCGACTTTGAAGCATGTTGTTTTGTGTGAGAGATGTAACGTTAGGTCCGTTAGCCAGCGGGAGCCAGGGCTCAGTTTGGAAGAGTTCGTCCAAGATGCTAACTCATTTTGTCGCCGTGTCTGTATTTTAATAAAAGTCATAAACACTCAATAGCTACGTTGATATAAAACATTATGTTTTCAAATTCACGAAGTGACATTTTGTGTTATTCTTTTAATTATAGCACGGACAAGCTGACGTTAGGTAGCAAAGTAGCGCGACTTGACTGTTGCGCATAGGAGGTTTTTTGTGGATCACAACAAAAGGATTTTTGATAACAAGCTGGCAGCTAGCTCAGTTAAGCTAGCTAACGTTAGCTGACCTAGCTAGATGAGGACTCCTCCATGATTTGCCTCTGATTTGCTTACTTACGTTAACTGTAGTTTTTCGCTTTACGTTTTTAGCTAAGGCTATTTCAGCATTTTGCTGTAAAACGCTCAGCAACCTAATGCTAGTGAACTTATTGTTGTTATTGTGATTTGAGTCAAGCAGGCCCCCCCACCATGTAGCTAGCAGCCGGCCTTCCCAAGCCAGTTGGTGTTAGCACTGAGGGGGGCTGTCACAAAATACTCTACTTATTCATGTTCGTTAGATAGCGTTCACTGTATTATTCATTGCGTTCTTTAGTAGCTGGTCGTGATTGACTCCATGCGCGGAATGCGACAGTATGTGGCACGCCCCGTGTGGTAACTTTATAAGTTTGCATGCTAGCTAGCTTGAATGCCGAGCAGTGTTTTTGACAAGCTAACGTCAAGTGGACATCCCTGCTTGTTCAACTCACCAAATGCTTAACTTCACACAAGTGGCCGTTATGTAACGTTAACGACGCTGCTGTCAAAACAGTGTTACTATTTCTTGATTTAATATTCGAAGTTCCATTGAGTTATAAGCTGCATGCCTTTTTTATTGTTTTGATGAGGCTAGATATAATTGTTTTTCTGTGCCATGTTTTGTTTGTAACGATGCACTTTGTGTGTGACTTTCTCCCAAGGTGTCCATCTCTTTTGAGTATACCCTGCTAGCACTGGCTTCCACCCTGTGACTCATTGGTCACTAGAGGGGCCCCGTCAGAGCAAGGGCCCAAACTGTAGCTCCAGGTCCCCTCTTGTCTGTGTGTGTGAGAGAGCTTGTGTTGAGTCCTCTGGAGACTCCCGGCTTGTCCAGCTAAGATGTCCTCCATCTTGCCGTTCACCCCTCCTGTGGTGAAGAGGCTGTTGGGCTGGAAGAAGTCTACTAGTGGCCCCGGAGGAGCAGGCGGTGGGGAACAGAACGGGCAAGAGGAGAAATGGTGCGAGAAGGCTGTGAAGAGCTTAGTGAAGAAGCTAAAGAAGACAGGCCAGCTAGATGAGCTGGAGAAAGCTATCACCACACAGAACTGCAACACCAAGTGTGTCACCATCCCCAGGTATACCGCCCCACACTTGATTGCTGTTCAAACTAGGCTCAGAGAAAAAAAGCTGTTGCATGTCTCTGCAAGTGTGCTTCGCTGAGACCTCTGCGTCATATAACACAGTGAAACCTTGGGCTGATGGCAGATGCTGATCTTGCACTTCTCTATTTTTAATTCTGACCTCGTAATTCTGCAATTCTTACGTGCAACCCTGACGACAATACTTGAACGTTTTTCTGGGACGCGGAATATTAAAAACATGAATTGCTCATTACAGATGAGCTAATAATGAATCAAATCCCTGTTTGTTTACAACTGTACTTGCAGTTGGATAATGTGTATAACGCACAAGGGGAGAGAGGCATTTAAAAGAGTGAGAGAAGATGTTCTCTTTATCAGCCAGCCGGCCTTGATGGCCCAGACTCATGTTCGGTGGGAACACTGTGTTAACGTATTCATTCCTTACTGATGTGCCGCCAAGTACCACGTCAGATGTTTGTGTGTCTATAGATAGCGGCCTGGTTGTTATCGCCTGAGAATTGTTCGAGGCCGCAGTGTTATGTTTGTAGAGATACAGTGGCTGGCTCGATCTGAATGAAATACTTTCTTGTAGAGGGCTGGACTAGTAGAAGAGAGCTACATGAGAGAGGGCGGGTTACAAGCACACAAATAGTGCCAGATTGGGGCATTGCCACCAGCCATACTTATGTCGGTACATTTTGATTGTGATTGGGAAGCTCGTCTATCCTGCTTGCCACTTAAGCAGGTACCCATTCAACTTTTCGATTTGATTCTACTCTAAACACCAAGTTTCCTGCAGTAAAAATAGCTGTTGAATTGTATCTACACGCTGCTATGGCTGGTGGACAACAGTTGGTTTCCTGCCCTGTTATGAACCAGACAATTGCAATTTTGAATGGTTGTTGAGATCCCACCAATGGAATTACGTACATGTGTATTTGTAGCATGTGACATGTAGAATTTGTCCTGTTATTATTCAGAAGCAACTACTCTCATTTGTCCTCATTCCAAGTTTTTTAATTTCTTATTTCTTTGGTTCATTTCCTTGTGAACGTTTTGAGAATGTCTGAACATTTATTTGGATTTCCAAGGTTGCCTCCCCCCCCCCCCCTTCTTTTGTGCCATTGTGTGTCCTCAGTGTTTGTTTGAATGTCTCCAGATAAGTTCTGACATAAACGACTGTAGTGAAAACAAGTTTTGAGTCATTTTAAGTGTTTGATGCAATGCCACTGTTGAAGAATGCTCTTTGTCTCACTCATTGTGTGTGTTAGCAGATTCCATGTTATGTTTTCGTTCCCTTAATTCTGTCAAAAAAGGCTTCTCTTATTTAAAGTTCCCATCTTTCATTTCCTCTGCTAAAAATGAGTAGATGTCTATTTTGTCACAAGACTCTAATAAAAGAGGCCTTTTAATGTATACATTACCCATACTGATACTTCTGAATGAGCCATGTCCCATGTTTATCATTTGTTTTTTGTTTTTGTTTTGTTGTTTTCTCTGTGCACAGCAATTGCTCTGAAATATGGGGACTGAGTACACCAAATACGATAGAACAGTGGGATACATCAGGCCTATACAGCTACCCTGACCAAACCAGGTGACTATCCTCAACTACTGTATGGTGTTGCATACAACTTTGATGTGGGAGAGTTGTCATTACAATGTTTGAGGTGACGGACATTGAGAACATCTTTGTGTCTCGCTCTCGTCTCCACTCAACCCAATCCATCTCCATTTCCCTCCCCTACCTGGCCATATCTAATGTGTCACCCCCCTCTCCCCTGCATGTCTTCTACATCTCACCATCATCTTCTGTTTGCTGTTCAATCAGATCCCTGGATGGCCGCCTGCAGGTCTCCCACAGGAAGGGGCTTCCCCATGTTATCTACTGTCGCTTGTGGCGATGGCCAGACCTTCACAGCCACCACGAGCTGCGCGCCATCGAGGCCTGTGAGTATGCCTTCCACCTCAAGAAGGATGAGGTCTGCATCAACCCCTACCACTACCAGAGGGTGGAGACCCCAGGTGAGATGACCTAAAACACGCCCATCTCTTTGTGTTTCAGTGTCTACTGCATTATTGTTGCATGATTGTTTAAATCTGTTGGCTTCCACTGAGACTTGTAAAACTAAACTGAGTGCTAAGCTGCAACCTTTTTACTAGGGGTGGGGTGGGGGGGATTGAAACAGCATAGTATCGCGATATTTTCCATGGCAATACTGTATCGATACACAGACGCCAAGCATCGATCTATTACTATATACGTGTTGGTCAGTTTGTCTGCTTGGCAATCCCATTTTTCAGCAATAAAATTGAAGTGAGATGAACAAACAGAGAAATGTATCTTTTGAGATAAAACAGATGTTGATCAAGTTTCCTTTTGGGGACATCATTTGAAATTGAGGTAGAAATTGCAATAATATCGTATCGGGACTTAAGTATCATGATATCGTAAACAAACAACAGCTAGCCAGCCAGCTAGCCTGACTCTGTTCAACTGTAGGTCTACCAGCCCCTTTCTCATTAACGCTTTATATCTAGTTTGTTTTAAATTGTAGAAACAAAAACGTTTCTGTTTTTTTCGGGGGGTAATGTGCCGGACTGTTTCTTGACTGGGCGTTGTGTCTACCTGGAGTCTTGTCGTGATCTTTCGGTTGCCAGGCAAGTCCCTGCCCTGTACCAAATATTATCATTTTTGCACTTTGGTTTTACAGATTAAACAAACCAGACATAATGTGGTAATTGTTGAGCTTTAGAGGTGCTAGTAAGCAGATGTTTTTTTTTACCTTTGGACAGAGCCATGCTAGCTTATTCTCTGTTTCCAATCTTTATGCTTAGCTAACTGACTGCTGGCTGTAGCCTTATACAGTATTTAACAAAGCGATATGCGAGTGATGTCAATCTTCTCGACAAGAAAGCAAACAAGTGTTTTCTCCCAAAATGCAGAACTATTCCTTTTTTAAGAGTTTCAGTGGTCGGTGATATTAAAATCTGCAGTGAAACCGGCTTCATTCTGCCTTAACAAGCCATTCATATATTTAAGATTTCACTTGTTTTCCCTTTACTCATTGTCTTATTGCTGTGGCAAGTGTTTTTCCAACAAAAACATTCATTTTTTGCATTAAAACAGACCAAAACCAACTAACAATAATTTTGGAAAAGCCTATCGATAATAAGAGTCCAACTCATCTCTTCTAACACTTTTTTACTCGTAGTGCTGCCTCCTGTTCTTGTGCCAAGACACTCAGAAATCCTGCAAGATCTGCCACCTCTGGATGACTACACTCATTCCATACCTGAGAACACAAACTTCCCTGCAGGAATCGAACCTCCAAACAACTATATACCAGGTGAGTTTATCGCCGCTCTGGATCGGAGTGACTACGTTTGACTAATGTACTGAAGGGTTACATAATGTGCCAAGTAAAATCTGAAAATGAAGAAACTGTTATTTTCGGTTTCTGTATGCAGTAGTGTATTATATGGTATCTAGTTGTGAGGTTTTTTTTATACTTATATGGTATTACTCAAAGAGGAACTTGTGATTCTCCATATCCTGGGATTAGCTGTACGTGTTTTTACTATTGACATCACTTTAGGGGAAAAAGTGGAACTATTATGCTTTTCTGTATTTCCTGTCATATTTATAATGTTGGATCAAATAATGAGGTCAATTTATTTCAGAGAAATCCCTGTGAGCTAAAACGTTCATTTGGTTTAGAAGCCTTTATCTGCTGTTTTTGTCAGTAAAAAGTGCTGCTATATCCTATTAGTGTACACTGCTAACAACAGTAGATGCGTGCTAACAACAGATAGCTGTAACCTTGGCGGCCAATGCTGGTCATTTCTCTCCAATTTCGGGACACGTTACTGTTGGAACATGTCCGGTTGTGTAGCATTTGGTTAAGAAGCCTTTTATTGGTGATTTTTCACGGTACAAAGTGCTGCTATATACTCAGTTGCAGTCAGTCTCAGGCTCCTGAGTGAAACAACACAGCGGAGAATCAGAGACCCGCCGGACATGCGCTGGCCAATCAGAGCAGGATTTTTCGGGAGACAGAGGGTGAATACAGGTGCAGCCGACGTATGAAAAAATAGTGTTTTTTTTGAACATCAAAGCATGAAAACATGTTCTAGTAGAATCACAAAATACAAGTATGAACCTGACAATGCTATATAATAGGCCCACTTTAAACTATTTTTACCAGTGTATAACTGTTATCAGTCAGCGTTCTAAAATTTTAAGGAATTGAGTGATGCCTCACAAACTCACCCTACACCAAAGGGTTATATGTTATGGTCTTGAACTAAAGACTTGACTTAAGTCTTAATTGGTAGCATGAAGCATCATAAGTCACGTTTTATAAGGATTTGACAGGTTTTTGTATGCAGTGTATTACATGGTATCTAGTTTGTATATGTAAGGTGTTTTGTTTTTTAATACTGATGTTGTATTACTCAAAGAGAAACTCCATATCCTGGGTTTAGCTGTAAGTGTCCTCTGCTTTTGCTATTGACATCACTTCAGGAAAATAAATGTGATAATACTATTACTGTCAGTAGGTTAAACAGGCATATTACGTTATGATAACGTCACAGCTCTCTTTTTTCTTCTTTTTCTTTCTCCCCACATCGTTTTAACAGAAACGCCTCCACCAGGCTACATCAGTGAGGATGGGGAGGCAAGCGATCAACAGATGAATCAAAGTATGGACACAGGTACTCTAGACTAGCAACTCCTTCTCCTTTCCTTGCCAGTCTGCCTCGCCTCCCCAGCCAGGTCAAAGTCAAACGCGTGTTTCATGGAATAAATCTGCTAAAGATGCATACATGATAAGCGATCAGCAACACAACAGTTGAAAAATATTTAGAGACAAGGCTTTATCCTTAACATCCTCCTTTGCTTCGACAGACCTGTGTCATGTTTCACAGAGCAGATCCTCTTTTAGAGATTTGGAATGATGAACTGCAGATTTTGATTTTTAACCTAGTGTTATAAAAGTTAGATTCCTATATTTTCCCAGTGAATTAGTGCTGACCTGATCTACCCTGCATTAGAAGCCCCTCTTGATGACAATACCAAATAGTTTGCCTAGAGAGCGTGCAGCTCTGTGAAATACCCGGTCCAAAGTTGCATTAGTGATAATGCATGTTAGACTCTTTTGAGTTTCTCCACGAAGCGGTGTAAATCAACTTGAACAATTCAGGAAGGATGGTACATCCTTTATCTCCAGTCATGGAATATATATATATATATATATATATATATATATATATATATATATATATATATATATATATATATATATATATATATATATATATATATATATATATATATATATATATATATATATATATATATATACACACACACACACACATACCTATACCCTGTCTCTCCTGGCTGGCTCTAAATTCTCTGCCTCACCAGAGCAGGTTTGCATCATTGATGTGCTGTTAATGATAACCATAACAGCAGCAGCAAGCTACTTATTGTTTTATACATCATCCATTTTATTTCTTTGAGCAGTCAACTAAGTTATAGTTCAAACTGTATAATCCCAACAAACCACCAACAAAGCAAGATGTAGGATGTGCAGACGAGGCTTTTGTTACGGTAACAGTAAACGGCATCTCTGCATCACTCAAATGCAAATTGATCAGTTTTACGGTATCCTGGCATTCCTTTGCGAGGCAGTCGCATACTTCCATCATGCTCCACCTGGTACCCGTGTTCTGGTCTCCTATGAACCCATCCTTATCACCGACTCCCTGTTTACTTTTGTCAGGTTCTCCAGCAGAGCTCTCCCCCAGCTCCCTGTCTCCGGTCAACCACAGCATGGGTGAGACGCAAAACAATACAGAACAATCAAGCATGCTGCATATTAAAGGTGCAGTAAGCGATGCCAATCTAATACACTTTTTTTTTGTTCAAAATAAGCAAATATCCCACGGTCACCTAGCTCTTTATTTTCTGTGTGCGCTGGGAAATAATCCGGGGTTAATGAGGGCTGTGGGAATGGAAAACAAACGGAAAGAGAGATCCACAAAACATTGTGGGGGGGCGGGATGTGCCGTCCAGGCCAGGAGTCATCAACAAGAAGAGTTGTCAGAGAAACGGCAAAAGAGGGAAAGGACTGAAGAATACAAATTAAATTAAAAAAAAAAAAAAAAAAAATGTACGAGAAAGGAGGAAGAGCTTTGTCATCATGAGTGAGGCGTTTCAACGCTGCAGAAACTGCCTGCCGTATTTCGTTTAGTGAGCAGAGATGCTAGCAGAAGTGGTCGCCATGGCGCGTCCATTCATCTGGGTGGCAGAGATTCTGAATGGTGTTTTTTTTTTGTTTGGCAGTTGAGTTCAGATATCAACAATCTTTGCGCAGCATCGCTTAGTGCACCTTTTTAACACATCACAGCTTGACACTTGGTTAGATTATATACACAGACACTTGCAGTGCCTTTTTCATCCGCTCATGAGCAGTGCTGTATCAAAAAGAGACTGTGGGGATTGAACCTGACTGACACTACCCTCTGCTGTAGACCTCCAGCCGGTGACTTACTCTGAGCCAGCCTTCTGGTGCTCTATAGCCTATTACGAGCTGAACCAGCGCGTGGGGGAGACGTTCCACGCCTCTCAGCCCTCGCTGACGGTGGACGGATTCACAGATCCATCAAACTCTGAGCGCTTCTGCCTGGGCCTGCTGTCTAATGTCAACAGGAACGCCACTGTGGAGATGACCCGGAGGCACATAGGTACGGCACAGCCTCAGGTCGCTTTAAAGTAACTAATCATCTGTAGACCACCGGTTACGGTTGTTTGTAGTTTTCAAAATGTGCCACTGATCTAGTCGTACATATGGACACATCTTGTTCAAGTCAGCCCTCGTGTTCTAGCTTCTGTCTGTCTGTCTGTGTTTACAGGAAGAGGAGTTAGACTCTACTACATTGGAGGGGAGGTATTTGCCGAGTGCCTGAGTGATAGCGCCATCTTTGTCCAGAGTCCAAACTGCAACCAGCGGTATGGCTGGCATCCAGCAACAGTGTGTAAAATTCCTCCAGGTAAGGTGCTGAAGATGTCACTTGTGTAGCTATTAGGGAAATGTGCTGAAATTGACAGTAAGTGTACCTGCTGAACGAAAAGATTTATAGACTGGATAGTTTCTGGTCATGATAATATGTGGAGCTCTTTCCATCTAAATGAATATGATGCTGGAGAAGAGGCAATGAAGATTTTAGAAGGCATACACCACCACAAATTTATTTTTGATATAAACTAAATCCACATCCTGTTGGTTTTAAAGGTGTCTGAAAGCTTTAGAACTATATATCCTTTGCTTGCCTTTGATAGCTCCTTTTGTGGTGGATAGCAGCTGTATTCAGCTAGGATCAATATTGGCTAAGGATTCTAATGGAGAGTCACAGCAAAGAAAACGTATTGCAGCGTCCTTAGAATCCTCTCAAACCGCCTCTGCAGTACAGAGCATGTGAGCGGAGTGAAGCGGTGAGAATTTACGCTCCTCGCTAACAAAAACAAGTTGTTCCTTTTAGCTCCCGGCCTCAATTCCACTCGCCGCTCAACTCAGATTTCACCCCTCTCTACTCAAATCGCTCACCTCCCTTCTCTAAAAAACGAAAAAAAGCTGCGCTGTACTTGATGAACGGCGCCTACCCTTCATGCCAGGAACTCCACCAGCAAAAGTTCCGCCTGAGAGAGGGCAGGTGCTGTTCATCTGCTAGTCATCTAGTGAAATTGGAGCGGGCGAGATAAGGCGACGCTCCAACAAATCCGCTCTATGCTAGGGCTGCACAATTAATCGCAATTTTATCAAAATCGCAATATGGACTAGTGCAATATCCAAATTGCAGGGGGGGGCGTGATATTTGTTAAAGGCAAACTATGTGTCAAACCATTTTAAATGAAGTATCGTGGCGCTGCAGAGACGTCCCGGCCTACAAATCCTATCCTACAGACTAAAGAACAAATCTTTGTTAGGTACAGATCCTCGCAGAAATCACCCTATAATCATATTATTTTTTATTTTATTGTAATATTTTCAATGAAAGTGAGAATAATGATACAAAAAGGATAATTTCCTCCAATATTGTGAATCATATCGCAATATCAATTTCAAATAATCGCAATTTGATATTTTCCCCATATCGTGCAGCCCTACTCTGTGCTCCATTAAAAATCCTCTCAGTCGCACTCCGCTCACACGCTCTGCTGCAGTACAATCCACCGCTCTGCCGCTGATCCGTACTGTCAGTCAGTCGAAACTGTTATCATGTGCGTGGGATGCTTCTTTACAGTGTCTGATTTAAACAAGGCACTAGAGCCCGACCGATAAAGCATTGTTAAGGCCGATGCCGATACAAATATTTGATGATTTAAAAATCAGATATTCCGATATATCGGCCGATATAATGTGTGTATATGTATATATATATATATATATATATATATATATATATATATATATATTATTTTTTTTTTTTTTTTTTTTTTTTAAATGCATAACAAAACAAACAGATTTCCCTTACATTAGTTATTTGTAGTTATTTCTGAGTCCTCAGTTATAACAATCATTTGTCATTATAAATGATTCTGATGAGCGAATATTTAAGCGCTGTGGAGGAGGGTCTGGCAATGCGAGACCACACAACGGCAGACCACTGCTAACCAAAGGCCAAATGTCAGCTTGGTATGTCCAGGCCTTCAAAATCCCGGCAGAAAAAAACCCACATTAACCGCGGGCCCGTTTACCTCTTTGTTCCTTTTTAGGTTGCAATCTAAAAATCTTCAACAACCAGGAATTTGCAGCCCTGCTGGCTCAGTCAGTCAACCAGGGCTTTGAGGCCGTTTACCAGCTCACCAGGATGTGCACCATCCGCATGAGCTTTGTCAAAGGCTGGGGAGCCGAGTACAGGTGAGCCCTGCCAGCGATACTGTATTTGAATAGCATAATTCATACGTGCTGCATATCTATTCAGGTTTGAAGTAAGCTGATTCTAATTTTAACAATTTTTTTACCGGTGTATAACTGTTTATCTGTCATAGGGAAAGACATGGGAAATTGATCTAGAACCTTTTAGTTAAAGAATTGATTCTGACTGATGCCTCAAAAACTCAGCCTACACAGAAGGGTTATACATTATGGACTTAAAGCGCAACTCTCACCAAAATGCAGCCTAGGGTCTTTTTGTGAATGTACGCGAGTCAAACTTTCGTTTTAAAAGCATATTTAGGACGGAAGCGCCACTTTTAAGATTTACCATATTGTCGTTTTTCGCTCAAATGGCCTTTTGAATGGGAGAGCTAGGGGCACTTTTGTGCTAGCCTCAAGATAGCTATTTTTAAACACTAAGAAGGCTGGACACAACATGAAACTTTGTTTGAAGTATCACCAGGGGCTCAACACCTTAACGAAAAGCATTGAGAAAATTGGTGTGTACCCAGAGTTTACTACTACTACTACTACCGTAGCTCTTGTTGTTTCCGGTCGCTGCCATCTCACTTCGAGCTAAGTTTCATGTTGTGTCGAGCCTTCTTAGTGTTTAAAAATAGCTATTTTGATGCCATCATAAAAGTGCCCCTAGCTCTCCCATTTGACTGAAAAAGGAGAATACGGTCAATCTTAAAAGTGGCGCTTCCGTCCTAAATATGCTTTTAAAACGCAAGTTTGACTCGCGTACATTCACAAAAATACCCTAGGTTGCATTTTGGCCAGAGTTACGCTTTAAGTCAAGTTTTGTTTCCCTAGTAGCGTGAAGCTCCATAAGTCCCACGTTGAAGAGTTGAAAAGGCTACTGTATGTCAGCGCAGACATCAGGCATTACAAAAGTACGCGTTTGTTTTCCAGGCGGCAGACCGTCACAAGCACTCCTTGCTGGATCGAGCTGCATTTGAACGGCCCCCTGCAGTGGCTGGACAAGGTTCTGACCCAGATGGGTTCTCCGTCTGCACGCTGCTCCAGTATGTCCTAAACAGCTAAAGAAATGCCCCAAAAAACGCAGCCCATTACATGATCATTAAATTCCCAACTTGTGAGTCCTTTCATGAAAAAAAAAAAAAAAAAAATGGAAACCCCACAGAATGAATTTTCTGTAACATTCTCCATAGTATTTGTGGCCCAGTTCCACATCCCTCTTTTAACTTTACACACACACACACACACACACACACACACACACACACACACACACACACACACACACACACACACACACACACACACACACACACACACACACACACACACACACAAAAGAACAAATGCACCTACACTGTTGCACTCACACATACAGACTTCAGTAAAAAGACAAAAAGAAAAATTGGCACTTTGTTACCCATCTATGTCATGCACCTTGTTAAATTGCTTTTCCCCAAATCCTTAATATTAGATCTATTTGTGGTACAAATGAAATGTATATTGGTTTTTAGTCCAGGAAGTAGGGGAAATACCAAAAATATCTGTGAATAGTTTCTCAGTATTGAAGATTGCTTGTATGAGCAACACAAGCTTGAATGCTAAAATGATCTTTGTTCCAGCCCACCCCAACCATTGTTCTGAACCTAAGTTTACTTTACTTTGGGAAACTTGGCCCCATCTTTTGTCAAGGGGAGGTGGCTTGGTGAAGAAACGATGATGGCCTTGGTGGCCGTTCTCCTCTGAAGGAAACGCCACATCATGTGTTTATGAAATTTGAATTGACTTTGCCAGAATGGCCCCTTTTTTTGTAACTCTCGACGTGTGTCGTTATAAGACATGCTTTTTAATGGACAAATAGGAATGTTAGTTGAAAAAAAAAAAAAAGAAGTAATTCCAAAAAACCCCAAACAAACTGCAAACTTGATCTGGATGTAGTTTATTTCTTTGTCATTATATGGCACTCTACATGTCCTTTTAGTTTAGTTGATTTCCATCCCCCACTGAACAGCCTGGTATGGAAGCTAATGAGATGTTGGCCAGGCTTTGCAAGGTGCACTGGGCAGGGACCAGAGAATATCAGCTGTTTATCAAAAGCTTTTTTTTCTTTCTCTTTTTGACTCGACACTGGGAGTCCTGGGGCTCTCCATGGTGAAGCATTAAACGTGTCACCGGGAGAAATTTGAAGGTATCAATGAATTCATTCTGTTTTTAGCCTATATCCCCATTGTTTTGCTACTTTTTTGTATTCTCATGTATTTTTATATATAAATATACTTAAAATTTTCTGTCGTTCACTTTTTATTAAAGTAATATTTTCAAGACCACAGCTGTTTCTAAAGTGACATGGAGGGCATGGATCATTCCTTCGTTTTACCCAAAAGGTTTAGTTTGAATTAATTTTCAATTGCAGCTCTTTGTCTTGTTAAAAAAAAAACGAACAAAAAAAAAAAAAAGATCTCACTGCCCCATATGATGTGTAGCCTGTTTCTATCCTTTGTTTTTCCAAAGAAATCTGGTGCATTTAAAGTACACAAAACAACAGATTGTCCCGAGACCCCTAATCGACTTTGCTGTAATGGTTTTAATGATTCCAGAGGCATGTCAAACTTTGTAATGGCCGTTCATTTAGTCATCTCTTCACCTTTTTTTTTTTTTTTGAAAAACACTCGTGACCTCTTGTAGCCTTTTGGTGCTTAGTCAAGCGGGTTAAGGTCAACCAGGTACAATTGGCTTTAAAAAATGTTACAGAAACATGGAAGGAAAGTGGTTTTCTTCCATGAGGAAAGAAGAGTGAATGTGCCTGCACACTAGGACATTCTGTGTTAATGTGTGTATTGTATTTGTTCTGTCTATTGAATACAGTATGTACAACAAAGACTTATTAGCTTAAACTCTGCCATTATTGTCATTATGTGGCTGTTGCGAGTTTAACATGTCCCCCCCCCTCCCCCTTCCCCTCCCCCTCCCTTCTTTTTGATGTAAATGTGTTTACCTTACGGCACTAGTGATTGTACTTTAAGTGCACCTAGTGAAGTTTGGATTGGGGGAATTGAACCATGTGTTATTGGGTCCAGTGTTACATTGTTTTTATCTTTGGCCTACAACATATGAATGTGAAAAAAATACATTACAAAAACTGACGTGGACCAGACGTACATATACATAACAGTAGTACAGTATGTGTGTATTTAACAGTAATCTTTTTGCAAAGCAGTCAGTACAGTAGATGTCGCAGTTGTTTTACCAGTAGAGGGCGGTATTGATAGAGCAGTTCTCTTCTTTTTTTTTTTTTTTTTTTTTTTTTCCTTTTTTTTTTCTGACCATAAGCTTCTCAGGCGTGTGGCATATTATGCAGACTTCATAAAACACTAATAAAGATTTTTATTCTCATGATTCTGTCTGTCGTGTGTGTTTCTTGATATTAGTGATATTTGTCAAAGAAAATCTAATTGAAGACTGCTAGTTGGATGTGGATTTAGTACATTTACACATTCACCCCAACCACAACCTTAAATAGTTTGGTTGACTGACCAGGACCAATCAGGTCCGGCTCTTGAATGACGTCATTCATTCACAAAGTGGCACTCCCATCACGGACTGTGAACAGGAAAAGGCAGAGAAAATGCCACTCAGTACATTTAAAAACAATGGATAATCTGACCAGTTATGTTATAGGCTCATGATCACGGTATTGTCATTAGCCCAATATTTTTCTACACTTAATCAGAGAGGACACAGTCTATTCAAAAGTGGGTCATTGCACTGGTTAAATTACATTGTAGCAGTCGCTATGCACTTGTACAATGAACAATTCCTGAGGATAAACAAATAAGGAAAAAAATAAGTCACAGTCCACTTTGTGAATGAATGATGTCATTTAAGAGCCGGACTTGATTGGTCCTGGTCAGTCAACCAAACTATTTAAGGTTGTGGTTGAGGTGAATGTGTAAATTTACCCGATGAAGGTCTAAGACCGAAACGTTGTATTTTCTAAATAAATGATTGCTTGCGTAATGGTCAGTGTGCGGGACTTCTTCTAAGATCATTATATGAAAAATGACAGAGTTTCAGAAACACTAAAAAGTTATATATAGTCACTTTAAGTACAAATGTGAAATACTACTATTTAATTCATAATTCTACTTGACTACATTTCAGTGGCAAAACAAATACTTTTTACTAGTTACTTTTTAGTTTGCAGATTCACATTTTACATACAAATCATTATTATCCTATAAAATACGATGCATTTCTTACACAAACTACTCAAGAGTATATCAAGTAATTAAAGTAGCTCTAACATGAACAGCTACAACAATCAATATATATTTTTCAGGTAATGCTTGCTGATGGTTAGATATAGGTAATTGTACTATCATTTTGAATGCAGGACTTGAAATAGATAATTTTTATACTGTGTTATTACTACTCTAGTGTCTGCCATCTCAATCAACTACATTCAATGACTATTTACATGTTAATGCATCAATAATAAGGGGCCAATAAAATAATAACACAACACATGCATGTACTTGTGATACCTTAAGTACATTTTTCTGATAATACTTTTTGATAGACGCTTTACTTATAATACAGTTTATAGGGTGGTATTGCTACTATTGGCTTTTACTCAGTCGTTTAATTAATTTGTTTACTTGAAACGACTGTCTTTACCTGAATAAATGGTCTGAAAACTTCCTCCACCACTGCTGTTTATAAGGTAAACTGTACATTGCACAAGATAACGGCACCTTCTTGTGTGTATTATTTGTCTGACAAGCGCATCAAGCTGTCATTCGGTTTGACCTTCCTAAGCCACCGTAGGCTACGTCAGAAGTAAATACTGACTGTTAGCCTAGGAGGATCTTTGCCTACAGCTGCTAGTTAGCTGCCTGTGAAAACAACATGGCTTTTACTTTGTACTCTCTTATTCAAGCAGCAATTCTGTGCGTCAATGCTGTCGCTGTATTACACGAAGAAAGATTTCTGAGTAAAAGTAAGTGGCTTTAGTTACAATTGTATTACAATTGTATGCGCCCGTAGATGTCATGTTAAATTCGAAATAGGTTAGCCAATGCTAACTAGTAAATTGAACGCTAGAACAATTGTAAAAACATAAAACATTGGGGATTAACCGGTGAAGGGTGACGTTACTTAGCTTTACAGTACAGTTCCTCTTACTAAACTGAACAGTCTATGTAACATTACTGTACCAGACTCTAATGAACGGCTGAACATGTGTGACAGAGTCTAGGTAGCCCCTATTATATATAGGTCTAAGGGTAGCCCCATAGACAGTTAAAGAGGCTAGGCCACCGTTTAAATCCATAGACAGTTTAAATCTAATGAATAATTTGCTACCATTTCCTACTAAAGTTTTGTTGAACAACTTTATTAACAAAGCCAATGTACAACAATCAGGCAGTAGGCTTAACAACATACTGGTATAGCAACATAACAGTATGAAGGAAACAGTAGTCAGAGAATGTTTTATTTTAATTTTTTATTAATGACGCTGAGTGTCCATCCATCTGTGGCTGTCTGTGCGTTTGAACCACCTTTTAGTTGGCTGGGGAGTTGACCAAACTGTCGGAGGTTTTGGTGATGAACCAGGCGTCAAAGTGCAGCTAATGAACCTCGTCCGCTCTGTGAGGACAGTGATGAGAGGTGGGTCTTGGTGCCACACACACACACACACGCACACGCACACTGTGTGACTCAGTGAGACTCCCTTTGGCTCCGATCATGTCATCTACTGTCTTTTTCTTTGCTCTGCAGTGCCGTTAATTGCAGTGAATGCCGTCTGTATAGTGCTGCTGCTTTTGTTTGGATGAGGAGTGAGTGACTGAGTGAAGATGGGACAACCCAGACTGCTGTCAGGAGATCACCTCAGGAACTCTTCTGCAGAAACATTTGATCACTTTGGCTCACAAAACGTCTCCTGTCAGCCTGAATATGAATGTTATCATTTAATATTCCACATCAATCATTTGTTAGACCTGTTTTATGCAGCTCTGTGATTTAAAATAAGTACATGTACATGCAGCTATTTAGAATGCACCTATTAAATAGTACAATAAAATGCCGAATAGTTAACACTTAATTTGCAGAGTGTGAACTGTTGTGATTTATACACTGAAAACATGTAAATTAGTAAATCTTGTATACGTGGTATGGTTTTTGAAATAATTATAATAAAATGGGTTGTTGTTTTTTAAAGTGTGCTAACGCGTTTCATTTCCTGAAATAGTCGAAGGTGTGTTGTTTGTCCCACCTCGCGCTCCTTACTTTTATCAACTTCACAGCGATGTGCGATTGTGTTTACTTCGTCAAACAATGTGTAATACTGAGTGCGAATGCCTTCATTAAACCCGCCGTGTTGCATTTTAATTTATTTTGAGCTACAATGGGGAACGAGCAGAGTTACATTGTTGCCTCGCTCTCTTTATGTTCCGTGTATTTAGTTTATGTTCA
Organism: Gymnocephalus cernua; assembly: GCA_023631565.1. Classification (NCBI taxonomy): domain Eukaryota; kingdom Metazoa; phylum Chordata; class Actinopteri; order Perciformes; family Percidae; genus Gymnocephalus; species Gymnocephalus cernua. Next base: position 26,622,660 of record CM042425.1, read on the forward strand.
CGTTTACCGTTCTCGTAAGTTGTTGAAAACGAATGTACTCAACGACGGGAAAGTGCCAAGTTTCGCGTATCTTTACATCAAATATGTGATTAAAGCTCTGACTCGGAGGACAGGATTCCTGTACACAGCAACTACAAAGAAGCATGAGGTTGTTTACACGGTCCTTAACTGCAGGTAAAAGCATAGCCCATTTCCTACGGAAGAGGACTAGGGCCACATCTGAAAACATGTCTTTGAGTTCTGAGTTTAAATCCAGAATCCTGAGTTAAAAGTCAGAATTCTAAGAATTCTGACTTTAAACTCAAAATTCCGAGAATAAAGTCAGAATTTAATTTTTTTTTCCCTCAGAATTCTGACTTTTGTCCTCCAGAATTTTTCTTTTTTTAGATTAATGTCAGAATTCTGACTTTTTTTTTCCCTTTTTAAAAAAAAAAAAAAAAAAAAAGCCCCCTTAAGAGATCTGAGAAAAAAGTCAGAATTATGAGTTTAATCTTCTGACTTGTTTTGACTTTGTTTTTAAAACCTCAAAATTCTGAGGGGAAAAAAAGTTTTTTTCTCTCGTTTTCGGCCCTAATCCTCTTTAGTAACGTCCATTGCAGTTTTAGGAGAAAAAAAAAATCTGCTGGTCATCCATTGAGTCAGTGTGTTTGTCTTGAGGCTGGAGACTTCCATGTTGAGGAGGTTCTGCAGTGCTGCAGGATATGGTTGGGATTATCCCGACACCGAATATAGAGACATCCCACTGTGCTTCCCTGAGATTCTCTGCCGCAGACTGCTGCTTATGGTGCTAACTGATGAAAACTTCCGGCTCAGTCCAGCAGGTAAGACATAAGACACTTTCAGCATGTCTCTTTAAACAGGTGGTTTTAGATTAAAGCTGATGACTCCAGCTTGTGTTTTTGCAGATGTCTCATAAACTAGAGCATGTTGAGTACATAATATTTGGTTTGTTGACACAATTCAATTTTATTTATAGTGTCAAATCACAACAGGAGTTATCTCAGGACACTTTACAGATAGAGTAGGTCTAGACCACACTCTATAATTTACAAAGACCCAACAATCCCCCTAAGAGCAAGCATTTTGTGTGACCGTGGCGAGGAAAAACTTCCTTTTAACAGACAGAAACCTTGGACAGACCCAGGCTGCCACTGCCGATTAGGACACAGAGATAGAGATACAGATATATGATTCACAGTAATTACAGCAGTTGGCATGATGTGCCGTGGCACTTGTAGTAACAATAAAGATAATAGAATTATGACTAGATTTAGTAGTTGTAGCAGTGCAGGGCGTCGAGCAGGACCATGGCACAGCAGCTGCCAAAAACGACCCAGGTGCCACCTGAACCACCAGATCTACGAGGCGAAAAAACCCTGTCTGGTGATATGATGGTAACTATGAATATTTTTGCAGGTCTGGTTCGTGTGCGTCAGAGTTTGAAAACCCTCCAGCCAGTTGATGAACTAAAGAAGGGTCCGTTCATGCTGGAGGTTCGAGTCCTGGAGTACCGGCAAATAGACGCAGGGGTGGAGGTCGACATCTGTCTGTCTGCCACGTCTCGTACCAGAAGCCCCGTGTGGGAGAGCGTCCTGACGCTGCTGTCCAAAAACAAGCTCCAAAAAGTCGGCAGATGCTTATCCAAGAAAGAACGTGAGCGACAATCTGGTGATTTCTGCTTAGATAACTTACATTTCAACATTTTTTTTTTTGCTGCTATAGGTGTTATACAAATAATTACAAAAACCCACAAACCTTACATAACCCAAATGAGTGTAAGGGACATGTAAGATACAGTATACAAAGACTATTTGACATACGTAAACAGAGCTTGTGAACACAAAGAACATAAAACATGTAAAGACAGTATTTGACTAAACGCTACAGGGGACAGTTTACAATGGGTGGGGGACGTGCATGTGTGTGTGTGTGTGTGTGTGTGTGCATGAATAGGTGTGTCCTTGTGTGTATGATGAGTGTTTTTGTGATTATAGTATGAAATGTTGTGAGTCGTGGTACTGCGTTATAGATATGAGATGATGTGGTTATGAAGTTTTGAGTATGTTGAATTAGGTGAGGCTCACCAGAAGGAAGGGAGAGAAAAAAAAGAGAAAAGGGGTGGGGGTGGAGCTTGGTAGGAGGGGTATTTGTCTATGGGAATTGAGGATCAAGGTAAAAGCTTTTTATTTATTTTTTTGCCTTTTCACACAACGCCAATTATTATCTTCCCGTTTATAATGATAGTGGCAAAATCGATCTCTTCTGTTTCTGGTCATATGTCTTTTGACAGGCCAACCAGATGAGCCTGTGCCAGAAAATGTGAAGCAGATAGAGCTCCGAGTTCCCAGGACTACCGGCCTGCAGTGTGTATGGTCCTTCTCAGACTACTCCCCCTATTGGCTCCTCTCTCTACCGGCCCGGCTCTTTGGCTACAGGTTGCACACCGCACCCAGTCTCTGGGTGCTCTCTGTCTGCTTGGCTGAAATAGAAAAGCACAAAGGTAAAGGTACTTTATTGTCACATACACATACATGTAGCGAAACTCATTTTCTGCATTTAACCCATCCCTCAAGGGAGCAATGGGCAGCCATTTACAGCGCAGATCTGAGCCAGTGCCTTGATCAAGGGCACTGACTGACTGGAGAACCTAGTACATGTTTTTTGATGGTGGCACCTGGAGGAAACCCCACGCAAACATGGGGAGAACATACAAACTCCACACAGAAAGGCCCAGAACCGACCTGGATTCGAACCCAGAACCTTCTTGCTGTGAGGCTAACCATTGGGCCACCATGCTGCCTAGATATTAATGGGAAAACTGATTTGATAGTTTGATGTAACGTTGTAGTAATTTAACCTGGAGCTAGTTCACGAATGCTTTTATATTTGCTCTTAAAAGGGATAAAAAAAAAAAAAAAAAAAAAAGGAATTGCCTTTTTCACAGCAGACATTGTTTTTGTTTTTTCTGTTTTATCCTGTTCCTGCTATGGCTGGTCAGACCTTTTTTATTACTCTGTCTGTTGTGTCATCCTCAGGGGTTGGAGTCATCACAGCTCCCATCAACGTCACTGCCCAGTTTGAGGAGCCTCTGTTGGTACCAGGCAGAGTGGCGATCAAGTTTTGGGAAAAGACCAAAAATAGGAGTCAGTCTCCTGCCCAAGGCCTCAGTTTTCACGTGCAGCAACATGGAAGCGACATATCTCACATGATGGGATTGATTTCTAGGTGATTGATTAACATAGAAGGTTAATATTTGTAGTTTTGTCAAAACGCCGATATTTTCCGGTTTTGTTCTGCAATCAATCAGTCAGTTTGGATAAGACGGTGTTTAATCAATGCAATGCAACAAGGATACGGACAATCAGCTGATCGACTTTCAAGTTTGTTCTGATATGATCATAAAATAAGGTGTACTTATTGCAAATTTGAAATAAATATTTTCTAAGAGGATGTATTAATAGATGTATCTGCCTCTGGGCCACGTCTTTCATTGTTAAAGGTGTTGCCAGCTTCATAGAGTGCTACCGCTTCAATGCTTCTCATAATGTTGGAGTTTTCTTCTACAGACAAGGCTGGATTGTGCATCCAATAAAGCTAGATTTTTTTTTTTTTTTTACTGTAAGAATACACTCGAAAAACTTCCACTGGGAAATAGAATATGACATGCCCAGATGCCCACACAACCTCATATGTAAATGACAGAATGGGTCGATTGTCAAAGAGTTTCAAAGTGACTGTCCTCTTTTACTGCTGCACGGTGGCTGTTTGTACAAGTCAGAGAGATTGATGTGCACTAGTCCCAAAACTGCTGCATATGTCTGAGAGAGTGATAGACACCCATGTAGAGTTTTATCATAGAGTGGAACCAGATCAATATCTCTTCTGCTAGAAAATGATCTTATCTCAATTATGTTTTGAATTGCTTAAAAACACAAAAATAAACTCATGGCCATTCCTGTGTATCCTCATATATACGATTGCCTGTCAGAAGTCAGAACTATTTGAATTATTAGAAGCTGTAGTTTGAAATTTCAGTTTTCAAATTCTTGGTGTGGTTAAACTGATGCTGTTGAGATTTATTGTGAATTAGGGAACTCCTTGAGGATGTGATGGCGCTGCAGATAAAGACACAACTGGAGCTGCTCGTCCTCACTGGAAAAGGATAAAGACAGAGGGAATAACAGTTGATCGCATAAGCAACACTTTGAACAGTATTTAGTATATTCATTCCAACAACATAAAATAAATGCATATTTATCTTTTTAAATAGGATGGTAAGAGGGAAGATAAGCTAGTTAGCTTAGCTTAGCATAAATGCTGGAAACAGGCGGAAACAGCCCACCTGGCTCTGTCCAAAAGTAACAAAATCTGCCTGCCAGCACCTCTAAAGCAAGCTCTTCTAAGTTTTTTTCCCATGATTCCTTTATGAAATGTTGTGGTGGTGCAGTGATGCCCTGAATGTGTTCCAATAAATAATACAGTAGGACAGACACACATGAAAGCCACAAACAGGAATAACAGACTGATAAAATATTGAAAAGTCTTGGTTCCCTATAGGGTTGATGTCTGCATTAGCCTATAGTCAACCAGTAGACATGCCTTCTGACAAAGTGCTCATGTGCAGTAGATCTATGAAACTTACAGCACAAAGCCCTGCTGATAAAACTCATCAGAAATCTGTCAATTAAAATTATTTTCCAGCTATTATGATCCTTTTAGGTTTAAGCAAATATCTGACAAGAACAAAATGGCGTCAGTAAAATGTTGTGTAATGAACTGCTACATATAAGAAGCTGCATAGGCCAGAATTGACTATGAGAAGCCGCCTAGGCCAGGCTGAATACTTTACTTGCACATACATATATACTTTACTTGCACATACATAGGTATATACTGGTACTAAACACTTGCACATATATATATACTTTGCATTTGCATACTTATATATTTCACTTGCACATACATATGTACTTCATTTGCACATACAATTATATTTCACTTGCGCATACGTACATATATACTTCCCTTGCGCCACATGCATACTTCACGTGCGCATTGAAGTATATATGTATGCGCAAGTGAAGTATATATGTATGCACAAGTGAAGTATAAATGTATGTGCAAATGAAGTATATGTTTGCGAAAGTGAAGTATATATGCGCAAGTCAATTGTATATATATATATATGCACAAGTGAACTATGCATGTATGCGCAAGTCAAGTATATATGTATGCGCAAGTGTTTAGTACCAGTATGTGCAAGTGAAGTATATATGTATGTGCAAGTGTTTAGTACCAGTATATATGTATGCGCAAGTAAAGTATTTAATTCTGGCCTAGGCAGATGGAATAAAACCATAAGCCAGGAAGCCGGATGTCCTGACGGTTCGTTTAAAGGTGCAATAGGTAATACTGACAGCTCAATGTGATATCATGACTTCGCATAAACATACACACCACTTTCTTAAGCCAAGTGGCGTGTTATCTGTACGCATTTTGAGCTATCCACATGTACTGTATGTCTACGCTGTATACAGCAGACGTCAGTCTGCAACGTCACATCATGACTTTGTGTAAACATACACGCCACTTTCTAAAGCCTAGTGGTGTGTTATCTGTACGCATTTTGACTCTCCAACGCCAGATGGATCACACACAAAATAGATATATATCATATATATACTACAAATACACACGGGACCGCTGCATGATGATTATTACTGAAGCCTGACTGAACACTCTCGTCCCAGACGACAGCTAGCTAGCTAGCAGCTAACAGGGTAGGTGAATGTTGAAAATGCATCTTGTTGTTATGTAAGGGCCCTGTTCGTGTTACACAGACATTTTAATTGCATTTTGTGTCTGTTGAAAACTGATTGTTTCCAGGTGAAAACATGTGCAGCTGTAGATGTCAAGATCATTTCACTTGGGGAAAAAAACCACAGGTTCAGCAGAAGCCCAAATAAATGAGGAGGGGGGGCAGTCATGCTGGTGTGATTCCAATTGGTGGAGCATCCCGTGACTGTAAATACTGCGAGCAGTTGTAGTTTACAAGATGAGGGGAGGGTGTGTGTGTGAACAGTCTCTGTTTATAAATTCCAGACGGAGGAGAAATCACTTTCACCAGCTGTACAGTTCACAGACACATGCTGGCTCATCCCACCTCTGCCATGTGATTTTCATTACAGCACCTTGGGGAAGAGTTCAACTGTGGAAGCCTCAAGGTAAAAGCATTTCTGTTTTTTTAAATATCTGAATTAAAGTGGATTTTTGTGATTGATTTCTGTATGTATGATTCTGTTTTTATTCTTGTTATATCACTGTGATTTATATAATGCCTAGGGATCTAGTTAGTGCATATGACACAAATGTTCTGTCACACTACAGGGTTCAACAGTAAGGTTTTTTTCACTTGTCTGGTCGGCCAAAAGAAAAGAAATTCTACTTGCCTGAAGTCAATTTTTACTGGCCCCTATACAAATTGTTTTTTTATTAGTAGTTATCACAACAAAGACTCAAGTAAGTTGTTATATTTGATTTTTACTTATAGAAACACACCATGAACAGTGTCATAGATTAATTAAAATTCCTACTTAAACGTGAAGACTATTATTTTGAAAACAAACGTTCAAATCTAATTGCAATAACTAAGAGACAGTGGTTTCTATCTGTAATTTGTTTGTCTGCATACATTTAAAATAAATTGTTGAACCCTGCACTACAACTTATGGCTGGCAATGAAGTTGTTCATACTAAGGTGGAATTTGGGTCTTTCAGACATCATCACAACATTATTGTCTAATTTCTCTTCAGTTCACTGAAGAGGAACCACACACGATGCTTTTCCACTGGAAGCAGTGTTTTATTCTCCCCTTTGCTCACAGAGAATGGAAGTGAATGGCAGGCGAATATCCACCAGTGTTAATTAATCCCATGTGTCACCATGACCATATTCATGGTGCCCAAAGGACGGATCCTAACGCATATTTCAGACATAGTTAAATCATGATTATGTCAAATTTCTTTTTGTCCTGCCAGTATAAGTTCCCACTGGCACAGTTAAAGCTCTCATAGTCACTGCTGAGACAAAAACCGCCACCGGCCAAGTGCAAACTAATGTGGTAATGCAGTGAGTGTATTTAAATCAAATCTATTTTTCATCTATTGTTGCTCAGTCACCACTACAAGCTGGAGTGGAGCACGCCGGCTCTCGCTTGAACATGTACATTCCTGTTATTATTCATTTATAGAGTCCTGATTCTGTCAGGCATATATGAGTCAGTCAAGTGTAAGAGGGTCAGTCTGTTTAGCTCCTGTACCGAGTGGATTGCATTTAGCATGTAGAGACATAAAGTGGAAACCCTCCTCTTTTAAGCTGTTATTTAGTGTAAATATCTAATTTGTCTTACTGTCATTTATCTGTCACATGTTCTTCTTTGAATTATATCACACAAAACAAAATTTACACATTAGCAGCTTTGGCTGATAGCAGATTTCAACAGTTTTGAAGTCACTCAGAGTGATGCATTTACACATCTCTGTTTCTGTGTGGAGAATGGAAGAGTGTATTTAATGTGTGTGTGTGTGTGTGTGTGTGTGTGTGTTAGAGAGATGAAACACACACACACACACACACACACACACACACACACACACACACACACACACACACACACACACACACACACTCCTTCCTTGGTTAGAGCACTTTAGAGGAGCTCATCTGTCTCCTTCTTCAAAGAGCTGATCCTCAGGGAATTTAAGTTATTTTTTGCTTCTTTTACAAGTACCAGCTTCATTTATTTATTCAGAGAGGCCACTACTAAATGACAGCTTGTTCTCTCTTACTGTTGTTCAAAAAGTCCACTGCACTTACTATTACCTGTCCCAGTTGCTGTGTTAGTCAAAGTTGTAACTATTATTAGTGCTGCAACTGCACAATAGCACCATGTATACTAGGGGCGAGTGATATGGATAACATTTCCTGTCACAGTGCATGTTATTTGCAGGGCCACACGGAAGCTATTGTTACATCAAAACTACCAGGTGTCCTGCATAGTTTGTTAGTATCAAATTGAGAACAGCCAAATAAAAGTAAGGGTAAATAAAATAGTATATATTCGTCGTAATTATTTCCATTATAATTATTTCACATTCACTTCCAGTAATATTCTTACGTTAAAGGGATATTTCACCGCTGGAAAGCGGAATATATCTTTAAATTGGGTCACTTATGTAGCAGAAATGTGAAAAAAAAAATTAAATTGGTGCCAGAAAATGTGTTTTTGGCTCATATGGATGAAAGACACCAAATCCCAGAATGCACTTCGCTTCGCTGCTTTGAGTCCACGCCCAAGCCACGCCTACTGCTTGACAGACAGGCAGACAGACAGACAGCGAGGCATTCAACTCAACTCAATGTGTTTTATTGTTATTTCAACCATATACACGAAACAACGTTTCATTGTGGCTCAAGTGGTGTTACACATTTAAAATATATAAAAACGACATTATGTAAAAACGACATACGAAACAGGCTACATTTAGTGCACACACACATTATAGGCTCCGTAACGTTCAGCTATGCATACTAGCATTGTTGGTGGGCTGTAAACACCGAGTATAAACATAGCTGTGAATTAGCATGGGGTGTCGAATGGTCGCCATGTAACAGTCACAAACTCCAGCGGTTAGCAGTTAGTTGGATACAAATCACCCCATTTCTGCACCAGTCCGTGTTAACACAGCTCACCTTCATACAGAGCATCTCTAGCTCGGATCGTCGGAGGGCTAGCAGGCCTGGTAGCTGGACAGTCCGGCTCACTGTTGTTCAGCCATGTTTTCACGAAAAAGTCTCTGAACTCGCGTTGGGAGTTTCGTTGAAGTTGGATGTCGTCCAGTTTGTAGTTTAATGAACGGACACTTTCAATCAGGATTGATGGGACAGGTGGCCGGCTAGTGTTAGCTCGCTCTGGATGTGCCTTTTCCCCGGCTACCGTTACCTTCCCACTTGGCCGATGAGGATGTCCACTTCCCCGGCTCGGGGCTTCGACGAGACCGCTGGTCTCCGTGCTGGTCTCCGTGCTGGTCTCCGTGCTGGTCTCCGTGCAGGCGAAGCTCTCCTAGTGTGCTGATTATTCCGTCTGTAATAACGTTCCCGGAATATTCTCCGATCTGTAGCGATGTATCTCCTTCTCCATAAATAACATGAAATCAAGGAGAGGGTTAACTTTTCCTGCTACAGATTTCCCACCGTGGTCAGAAAGAACAGGGGAGACACTTTGTTTCTCTCACTATGACTCTAGAGTCGGCACTCACTAAGCTAATCGGCGTCTCTCTCTCACTCGCTCTACCACACACTCCCCACACACACATATGCTGGCCCTGGTATTCTCTTGAAGAGATAGACGCACACACCAACGCACGATTATAGACTTCGGGCCACTTACGTAGGCTACCGCAAAAAGCTCTGCGTGGAGCCTCCGCACAGCCATAAATCACGCTTAAGTGTGCCAAAGTGGAGACTTTAAGTCTGTCATTTTCTATTGTTGAACAAAAATAATCATCAATCTTAACTCACGGTCTACTTATTAGCTTTCTCAGGACTTTTCATCATTAATCATTAATGATGCTAGCTAGTAAAAAGATCTTGAGTTAAGTTTTTATCAAACTACTATTTCCAATGTCAAGAATTAACTTCCAATTTTCTGTTTTGTCTCAGTGCGCCAAGGGAAAAAATACATGAAGAAGCAAGGAAAAGGCAACACTGCTGTCAGCATCCCCCTCTCTTCCCCACCAGGGAGCAGCAGTGTGCAGGTCTACCATGACTACCAGAGTGTGGCTTTTAAGATGTATCCTGGGAATGGTCATGCTTTAGAAAATGGCTCTCACACCAGGAGAGACCGAGATGATACCGGCAAGATGTCCTCTGTTCCAGACATTATCTCCGGCAGCCAGGACCAGAGGTACAGCATGAGAGACGAGAGTGTTGAAAGGAACTCCACATTGATGATTGATTCGAGCAGCCAGGCCTATTCAGGGCCAGAGGACAACTCCACAGACCCACACGAGGCCCTGACAGAGACTTCAACTCTGACCTTTGTGGATGTCCACACCATGGAGGAATCAGCAGAGAACCACAGTCTCCATGGTGTGGCGATGGTTTACCTCAAGGAGTTTGTGCTGATAGATGATGATGATGATGGAGACATGTCGCTAAGAGAGAAAACAGTGACAGACTTGTCTGTCATGGATGGAAAAGCTGCTGACCTGGTGTGTGGGAGGCTGTTGTCCACCTCCAGTGGCTCTGTGTCAGAGTGTAAGGAGGAATCTCCGGCTCCTGAAGCACCTCCGCCTGGGGAAGTTGAGACTGCACGTGGAAAGAAACGCTGCTGTTTCTGCACTGTTTTATGACAGCAGTTTTTTGTGTCCAAGATCAGGACTGTAAAGCTGTCCCTGACTCTTTTCTGATCACTCTAGCAAACTTTTACTAAATACTACTGGGTTTATATGTGTGTTCCTGTTGAAGTGCAGAGCAAATTTATAGTTATGGTGACATACTGTAGTGTGATTTTGTTTTCTGAATTTTTCTATCACTCACATTTTCTGTCCTGATTTTACTGAGCCATTATTGTAAAAAAAACAGCATTCAAACAGCAAACCTATTTTTTGTTTGTCTCAAATGTCTACAACTAATGTGTTTTTGTAACACTCATTATTTGCGTAATTATGAAATGTATGTATAAGAGCCGTAACGCTTTCTGTTTGATTTACATTGAAGTAATTTAATCATGTGAGTTAAGATAACCATTTTTAAGTTTAACAAACATACCTCTGAAGTCTATTATACAGTTGTGATACTAAAAAATACATGTTCCAGTAATATTTGACATTAATAACAGACTTTATGATAACTACACAGGTCTACAAAGATCGGGTGCTAACGACAAATAAAGAACTCTCCAATGACCAATTTTTGCTAGTTGTGTCTCTATGTACACACTTTGTTTAGTCATGCATTTAACCAAAATACACCAACGATAGAAAGAACGCACTGATTGCATCATTATGCCAAGATGTTATGCAACCTTGGTTCCGGTTGCAATGGATCCTGAACTTAAAGGTGTGGACTATTTGGCCTCTAGTAGTGCTATGGAGCAAGTGGGTCCCCATTTGGCATCATGCAAATGCATTTGGACGCAGATGCACACTCCACTGCCTTCCACTATGCCCTCACACATCATGAAAATAACAACAGCTACATCAGAATACTGTTTGTTGATTTTAGCTCAGCACTGAACACAATCCCAGACCCAAAACACCAGACCAAGCTCAATAGATTTAAGATTGAGCATTGGTCTGGGGAGTCTGCTCTGTATTTTCTCTGCACAAGAGGCGTGATCAACAGTCATAGTTGAAATAACTCTGTACGCAATTGAATAGTCCTTCAACCAATCAGACCAACGATCCGGGTGACGTAGCAGCGACAGCGGCATCAGGCATCAACGTGTAGCTACGCTTCGGGGGCCGGCTTGTTTAATGTAAACAAGAAGCTGCTTGCCGTTGCTTCTTTATCGTCATCGTGTTAAACCTGCCAATAGCGCGCAAGGTGGATAAGCCAGTTTGTGATTGGTTCCCGCAAAAAAATGCATTCAGTGTGTTTGTTAGACCTCAAGGATGCACATGTGTTTTGGTGAAATATTGACATTGAATGTCCATATAACTTTTGTTTATTTACAGGAAAACTCACAGGGCACCTGCAAGTAAACCCTGAACCCAAATCAGTGAGAAGCTTGACATCTACTGGTGAACGCACGACTGAACTGTCCATCTGCCATGTGATTCTGTTGTACTGACATCACTAAGCATCTGCCAGTAGTGGGAAGCGTGTACCTGATTTTCAAGAGCAGAGCCTTTTCTGTCACTCTAGAACCATTTGCTATAAATGGTCAATTCCCTGATCGAGTAGAAAAGAAGTACAGTACTGCAAAATGTTTTAACTAATCAGGTATCTTTTGGATATGCAGTGCAGGAATTAAGCACTGAGTTTTAAGGCCCAAAGATGACGACGAAATTAAAAATGTGGTAGAATAACCTTAGCCTCCTGCTGACTTTGGTTTAAAATTATTGTTGAAACAACTTTTATTTGCACTGCATCACGTCCAGTTCAATTTGGGCCCACACAAAGAGTTACTGTTCAGGCAGTTTTGGGGGCTGTCTGCTCTGAGGGACAGACTGGGATTAATCAGTCCAGTCCAGCAGGCACTGGTGTGAGGCGGTAGCTGGTTGGTTTGAGTGACAGAGATGTGGTGTATCTCTGTCACTCAAACCAACCAGCTAACCCCAACCCTAAGGACCACGCTGGGCTCAAAGATAGCAGCTCACCACACTTATCTTCCCCTCCCACAGCAGGCCAACTGACACCCCCTCAGCACTACCTACTTCAGACCCTGTGGTAGGACAAGGAGGGATGTTGGTTGGTTGAATACATTTGTGTATTATAATAAAACTTATGGTAATTAAGTCACATTTAATTTAATGGAGTTACAAACTCTTTAAATTACATTGGACAAAGGGTAAGGGTGCACCATGGTATTCATAAAATGTTTGGTCTACAATAGCATTATATTAAGCACTAGATGTAGTTTATACGTCATCTAGTTAAAGACCTTTACCCTTAGCTCATATTTGTACACATTTAGTAATGATGCGGTTGACATGCTTTTAAAAGTATGTTTGTAAGAGGGCCTCCAACAGGTTTGTTAGGCCAAATATAGCCCTTATCAGCCACCGCAGCATGAGTATGCAGTTCACCAGAGTGGGCACTGAGCGTATCAACACATGTGAAGTGTAACTGAATGTGTCAGGGAATGACAGATTAAGCCACAAATCCCACCAGCTGCAAGAAGACCATTGAGAAAAGGAGCTATATCTCAGAGTGACCTCTCTGTTCTGGTTATCAAATCCGCTCAGTGTCATCGTTGTCCACAAGACGGAAGTAAAACATGAAAAAAAGAAGAAGATGGGGATGAGGAGGTTAAGTGTCTGGTGAAGTAAAGAGAGAGCAAGAGGAATACGCTCAGAGAGGATGGCCGAGAGAAACAGAGCAATGATCATGTTTTTTCTTCTCTGTGTCATTGCAGGTGAGAATACTGGTGGCTTTTTTCCCCCATTATCTAATATAATCTCTATTTTCTTTTTATCTTTGTGTATCACTGAAAATTGGAGAAGGTGTGAAAAACCTCTGAAGATATTGACTGATGGATGTTCTTTCTATCCTCTCAGAAAAGAGAGCAGCAGAAGGCTACACTATGGACGTGTGTGCCTCCTGCCATGCTAACGCCACGTGTGATGACAAATCAGACGGCTCTGGCAAAGTTTGTAACTGCAAGTACGGGTTTGTTGGAAATGGAAGAACCTTCTGTCAAGGTAACAAGGTTTTTTGTGTTTATTTAAAATGTGAAGCTAAATGAAGTCTTTTTGTTCTAACCTCTATTTTGTTCAAGTGGAAAAAAGGATTTGCAATTAGAAACTGCAGACTAAGTTGAAATAATGACTTCCAAGTTTTAAAGGGGATTTTATCTAATGCCCTAATTCATATTTTTGCAATAACAACAGATCAAATGTGTTATGTGAAAGATGTTGCTCGTAGTGGCGAACCTACAATAACCCTCCCAATAACCAAAACTGGGCTTTTTCTGAAATTTTTGTTGCGTATTTTGTTGCCTTTAAAAAAAAATTTTTTGTCGGCTTTTTCAATTTCTTTTGGGACAATTTTTCAAAACTTTTTTTTTTCTTTTGTTTTTAGGTTTTTGTCGTCTTTTTGGTGTTTTTTTTCCGAAGTTTTAGTCGCTTTTTCCAACATTTGTTGCCTTTTGAAATTTTTGGTCTTTTTCGAGTTTTTTTCCACAATTATTTCTCGTTTTTTTGTTGCTTTTTTCAAAAACAAATTCGAAATTTTTATTAAATGTCTTTGTCGCTTTTTCATGTCCCAGGATCTCCCTAGATAGTTGTAGATCTCAACCCCCCTCCCCCCCCCCCAATATTGAACACAAAGTTATGCTCCTGCTCATCACCATTATTTCTAGCAGCAGCAGTTAGCTTTTAACGAAACCTAGTATATGGCTGGACTGTGTATGGTCAACGTGCTTAATTGTGGTGAAATTGGGATATTCAGCGGTGGTGTCTATAATGTGAAATCCTGGATATCAAAGTTCATCTGTAGTTGTCCCAGTAATATTTGTTTGTTGTTTACTGAATTAGCACATCACATGACATGGTAAAGATACGTTTGAGACAGTGCCTTTGCAAAGTAGTCTGGGGAAGGAACTTGTTTTGGTGGAACATTTGCACCCCCCCAAAAGAAAACCATCCATCCATCCATGCATCTTCGTCCGCTTATCCGGTGTCGGGTCGTGGGGGGAGCAGCTCCGGCAGGGGACCCCAAACTTCCCTTTCCCGAGCCACATTAGCCAGCTCTGACTGGGGGATCCCGAGGCGTTCCAAGGCCAGGTTGGAGATGTAATCCCTCCACCTAGTCCTGGGTCTTCCTCGAGGCCTCCTCCCAGCTGGACGTGCCTGGAACACCTCCCTAGGACCAAACCACCTCAACAGGCTCCTTTCAATGCGAAGGAGCAGCGGCTCTACTCCGAGCTCCTCACGGATGACTGAGCTTCTCACCCTATCTCTAAGGGAGATGCCAGCCACCCTCCTGAGGAAACCCATTTCGGCCGCTTGTACCCTGGATCACATTCTTTCAGTCATGACCCAGCCTTCATGACCATAGGTGAGGGTAGGAACGAAAACTGACCGGTAGATCGAGAGCTTTGCCTTCTGGCTCAGCTCTCTTTTCATCACAACGGTGCGATAAACTGAATGTAATACCGCCCCCGCTGCGCCGATTCTCCGACCAATCTCCCGCTCCATTGTCCCCTCACTCGCGAACAAGACCCCAAGTTACTTAAACTCCTTCACTTGGGGTAAGGACTCATTCCCTACCTGGAGAAGGCACTCCATCGGTTTCCTGCTGAGAACCATGGCCTCAGATTTAGAGGTGCTGATCCTCATCCCAGCCGCTTCACACTCGGCTCCAAAGCCCACCGAACTGCAACCCCTCCCCAGCCTGACTACGCCTCGATATCCTGTCCATAAATACTACAAACAGGATTGGTGACAAAGCGCAGCCCTGGCGGAGGGCAACCCTCACCTGGAACGTGTCCGACTTACTGCCGAGAACCCGGACACAGCTCTCGCTTTGGTCATACAGAGATTGGATGGCCCTGAGAAGGGACCCCCTCACCCCATACTCCCGCAGCACCTCCCACAGTATCTCCCGGGGGACCCGGTCATATGCCTTCTCCAGATCCACAAAACACATGTAGACCGGATGGGCATACTCCCAGGCTCCCTCCAGGAGCCTTGCGTGAGTGAAGATCTGATCCGTTGTTCCTCAACCAGGACGGAATCCGCATTGTTTCTTTTCAACCCAAGGTTCCAAAAGAAAACAACACAAAAAATATGAAATGCAGTTAACTGTTCATACAATGCAATAACATGAGATTAGGCATGGGCAGGTATAAGATTCTGATGGTATGATAATCTTCAGCAAAAACAAATCACGGTTTTACGGAATTGCAATTACAGCTTCAAAAACGTTTTTTCCATTGAACACAATGTATTTTATTTTTAAACACACTGCACACTGGCAGGGAGAGGGATTTCTAAACTGCACTTTCTGTCCTTGAAGACTAAAAAAACAGCTCTTACCACAGGAATGGTATGATGGGAAATATTTGTGGTTTTAAAACCGTGACTTTTTCAAACCGTGGTATACCTTGAAACCTGTAACCGGCCCATGCCTACGTGATATATTTAAATTAGCTGGATACATGGTTAAAGATAATTTGCTCTTACCAGTGCATTGCCGTGTGTACTTCATCCATAGCACCTGATGATGGCCCTAGATGAAAATTCAGGGGATTACTAAAGTCAGGAGCATCCTCTGGGGACCATGAATGTCTGTACAAAATGTCATGGCAATCCATCCTATAGATAGACCTTTTTCACAGAAGATATTTTGACTTGCCAAAGCAAAATAAAACATTTCAACTCCTTCTCTTCTATGTTAAAGGACAATACATATTGTTTTTCCTCCAGATAAAGATGAATGTCAGATAGGAGCCAGTAAGATCTGTGGGCAACACACCACCTGCCACAACACATATGGCAGCTACTACTGTACCTGCCTGGCTGGCTACAGCCCTTCTAACAACATGGCCATCTTCATCCCGAATGATGGAACCCACTGCCAGGGTGAGTTCAGGCTGGACCTGGGTTTCTTCTTTTACAGGGCTGTTAAAGGCATAACACTACAGAAAAAGGAAATAGGCTAAAACGGTCCCACATCACAGATAAGAAAATGTTGACTAACAATGAGAAGTTACGACACAAAGCTTGGACCTTTACCTGTAAAACAAGCCTTACAAAGTGGGTGACATTACTGTTTTATGTCACATGCTCATTTACCATTGCAGACATTGATGAGTGCAGGATCACAGGCCTGTGCGGAGAGGGAGGTCAGTGCAGGAATCTTGAGGGCAGTTTTGACTGCAGCTGCCAGCTGGGATATCAAGTCCACAACGGAGCGGAGCCCTTCCATCCTCACAGAGACAAAGCTTCCTGCAAAGGTAAAACTATATTAATGGGTTTTGGATAAGCATACTGACAGTTTTGAGTATTACATTTTGCCACTTTTCCACTGTGAATGTAAATAAACCTACTTAGAATTGGTATGTAGTATGATTTGGGACTTACAGTAGCTCCAGACAATCAAGCAAGGGGCAGTATGCTAGATGGACTTTCAAACCCTTTAAAGCAGGGGTGTTCAATGTTTTTTAAGTGAAGGACCCCTTTACTGAGAAAGAGATGAAGCAGGGACCCCCTACTACATATATTGTATTAAATGAAGTTGCATATTAAACTGGGCATACAATAATGTGTAGGGCAGCCTAAAAAATATATACCTTTTTTTAGTGCATAAAATAATATGATATTAAAATAATAATTGTTGGCATCATTTTATAAATTGTTTTAATGTTAAACATACATATGGCACAGTGAATCCTTAGGGTTAACTGTATCTGTGGATGGCTTATACTAATAGGCCATTAAGCCTATAATCAATGTTGTTGTTTTTTTGCACAAATAGGCTGATTTATATTTGCTAACAATATGTTGGATTTAAATCCCCAGTGTGTAAGAATTACTCCCATCTAACGTTGAGATCATATATCGCAATCAACTATCTCTTGCCACGCAGTTGAAAGTACGTATTGTATCTACGGTAGCCGCCACGCTTCAAAAAGCGAAAGTGTACAAAAAGGCCGTCTTGTTGGAGTGCATGTCAGAGAGTGGCGCGGACGCGCGCCACACAACGAGCGGGCACGCATGCCACCCGACAGAAAGGAGAAAGAGAAAAAAAAGACACTGCAGAGGATAATTAACTAGCTGGGATTTGGTGTGTGCGTCCAAAGCAGCTACAATGTTCACTCTTTTTTCTGATGACGCCAGTCTTTTGCTCTTTTCAATATCCGTTTTATTATTCTGGGAGAAGAAGAAGAAGACTCCTGTTCCTGAAATTTGGATTTTGAATATGTGTGGTCCTCCGTGTTTCCTTCTTCAAACTCGCCGGGGCCGGGAAGCGACGATACCCGTTAGCAACAGCTGTGAGTTGAAAACGCAAAAGGCGGAGCAGTATAGCCTGTATGTCCCTTACCGGCTAACGCATTTCAAGAAGGCGCACGAATATGAAGCGTCTACCCCAGTTCATGCAAGCTGGTGCTGGTTAATATTCATAAAAAAGGACAAGTTTGTGAAGGGCAATACAGATTTTGCTAATGAACAACTACAAACATTACACACTGGGGCTTTAAGGTAGTGCATTTTGAATTGCCCCTCGGGAACAAATAAAGTTTTTTTGAATTGAATTGATTTCAATTGAATGTTAACACATTGTGTTGAAAATCTTTCCAAAAAATTAACAATACTTTGTTGGCGCCCCGGCAGTAACTTGGAGGACCCCCTAGGTGTCCCAGACCCCTCCCGTTAAAGATCTCTGCTTTAAAGGATAATACATTCCGAGTTGAACCTCGACGGAGGTGGTACTAAAAAAAGTACCTGTTAGCAGGTACCAGGTACTTTTTTTCGTAATGGAAAACCAAAAAGGCGAATAGAGTCGAGGCGAGTCGAGCAGGTACCATGTCGGGCCGGGCCGGGCTCAAACACAACATGCACAGGCTCGGGTGGGGTCGGGCTTGATTTTTTTGGGCCCGGTCTAAGCTTTAAGCTAGACTATCTGTCCAATCTGACTTTTCTGTTGCACGACTAAATATACACATGTTCCACCGGTGGGTGTGCTGTCTGCTCTCATCTCGACTGAAGTCTCTTAGCGCCGGGGAGTGAGGCAGACTGACCAGAGTGGGATAGGTGCTAACTTAGCATTAGATTAATCGACTGCCCATACAGCTAATGTTACGTGGTGAATTTCACATCGTGGGTTAGCCCATCGCTGTTAACCATGGACAAAACAATCACACTAAAAATAACTTTATGCGTGTCTTGAATGTTGTTGTAACCTTTCTAACGTTTTGTTAAAACGTTACGGTAATTTATACGGTTTAGCCACCAAGCATTAGCCACTTGTACACGTAGCACATTGTAATAAGCTGGATCGATACGGAAATATCATATCAAGAAATTAGGTCTCTACTGTTATTACTGTGTTATTACTGTAAGTGTCATGTAATTAATGAAGACATGATGCTGCGTGGCATATAAAACAATATTACGGTATGTATAATTATTTGACATTGCATGATTCACAATTACTCTTGAACATATCATCTGGTGTTTCCTGTGTTTTAAAGGAAGTTTGAGCAATTAGAGGGGTTAAAGAGCATAGGTATATACCGTGTATATATATGGTTAAAGCATAGACTGTAAAAAAGAATATATCAACAGTCTATGGGTTAAAGGCTATATGACGCCACTGACAGGCGACAAAAACGACACATTAAAATTACAGATTTCTCTGGGTTTGAGCATTGTTGGAAACATTTAGGATAATGTAAGTACACAACTATAAAACATAGGTAGTCATCTTTTAGACATTTTAATGCAGAAATATTACATATTGAATCTTTAATGCCAGTAGTGTGTGTGCCCCTCAGTTTGTTCCTTGCTAGTATAACAGTGCCCGCTAAATGTGAATTCCAGGAAGATGGTGTGGTCAGTGGGCCAACAGCTGCCTCTAATCTTGAGTTTTGCATGTTCTTGTCCCACTCAGTGGTAGACTGTGGCCCGCCTGCCTCATTGGAGGACACAGTGCTGCTGTCAGTCACAGGGACCACATACAGCAGTGTGGCCATGTTTGTCTGTGACGAAGGCTTTGTGTGGAGGAGGGGAGACAACCACTCTGTGTGTGGAGCTGATGGACTGTGGAGAGGACCCACCATGGTCTGTGAAGGTAACAAAACACACACACAAAACCTCATATTTCCCCTTCTAGCGTTATATAACTATTCAAGATCATTCATCAGCACATTGCAACTCTTGCTTTCTCTGCTTGTAGGTGCTTGTGACGTTTATGATCTAGAAGGGTGTGTTTTTTTGATTGTTTGACATTTTTTTTAGGAGTTCCTAATAGTGCCAATTACATTTTTATAAGGTAAATGTGACACACATAGGGCTGGTAGATATGACCTCAAGGCTATAAGCTCCATGAATTGGCCCATTTATTAATTGTATCATAATAAAAATGTATAATAAGTATTCTAGTCGTGGTAAAATAATGTCTGTCTGTTGGTCAGTTCACCAGGAAATATCTGGATTGCCATGGAATGTTTTTTTAATGTTTTACTTTGATTATTCATTAAGTCATGAATATTTAATGCTAAAGCAAAACACTTAGGATTTGAAGCCAACGTTGCAGTGGCTTTTAGACAATAGGAGATTCCCAATATTGGTAATTCAATATATTGGGTTTATCATCCAGCCCCAGTAGGCAACATAACATAACGTAATACCAAATGTTTTCATTGGGTCAGTGGGAATTCACATGCAGTGTTTATTATATCAATGGAACTACACTAATATTGGCTCATAAGTCACTCATATGCTGAAATATTGCTTTATCACAGCATTTCTAAAACACATAAATAGTAGAGCTGCAAAGATTAATCGATTCATCTATTAGTTTTCTAATATTAATTTAATCACCAACTATTTTGATAATTGGTTTGAGTAATTCTTTATTTAAAAAAAGTAAACATTCTCTGATTCCAGCTTCTTAAATAAAAATATGTTCTAGTTTCTTCACTCTGTGACAGTAAACTGAATATCTTTGAGCTGTGGAAAAAACAAGACATTTGAATGCCGTCATCTTGGACTTTGGAAAACACTGATCGACATTTTTCACCATTTTCTGACATTTTAGAAACCAAACAACCAATCGACAATTAATCGACAATAAAAATAGTTGTTAGTTGCAGCCCTAAAAAAGAGCTCATCTGCCCTTTTTTAGGGCTGCAACTAACAACTATTTTTGACCTCACAGTTGCAACACCATGTGAGCAGTTGCCAGTGCCTATGAAAAAAGGGCAAGCATGATACGTGTTTTTAAAGCATAGGTTCACAATGTTTAAAGTCTGTCTTAAAGCAGTAGGACTGTGGATGTTGTTCTACATCACTTTACAGTCCATGAACAGGACAAACAATTACAGCAAGCAAAACCTGTTTAAATGCTCATATGGGGACCTGACTTATTGTTTTAAGACAGTCTTGAAACATAATGGACCTATCCTTAAATGTGATAATATAATGAATCTCCCACTGATGACAGTGCAGCTTTTTTCCAGTGAGTTTTGAACCAGTTTCAGGAGCACAGGGATCATGAAAGTGATCGGCCGGACAGAGTTCCTGGAGATTTTCCAGTGAATACGGTTTCATGCAGCATGTCACTGCTTTGGCCCCCAGAGGTTGACTGTGGCTCTCCCCCTGCCCTCCCTCACTCTCACATGCTGTGGAATAAGAGGTCAAGCATGGGCACCGAGGTGCTTTATCAGTGTAACTCTGGATATCATAATGTTGGAAAGGGCAATGTATCCATCTGTACCGCTGCTGGACAGTGGGAGAAGCCGTCCGTGCTCTGTCAAGGTACAGTCACTGTTTTATCCGATCATTTTCAAATTTTTAGAATATCAATGGTACTGAAAAGCAAATGTATCTAACGCACACAGATATAGTTTCTTCTTCCTTTAACACATCTGGATCCTGGTGTTCGTGTTACATGCTTGTGGTGCATGTTATTCTTTGTAGAGACCTTGTGTGGAAGTCCCCCTATAATTGAATCCACTGAGCAGGTGTGGGACAGTAATTCAACTCCTGGCAGCACTGTGCTCTATGTTTGTAAAGAAGGCTTTTATAACCAAGGAGGAGATAATGTATCGATCTGTAATGAAAACGCTCAGTGGACCCCCCCAACTCTGTCGTGCCAAGGTAATTCAAACAATGACTGAAACCCCATGAAATGGTTTTCTTTTCAAACATGAAATGGTAGGAAATTATTTCTATAATTTTCTGCCATGACTTATTGTGTAGCTAGTTTTAGGAAAAATTACTTACTAATTACAGTAAAAATGTTTTACAAAACAAAATGACACTGGCCTTAAAGGGGTGCTATGCAGTTTCGGCCATTTCTTCGCTGTTTTATCGCTTTTTGCTCGCAGGTTTCTCTATAGAGCTCCCCATACAGCTTCAGAATAGATATTTGGCAGCTCCTATGTTTACTTGTGTCTGACTCCTCGCTTCTCGCTTTCCTAGCTTTCTGCTTCTCTTTTGCCGGCTCAGCCATGACGATAGCGTGAAAAACTCCATCGCTAACTTGTTAGCCTGTTCCTGAATGGGCGTATGTGTGCAGTGCCATGAAGAAATTCATCACATCGCAAGACCTGATATCACGCCGGCCAAAAGTTGCACGGGTGTTTTTTTCGCTCACAGGCGCTAGTAGGAAGCGAGACGACCACCATTCAACCCGAAAAACGTCATATAACCATTCCAATGACTCTGAAGCTGTTCAGTTAAGGTAAATGAAGCTAAAAAAAACTGCATAGTTCCCCTTTAACACACAGACAGGTGTTGTCACATGTCCAGGGGCACGTTCAATCTCTATGGTTTCCTGGTTGAACGACATGTTTCCTTAGAACGCTGTGAAACGCTGTGCAACGGCTTTGAGAATGTTTTCTCTCGTTTGGCGGGTGTGTCTCTCATTTATTGGCTGTCACAGGTGATAATACCAAATCAGCAGAGACGTGTAGGTAAACTTGTGGTAATAAAAAGGCACAGTGCTTGCGCACACAACAGGGTGTTCAACGCACCCCCATTTCAGTGAAAATAAATGTGTTAGGTTTTGTTGGGGCTGAGGGTGGCCCTGGCTTATTAGTCTGTGCATGGCCACCAAGTCCTGATGCACATTCAGCGGCAACAAAACGTAGCAACAGGTTTATTTAAAGAGCTCATTTATGCTCATTTTCAGGTTCATAATTGTATTTAGAGGTTGTACCAGAATAGGTTTACATGGTTTAATTTTCAAAAATCTCCATATTTTTGTTGTACTGCACATTGCTGCAGCTCCTCTTTTCTCCCTGTGTGTTGAGCTCTCCGTTTTAGCTACAGAGTGAGGCATCACACTTCTGTTCCATCGTTGTTGGGAGTTGGACATGCTCAGTAGCTAGGTAAGGACTACTAACCAGTCAGAAGCAGAGTATGAGGGAGTGCCGTGCTAGCAGCTAGGCGAGCATTTTAACCTGTGTTACAAAGTGACGCATTTTCGTCATGGAAGTAAATGCTGGACTACAACAGAGCTGTTTGGAGCAGTTGGTGAACAGTGTTTTCTGTTGGAGATGGTAAGTCCCTTTGGGGTGGACTTTGGGCTTTTTCACTTTTTAAACCTATTACATGCACATAAAAGTTATATAATACAATTAAGGAAATGGAAAAAGCCCCAAAAGCATAATATGAGCACTTTAAACTGAAACAGTGTTGCATTGAACACCCTGTTGTGTGTGCAAGTGGTCTGACTTTTTAATATCAACAGTTTACATACACGTCGCTACTGATTGGGTAACACCTCTGGCACCCACTAAACAAAAGAAAACTCAAAGCTCATTGCACACTGTTGCACACCGTTCAGAGGAAACATGTCGTAGCAAAACGGTATGCCGTTTTGAGCTTGATGTTAGCAGCTATCCAGCCAAGACACTATTAGCATGCTGGCTACGTAGCTGTTGCACATCATTTGACACCGTTGTTTTGTGTATTCAATCCGGAAGCAGCGAAATGGTGCACACCATTTTGAGATTGCACAGGCCCCTGGTTTATTAGTCTGTGCATGGCCACACAGTCCTGATAAGAGCTAATCCACAGTGAAATCACCTGAGTGACTGTAGCATGGCATGGGTGTGCTGTGCAGAGATCCTTATGTGCACTTCCACTTTGTTCAAATTGCTAAGAATTAATTAGAATAAAACTTGCATTTTATGCACTCGAAATGTATTGTATTTCTTTTATAGATTTTTTAAATTCTGTATAGAGAGGCGAAGTCCCTCCCCTTCCGGTGGACCGCCATGGGACTTTAATTCGGAAAAAATATGAATGGTAGTTAACGGGGAAAGACAAATTATTTTTGACTTGAGCCATGGATTACAAATATGATGTTCGTCAGTTTAAAAGATAATTTTGCGTGTCAAGGTCTCAGTTTATTGTTAAACCGTTGAAGTATAAGACTGTAAAAGCACGTAACTTCAAAGTCGCATGGATGACGTCTCGCTGAAGCTACGATGTCTGTGTGTTTGGTACTGGGATGTAACGTTACTCACACGAGCAGCAGATCTTGCTCATTCTTTCACTTCTCTGCTGATAAAACCGAGCAAGCTGAGCATCATGCAAGGTGATGTTAATTGTGGGAGACGAGAGATGTAGTTCACTGAGCGGTTTTACACAAAACTAAGTGGTCATATGACAAACCTACAACAAACTAAGACTTTCTTCAGTTGAAAAAATATCTTTTAAATTGATGAATATCCATCCATCCATCCATCGTCGTCCGCTTATCCGTGGTCGGGTCGCGGGGGGAGCAGCTCCAGCAGGGGACCCCAAACTTCCCTTTCCCGAGCCACATTAACCAGCTCTGACTGGGGGATCCCGAGGCGTTCCCAGGCCAGGTTGGAGATGTAATCCCTCCACCTAGTCCTGGGTCTTCCCCGAGGCCTCCTCCCAGATTGGACGTGCCTGGAACACCTCCCTAGGGAGGATCCCAGGGGGCATCCTTACCAGATGCCCGAACCACCTCAACTGGCTCCGTTCGACGTGAAGGAGCAGCGGCTCTACTCCGAGCTCCTCACGGATGACTGAGCTTCTCACCCTATCTCTAAGGGAGACGCCAGCCACCCTCCTGAGGAAACCCATTTCGGCCGCTTGTACCCTGGATCTCGTTCTTTCGGTCATGACCCAACCTTCATGACCATAGGTGAGGGTAGGAACGAAAACTGACCGGTAGATCGAGAGCTTTGCCTTCCGGCTCAGCTCTCTTTTCGTCACAACGGTGCGATAAACTGAATGTAATACCGCCCACGCTGCGCCGATTCTCCGACCAATCTCCCGCTCCATTGTCCCCTCACTCGCGAACAAGACCCCAAGGTACTTAAACTCCTTCACTTGGGGTAAGGACTCATTCCCTATATATTTGTAATCCATGGCTCAATTCAAACGGGATCAAAAAATAATTTGTCTCTCTCTGTTCACTACCATTCATATTTTTTCCAAATTAAAGTCCCATGAGGTCCAAAGGAAGGGGAGGGATTTCGCCTCTCTATAACCCCTCTGTGTGTATCATTTCCTGTCCCAGAGATATTGTGTGGGGATCCTCCTATACTGCCCCATACTGGGCAAGGGTGGAATGGCAGCTCCACCCCTGGAAGCACAGTGACCTACTACTGTAAAATAGGATTTTATCACAATGAAGGAAATAACATATCATTATGCACAGTTAATGGTTACTGGACAAAACCAAACATCTCATGCAAAGGTAACAACCCGCTCCAAATTACGTTAATGCTGTGGTTGGCATTGTTTTCCATTGCTGGTGTCCAGAGTCAAATAATCACTAATTTTACTCAATTAAATTTTGCAATTTCCATCCTTTTAGAGGTTCACTGTGGTGTGCCCCAACCCATCCCACATTCAATCATGCTGTGGGATAAAATCTCCACTGTGGGCTCTCAGGTTGTTTATCAGTGTAACTCTGGATATCGCAGTGTTGGAGAGGGAAATGTATCAGTTTGTACTGCCAGTGGAGAATGGGATGAAGCCTCTCTGCTCTGTCAAGGTGATAAATACATTAGTCTTCATAACAGAGTATTGGGATGCCTGCCTCCACAGAAAGAAATAATGCAATCCTCTCAAATGTCAGCAATACATCATAATGTGCATGCTGTAATTGAACAGTATGAATGTTACTGTCATTTAACTGCCATTCATTCCACGTATTTATTCAGGATGTGTCAATTGTATCTAGAAACCTGTCTCATTGGTTTTAACAACATTTTAACATCTACAATGACTTGCTGTCTTTTTGTTGTAGAAATCAATTGTCAAGAGCCTGTTTTTAAACCTCATGCTAAAATGCTTTGGGACGGCACATCACACATTGGCAGTGTGGTGTATTATCAATGTGAGGAAGGATATAACACCAGGAGCCTGAGAAACTACTCAGTATGTGGAGAGAATGGACTGTGGGAGGATATTGGTCTATGGTGTGAAGGTGCAATGTTTGATGACAGATATATTGATACACCACTGTTTACTTTCAGAATATTTGTAGTTATTTGCACAAAATATTTAAAGCAATAGTTTGACTTTTTTTTTTAAATACACTTATTTGCTTTCTTGCTGAGAGTTGATTGAGAAGATCAATAACACTCTCATATCTGTCCGTTTAATAAAGCTACAGCCAGCAGCCGGTTAAGCGGGATTTATGGTTCTGCGGGGGCTCTATGTAGAGCTTACAGCATAGCCTACATAAGTGGCCTGGGGTTTATACGTGTGCACTGCGCTGGTGTCTTCGTCGTTCTAACGTATCTCTATCTAAGAGAATAGCAGGGCATGTGTGTGTGCTGGGAAGTGTGTGGTAGAGCCTAGAGCGAGTGAGAGAGTGACGGGGATTAGTTTTAGAGCGAATACCGAGAAACAAAAGTGTCTCCCCTGTGCTTTCTGACCATGATGGGAAAGCTGCGGCAGGAAAAGTTAACCCTCTCTGTGTTTATGGAGAAGGAGAACCCGGAAATTAGTAGGAGGAAATGCAACGCTACCAAGCCACGGCCAAGCAGACCAATCACAGTTGTTGCGGTCTGTGTTGCCGCCGACGTGTAGTTACATATTTTGAAGGTGCAAGTCAGGCTATGGTGGATTTAACGCAGAAGCATAAATCCAGCTTTAGCTTAGCTTAGCATAATGAAAGGAAACGTTAATCAGCACCTTACACGTGTATAAATTACATTTGTATAATTTGGTGTTCACTGTTTCAATCGCAACCGCTGCAAGTTTGAAAATACGTTGGTGGCCCTGTAGCTTCCGTTCCATAGCAAAGACGGCGACCGGTGAGGGTGAGTGGTGTCCAGCGTTCCACACTCAACGTTTTAACTGTTTTTGAGTGCAGCATCTGGGCACTCGTAGTGCACTGCATTTGGCCATACTTTGCTTTGTCAGTGCGAACGCATTATGTAATTAAAATAGCAAATGTAAGTACAGAAGTGCCTGATTTGATGCAAATAAGGGTCCATTTACTGCACTTGGCCAAGATCAGCAGATGTGTTACTTATGGGAGCCATGCTAGTTGTTTAGTAGTTTGTTTCCCCATTTCCTGTCTTTGTGCTAAGCTAAGCTAGCTGGCTGCTAGTTGAAGCTTCATATTTACTGTAGAGACATGTGGTATTGATCTTTTCATATAATTCTCAGTAAGAAAGCCTAGTGTATTTTCCAAAATGTAAAACTGCTGCTTTAAAATATAGTTGTTGGTATATCACTATGCTTTGTAAATAGTTGAGATATGAAGCTTATTTATTAATTTACTTGGATCCCCCATTAGCTTCTACGAAGGTAGCATACTCTTCCTGGGGTCCACACACAACAAAACATATGAACAACATATCAGACAAGACATAACACAAATAAAAACATGTTCAAGACAAATAAAAGTCAAGTAAAGAACAAAACAGTACAACGTTAGCGTGTTTGTGTTTTTATTATGAATTTTCATATTCATTTCAGGAATTGTTATTTGCATATGAGGCACACAAGTATAATATGTACTCAGAATATAAAGACGTTTTGTATGATGTTTTAAATTTAATGTGACTTTTTTTCACATTTTCGTGAAAAAAGGAAGAGGCAGAAGCAGTCAGGCTTGACTCATTTTACTTACTTTATTACATGTTCTCATTATGCTGCATCTCCTGTTCAGCTGTGATTCTTTGTGATATATTAC
The DNA here is from genome assembly GCA_023631565.1 of Gymnocephalus cernua. NCBI lineage: Eukaryota > Metazoa > Chordata > Actinopteri > Perciformes > Percidae > Gymnocephalus > Gymnocephalus cernua. The sequence continues at coordinate 26,650,255 of CM042425.1, forward strand.
ATGCCTGTAAATAGCACACAGTTTGTGCTAATTTATGTCTGTGTGCAGAAATAAGCTGTGGCCCCCCACTAACCCTACCCGATACTAACCTCCTGTGGGATCGCACCAGTAGACCGGGTAGTGTGGTGCTGTATGAGTGCATGGATGGATTTTACCAGGAGAGTGGAAATACTATTTCAACATGTTTACTATCAGGACAGTGGGGGGAAGTATCTGTAAAGTGCAAAGGTACAGTAATAATCTTTGTACAACGACATGTATATATCTATTCCTCTGTGGAAGGATCATTGTGATTTCTAACATGTTATTGATATACTTTTTGTTGATCTGGTAAATAACTGATGAATGCTCAGCTCTATATTGCTTCAGTTGTGGTTAGATGTTCCTTTCATATTCCTGCTTAGGCTCTAAGGTTTTAAGGTAAATTAAGGTGAATAATAATGTTGTGTAACTTTCATATTGTCTGGGTGATGCTGGTATATTTATTTCCGTGGGTCAATCCGCTGCTGACTGAATGTTGAGGAAACAACATGTTGCGTGGGATTTATTTGTCTTTACTCAGCAATGGTTTTTACCCCCTGATGACTCAAACCCAAACAAAGATAGGTATATGTGGAATATACGGTATTTAATCATGCTTATAAAGCCCGACAATACCTGCAATAATTTAGCTAACCAATCAGTGTCATTGTTTTCCTAGCCAAATGTGGTCCGGTTCCTTTCCTTGCCAAATCCGAGGTGGTGTGGCATAACAGGAGTGTTGTGATCCACCGCTGTGTGGATGGATATCACAGCTGGAGAGGTAGCAACGTCTCTGTGTGTGGCAGCTCTGGGGTGTGGCAGAGAGCTACACTGAGATGCATAGGTGAGTAAGAACACAGCAAGTTCATATAATGTGATCAGAAACGTCTGTAACGGGGCGACCTGTAGTTCACCCAGTAGAGTGTGCGCCCCATGTAGGCTGAGTCCTTAGCAGCAGCCCGGGTCAAATCCAACCCGCGGCCCTTTTCTGCGTGTCCTCCCCTCTCTTTCTCTCCCATTTCCTGTCTTCAAGCTATCCTGTCAATTGAAGGCCAAAAAAAACATCTGTAAGGTGCGGTTAATTAGGCCTTGCAAAATAAAAGCATCTGGATAGATATGATTCTTGTGTGATGTTGCTAATTTGCATTGTGAACATATTTGTGAAGAGATTTGTAATATGACAAATAAAAGGTGAAGATTTGGTGTACCATCACTCTCTTTTAATTCCCATATCTCTTACAGAAGTTAAGCTAGCTGTAAATCACCTATTATTCTCATTATGCTGCATCTCCTGTTTAGTTGTGATTCTTTGTGATATATCATGTGCCTGTAAATAGCACACAGTCTGTGAATAAGCTGTGGCCCCCCACTAACCCTTTCCCATACTAAACCCTCTGTGGGATCGCACCAGTAGACCGGGTAGTGTGGTGCTGTATGAGTGCATGGATGGATTTTACCAGGAGAGTGAAAATAATATTTCAACATGCTTACTATCAGGACAGTGGGGGGAAGTATCTGTAAAGTGCAAAGGTACAGTAATAATCTCTGTACAACGACATGTATATATCTATTCCTCTGTGCAAGAATCATTGTGATTTTTAACATGTTATTGATATATTCTTGGTGATGCTTTGATTTATCTGGTAAATAACTGATAAATACTCAGCTCTATATTGTTTCAGTTGTGGTTAGAGGCTCCTTCTACACTCACCTAAAGGATTATTAGGAACACCCTATTAATACCATGTTTGACCCCCTTTTGCCTTCAGAACTGCCTTAATTCTTTGTGGCATTGATTCAACAAGGTGCTGGAAGCATTCTTTGAAATGTTGGCCCATATTGATAGGATAGCGTCTTGCAGTTGATGGAGATTTGTGGGATACACATCCAGGGCACAAAGCTCCCGTTCCACCACATCCCAAAGATGTTCTATTGGGTTGAGATCTGGTGACACTCATTGTCATGTTCAAAAAACCAATTTGAAATGATTCGAGCTTTGTGACATGGTGCATTATCCTGCTGGAAATAGCCATCTGAGGATGGGTACATGGTGGACATAAAAGGATGGACATGGTCAGAAACAATGCTCAGGTAGGCTGTGGCATTTAAATGATGCCCAGTTGGTACTAAGGGGCCTAAAGTGTGCCAAGAAAACATCCCCATTACACCATTACACCACCACCACCAGCCTGCACAGTGGTAACAAGGCATGACGGATCCATGTTGTCATTCTGTTTACACCAAATTCTGACTCTATCATCAGAATGTCTCAACAGAAATCGAGACTCATCAGACCAGGCAACATTTTTCCAGTCTTCAACTGTCCAATTTTGGTGAGCTTGTGCAAAATTGTAGCCTCATTTTCCTATTTTTAGTTGAGATGAGTACCCGGTGGGGTCTTCTGCCGGTGTAGCCCATCCGCCTCAAGGTTGTGCGTGTTGTGGCTTCACGAATGCTTTGCTGCATACCTCTGTTGTAACGAGTAGTTATTTGAGTCAAAGTTGATCTTCTATCAGCTTGAATCCCTCGGCCCATTCTCCTCTGACCTCTAGAATCAACAAGGCATTTTCACCCACAGGATTGCAGCATACTGGATGTTTTTCCTTTTTCAGACCATTCTTTGTAAACTCTAGAAATGGTTGTGTGTGAGAATCCCAGTAACTGAGCAGATTGTGAAATACTCAGACCAGCCCGTCTGGCACCAACAACCATGCCACGCTCAAAGTTGCTTAGATCAACTTTCTTTCCCATTTTGACATTCAGTTTGGAGATCAGGAGATTGTCTTGACCTGGACCACACCCCTAAATGCATTGAAGCAGCTGCCATGCGATTGGTTGATTAGATAAATGCATTAACGAGAAATGTAACAGTGTTCCTAATAATCCTTTAGGTGAGTGTATATTCCTGCTTGGGCTCTATGTTCTGTGCTTGTTGTAGGTTTTAAGGTAAATTAAGGTGACATAATAATGTTGTGTAACTTTCACATTGTCTGGGTGATGCTGGTATATTTATTTCCGTGGGTCAATCCGCTGCTGACTGAATGTTGAGGAAACAACATGTTGCGTGGGATTTATTTGTCTTTACTCAGCAATGGTTTTTTACCCTCTGATGACTCAAACCCAAACAAAGATAGATATGTGTGGAACATAAGGTCATGCTTATGAAGCCCCGCAATACCTGCAATAATTTAGCTAACCAATCAGTGTCATTGTTTTCCTAGCCAAATGTGTGCCGGTTCCTTTCCTTGCCAAATCCGAGGTGGTGTGGCATAACAGGAGTGTTGTGATCCACCGCTGTGTGGATGGATACCACAGCTGGAGAGGTAGCAACGTCTCTGTGTGCGGCAGTTCTGGGATGTGGCAGAGAGCTACACTGAGATGCATAGGTGAGTAAGAAAAAGAAAAAGAAAACATCTGTAAGTTGCGGTTTATTAGGCCTTCCAAAATAAAAGCACCTGGATAGATATGATTCTCGTGTGATGCTGCTAATTTGCATTGTGAACATATTTGTGAAGAGATTTGTAATATGAAAAATAAAAGGTGAAGATTTGGTGTACCATCACTCTCTTTTAATTCCCATATCTCTTACAGAAGTTAAGCTAGCTGTAAATCACCTATTATTCTCATTATGCTGCATCTCCTGTTTAGTTGTGATTTTTTGTGATATATTACATGTAAATAGCACACAGTCTGTGCAAATTCATGTCTGTGTGCAGAAAAAAGCTGTGGCCCCCCACTAACCCTACCCGATACTAACCTCCTGTGGGATCGCACCAGTATACCGGGTAGTGTGGTGCTGTATGAGTGCATGGATGGATTTTACCAGGAGAGTGGAAATACTATTTCAACATGTTTACCCTCAGGACAGTGGGGGGAAGTAGATGTCAAATGCAAAGGTACAGTAATAATCTTTGTACAACGACATGTATATATCTATTCCTCTGTGGAAGGATCATTGTGATTTCTAACATGTTATTGATATACTTTTTGTTGATCTGGTAAATAACTGATGAATGCTCAGCTCTATATTGCTTCAGTTGTGGTTAGAAGCTCCTTGCATATTCCTGCTTAGGCTCTAAGGTTTTAAGGTAAATTAAGGTGAATAATAATGTTGTGTAACGTTCACATTGTCCGGAGTGATGCTGGTATATTTATTTCCGTGGGTCAATCCGCTGCTGACTGAATGTTGAGGAAACAACATGTTGCGTGGGATTTATTTGTCTTTACTCAGCAATGGTTTTTACCCCCTGATGACCTAAACCCAAACAAAGATAGATATATGTGGAATATACGGTATTTAATCATGCTTATAAAGCCCCACAATACCTGCAATAATTTAGCTAACCAATCAGTGTCATTGTTTTCCTAGCCACATGTGGTCCGGTTCCTTTCCTTGCCAAATCCGAGGTGGTGTGGCATAACAGGAGTGTTGTGATCCACCGCTGTGTGGATGGATATCACAGCTGGAGAGGTAGCAACGTCTCTGTGTGCGGAATATCTGGGGTGTGGCAGAGAGCTACACTGAGATGCATAGGTGAGTAAGAACACAGCAAGTTCATATAATGTGATCAGAAACGTCTGTAACATACATAACATAGTTGCAATGTACATTAGGCCGCACAAAATAAAAGCATCTGGGTAGATATGATGCTTGTGTGATGTTACTGATTTGCATTGTGAACATGCAGTATTTGTAAAGGGATATGTAATATGAGAAAGATTTGGTGTACCATCACTCTTTTAATTCCCGTATCTCTTACAGAAATTAAGCCAGCTGTCAATCACTTATTTGTCCTCAATGAAAAATGTCTGCACTGGAAAGCAGAAAAGTATGAGGAGGATACAGAAGTATACAAGGTAACAGGGTAATCATCATCATTCTTTCCCTGTACTGTTTATCTTAACTTTTTCTTGTATTTATTTATAGGAAATAGGTGCTTTCAATAATTACTAATGTTATTCTCTGGTTATATGTGAATGTGTACGGACAGTAGAGATGTAACGATACACTCAACTCATAATTTGATACAATTTACGATTTTAGGTAAGTTCACAATACAATTTTCTCACGATTTATTTAACAGAATAAGCAGACAAATTACTGAAAAAAAACTCCTTTATTTAAATTTTAATTTATATCTGTGCAAAACAACAGATGTGTTCTCTAATCAAAAGTGCAACGGAAATTGTATTTTACCTTTAACAATTAGATTCCCACATCAAAATAACTAAATAAATAGAAATAATTAACTTTCAATAAATAAACTAAGAACACGTAGTGACGTCTGAAGTCAAAAAAGTGAAATCGAAACTAGATTACCCCCTAGGCCGTTTAAAAATTGCATTGCGATTCATTTTTTATCTCAGCTGGTTGTAATCTTTACACATTTATATTTTGAACCGATTCACGATGTATCAGTACATCCCTAATGGACAGTTTATGCAATTACCCTTCCATTTTTTTTTTACCGTCATCTATGGAGTGTTTCGTGAACCTGACTGATGCCACATTCAATGTAACCATTCCAGGTGACATACATAGGATCCAGAGACTACCAGAGGTCCTTTCATGACAGAAGGAAGCGGTTTCTGAGCTCTAAGGCTGACCAGCTGGAACTCTGTCTGAACCTGCTTCCAGTCACAAACTACAGCATCTCCATCACTGCGGTGTCTTCCAGATTCACAGCCACCATCACCACTAACACCAGTTTACCAGGTATCATTGCACAGCCAACTCTTACATTTACTCTACTCTGACAAAATGAGTCCCTGCATCTAAGTGTAACCTGGAGTTATAAGCTTTCTGGAAATATTTAAGACTGATACAATTCTATTTAATGTGAGTCTTCTTTATACTGAGCATGATGAACATTTGACAGTGCCTCCAGCCCCAGCTGTCCACTACAGAGAATTTGAGACTCCTATACCAACTTTGAGGCTACGCAGATCACCCAACACACTGGACCCAATAAGGTAACGACCAGGACATGTGGCCACTCTTCTGTTCTGCTACGTCACAGGGGACACTAAAACCCTAAACAGAGATAAAACAGACAGTCATGTCCCAGCACGTTTCAAATGACCTGCTAATGTCCGTAATTCCGTACAATATATTCAGATTGAGATTCCATTATTGTCCATTAGATTTGCATAAAATGGAATGAATTGTCTTTGGCACTGGCATATAAGACAACACAACAATGCACAATAAATATGGCTCTAAAAATCTTAGAGTGACTGAGTGGCAGTAATAAAAGTGATGTGTGGATTGTTCTTACACTGGCATACTGCTTACTTGCAGCCCATGAAGGCCTACAATTTACTGTATTGTTACTTCTTTTTAAACTTCTTTTCAAAGTAAAACGTATAATTTATGAAACTGCATAACAAATCTAGTTCATAACACATTTTGAACTCCTGGTAAAAAATAAAAAAAACTTGCTACACTGAACATGTATGAACATCAAATTGGTCTTCATACAGTTTTCATAGCTAAACTCAATATCTCACTATCTCTACTGACATTCACTGTCACCTAAACACCACAGAAAAGCAGGTATAAAATGGCTAAAAGTTGGTGTTTACTCTGTAAAATGTCCAGTTTAGTATGTACAGTATATCGGTCACAATTCTTTTCAAAACAAATCTAAGAGATCCGTATTAAGATTGTTTAGGTTTATCTTACTTGTCATGATTTTTTAACTCCACAATATCGAATTTGTGGGTTAAAATATGAGCTGAATCACATTCATGCAAGTACCATTTCACCTTTATGTTATATTCAGGTGTTACAAATCTATTGTGTAAAGAAATGAATGTGTTAAAGCTATAGTGCATAGTTTATGTTGCCCCCCATGAGGAACTCTAAGTAATGACAACAAAACTGTCGGCGTGTCCACATGGTACAAGCTTTACGTGATCGTGCACCAACCCCCCTCCTCCACGCAATTGCTAGTAGCCAAGGAGGACACAGAGGATTAAAAAAAAACATGGACTCTTCAGAAGAGGTAATTATCTTCACTTGAGTTTCTGTGCGCCGGACGACACAATCTTCTGAACATAGCCATATTGAGAAATACAGAGAGTTGTGTGGAGCTGATAGTCTAAATTAGCTTTGTAGCAACTCATTTGCAACTAATTTGGCAATGGCTTGAATGTAACGGACGTTCATTAATATCAAAAAGTTACACACTAAAGCTTTAACCTTCCTGTTGTCCTCGGGTCAAATTTTACCCATTTTTAAAAGTTTCAATATCAGAATTTTTGGGTTTCTTTCATCCAAATTGTCAAAGAAAAATAACGTGGATGGTTCCATACAGCACTCTTCACAAGTTAAATAAATGATCAGTTCAGTACTTTCATTAAATTTGAGTGATTTATAAAATGTTATAGCATTTGAAAAGAAAACATAAAAGAATGTTGAAATAATTTACAAAAATGTCTAAAAAAGCTTCAAAAACATCAGAAAAAAACGACCAAAATGTCAAAAAAGCATAGAAATAAGCGACATAAACATCGAAAAAAAAATGTCATTATAAATTTCAACCCAGGAAAACTAAAAGTTGCATGGTTGACGGGAAGACAACACAAGGGTTGACATATCTTTATTTGGTTTAGCATATGGCCATGATTTTTTTTTCTTCTTCATGTTGCAGTGTGTACCAGGTGTTTGTACTTCCTGTAGAGGGCATTATGATGTTTGACTGTTCCTCTCCTGCGAGCTCAGACCCCTCAGGCAAAATAAAGTCCTCCCCAGAGTACATCACTGCCCAGATAGATGTCAGACATGTTGGCACAGAGATGAACTTTACTGTGGGCGACGGGCTCTACTATGGAGGCTTCTTTAATGCGCCACTGGAGAATGGCAGGAACTATTACATCACCTTACGAGCCGTCAGTCAGTGGAAATTGGTGGGTATACAATAAAGTATCCGTTTTAAGATGTTTTGACTTAGAATCTAGGGCTGCTCGATTATGGAAAAACATCATAATCGCAATTATTTTGGTCAATATTGAAATCATTATTTTAACAAGATCACTTATTGACTTTTGGAAAGATGTTGCATTTATGAAACTCAAAAAACAGTGAAACAGTTCAACAAATCAACAGTGAAAACACCTTGAACTGTGAAATTTCCCTTCATACTTTCCCCATTTATAGAAAAACACAGGACAAAATAACAGTGTATCTGCAAAACACAATGTGCAAAATAATAGTTTTTCTCGATTACTCTGTTTTTGTGATCATCAGGAGCCGAAATCGCGATTAAAATGTTGATTAATTGCACAGCCCTAGTATAAACTGAATCCGACTTTGCAGTTTACTTGTTAAATTACCTGAATGTTTTTTTTCTCCTAGGCTTTAAAAAGTTCCTGTGTCCTGTGGGCTAAAGTAAGAGGTAATTCACTGGCCAAAACACGCAAATCCTTTAGTGTCAGTTTCAAAATTATGATTTTTGGATTGAGATTTATCTTGGGAAATGACATTTTACCTAGCTACAACCCCAAATCAGAAAAAGTTGGGACAGTATGGAAAACACAAATAAAAAAAGAAAGTAGTGATTTCTAAATGTACTTTGACTTGTATTTCATTGCAGACAATGTGAACACAAAATATTTCATGTTTTGTCTGGTCAACTTAATTTCATTTGTACATCCTTTCCTGTCATTCAGACCTGCAACACATTCCAAAAAAGGTTGGGACAGGAGCAATTAAGGGCTAGTAATCAGGTTAATTGGTTAAATAATAATGTGATTTGAAACAGGTGATGTCAACAGGTGATTGTAATTATGATTTGGTACAAAAGCAGCATCCAAGAAAGGCCTAGTCCTTTAGGAGCAAAGATGGGCCGAGGATCACCAGTTTGCCAACAAATACATGAGATAATTATTGAAATGTTTAAAAACAATGTTCCTCAAAGAAAGATAGGAAGACATTTGCTTATTTCACCTTCAACAGTGCATAACATAATTAAAAGATTCAAGGAAAGAGGAGGAATTTCAGTACGTAAAGGACAAGGGCGCAAGCCTAAGCTGAACAACCGTGATCTCCGAGCCCTCAGGCGGCACTGCATCAAGAATCGTCATTCATCTATAAGCGATATCACCACATGGGCTCAGGACTACTTTGGCAAACCTTTGTCAAGTACCACAATACGTAGTTACAGCCACAAATGCCAGTTAAAACTGTACTGTGCCAAAAGGAAGCCCTATGTTAACAGTGTCCAGAAGCGCCATTGACTTCTCTGGGCTTGGAGGCATCTGGGATGGACCATCACACAGTGGAAACGTGTACTGTGGTCAGATGAATCAGTATTTCAGGTATTTTTTGGGAGAAATGGACGCCGTGTGCTCCGGACCAAAGAAGAAAAGGATCATCCAGACTGTTACCAGCAACAAGTCCAAAAGCCAGGGTCTGTCATTGTGTCAGTGCTACTAGCAGGTAACTAGCACGTCTGTGATGGCACCATTATTGCTGAAAAGTACATAGAGATTTTGGAGCACAATATGCTGCCTTCAAGAAGACATCTTTTCCAGGGACGGCCATGCATATTTCAACAAGATAATGCAAAACCACATTCTGCACACATTACAAATTTGAAATTGGTGCCTTCTAGGCCGAGAAAAGCCAGAAAATGTGTTTTTGGCTCATATGGATGAAAGACACCAAATCCCAGAATGCACTTTGCTGCTTTGAGTCCACTCCCAAGCCACACCTACCGCTTGACTGACAGACAGACAGAGGCATTCAACTCAACTCAATGTGTTTTAATGTTATTTCAACCATATACACGAAACAACGTTTAATCGTGGCTCAAGTGGTGTTACACATTTAAAGTATATAAAAACGACATTATATAACAATGACATACGAAACAGGCTACCTTTAGTGCACACACACATTATAGGCTCAGTAAAGTTCAGCTAAGCATACCAGCATTAGGCTTGGTGGGCTGTAAACACCGAATATAGCTAAACACAGCCATGAATTAGCGTGGAATGTCGAATGGTAAGCATGTAACATTCACAAACTCCACCAGCGGTTAGCAGTTAGTTGGATACAAATCACCACATTTCTGCACCAGTCCGTGTTAACACAGCCCACCTTCATACAGAGCACCTCTAGCTCGGATCGTTGGAGGGCTAGCAGGCCTGGTAGCTGGACAGTCCGGAACACTGTTGTTCAGCTATGTTTCCACGATAACAAAAAACACAGTCTCTGAACTCGCGTTGGGAGTTTCGTTGAAGTTGGATGTCGTCCAGTTTGTTGTTAAATGAACGGACACTTTCAATCAGGATTGATGGGACAGGTGGCCGGCTAGCGTTAGCTCGCTCTGGATGTGCCTTTTCCCTGATTAGCGTTAGTTTCCCACCTAGCCGATGAGGAGGTCCCCTACCCGGCTCGGGGCATCGAGCGAGATCGCTGGTCTCAGTGCTGGTCTCCGTGCAGGCGAAGCTCTCGTAGTGTGCCGATCTAATATTCTCCGATCTGTAGCGATGTATTCCGGTGGTATACGTGTGCGGTAGTTTGAAAGCACATCATTTTGTAAAATTTTGCTGCTGAGAAGAGAGAGCCCTGTTAGCGAGGATCCAAGATGGCTGACATTTGGATGGCACGGTCATTCAGAAATACTACCGGGTTTCTACTGATACAAAGCTGAATGCTAAATCGGTGAAGTATCCCTTTAACTGTTGTGAAAAGGAATGGCAACATTACAAAGTGGTAAATGCTTTACTGTTCCAACTTTTTTTTAAATGTATTGCAAGAACCAAAATAGGATATATATATATTTTTTTAAAACAATAAAAATCATGAGGAACACATTAAATGATGTGCTGTTGTATTGTCTGCAATGCAATACAAGTCAAAATACATTTAGAAATCACTACTTTCTTTTTTTATTTGTGTTTTCCATACTGTCCCAACTTTTTCTGATTTGGGGTTGTATTTACAACATTCTGTAGTTAGAAAATAGAATATAAATAGAAAGTATTTTAAAATAGGGCTGCAACTAACGATTTATTATTTCCATGGTTACTTTCTCAATTATTCGGTTAGTTGTTTGGGCTATAAAATGTCAGAAAATGTGTAAGAAATTATGATCAAGATTTTTCCAAAGCCCAAGATGACCTCCTCATGTCTTGTTTTGTCCACAACTCAAAGATATTCAGTTTACTGTCACAGAGAAGTGAACAAACTAGAAAAAATATACACACTTATTAAGAAGCTGAAATAATTTTTCATAAAAATGAGTCAAACTGATTGATTATCCAAATAGTCGGCGATTCATTTAATAGCTGACAAGTCATCGATTATTTGATTCATCTTTGCAGCTCTATTTAAAAATGCACTTTAAAATGCATAAAAACAAGCAGATGTAGAAAGTGCTGGTTGCCAGTTATTCACACAGCTTTTCCTTGTTCCAGGTACATCCTATGTTCTGAGGGTTTCATCTCTGTCTGCTGCTGCAACAATAGGACTGGTTGCCTTCATCATTTTGGTTGGATACAGTTTCACCTGGTATAGAAGATGGTACAATTCAGCATATTACCCACCCTGTTAATATAATTTTACGCGTAAAACAATGGTATATTAATTCAATCCAGTGTCTAAAGCGATTCTAGTGTTTATGGAATTTTCAAAGATGAAATACACATTTCAGTGGATAATTCAGTTTTTATAGTATTGTTACGTTTGAGTGAACCATTTATTACACAACATAATAGTTGTTAATTGTAACCACAACTTGCAAATTAAATATTCCTTTTAGTGATGTTACTGGTGACAAAGTCAAGTGATCCTGCAGATAGTGAAAGTGGCCTGTGAGTTATATTTCACTATGAATGACTGTTACGTAGATGTTTTGCACAAGTTCAGCTAAAACACGGGACTTGTACAGTAATGACCTGGTTTCCTCTGTCTTCTTTTCCAGGGTTTTCAAGAGGACATGACACTGCTAATGTTCTGCCAGTTTATTTGTCAGTATGACAAATTAAATACGGTCTTGATTTCCTATCAGTACATTTTGTTTTTGTACATTTTTGTAAATAATTATAATAAACTTTTTGTTTCACTTCATGAATACTTGATATGATTATTGGATGTGAATATGTATTTGGAACTAGAAATAGAGACCATTTGTCGATTTGATGTTTGATAATCCTTCTGACACACTCCCATTATCAGAGACTGCAGGAATAAGCCATGGCAGGAATAGAAAGCCTAAGCATACCAAGACTATAAAAGTCAGCTATGTGCTTCAGTGTCCCTTTGTTTTTATAATCATTACAATTAAAGTAAATCTGAGTTCCTAAAACTAAACTAAAGTAAACTACATGTCTCTTATATACAGACTTCCTTACCTTATAGGCAGTGGTGGAATGTAACTAAGTACATTTACTCAGGTACTTAAGTACAATTTGAGGTACTTGTACTTTACTTGAGTCTATTCTTTTCATGCCACTTTCTACTTCTACTCCGCTACATTTCAGAGAGAAATATTGTACTTTTTACTCGACTACATTAATCGGACAGCTTTAGTTACTAGTTACTTCAGATTACTTACTTAAGATTTTTGAACACAAATCACATGCAGTTTATAAAATACCATGTTTTATTATAAATTGAACTACCCAAGAATATACAGGCCTACAAGTCCAGCTGAAATGATTAGATGATTAATCACTTAGTTGATCGACAGAACTGTTTGGATCGTTTCCAGTTTCTATTATGTGAGGATTTTTCTGCATCGAGTACATTGTCCTGATGATACTTACATACTTATACTTAAGTAACATTTTCCATGCAGGACTTTTACTTGTAACAGAGTATTTTTACAGTGTGGTATTAGTACTTTTACTTGAGTAAAGGATCTGAATACTTCTTCCACCACTGCTTATAGGTTTAGAGGATGCCTTAAGGGATCAGAGATACTAGAAAATGTACAGAAACTATTTTCAATAAAAACAGAGGTTAATGATGAGACTGAAATCACTATTGATAGATTGTATTCATCATAATATTATTACTTGTGTTTAACTGTTATGTGATAAAAGCAATGTTGGCTTATTTAAATTTAGGAAAGTATTTGAAGAGATTGGTGATGAGAGGTGACGATTGTACTGTTGTACTGGGCCTTTAAATGGATTTTGCATCCGGATTAGCGCCTGCAAATGCCCGGACAGACCTACCGATGACAACCCATCTTTAACGTGTTTCTTTTAAAAGGGCTTAACAGGTACACAACACTTATTATTGTGTCAGCTTAAGTAAAAACATGGTAGGTAAGCTACAGTGTTGCATGTTATCATCAGATTGCCTGATATGTCTGCAGCTAAAGACTGGAGAGTAACGTTAGGCCAAAGGGAAATATGGAGGCGATTTGTGATTGATTGTTTACATACAGCTAGCTAAAGGAAACGTTAGACGTGGAGAGTGACTTTATACAATATTACTTTTTTGTCTTGCTCTAACCCAAACAGTTATACCCAGGCTAACTGTTTTACCTAAAAGAAAGCCAATACTTTAACGTCACTTTACCGATAGCACTAAGCTAACATCGATGGTCCAGTCAACTCGGACAGCGGAAACCAAGTGCCAATCTCCTGTTAGAATTTCACATTAATTTCTTCTGTGTCGCAAACCTTAGTAACACTATAACAAGTAGCTAGTGTTTTAAACGTGTTATACCATTTTTTGTAATTCGGCTTTCAGCTGTAAGCACTATTCAACAAATATTTCATATTTTTGGCTTAACGTTACGCTGCCCACCAATGTTACCACAAGGCAAACCAGTTATCTAGCTAACAATAGTTCGCTATAGAATGTGATGCAATTAGATATAGCTATGTTGTTACCATAACGTTATATTGAGTGGATGAACGCCGTACTCACGAGTGGACAGCGCTTCCGAAAATATATTGAAACACAATGGTATTTGATTAACGTTAACCGTTAACTAACGTTAGCTGATGAAACAGACACGCTAGCTCGTGTTAAATTGCCATGTTTTTGAACCAAGTCTGGTTCTCAGTCTCACCCTACCCATGAGAGCTGCACGCGCCGGGTTTGATGTAGATCATGATGATAAGTGGTGGTTGTAATTGACACAAGCAGTGGTGGCAGAAGTATTCAGATCTTTAAAGGTACCAATATTACTGTGTTTAAATACTCTGTTACAAGTAAAAGTCTTGCATTCACTACTCAAAGTAAAGTACAAAAGTATCAGCATAAAAATATAATTAAAGTACCCAAGTGGAAGAATGTAATGTAATGTAAATGTAAATACTACGTGAAGTACAAGTACAATACTTGAGTAAATGTGCTTAGTTACATTCCACCACTGGAGGCAGGTGATGGTATTTAAATGGATTAGCTCTTTGACTTTAATGTGTTTCTCTTAATGTATCAGCACCTTGTAACCATGGTTTTGAAAGGCACTTAAATAAATAAATACAATTTAAAGTTTTGTGGTCAAATTGTGGAAGTGTTTCCATTCATTTTCTCACTGAATCGCACAACATTCAAGCTGAAATTTTGGAACAAAGTTTGCTAGCCAAAATGGATCGCCCCGTCTACCTACAAATTCATATTAATATTAATATTCTAATATTAATATTGCACAAGTTGTAATAGTGCTTATGTGCCAGCTGATAGCGACATATCAAGCTATAAGACAACAATGCTATCAAAACATTGCTTTGATGATGCAGATGCACGTAAATGCCAGATGACAACTATCTAAAATAGCCGTTATATTTCGCTCGTAAATTAAATTTAAAAAGTCTCTCGTCTCCTCATTCGTCCATTTATATCTGTCTTTGTTGACAACCGCCATGTCTGCAAAGAAAGCGGAAATTACCTAAAACAACTTCTTCGTTTTACGGCAGGTTGCAAACATAAAATGACCTATAAAGTAATCGCAATTCATTATTCATTCCACAAATAACATTTCCATCAGCAATAATATAATATAAACAGAAAATCCGGTGAGATTGAACATACAAATTTTGTGTTAATATTCATGAAATTCAATCAAATGTTACTGTTTCCATAAGGCATTCTTTTATCAATATGACCTAATTTGCATAAAAACATGTGGATGGAAACATGGCTACAATCTCTGTATTTGTCCATAACAGGTGCAGTGCTGCTGCTGCTGGCTGTCGGTTCACTATGGCCCAGAATCAGGTGATCCTGCAGTTCCGCTTCGCCACATTTGGGGACTCGATGCTGCAGAAGATGAACCTCCTACGACACCAGAGACGCTTCTGTGATGTCACTGTGCGCATCAACCAGCTGGAGGTCCCTGGTCACAAGGTAGTGTTTGCCGCTGGCTCGTCTTTCCTGAGGGACCAGTTCATCCTTCAGCAGGACTCTGGGGAGGTCCAGATCTCCATGATCCAGGAGGCGGAGGTGGGCCGGCAGCTGCTGCTGTCCTGCTACACAGGGCAGCTGGAGTTTCCGGAGCTGGAGCTGGTGCATTACCTGACAGTGGCCAGCTTCCTCCAAATGGGCCACATTGTGGAGCAGTGCACCCAAGCTCTCAGCAAGTTCATCAAACCTCAGCCTGCACGCCAGCTGGAGGTGGATGTGGGGATAAGGAGGGAGAAGAAGGAGGAGGGGTTATCCTCTCAGGCCCAGAGAGAGCAGGAGTGCCCTCAGGTCCAGACTGTCCATCAAGAGGGGGGGGAGGTGGTGCAGGTTGGGGACGACAACAATGGCGATAATGATGACCACGAGGATGACGATGACGATGATGATGTGATCATACAGCCTGTGTCCCCTCTTCATAACTTAGACAGACGTCCAAAGCAGGATGTGGTGGAGAGCGACATCACTATCATAAAAGTGGAGTCTGTGTCTGACGTAGCGGAAAACTCCATCACAGGTCACTTCCCCGCCAGCCCACCTCCTGCCCTCCACTCTCCCGAGCCCCAGCACTCCCTCATAAACTCCACCGTGGACAGCCGTGGCAGTGAGATGGCGGCTCCGCCCGGCGCAACCGGGTACCCGCTCAGTCCCCCTCCTGCGTACCCTCCTGCAGAGAAACACAGTGTGCACCAGAGGAACTACGACAAACCCCTCCAGTGGTACCACCAGTGTCCAAAGTGCTCGCGGGTCTTCCGCCAGCTGGAGAACTACGCCAACCACCTCAAGATGCACAAGCTGTTCATGTGCCTGTTGTGCGGCAAGACCTTCACGCAGAAGGGCAACCTGCACCGGCACATGCGGGTCCATGCCGGCATCAAGCCCTTCCAGTGTAAAATATGTGGGAAGACCTTCACGCAAAAGTGTTCTCTGCTGGATCACCTCAACCTGCACAGTGGGGACAAGCCACACCGCTGCAACTACTGCGACATGGTTTTCGCTCACAAGCCAGTTCTCCGCAAACACCTCAAACAGATCCATGGGAAGAACAGCTTTGACAATGCAAATGAAGGCAACCTGCACGACGGAGGGCTTGACTTTGACTTTGGGCAAATATGAAATCTGTGGACCTTTTTTTTTTTTTTTTTTGTCTTTTGTAGCTTTTTTGAATGCCATCGGCTATTTAAATGGCAGTGATGCAGAGTTTAACTTCGGACGGAACTTTAGAATCCGAAATTTAGCAGTTCGAGAAACTGACAGTTTATACAAAGCTGGAGCACAGAGCCTGTTATTCTTTGTGCGAGAAGCCATTGATTGCATTATTGAGGATTGGCAGATGAGTGAACATGGTGGCTGGTTTCCTCCAGCCTCATCCTGATGGGTTTAACTGGAGAATGCAAACGTGAAAGGAGACGTTTTCCTCAGTCTACATTTAACTGTAGCATCATTACTGTGGACAGTTTTTTTTTTCTACAATACATTGTAGATGCCTTCATATCGTACTTGAAAATTCAGCACTGAAACACTAAATATATAGACTGTACTTCATTAGTTTTATTGATGAATTAGCATGTCTTTGTGTCTACGCTGTCCAATGAGAAAAAACATTGCAAATGAAAAAGATCCATATGTATATTGTGTATACAGTCTACTGTAGCCTTTCTTTCTTTCCTGTGTGATTATGACAACATGGACTTAAAGCTACATTGTGTAAGAATTGCTCCCATCTAGCGGTGAAATTGTATATGACAACCAACTGAATTTCATTTCCCCCCCCCTCCCCCCATTCTGAGTGCGTGGCCGAACCCGAAATTAGCGACAAAACGTCCGTGAGTGTCCCTTCCAGTGTAATAGTTTGACGTTATTTTGGTACCATTTCATTGCTAACATCAGCTATCAGGTTCCCAAACATGCAAGCCAATGTTAGTAAAGTATCAGTGCTATCGTTATTCTGTATATTGTACGAGATTAATAGTGTAAGGCGATGTTTACAGCGTCTGTGTTACAACTTCATGACGTGACTTGTCTGCCAGGGAAATCACGGCACATATGATTACGTTTATGTTACAAGGTAGACAATCCTTTTTCATCATTGATGCGAGGAAAAGTATCCTAGACGTCGTTCTAGCGTTATACACAACCATGCTATATTTAGCCAAGCAAGTAGCAACTATAAAACTTTCAAATCTGCCGGCAGTGAGTCGCAAATAATCTTCTCCCCCCTCCCTCCCTGGCATACGTCACAGTCAGTGCCACTGAGTGAAAAGCGCGAAATGCGGAGCAGTATAGACTGTATGTACCTTACGGGATACCGTTTTTCAAGATGGCGCATGGCTATGGAGCGTCTACCCCAGTTCATGTAAGCGCAAATGTAAAATTTCAAGCCAGTAGGAATACTTGGAATTGATGGTGGGGGTCAATATTCATAAAAAAGGACAAGTTTGTGAAGGGCAATACAGATTTGAATAATAAACAACTACAAATGTTACACAATGGGGCTTTAATAACTTAAAGAAACTTGAAAGAAAGAAAGAAAGAAAGAAAGAAAGAAAGAAAAAAAATATTTTATTGAAGGCAAGCTACGCCAGTGACCAACACAGATGCCAAAGTGTCTATGTGAACTGAAATGGTTCTTTTATACAGAATTTATATCTGAGGTACTATTGGACCAAAGTTACAATGTATCTGTCCTGTGTTCATGGAAATCAATGTGTGTTATGAAATTAAAAACTGACTCTTAATCAGTGTTGGTTTCAAGTGTTCTCACTTGTGACAGACTACTGTCCACCATTCAGGCACATACAAATGATATTTATGGAAGTATAGTGAATCCAAAATGTAAATACTGAATTCCAACATAGTGAAAATATTGACAGAGTTGAGTTCTAGTTATGTAGATATTCATTGACGATGAAGGAGAAGAAGCACACATGTTTAATGTTTAACACCCTCCTCAGTGTGCAGGCTTGGTTTTACAAGCTTTTTCATCAGTTTAGGGTTTCACAGTGCGAGTATCTGAAAGTGGCATGTAAATGTGTGGTGAGTTTTTGCAAAAGTTTCATTGTGTGTTGCTGCAGTATGTCTCGGTATCTTCACACCGGTGAGTAGATTACTATAGAGGGACACACAGCAGTGCACCTTTGCATGTTAAACTGACAGCTCCAACCTCCTGCCATGCACCTTGCAAAAGAAATGAAATTGCGTGTGTCACACATGTAATGTCGTTTTATTTAGACAGGGTCAGTGCATTAAACTTTAACCTTGTATAAAAGCGAGAGATGCATTGTACTAGGTTTTGGCAAAATTGCTGTTTTCTGCCCACATTCCCTGGGCAGGTAGATAGAACAATACATTAATAACAGAATTCAATGCAAATGGATTTCAAAACACCAGGTTATACAATTTTACAAACATTATCATTCACATTTCCCACCCCACCTAATTACGATAATTTGCCAATATTTGCAAAGTTACGCCATAATATTATCGGGCTCAGTCATTCCCACATCCTAAAACCAGTCTCCCCCCACCAACCCCTTCCCATTCTCGAATATGTGCAAAGTATGAATTTAGTGTAATCAAATTTGTGAGGAACAAAGCTGTGTATTCCAAACCCTAACTCCCTCACCCCTTCCCACCACCCGTCACACACATAAACACACACACACACACACACACACACGTTGTGACACATGCACACATGGTTCACTGTGTCACCATCTCCTCCTCTGATGGACTGTTGAAACAATTTTGAAGACAAGAATTGGACCCCTGCCTTATACATGGTGTCTACTGAAGACTTTCTTTCATTATACACAGCAGAGGCTCCTGGGACACATGCATTCCTGAGTTGAATACTTTGAATGAACATAGTATCACTTAGAGAATTAAGGAAAAGTTATTAAGTAATAATAGGTGGTTTCAACAATCTGCAGTTAGTGCAGTTTGTTTGGCATGTTCACATACAGTACATGGGCAGAAACCTTGTGTCTCCATATTTCATCATTTTAATTTGTTTCTCGCTTAATCAATGGTATTGTCACACTTTACGCCTGACTGTGAGTTTTACAAATACTTAAACAGTGTTGGGGTGATTTTGTATGACTTTGTCTGAGAAAAATAGCTCAATAAAATTATTTTTAAATTTGCCAGTTGGACATAAAAGGGTTTTGCCCCAACAGCGACAATAATTAATATAAGTATAATATATTATAGCATTTACTTCCTCATAATGTTACAGCTAAATTATTCAAATCAACTCCATGTGTACAATATCATAATACTGCAGTCAGATCATGTATTTATAATTTATTACTACAGCATTTACACTTTTACATACCAATCAAACCAAATGTACAAAATGTAGCTATATAACACTGGTGAAAGGATTCCCATTGGAAATACAGTATCTCACAAAAGTGAGTACACCCCTCACATTTTTGTAAATATTTCATTACATTTTTTAATGGGACAACACTGAAGAAATTACACTTTGTATAACAGTGTAAATGTGCTGTCCCCTCAAAATAACACACAGCCATTAATGTCTAAACTGCTGGCAACAAAAGTGAGTACACCCCTAAGTGAAAATGTCCAAATTGGGCCCAATTAGCCATTTTCCCATGTGAGGTGTCATTTGAGCCGTTAGTGTTACAAGGTCTCAGGTGTGAATGGGGAGCAGGTGTGTTAAATTTGGTGTTATCGCTCTCACACTCTCTCATACTGGTCACTGGAAGTTCAACATGGCACCTCATGGCAAAGAACTCTCTGAGGATCTGAAAAAAAGAATTGTTGCTCTACATAAAGAAAAGGCTATAAGAACAACACCCTGAAACTGAGCTGCAGCACGGTGGCTAAGACCATACAGCAGTTTAACAGGACAGGTTCCACTCAGAACAGGCCTCGCCATGGTCGACCAAAGAAGTTGAGTGCATGTGCTCAGCATCATATCCAGAGGTCGTCTTTGGAAATAGACGTATGAGTGCTGCCAGCATTGCTGCTGAGGTTGAAAGGGTGGGGGGTCAGCCTGTCAGTGTTCAGACCATACGCCGCATACTGCATCAAATTGGTCTACATGGCTGTCGACAAGCAGACTAAGGACATGGATTACTGCAACCATGTCCTGTGGTCTGATGAGACCAAGATAAACTTATTTGGTTCAGATGGTGACAAGCGTGTGTGGCGGCAACCAGGTGAGGAGTACAAAGACAAGTGTGTCTTGCCTAGAGTCAAGCATGGTGGTGGGAGTGTCATGGTCTGGGGCTGCATGAGTGCTGCTGGCACTGGGGAGCTACAGTTCATTGAGGGAACCATGAATGCCAACATGTACTGTGACATACTGAAGCAGAGCATGATCCCCTCCCTTCGGAGACTGGGCTGCAGGGCAGTATTCCAACATGATAACGATCCCTAACACACCTCCAAGACGACCACTGCCTTGATAAAGAAGCTAAGGGTAAAGGTGATGGACTGGCCAAGCATGTCTCCAGACCTATTGAGCATCTGTGGGGCATCCTCAAACGAAAGGTGGAGGAGTGCAAGGTCTGGGGTCTTGGGAGTAATGGCGTTTAAGTATAACGGCGTTACTAACGGCGTTATTGTTTCTGTAACGGAGTAATCTAATTAATTACTTTTCCCATCGTTGCAACGCCGTTATCGTTACTGAGAATGTAAAGTGGCAACGTGTAATTTCTTAAGTCCTGTCCCATTAAAAGATATAATGAAATATTTACAAAAATGTGAGGGGTGTACTCACTTTTGTGAGATACTGTATATACAGATAATATTTGCTAAAGATAATAATATTAATGTCTTTTCCAGTTCTACTCTGCCTTATTCTATTGTTACGTGTATTTCAGGTTTTCTGGGTCAGCTAACAGTGCTGCAAATCTCAAAAGTGCTTATAAACTTCACATTGTCATTCAGTGTGTGACAATGACACGTACCAGCTCTATGGTCTATCGCTGGCTCACCACTTATACTGAAAATATAGAAAGTGTTTTGTCCCGCTTGGTTAGTTTAAACCTACTGTGTGTTCACTACTATGTGTGTACTACTTGTAAAAAGCACCCAGGACAAAGAAGATTTGAATACAACGATTTGAATAAGGGCAGCTATGTTTACTCATCATCATCACTGCACAGTCCATCACTGGTGCAAAGGTCAGAATGACTGCAGGCTTCTGCCAGCGCTGTCTGCATTACGCGTTTGACTATGAAACACCTAAAACACTGGTTATTCCAAACATTGGGGTAGGATGTGTCTTCAGGTTCATCCAGCTTCTGGTGGTGCTGTATGTGGTGGGGTAAGTAACAAATGATGGGGGGACCATGGTGTACTTGCTTGGGATTTGGTCAAATGTGGCAGCGGTGGAAGAAGTCTTCAGATCCTTTACTAAAGTAAAAGTACTAATACTACTCTGTAAAAATACTCTGTTACAAGTAGAAGTCCTGCATGGAAAATGTTACTTACGTAAAAGTATGTAAGTATCATCAGGAAAACATACTGAAAGCAGGGGTCTTCAACGTTTTTTTAAGCCAAGGACCCCTTAACTGAAAGAAAGATGAAGCAGGGACCCCCTTCTACATATATTGTATTAAATGAAGTTGCATATTAATCTGGGCCTACAATAACGTTTAGGGCAGGCTAAAGCCTTTATAGATACTGTTTTTGCATAGAATACTAAGCTATTAAAATAGCCTAATAATTGTTGGTATGATTTTATAAATCATGTTTTAATGTTAAACATACATGTGGCACAGTGAATCCTTAGGTTTAACTGTATCTGTGGATGGCTATATTAGTGACTACCTTACCTATAGGCCAGTGAGCCTATTTTCAGTGGGGTATTTATATTTGCTAATAATATGTTGAAGATCCTTGACTTAAAGTATAAAAAGTAAAAGTACTCAATGCAGAAAAATCCTCACATTTTAGAAACTGGAAACGATCCAAACAGTTCTGTCAATCAACTAAGTGTTTAATCATTTAAGCTGAACTTGTATAGTAGTTCTATATACTGTTGTTGACTTCATAATAAAACATTGTATTTTATGAACTACATTTGTTTTGTGTGCAAAAATCTTAATTTGTAAAGTGACCAGTAACTAAAGCTGACAGATGAATGTAGTGTACAATATTTCTCTCTGAAATGTAGCGGAGTAGAAGTAGAAAGTGGCATGAAAAGAAAAGACTCAAGTGAAGCACAAGTAATAATAATAATAATAATAATACAATATTTTATATAGCAATTAAAAACACCAGTAACTATCAGGTGAGAAATGTATGACTATTATATGTGGAAAGCTAATCTGAAGAGGTGTGTTTTGATTAGTGTGTTGAATGTGTCCAGGTCAGTACAGTCACGGATGTGTATGGGTAGGGAGTTCCAGAGGGAGGGGGCTGCAATGGTGAAAGCTCTGTCACCCCAGGTACGGTGCTTGGTCCTGAGTGGTGGGGAGAGGAGGTTTGCGTCAGAGGAGCGGAGGTTACGGGGGGTGGCGGTGGAGCAGGTCTGTGAGGTAGGAAAGAGCCTGGCTATGGAGGGCTTGTGGTGTTTAGTGTTTTAAGCCCCCAACGTCACCTTACAGGCAGCGCGGCAATCGTTATGTTTACCAAGGGGGCAAGCTTCTCTCCTCAGAGTGAAGCCTCCTATGGTGCCATTTTGATGCTAATAAGCTATCACCCCCCCGTTAGCATCCCATTGACTGCCATTCATTTTGGTGTCACTTTGACAGCGAATAACTTTACATCTGAAGTGTTTAAAGACTTAATTTGTCAATTGTTTATTTCTAAAGAAACACGACAATGTATGAAAGGCTCCATTACCTTGTATCTCACGTTATGGCTCCGTAGCAGACGTTTTTGTAAAAATAGGCTAACGATTGTGTCATAACCACGCAACTTACTGTCGCATTGTAGAGGAATTACCGTATAGTACAGGAGAAGCTCGCAGGCAGTTTGGACTTACATTAGCTGTTTAGTTTAATTACTAATGTTAACTAGCATTTTAGTTAGCAATAATTAGCCTGTGCCTATGTTATCTCCTTACATATACCTACGCTCTCCGTCTCTGCAAGATTCAGAATGATTGAGATTTCTCTTGGCACAGCTACCTGAAGACTTACAACGTTCAGACATGTTGCTCACGTCACATCTATGTCGGCAAGCTCAGTTTGCAGCTGCGCAGTAACGCTCGGCTATCACCGGAAAAGTGCTTCTAATAGACTTCACTTGTCTCCGTCCAGAGCAACGGGATATGTTGGTCCACTTCTTGTATGTCAATGATGTTTACGGTTAAGGTTAGCTGCCTGGAAGGCGACGTTGGAGGCTTAAAACAACATTGAGCGGGCTTTGTCGGTGAGGAAGAGGACTTTAAACTTCAACATTTGGACTTAAGTACAGTAGTAGAGTATACTAAGTTACATTTCACCACTGAATGGGGATATGAAGCTAAACTTGATTTGTCATGATTTGATTGCATTGTTAAAAGTTTCCTACTGCTGTAAACCTGCAGGTATGTGTGTGTGGTGCAGAAGGCCTACCAGGAGACAGACTCTGTCATCAGTAGCGTCACCACCAAAGTCAAAGGTTTTGCCTTCACCAACACATCTGACATGGACCCCCGATTTTGGGATGTGGCTGATTATGTTATCCCATCCCAGGTATCTAACCTTTTTTTTAAATCATCATCCATGGCAGCGGTTCTCAAACTTTTTTTCAATAATGTACCCCCTTTGAAGTATTATACTAACATAATACTAAAGTACCCCCTGAACGAAGCAAAACATTTTGGTAGAAAAAAAAAGCCTATGTAAAGAGCTACAATGCTGTGCCTGTTTAGGCTAAACAACAACCGTGTAACTGAAAAACACTTAAATGCTAGCCTATATTTCAAATGTTTAGAATCCATCATTAAGTTCATTCGTTATTATAGTATACTTATTTTAGGAAGTATTATGCATGAAAAAAATCTCTTGTACTCTAAAGTACCCCCCATTTGAGAAACACTGCTCCATGGTTAATGACATGGCAATTGTGTTGAACTGATTCAATTCAATTTATTTAAGAAGGGGACGGTGTAAATTAATAAAACGCTTGATTATACATGGGTTAAAGTGCTAGAATTAGCCAAAAAGCTATTTTTCATCTGTAGTCCTCTGGTCTTGATGTTAAAAAGCCTTTTTAAAATACAAATAAACAAGATAAAAAAGAGAAAACAAGCAGAGCACAGATTTGAAATAAAAGGCCCAAAAAGCAAAATAGGTTACATAATGTACATTTTGTTCAACTATGACTGTGAGTAAGACGAGTATTTCATTGCCTTGTGACATTTGTCCTTCTCTTCTGTCTAACAGGGTGATAACTCATTCTTTGTTTTAACCAATATGGTTGTTACCCCCGGTCAGACTCAGTCACGTTGTCCTGAGGTGAGTCACTGATGCCACCTGATATGATATAGTATATATGGAATGTTATGGACAAGTCATAGAAGCTAAGGTCAGGGCCAACTAGGGACTCTGAACATTATTTAGATTTATTGTTTTGTGGTTCTTATCCTATCATCTAGCCTACTGGCTTGACCTCTGTGAGTTGATTCTGAAAGCAGTTACAAGCCCTCAGGGAACAAAGTGACACAAAGCACGGTTCAGTTCACAATAGTCTATATCGACGACGTTTCATGGGACTGAGTACACTGACCCATGTGAGGAAGATGCTAGAATGAATAGCTGTGGATGCAGGGAGGGGCCCATAGAGAATGCCGTTGTGCAGGGCCCAAAATGTTGTGCTACGCCCCTGTCTCAAATTTGTATTTAAAGGTATAATGGAGGATTTTCCCGAATCTTAGTAAAGAACCGGCCTCTCCACTTTTTGAAAAAATGTTCCCGAGAGGGAATGCCTATTAAACGTGTGCACGAGAGAGCATGCACGAGCCTACTTCTCCTCGTGCACGCTCTGTTTACAAGTTGCTGTCGGCATGGCTCTACAAGCCTACTTTCCAAAAGAAGATTTGCACTTTTTCCACTATGTCAGACTCGCCACCGGTAAGTGGAAATCTATTTACAACAAGCATCTCTATAGCTAACTTTAGCATGCTACAGGCCAACAAACAAGCTATCACCGAGAGCGGAGAGGCACTGGCAGCGGTCGGAGGCTTTTATATACTGTCTATGGTCGGACGCTGTGGCCGTCTGCTCGCTGACCTGTCACGGCACGTACGGCCTTACGTAAACATATCCCAGAATGATTGACAACTAGGAGGACCAATAGTCTTGATGATCCACCCGGAAAAAGAAAATCCTCCACTATACGTTTAAGTACAGTACATGAGTAAATGTACTTTGTTACATTCCACCACTGCCAATAACTTCTGTAAATGAGCATTCTGAGATGCCTCATACTAGATTAACAGATTAACACCGTTGATTTCTCCTCCAGCTTCCAAACCCATCAACCACTTGTGTGGATGATTGTGACTGCATCGAAGGACACAGTGATCCTCGAGGCAATGGTAGGCTTTCCTCATTGGGTGGCATCAGATTAATATGGGTTGATAAAGTATGTTTACATACAGCAAATACCCCCTGACTGACCAATTTCCCTCTCAGGTATACAGACAGGGCTGTGTGAGAACTATTCCACGACTGCCAAGACCTGTGAAGTGCTCTCATGGTGCCCTCTTGAAATAGACACTAAGCTGCCAGAGTAAGAATATAAGCAATGTTAGAGTATTTATAAGTTATTATAGTATAATGTAGGTATCGCTTGACATGTTGTTTCCCACAGACATGCACTGCTGGCTTCAGCAGAGAACTTCACTGTGTTGATCAAAAATAGCATAACATACCCGAAGTTCAACGTTCACAGGTCAGAGTTTCTAAATGTCAAAAGAAAGGCTCTCATCAGTACAGTATATATGCAAAGCTGCTGTTTCATTGTGTGCCATTATATCAAATGTATTTCTTGGCTTCCTTCCTCCCCCAGAAGAAATATTCTGCGACATATTAACTCCTCATACCTGAAGAGGTGTGAATTCAATCGTGCAACAGACCCTGACTGCCCCATATTTCGCCTGAAAAACATTGTCTCAGAGGCTGGAGAGGAATTTCAAGACATGGCTGTAAAGGTATGGCTAGAAATAAATATGACACAAATTTTACAAAATGTTAATTTCTGTATAATTTCCCTCTCCACGCTACCTTATCTCTTATGTCCCTTAAATTTAAGTTGTATACATAGCTTGATAAGTATGATTTTTATTGTACGTTTCTAAAGGGTGGTGTCCTCGGTATTATTATTGACTGGAGCTGTGACCTGGACTGGTGGGCAGGGAAATGTTACCCCAAGTACAGCTTCCGCAGGCTGGACAGCAAACATCCGGTCAATAATGTGGCTCCTGGATACAACTTTAGGTGAAACCATTGTTAACAAATGCTCATTAATAAATGGATTAAGCTGGTATGAAAAAATTTAAAATAAAATAAAACACTTCTTTTAGATTTGCAAAATACTACAAGACCCAAGATGGAGAGGAAACTAGAACATTAATCAAAGCATATGGGATCCGGTTTGACGTCATTGTATTTGGAACTGTGAGGACAGAATAAATCTTGAAGTTGCAAAGACTTCATCAGCTAAAAGTGTGTTCTCTTTGCTCTGAAAATACCTGGGTTTGTTCTTTTATCTTGCAGGCAGGAAAATTTGGAATTGTACCAACTATAGTGAACTTGGGTGCAGCATTATCTTTCCTAAGTTTGGTGAGTAGAGTGAGTAGAGTGTTCAGTCCTGCACATAATATGTGATTAAAAAGGAATGCAATTTTCTAGAGAAAGCATTGATGTTTTCCTACAGGTTCCCATTGTTACGGACTGGTTTTTGCTGTCATGCATGAGTAAAAGAGATCTTTACAGCAAACATAAAGTCACAACTCTGAATGAGGATGCCGAAACTGAATTAGTAAGTGACCAATCCTTTAGTTTCATATTCTACATTCCTCACTGCTTACAGTAATTAGCATTGAATGAAAAAATTATTTTGTGGGGATAATTTTACTAGACAGTTTGTTTTTATAAAACAGGCGTCAATGGGAACAGGCACCAGCTATGGAACCCAGTAACATGGTCTCATCAACATGGGAACATTTTTCTGCAGAGGGAACCTGCTGAACATGCTCTGAAAAAAATGACATGAAAACATAGATCTCCCACATCATTTGAATTCTTCAATAAAACTGGTTAAATGTGTAAATGTTGAGAATTAGTGTAGATTGTTGATGAAATGAACCTACCTAATTTACAGCATAACAAAATGAACAAACACAAGAAAGAGGCATCTCAGTATGCTGGCAAACAACAGATAACCGAAGCAGAGCTTCATCGTCACAAAAACTTGTAAAGAAAAATAGTTTAAACTTTATACTTACTTATATCGCTTATTTGTTTAGTTAACTAATTATTGTATTTGAAACAGTAGTGTGCGTTGAGGAGCTAGCTAGCTAGCTTTGCTGTATAAGCAGCGAACCTGCCAACAAACTAGGTTACGTTAATACTGTTAGCCTGACAGCTAATACTGCAGTTGGGCAGCTGGTTTCTGCTACCAAGCATCCATAAAGAAACCCAACCGCGGCTTCAATGCTGTAAACAAGACTGGCCAGCTTGTCTTGAGTTAACGTTAGCTAGTGGACCGCTTGTCTAAGAAAGAATACAACAGAATGACAGGTGAGTGACTCGACCTGGTGTCACTAACTTTAAACATAATGTTACGAATTGAGCTAGCTTGACATTGTTTTTCTGATAGCAGCGTCAGTTTACAGTTTTGAAAGTGTAACTAACGTTTATAATAACACTACGGATTTTCTCAGAGGGTGCAGTCTTGCTAAACATTCCTGTCATTCGGCAGCTGTTCCACTGGGACTGTGGGTTAGCCTGCTCCAGGATGGTCCTGAAGTAAGTGCAAAGCAAAGTTGCTTACTTAATAAATCAGTGTGTTATGTAGTCTGCAAAGGTCTTCTGAATAACTAAACACCTAGAATATGCTAATAGAATTGTAGTGCCTAGAAACACGGGTGCACTAGTTAACCCATAGGGATTCACGGTACAACTGTCTAATTTTGCAGGTAACTCCAGCCAGTCAATGATGAGGAGTTTCAGAGAGAGATGCTGGGAGCTCAAGCTGACAGAGAGTGTGACTATTGACCTGGCCTACCTCAAGTCCCATCTAGGAATCAAACACTGCTTTTTCACGCAGACCCTGATATGGGCTTTAGGAATTAGGTACTTTGCTGAGTCTACACAGTGTGAAACCTTTCTTATCCATGAAAAAACAACAACTTCAACTTCATGAAAGTTTGTTTTTATTTTTTTACATTGTACAACCCCAAACCAGAAAAAGTTGGGACAGTATGGAAAACACAAATAAAAAAAGAAAGTATTGATTTCTAAATGTACTTTGACTTGTATTTCATTGCAGACAATACAACAGCACATAATTTAATGTGTTCCTCATGATTCTTATTGTTTTCTTTTTTCAAAAAAACAAAATTCCTATTTTGGTTCTTGCAACACATTTCAAAAAAAGTTGGAACAGTAAAGCATTTACCACTGTAATGTTGGCATTCCTTTTCACAACACTTAAAAGACGTTTAGGGACTGAAGACATGTGACGTGGTGTTTCAGGTGTAATTTTGTCCCATTCTTGCTGCAAACAAGTCTTAAGGTGGGCAACAGTACGGGATCTTCGTTGTCGCATTTTGCGCTTCAAAATGCGCCACACATTCTCTATTGGAGACAGGTCGGGACTGCAGGCAGGCCAGTCAAGTACCCGTATCCTCTTCCTCTGCAGCCAGGACTTTGTAATGTGTGCAGAATGTGGTTTTGCATTATCTTGTTGAAATATGCATGGACGTCCCTGGAAAAGATGTCTTCTTGAAGGCAGAATATTGTGCTCCAAAATCTCTATGTACTTTTCAGCATTAATGGTGCCATCACAGAAGTGCAAGTTACCTTTGCCAAGGGCACTGACAACCCCATACCATGACAGACCCTGGCTTTTGGACTTGTTGCTGGTAACAGTCTGGATGATGCTTTTCTTCTTTGGGCCGGAGCACACAGCGTCCATTTCTCCCAAAAAATACCTGAAATACTGATTCATCTGACCACAGTACACATTTCCACTGTGTGATGGTCCATCCCAGATGCCTCCAAGCCCAGAGAAGTCGACGGCGCTTCTGGACACTGTTAACATAGGGCTTCCTTTTGGCACAGTACAGTTTTAACTGGCATTTGTGGCTGTAACTACGTATTGTGGTACTTGACAAAGGTTTGCCAAAGTAGTTCTGAGCCCATGTGGTGATATCGCTTATAGATGAATGACGATTCTTGATGCAGTGCCGTCTGAGGGATCGGAGATCACAGTTGTTCAGCTTAGGCTTACGCCCTTGTCCTTTACGTACTGAAATTCCTCCTCATTCCTTGAATCGTTTAATTATGTTATGCACTGTTGAAGGTGAAATAAAATGAAATGTGTCCTATCTTTCTTTGAGGAACATTGTTTTTAAACATTTCAATAATTTTCTCACGTATTTGTTGGCAAACTGGCGATCCTCGGCCCATCTTTGCTCCTAAAGGGCTAGACCTTTCTTGGATGCTGCTTTTGTACCAAATCATAATTACAATCACCTGTTGACATCACCTGTTTCAAATCACATCATTATTTAACCAATTTACCTGATTACTAGCCCTAAATTGCTCCTGTGCCAACCTTTTTTGGAATGTGTTGCAGGTCTAAAAGACAGGAAAGGATGTATATTTACAAATGAAATTAAGTTGACCAGACAAAACATGAAATATTTTGTGTTCACATTGTCTGCAATGAAATACAAGTCTAAGTACATTTAGAAATCACTACTTTCTTTTTTATTTGTGTTTTTCATACTGTCCCAACTTTTTCTGATTTGGGGTTGTAGATGCCTTCATATCGTACTTGAAAATCCAGCACTGAAACACTACAAATATTATAGCATGTCTTTGTGTCTACACTGTCCAATGAGGAAAATATCCACATATATATTGTGTATACAGTCTACAGACTCTGCTGTAGCCTTTCTTTCTTTTTTACCTGTGTGAATATGACAGCATGGACTTAATAACTAAAAGAAACTTGAAAGAGGGTGGGTAGACAAAATATTTTATTGAAAGCAAGCTATACCAATGACCAACGCGGATGCCAAAGTGTCCATGTGAACTGAAATAGTTCTTTATACAGAATCTGAGATAGTCCTACTATTGGACTAATGTGTTATTTGCGCTTGTACGGAGTGATAATTGTTCCATAAACACCTTGTAAAATGCAACTCAAATCTTAATTTTTTTTTAATATTTAATCGGCGCTAGTCTGGCTATCACCAGACAAAGCTCAATCTTTTAAGATTGAACATTAGTCTGGGGAGTCTGCTCTGTATTTTCTCTGCACAAGAGGCGTGATCAACGGGCATAGTTCAAATGACTCTGTACGCAATTGGATAGTCCTTCAACCAATCAGACCAACGATCCGGGTGACGTCGCAGCGACAGCGGCATCAACGGGTCGCTGCCATGGAGTGCTGCGCTTCGGTGGCTTGTTGAATGTAAACAAAAAGCTGCTTGGTCGCTTCTCTATCGTCATCGTGTTAAACCCGCCAATAGCGCGCCAGGTGGATAAGCCAGTTAGTGATTGGTTCCCGCATAATTGTGAACGGAAGCAGGATAGATAAACGTACAGGTTTCCAGCCTGAGCTGCAGGGCGAAATCGAATCGCCGGCAGATTGGGCGGGGTTTACCCCGTCTAAATCTGCGCTGTCTCACCGTCACATTGTCCGCTACGGAGCACAGGAGGAAGAGATGGCCCGACTGCATGGAATACAGGATAGCATCAAATACCCTACCATTAGACAACAGCAGAACACAGTATAAATCAGTCTGTCTTTAATATTGTGCATATATAATCAAATGTCAAAGTCTGAAAATACAGACGTTAAGCTCTCGCGCAATCGTTACCCTTAATGTCCTCGTTGTCAGTCTAAACTTTAATACTGTTCGTGACAAAACCTGCATGAAGTAAAGTGTGTTTGCCTATTAGACTTTTGTCTTCAAATTGTATCTCGGGGTGGGGGATACCACTAGTTGATGCTGTGATTTTGGCAAGGTGTTAACAATCACAAATCGTTGTAAACATATAAATACTGGTGTGACCCCCGTGCGTAATGCTGCACGATAGCACTGCTGGCCCTGCAGGAGGACTACGGCAATGGAAGAATCAAGAGAGAAAGAGACTTCAGGGACCATGACGATGACTGGCTAATATGACGATTTAAATTCCCTAAAGCTGTGCTCTTGGATTTAAGTACTGAATTGGGTCCAGTAGAGAGGGCAACACGCCGGCACCGTGTCATCCCGGTCCAAATACAGGTCCTCACCACTTCTGGGGGAAACCGGCTGTTTCCAGAGGAAAATGGCAGACATTTTTTTATAAATATGATATATAATCTTCAACTTTATCACTAAGTCTTGTTTGGATATAATATATAGTTCTGTTAAATCTTATCATATAGGTCTGGTATATCGAAGCTGTCCCTGAGTGCCGTAATTCCTGCCATTTTGGACGGTATTATTAATATATGTAGTAGTCAGGTTTCCCTACACTGTGCGAGAACAGGCCAAAATTATAATTCAATTTGCAGCAATTCACCAGCGTCTGAGAAGTTTTAGCTTTTTCCCTGCCAGTCGTCATGATTCTTATAAATTGCTTTTATAAATCAGAATTTTTTTTAACAGTTTTATAAATGAGACCCCTTGTCTATATTCACGTAGTCTTGCTTTGCCATACCCTCCTCCAAAGCGTGGCTACTCCACGCAGCATTCGAGGATGGGAGGAAAACGTGCTCTGGTTTATTGGGATTTCTTTAAACCATTCACAATTGTCTTGGGCGGTGCTAAGCACCGGAGAAAAGCCACAGTGCCGCTGCTAAATAGGCTCTGAAGGAACTTGTTTTGGTGGAACATGTGTACGTTTAAAAGTTGTTTTAGTCATGCAACAGAAAACTCAGATTGGACAGATAGGCTAGCTAGCTGTCTGGATTTACCCTGCAGAGATCTGAGCCCTAACCATAACCCAGCTAGGCAGGAAGTGAAACAGCAAGAGCATCCAGTCAATTTACCAAAAGACACTCCCCACCCCCAATATCATTTATGTCTCCTCTACAACACCACGGACTACGAGAGATTCATCTTGGAGGTTGAAAAACAAATTAAGACATCAAAGATCTTTGTCATCAGGAAAGAAAAGGCATGGAGTTTAATTACAGGAGTGCTTGGAGTGGAAGGTAGATACTAGCTTAATAAACATGTGATTGTTCTGTAAAGTACTTGTAGAGACAACATCATCTGCGAGTCAGGCAGCAAGATGCTCCGCCTCTGAAACACTCCTGGTGTGGTATGGCGCGTGGCGGAAGATGGAACAAAACCGGAACGCAGCACAGATGCGCCCGCTGGAGAATCGGAGTAACACCCTCCTCAGTGTGCAGGCTACATGCTTTTTGATCAGCTATGGTTTCACAGTATCTGAAAGTGCCATGTAAATGTGTGGTGAGGTTTTACAAAAGTTGCATTGTGTGTTGCTGCAGTATGTCTCGGTATCTTCACACCGGTGAGTAGATTACTATAGAGGGACACACAGCAGTGCACCTTTGCATGTTAAACTGACAGCTCCACCCTCCTGCCATGCACCTTGCAAAACATGAAATTGTTAAATTGTGTGTGTCACACATGTAATGTCATTTTATTTAGACAGGGTCAGTGCAAACGTTAACCTATTAAAACAAGGATAGATGCATTGTAGATTTGGGCACAATTGCTCTTTACTGCCCATATTCCCTGGGCAGGTAGATAGAACAATACATAAATAACAGAATTCCCCCCCCCCCCCCCCATCCACCACCCATTCACGAAAATGTGCAGGGAATAGATTTAGTGTAATAACATTTGATAGAAATAAAGCTGCGCATTCCAAACCCTAACTCACTCACCCCTTCCCCCCACCCGTCACATTACTTACACACACACACACACACACACACACACACACACACACACACACACACACACACACACACACACACACACACACACACACACACACACACACACACACTCACTTATACATTTGTAAAAGTTTGTTGTGACAATATCCAGCATTTTGTCAAGCATGAAAAGCTTTGAAGATTTGCACATGTAATTAGCTGTCACTGACATCATTATTTTGTGAGTTGTGACACATGCACACATGGTTCACTGTGTCACCATCTCCTCCTCCTCTGATGGACTGTTGATACAACTTTGGAGACAAGAATTGGACCCCTGCCTTATACATGGTGTCTGAAGACTTTCTTTCATTATACACAGCAGAGGCTCCTGGGACACATGCATTCCTGAGTTGAATACTTTGAATGAACAGAGTATTACATTTAAATTTTTTTCTCGCTTAATCAATGCTTTTGGTCACACTTTACATCTGTCTGTGAGTTTTACAAATACTTAAACATTGTGTTGTGGTGGTTTTGTCTGACTTCATCTGAGAAAAATAGCTCAATAAATTGATTTTTAAATTAGCCTTTTTTTCATTTGCTGAAAAGCAACAGTTTTGGACATATGAGGTTTTTGCCTGACAATGACAATATGTAATATAAGTATAATATATTATAGCATTTATTTCCTCACAATGTAACAACTAAATGATTCAATTCTACTCCACATGTACAATACTGCAGTCAGATCACGTATTTATGATTTATTACTGCAGCATTTACACTTTTACATACCAATCAAAGCTTTCACATAATAGAAATGTAGCTATATAACACTGGTGAAAGTACTCCCATTGGAAATATGTACAGATAATATTTGCTAAAGTATGATAAAAATAATAACAATGTCCTTGCCAATTCTACTCTGCCTTATTCTATTGTTACATGTGACTTACTGTATGTATTTCAGGTTCTCTGGTCAGTTAACAGTGCTGCAAAGACCAAAAGTGCTTATAAAATTCCCCTTCTCTTTTCAATGTGTGACAATGAAATGTACCAGCCCGGCTAACCTACTTTTACACTGGATCATCTCTGGCTCACCACTTATACATTCAGAAAATATAGTGTTTTGTCGCCTATACTGTATGTGGTTACTTTAAATCTACTGTATGTTCACTACTATGTGTAAGACGCACTCAGGACAAAGATGATTTGAATACAATAATTTGAATAAGGGCAGCTATGTTCACTCATCATCATCACTGTACAGTCCATCACTGGTGTATGCGGTGCAGAGATGAGCAAGCCTGCAGGCTTCTACCAGAGCTGGAGGCATTACGTGTTTGACTATGCAACACCTAAAACACTGGTTATTACAGACACTGGGGTAGGATGTATCTTCAGGTTCGGCCAGCTTCTGGTGTTGCTGTATGTTGTGGGGTAAGTAACAAATAATGGGGGGGGGGGGGGATTTAATATATACACACACACACCACACACACACACACACACACACACACACACACACACACACACACACACACACATATATATATATATATATATATATATATATATATATATATATATATATATATTTGTACTTGGTTGGGATTTGGTCAAATGTGGCAGTGGTGGAAAAGTATGACTAATATATATACTAATACCACACTGTAAAAATACTCTGTTACAAGTAAAAGTCCTGCATTGAAAATGTAAGTTAGTATCATCAGGAAAATGTTCTTAAAGTATCAAAACTAAAAGTACTCAATGCAGAAAAATACTCACATTTTAGAAACTGGAAACAATCAATCAGTTCTGTCAATCAACTCAGTTTTTAATCGCCTAATCATTTCAGCTGGACTTGTAGGGCGTTGTAATGTTGGGTAGTAATAAAACATTGTATTTTATAAACTACTGTAAACAACTTTGTTTTGTGTGCAAAAATCTTAATTTGTAAAACGACCAGTAACTAAAGCTGACAGATGAATGTAGTGTACATTATTTCATTATTTCTCCCATAAGTACTTGAGTATACCTAGTTACATTTCACCACTGAATGGGGGTATGAAGCTAAACTTGTCATGGAATACTGTTGTAATGAGCTGCCTGGTGATTTGTCACGATTTGATTGAATTGTTAAAAGTTTCCTACTGCTGTAAACCTGCAGGTATGTGTGTGTGGTGCGGAAGGCCTACCAGGAGACAGACTCTGTCATCAGTAGCGTCACCACCAAAGTCAAAGGTTTTGCCTTCACCAACACATCTGACATGGACCCCCGATTTTGGGATGTGGCTGATTATGTTATCCCATCCCAGGTATCTAACCATACATTTTGTCTTTATTACAGAAATACCCACGCACAAACTTAACAACCACCCTCCATTTTAACTCATAACCTATGGCAGCGGTTCTCAAGCTTTTTTTTCATAATTATTTTTAAGTGCCATGAATGGAGCAAAACATTTTGGTAGAAAAAAAGCCTATATAAAGAGGTACAATGCTGTACCTGTTTAGACTAAACAACAACCTTGTTACTGAAAAACACGTAAATGCTAGCCTACATTTCAAATGTTTAAAATCCATCATTAAGGTCATTCATTATTATAGTATACTTATTTTAGGAAATATTATGAATGAAAAAAAAACTCTCTTATACCCCTGCAGTACTCCGAAGTACCACCCATTTGACAAAGGCAATCAAGGTTTGTAGCAGCATCACGGGTACTCAACAGAAAAGTCAGTCCGATTTGTATAACAAACAGCTGTTAAAGAAAGCAGAATCCATCCTGTCTGAGAGCACCGACCCCCTGCACCCAGAGTTTCAGACCCAGCCTTCTGGTTCAAGCTTCAAATACCCACTAGTCAAAACCAACAGATATAAACACTCATTCATACCTTCAGCCATCTCACTGCTAAACTTAAATAGGATAAGGTAATATCAGCTTGACCACAACCACACATGATAAATATGGCTTTTCATTCGAATTAAGTAACAAATATATATATATATATTTTTTTGCATTTTTGCTATTAATTGTTGTATTTGCATTGATCTTGTGTACTTGTCACTGAAACCAATTACCCCTTTGTGGATAAATAAAGTTCTACTTGACCGTTTGAGAAACACTGCTCCAATGGCAATTGTGTTGAACTAGTCTCGCTTTGCCAGGCCCTCCTCCACAGCACTGCGAAGGAGGGTCTGGCTAGCCCACACTGCATTCCGGGATGGGAGAAAAAACGTGCTCTGTTTTATTGGCATTTCTTTAAACCAATCACAATCATCTTGGGTGGTGCTAAACACCCGGCAGAGCCACGGTGCCGCTGCAAAGTAGCCTCGGGAAGGAACTTGTTTTGGTGGAACATGTGTTCGTTCAAAGGTTGTTTTAGTCGTGCAGCAGACACCAGCAGCGGCACCGGAGCAATCCCGGAAGTGAAACGTGGTGTATATAGACTAGTCCATCCATCCATCCATCCATCCATCCATCCATCCATCCATCCATCCATCCATCCATCCATCCATCCATCCATCCATCCATCCATCGTCGTCCGCTTATCCGTGGTCGGGTTGCGGGGGGAGCAGCTCCAGCAGGGGACCCAAACTTCCCTTTCCCGAGCCACATTAACCAGCTCTGACTGGGGGATCCCGAGGCTTTCCCAGGCCAGGTTGGAGATGTAATCCCTCCACCTAGTCCTGGGTCTTCCCCGAGGTCTCCTCCCAGCTGGACGTGCCTGGAACACCTCCCTAGGGAGGCGCCCAGGGGGCATCCTTACCAGATGCCCGAACCACCGCAACTGGCTCCTTTCGACGTGAAGGAGCAGCGGCTCTACTCCGAGCTCCTCACGGATGACTGGGCTTCTCACCCTATGTCTAAGGGAGACGCCAGCCACCCTCCTGAGGAAACCCATTTTGGCCGCTTGTACCCTGGATCTCGTTCTTTCGGTCATGACCCAGCCTTCATGACCATAGGTGAGGGTAGGAACGAAAACTGACCGGTAGATCAAGAGCTTTGCCTTCTGGCTCAGTTCTCTTTTCGTCACAACGGTGCGATAAACTGAATGTAATACCGCCCCCGCTGCGCCGATTCTCCGACCAATCTCCCGCTCCATTGTCCCCTCACTCGCGAACAAGACCCCAAGGTACTTAAACTCCTTCACTTGGGGTAAGGACTCATTCCCTACCTGGAGAAGGCACTCCATTGGTTTCCTGCTGAGAACCATGGCCTCAGATTTAGAGGTGCTGATCCTCATCCCAGCCGCTTCACACTCAGCTGCAAACCGATCCAGTGAGTGCTGAAGGTCACAGGCCGATGATGCCATCAGGACCACATCATCTGCAAAAAGCAGCGATGAGATCCCCAGCCCACCGAACTGCAACCCCTCCCTACCACGACTATGCCTCGATATCCTGTCCGTAAATACTACGAACAGGATTGGTGACAAAGCGCAGCCCTGGCGGAGGCCAACCCTCACCTGGAACGTGTCCGACTTGCTGCCGAGAACCCGGACACAGCTCTCGCTTTGGTCATACAGAGATTGGATATTGGATATAGACTAGTGTTGAACTGAATTGAATCAGTTCAACACTAGTCTATATACACCAGTTTATTTAAAGCAACACCAAATATTCTTTTGTACCTTAAAATAATGTTTCCAAAATTGTTTCAGTGGTTCATCAACTCGTAACAGGGTGAAGAGCACTTCTGCATTCACTTTGCGGCCCTCTATCAGCTATAACCACGCTATGCAAGTTTGCCAGATTGGGTAGCGGATCTGTAGTTTGAAAGATAATGGTAATGGACAATTCCGCTTCCAACCTGTAGGGGGACCGAAGAGGAAAATTGTTTTGGTGTTGCTTTAAGAAGGGGACAGTGGAAATTACTAAAACACTTTTTCTTATGCATGGGTTAAAAGCATAGACAGTATATAAAATGGACACAGCGATCCCGCTGTTTTTGACTGAGACAAGTGAAGCCTCTTACCAGCACTTTTCCGGTGATGGGAAAGTGTTACTGAGCGTTACTGCGCAGCTGCAAACTTAGCTTCCCGCCGCCGTCTTCTGGTAGCTGTGCCAAGAGAAATCTCAATCATTCCCAATCTATCAGAGACGGAGAGCGTAGGGATATGTAAGGAGATAACATAGGCACAGGCTAATTATTGCTAACTAAAATGCTAGTTAACATTAGTAATTAAACTAAACAGCTAATGTACGTCGAAACTGCCTGCGAGCTTCTCCTGTACTATACGGTAATTACTGTACTATGCGACAGTAAGTCGCGTGGTTATAATACAATCGTTAGCCTTTTTTTACAAAAACGTCTGCTACGGAGCCATTACGTGAGGTACAAGGTAATGGAGCCTTTCATACATTGTCGTGTTTCTTTAGAAATAAACGAGGGACAAATGAAGTCTTGAAACGCTTCCGATGTAAAGTTATTGGCTGTCAAAGTGACGCCAAAATGAATGGCAGTGAATGGGATGCTAACGGGGGGTGATGGCTTATTAGCATCAAAATGGCGCCATAGGAGGCTTCACTCTGAGGAGAGAAGCCTGGCCCCTTGCTTAAAAGTGCCAAAATTAGCCAAAAGGCTATTTTTCATCTGTAGTCCCCTGGCCTCAATCTTAAGAAGGCTTTTTAAAATACAAATAAACAAGATAGAAAAGACAAAACAAGACACAGCACAGAACCAAAAAATGCCCATAGCAAAACAGGTTACATAATGTACAATTTGTTCAACTATGACTGTGAGTAAGACGAGTATTTCATTGCCTTGTGACATTTGTCCTTCTCTTCTGTCTAACAGGGTGATAACTCATTCTTTGTTTTAACCAATATGGTTGTTACCCCCGGTCAGACTCAGTCACGTTGTCCTGAGGTGAGTCACTGATGCCACCTGATATGATATATTATATATGGAATGTTATGGACAAGTCATAGAAGCTAAGGTCAGGGCCAACTAGGGAATCTGAACATTATTTAGATGCATTGTCATTGTTCAGCTTACATAAACACTGTTATGAAACAATCCGATCATGATTTTTGTGTGGTTCTTATCCTATCATCTACTGGCTTGACCTCTGTGAGTTGATTCTGAAAGCAGTTACGAGCCCTCGGAGAACAAAGTGACACAAAGCACAGTTGAGTTCACAATGTTCTAAAGGTTTAATGACGCACAAGAATATAGAAAAAACTTTCCAAAACAAATCTCTATTCACTTCGGTGATGTGAGAGTAGATAGGTAAGAAAGAGGCACCAGGAGAGGACTGGTTTAAGGTAGGTTCACGCAG
Source organism: Gymnocephalus cernua (assembly GCA_023631565.1). Taxonomy (NCBI): domain Eukaryota; kingdom Metazoa; phylum Chordata; class Actinopteri; order Perciformes; family Percidae; genus Gymnocephalus; species Gymnocephalus cernua. Next base: position 26,689,988 of record CM042425.1, read on the forward strand.
ATATATCATCAGGAAGGAAAACTGAGATACCAATTTACCAGTTGATAAAGATGTGAGAGGCTTTGTTCAGACTTTTTTTACTGAGTGGAATGTTACATATTCACAACAAACACCAACCTATTTAGGCCAATAACCAGTGGTGGAAAAAGTATTCAGATCCTTTACTTAAGTAAAAATACTAATAGCACACTGTAATAATACTCTGTTACAAGAAAAAGTCCTGTACTGAAAATGTTACTTAAGTAAAAGTATGTAAGTATTGTCAGGAAAATGTACTTAAAATATTAAAAGTAAAAGGACTCATTGCAGAAAAATCCTCACATTTTAGAGACTGGAAACGATCAAAACAGTTCTGTCAATCAACTAAGTGTTAAATCGGCTAATCAGTTCAGCTGGACTTGTAGGCCGTTATATTGTCTGGTAGTTTAACTGGGGAGGGGACTGAGTACACACACATACACAGGTCCCTCATGTGAGGAGGGCCAAAAAAGATACTTGAATGAATAGCTCTGGATGCGGAGAGGTGCCCATAGAGAATGCCTTTGTGCAGGGCCCAGAATTTTGTGCGACACCCCTGCCTCAAATTTGTACTTAAGTACAGTACTTGAGTAAATGTACTTAGTTCCACCACTGCCAATAACTTTAGTATTCTGAGATGCATCATACTCAAATATGTTGACACTGCACTACAATATAATTTGTGCAATCCATTTGAAACAATCTTTTTTAACCTAATCATACTTGTAACCTAATCTCACTTACTTCTACTTAAAGTTTGTATGTATTTCTTACTGTAGCTATGTGACTTTATACACTTAGTGACTTGCTCTTTTCTTACTCTAATTTTACCTTGAGTTTGACTGTGAGCGACTGCAACTAAATAATTTCCCTGAGGGGATCAATAAAGTATTCTGATTCTGATAAAAGGGTCACATCAGATTGACACCGTTGATTTCTCCTCCAGCTTCCAAACCCATCAACCACTTGTGTGGATGACTGTGACTGCATCGAAGGACACAGTGATCCTCGAGGCAATGGTAGGCTTTCCTCATTGGGTGGCATCAGATTAATATGGGTTGATAAAGTATGTTTACATACAGCAAACACCCCCTGACTGACCAATTTCCCTCTCAGGTATACAGACAGGGCTGTGTGAGAACTATTCCACGACTGCCAAGACCTGTGAAGTGCTCTCATGGTGCCCTCTTGAAATAGACACTAAGCTGCCAGAGTAAGAATATAAGCAATGTTAGAGTATTTATAAGTTATTATAGTATAATGTAGGTATCGCTTGACATGTTGTTTCCCACAGACATGCACTGCTGGCTTCAGCAGAGAACTTCACTGTGTTGATCAAAAATAGCATAACATACCCGAAGTTCAACGTTCACAGGTCAGAGTTTCTAAATGTCAAAAGAAAGGCTCTCATCAGTACAGTATATATGCAAAGCTGCTGTTTCATTGTGTGCCATTATATCAAATGTATTTCTTGGCTTCCTTCCTCCCCCAGAAGAAATATTCTGCGACATATTAACTCCTCATACCTGAAGAGGTGTGAATTCAATCGTGCAACAGACCCTGACTGCCCCATATTTCGCCTGAAAAACATTGTCTCAGAGGCTGGAGAGGAATTTCAAGACATGGCTGTAAAGGTATGGCCAGAAATACATATTTTACAATTTTACAAAATGTTAATTTCTGTATAATTTACCTCTCCACACTTCTTAATCTCTTATCTCCCTTAAAGGTCCAATATGTAATACTGACAGTATTAGTCTAGTCTTAATCTGCATTGCTATTTGTACTCATTGTGAATACGCAGGCCACAAGAAGTAATTAGGTTTTGTTTTTGTTGTTGTTGGGTCACCTTTACTCACAAAATGCTAACCTGCAACATAGGATTCCATTCACTACGCTAAGCTACCGGACTAGCACTGAGACTAAGACTGAGACAAAAGTGCGTTTGCCCACCTTTATAAATATAGAGGAGATGGTGAATAACCCTATTTCAACAAACGGTGGCGTATTCCTTTAATTTAATTCACAAGCGGTGCTAGCCTAGCCAAGGTGGCAGAAAATTTGTGTCAGTACGGCGCTAATGAGATATTGTCACGTAAAACCTTGAATATCTGACCAGCGACTGACCGCCCGCCGCAGCTAGAGATCACGTGACCGCGTCAGTTGTTTACGTTCAGATCCGTCACAATCAGCTGTGGAGGATGCCGATCTGCCATCATCATTGCAGTTTGTCTTGCTCAATGCTCGTTCCATTTCTAACAAAACTTTTATTCTTAACAAGCTTTTTACCGTGAGAATATGGATTTTACGTTCCTTACGGAAACATGGCAAAGAGAAAATTAGTTCATTTACTTAAATGAGCTCTGTCCTGTTGGCTGCTCTGTTACCGGGACGCCCCGAATGGCAAGCCATGGTGGTGGGCTTGCTGTTGTGCATCGTGACAGATTCTTATGTAGAGCGATAAACTCTGAAAGTTTTTCCTCTTTTGAATCACAGATGCTCAAAGTAGGTTCTTTTAAAGTTTTTTATAGTGTGTTAACTTACCGTCCTCCTGGCCCGGCAGGCATCTTTCTTACTGATTTTACTGACTTCCTATCGTCTATCATCAAACTGGAGAAGGTCTTAATTATTTGAGACTTTAACCTGCATATTGATGATTATACATGTAACACAGCTGCTGATCTCCATTCTATCACAGACTCTTTTAATTTTACCCAGCATGTTACTGGACCTACACACATTAAGGGTCACACCCTGGACCTTGTCTTCTCTCTTGGTCTAGATATAGTAAATGCATGTGTGGAAGATGTTCTTGTGAGTGATCATAGCTGTGTGTTCTTTGACATTAACTTTCCTCTAGATCCTCCGCTCCTGAGAATTAGTGCCCAAAGGCGTATTATTAATCATGATGCTGCTGAGAGGTTCTCTGCCTTGTTCGACCCATGTTCTCTGATGGGATGCAGTGATGCATGTGTTCATCCAGTCTTTTAAAAGTCAGTGTTTAACAATTTTAGATAAAGTAGCACCAGTTAAATCAAGTATTATCTCCCATAAAAACCTTGTCCTTGGATTGATTAAGCAATCCAGAGTTTTAAGAGAAATTGTAGAAAAGTTGAATGTCTTTGGAAATCTTCTAAACTTGTGGTTCATAGGCTTTACCTTAAAGAACTAAGGGTTCATTTAAATGAGATGCTGAAAAAGGCGAGAACTTGATCTTTTCTCAGTTTATTTCCTCGAATAAGCATAATCCCAAAATCTTATTATATATAAGTTGCAATAGTTTCTCCTTGTAGCCCTCAAGCAACTGTGTCATCTAAATCGGACTGTATGAATTCCTCCACTTCGTAAATAAGATCAGAGATGTTAGGGCAAACATCACACCATCACTTTCTCAGAACTCTGCCTGTGACTTGTCTCCTGCTCATTCTAGGTCCACTTTTAAACCTGTGACATTACATGATATCACCTCTCTGCTACATACATTTAAACCTTCATCTTGTCCTATGGATGTTGTCCCTACTATGCTATTTGTACAAGCTTTTGACTCCATTGGCCCTTGTATTGTTGAGATGCTTTATACTTCACTTTTAACTGGTGTCGTTCCTATTTTTTTTAAACAGAAACTGCACTACTTAAAGTCTCTAGTGATATGATGTCTGCTGACTCTAAGGAATATACAGTTTTGGTCCTATTGGAGCTTTCATCTGCTTTTGACACTATTGATCATACTATTATGATAAATAGGCTTTGTGATCTGGTTGGATCAGTTTTAAAATGGTTTTCATCCTACCTTTCTGGTTGAAGTTTTAGTGTTTATGTGAATCAGATCATGTCTGAAACTGCAGAGTTGTCGTGTGGGGTACCTCAGGGTTCTGTCTTGGGACCTATTCCGTTCCTTTTGTACATATTTCCTCTAGGACAGATAATTAGTCAATTTAGTGACATATCTTACCATCTGTATGCGGATGATATTCAACTGTACTGCTCGTTTAAGGAAACTGAGTTCTATAAACTGTCTTCTTTAATTAACTGCTTAGTATCAAACAGTGGTTATGTGACAACTTTTTGCTTCTGAACTGTAGAAAAGGGTACGTCCAATTTTACCCCGGCTCTAAAAGGCCAGAGTCTTTCTGACCCCTTCGGTCAGCTTCTCAAGCTTTACCCTTTTGTGTTCGTTAATGGCAGACCAGGAAAGAATAGTCAGGCTTCGTTCAGTTAAAATATAATATATCTTTAGTAAAATGATCAAATGATATTGCAAGAATACATCATATGCATATGGTTCAGTAGCTCCTTCAAGACTTCACTCACCCTACCACCAACAAGTCTCTCCAGGTCTGACCCCGGACTTTGCATTTCCCTATTCTTTTATTCATCTTTGGGTTCCTCCTTCCGTCCTTGCGTCTGGGTCGCTACATGACATTTTATCCTACAGAACTCAGATAAAACAGAAACACTAATTGTCGCCCCTGAAAGTAGAATCCCTCAGATAAAGCAGCATATTGATGACTTAGGCTCGTCAGTCCAGCACCACTGTAAACAATTAGTTAGAAACTGTTTCTTCCAACTGAGGAATATTTCCAAATTAAGAACACTAGTGTCAAAGGGTGAGTTGGAGATGATCATTCATGTTTTCATTTCCTCTCGCTTAGATTACTGTAACAGTCTTTTTGCCTGTTTGAGTAAGAAGGAGCTTTACCATCTCCAGGCTGTTCAGAACTCTGCTGCAAGGCTTTAACTCACATTAACAAAAGAGCACACATCACACTTGTTTTAGCAGCACTTCACTGGTTACCAGTCCAGTATAGAATTCAATTTAAAATCCTGGTCCTTACTTTTAGAGCTCTGCATGGTCACGTTCCTCCAGAGGCTATTAGTGTTTCCCCGCACTCATTTTAAAACTAGAGCGGATCAATCATTCCAAGCAGTGGCTCCTAGGCTGTGGAATGACTTGCCTCCCTCTCTACGTTGTGTGAATTCTGTCAAATCTTTTAAAAAGCAATTGGAGACTGCTATTCAAGCAGGCTTTTAGTTAGTCAAGGGGGTTTTATGGTTGTTTGTTTTGTTTTCTATTTGTATTTAAAGATCCCATATTATGCTCATTTTCAGGTTCATAATTGTATTTTAAGGTTGTACCAGAATAGGTTTACATGGTTTAATTTTCAAAAAACACCATATTTTTGTTGTACTGCAGTTCTCTCTCTCACTGCTGCCGCTCCTCTTTTCATCTTGTGTTCAGATAATGGATGCTTTTTATTGTATGTTTCTAAAGGGTGGTGTCCTCGGTATTATTATTGACTGGAGCTGTGACCTGGACTGGTGGGCAGGGAAATGTTACCCCAAGTACAGCTTCCGCAGGCTGGACAGCAAACATCCGGTCAATAATGTGGCTCCTGGATACAACTTTAGGTGAAACCATTGTTAACAAATGCTCATTAATAAATGGATTAAGCTGGGGATAAAAACATTAAAAAAAAAACTTCTTTTAGGTTTGCAAAATACTACAAGACCCAAGATGGAGAGGAAACTAGAACCTTAATCAAAGCATACGGGATCCGGTTTGACGTCATTGTATTTGGAACTGTGAGGCCAGAATAAATCTTTAAGTTGCAAAGACTTCATCCGCTAAAAGTGTGTTCTCTTTGCTCTGACAATACCTGGGTTTGTTCTTTTATCTTGCAGGCAGGAAAATTTGGAATTGTACCAACTATAGTGAACTTGGGTGCAGCATTATCAATCCTCAGATTGGTGAGTAGACATGTTCAGTCCTGTACGTAATATGTGATTAAAAAGAATGCGATTTTCTAGAACATTTGTTGATGTTTTCCTACAGATTCCTGTTGTTACTGACTGGTTTATGCTGTCATGCATGACTAAAAGAGATCGTTACCGCAAATATAAAGTCACAAAATTGAATGAGGATGGGGAAACTGAATTAGTAAGTGAACGATACTTTAAGTTTTACCTTCTACATTCCTCACTGCTTACAGTAATTAGCATTGAATGAAAAAAAATATTTTGTGGGATCAATTTTACATGACAGATTATCTGTTTTCTTCTATTTTTATAAAACAGGTGCCAATGGCAACGGGTACCAGCTATGGAACCCAGTAATATGGGAACATTTTTCTGCAGAGGGAACATGCTGAACCTGCTCTGAAAAAAATGACATAAAAACACAGATCTTCCACATCATTTGAATTCTTCAATAAAACTGTTTAAATGTTGTAAATGAGTGTAGATTTTTGATGAAATGAACATATCTTCTAGCCTGAAACAGAAGACTCCCCCGCACCGCATGGGGGCAGCATAATTTACAGCATAACAAAATGAACAAACACAAGAAAGAGGCTTCTCAGTATGCTGGCAAACAACAGATAACCGAAGCAGAGCTTCACCGTCACAAAAACTTGCCAAAAAAATTGTTTTCCTTACTTATATCGCGTATTTGTTTAGTTAACTAATAATTGTATGTGCAGCAGTGGTGTGCGTTGAGGAGCTAGCTTCGCTGTATAAGCAGCGAACCTGCCAACAGACTAGTTTACGTTAAAACTGTTAGCCTGACAGCTAATACTGCAGTTGGGCAGCTGGTTTCTGCTACCAAGCATCCATGAAGAAACCCAACCGCGGCTTCAATGCTGTAGCTAAACAAGACTGGCCAGCTTGTCTTGAGTTAACGTTAGCTAGTGGGCCGCTTGTCTAAGAAAGAATACAACAGAATGACAGGTGAGTGACTCGACCTGGTGTCAATAACTTCAAACATAACGTTATGAATTGAGCTAGCTTGAAATGTTTAAGTTAGCAGCGTTAGTTTACAATTGTGGAAGTGTAACTAATATTAATAATACAAACACCACGGGTTTTCTCAGAGGATGCGGTCTTGCTGAACGTTCCTGTCATTCGGCAGCTGTTCCACTGGGACTGTGGGTTAGCCTGCTCCAGGATGGTCCTGAAGTAAGTAGTGCACAGCAAAGTTGCTTACTTCTTGAATCAGTGTGTTAATCATTGTTTGCTAGATGTAGCCTACTGCCTAGAAACACGGAACTGATTGACAAGTGTAACACTGGTGCACTACAGTTAACCCACAGGGATTCACAGGCTAGCTGTCTAATCTTGCAGGTATCTCCATCCAGTCAGTGATGAGGAGTTTCAGAGAGCATGCTGGGAGCTCAAGCTGACAGAGAGTGTGTGGACTATTGACCTGGCCTACCTCATGTGCCATCTCGGAATCAAACACTGCTTTTTCACACAGACCCTGGGTGTTGATAAGGGTTTTAGGACTCAGGTACGTTGCAGAGTCTACACCATTGGTACTGTCATAGCAAGATTGTGATGTTCCTAGTTCTGTGTGTATGACAGTGGCTTTGTCTTTTGGTATGGTTTGTAGTCCTTCTATAAGAAACACTTTGATACAGAAGAAGACAGAGTGAATGAGCTCTTCCTTAAAGCAGAGAGCAAAGGTGTGGTGGTAAAGAAATGGTGAGCTTTGTTGTTAATACTTATTCACTTTGACAAGCCACCAGCTTTTGCCTTAGATAAAGTAAATCTAACACATGAAATGTCTTTGTGGATGTCTTCTCATAGCTCTGTGACAGTTCAGGAAATCCAAGCACATCTGGAGCATGGCCACGTTGCCATAGTGCTGGTCAACGCTGTCGTCTTGACATGTGAACTGTGCTCCTCGCCTGTCAAATACTGCTGCTTCCTGCCTGTGGGCCAGAAGTGTTTCTGCAGGAAGCCAGAGTACCAGGGTCACTTTGTGGTATTGTGTGGCTTCAACAGGACTACTGGCTGTGTTTTCTACAACAACCCTGCATATTCTGACCGTGAGTAATCTCATATGTCTAAAGTACAGGCAGAATGTTGCATAACTGTACTGGAATAAGAAAACGGTAACAGAATCCTTTCTGAAAACAGTTTAAAATATAGATTTAATGTCAGAGTTTTTAAAATAGAATGCCAAGAAACAGTGTCAGACGTTACATCAGGACTTGGATGCCCTCATACCTGTTGCCCCTTTTTGCCACATAAAGGGATATTTTCTGTTTTCTTTTTAGATAAAAGTACTGCTGAAAAGATTTGTGGATTAACTGACAGAAAAATATTCACTAGAGATGCACCGATTACAATTTTCTAGGCCGATTCCGATTTTTCATTGAGTTTGAAATGCCAATACCGATTTTAGCCGATTCCGATTTCATTTTTTCTAACCACTTTACAGCACACACAAATATTTATATAAAATTTTGCATAGAACATAGAAAATGTTTTGAACAGGTAATCAATCATTATAAAATAGAACTATATAAATTACGCCTGGTGTGGGAAATTCACACACATCTAAAGTGCAATGTTATGGAAGAACCATCTCCTTCTTTTCACATCCAATATCCAACAAAAAAGTGATATATTTAGCAAACTAAACTTCTGTATGTAAACAGGGAATGGCAATAAAATATAATAATAAAAATAAAATAAATATAGCCTTGCAGTATAAAGATATTTCTCAAAACACACAGGCCTGTTTGAACATCAACAGTAACGTTACCTGAAAACAGTGTGTAGTTCCTTTTTTAGCAAGTTTGCTTTATTTGACATTGTGCATAAATGTCGTTACCTGAAACAGATGATTTAACGTCACCGCTCATTTTACACACAGTTTAGCAGCAAAACTAAATGCTGAGGGAAGATTACTATGTTTTTAATGTTGGTTTTGAGTGCTATGCACCCCCACGTTTTAAACAGTAATGTTAATACAGCGTGTCGGAGGAATTGCCTACACTGTCTCCTGCAGCGGGGCAACAGAAGGAGAGGGACCGTCACCACAGCGTTCGCTAAAGTTAGCTTCTTGTCTCATCCGGGGTCTGATAAACAGTTAATTCAGTCTGGATTTTACAATTACAACACAAAGAAAGCGGAAGGTAACGGACTTCCGAAAAGAGTCACATCTAGCAGAATTTTCGGCTGAACAAGAGCAATCCCGAAAGTGGAATGTCGTGGCTATAGACTGTGTAAAGTAAAAGAATAATTTAAAGTATTTCAATTCATCCTGAGGGGGAACATGAATGTCTGTACCAAATTTCATGGCAATCCATCCAATAAATGTTGAGATATTTCACTCGTGATTGTGACACTAGAGGAAACACAGACAGACACTGCTAGTGGCTAAAAACAGGAAAAAGACAATTAGCTGACTCTTGAACTACTATAATCCTTTGACTGTTACTGTAGTAACAAGGTGTGTGTGTGTGTGTGTTTTTATATTCAGGGGTGTGCTGCACCAGCGTCAGTAACTTTGAGGAGGCTCGGCGGAGCTATGGGACAGATGAGGATATCCTGTTGGTCTTTAAGGAGAGTTGATGGACAGTGAAGATAGGTTTGGATTTTGCTCTTCTCCTCAGCTCATCATTGTAGTGATCTTCCGATGCTGCAGGTTCGACAGTCTCGGACCTGCGGCTCCCCCTGGTGTCGGTTGTCGCAGATCCCCTGGGCCCTCTCCGGTGCTAATGAGCCCAACTGATGACGCAAGATTAACCACTCTTATTCCCTCCTACACTGTCAGTACCACTCGACCCGTAAATGATCAACACCTGGGAGTTTGAATAATCTAAGTTGAATTTATTTTTTTGAGATAAGCAGATAGTTCAAATGTATTTTATTGCATCTTTGTTGAATTTTAATGACCCATATTGGAGCTGTTGAAATCTCAAAGTGTGAGTATTTCAGATTTGTGAAACTGCAGTGGATAAAATGCGGGAATCATGACATAGAATAGGAATTACCAGGAAATAGTGTGCGCATCATTCAGGGCTGATGATGACAACATTTTAGTGTATGTAATTTATTTGTCCTGTTAAGTTTTTGAAGTCCTGAAGAGGTTCGTCAGCAGCCACCAGCCTCACCTCCACTTGCCTTTTTAAAAGAAATCCTTCTAACTCACCTCTCCGTCACTTTTTTATTCTGATGATTCTATCGACAGGGAATACAGGAAGTAGTTTTGAGAGTCTCAGGTAATTTTTGCTCTAAAGTGTGACTTGCGTGTCAAATGACAACTAGTTCAATGCAAAACCCCAAAGGTTGTCTGTGGAAGTCAATCTGCCTGCAGAAGAACATGGACAATGGATTGACATACTGAAACATGAACTCATCAGTTTTATTCACTTAACAGCTCGGCATTTTGTGTTTTGGTGTCGTGGCAACATGCTGGATAAATAGAACGCCGTATGGTTGTTTTGATCGGGTGGCAGTACAAAGGAGTAATTCTGACTCATGTTCTCTGTTGTGAAAACTAGGTTGTTTCCTCATTGTCACATAGTTTTATTTTGGTATTGTGTATATGTTTTTGCACTACACTTTAAACCAGACATAATTATGTTATTTAAATAAATACAAAATGTACCATGTAATTGCTTTTCTGAATAAATAAAAAATGATGTATTCCTGGTTGTGTTTTTTGAGAAGAACAAACAACACATTTTGAACCACAAACCTTTTTTTTATCAAACAGAGGGGCATTTATTATATGTTGTGATAAAAGGATTTGAACATATGCTCCACCCTTGTCCTTTATTTAATTGAGACACTTCCATTTTAAACCCTAATTTTATACTTTCATTTTGCCGTAGATTGGCACAATCTGATCAGGGCTCTTTTTTCATATCTAAGTTATTAATATAGGCCATTCCAATATTAGCCAGCTAGTATGAGCCTCATATAACCAATGTGGTTCTTGGGAGGATGGATTTAATAATCATGAACAAAGTTATCTTAAACATCAGTAGTCCAACCGTATTTTCCCTAAAGCATATTAACCTAATATCTATCGAGTAGATTATCAACACTATACAATCTATGAATTGAATAATTAATAATTGTCATAATGGTTGTACATTTTGATGTGAGGTCACCAAACTCTTTGTGCTAAGAACAATAAAGATGTAATATTTTTCCTGCAGTAGGTGCAACAAAGTTCACTAGATAAATGCTTTCATTTGATTGATTCATTTGATCATTTAATGATTAGAACAATTTTCTATTGGTGCCTCTAATGAAAATTTGTTGGATGCATCTTATAAAGTGTTGCAGATAATTGTTTGACCTTAAAGCGAGACTGGGGCTGGACGATGTAAATGTCTATCTTATATATTTTTTGTTTATCATTTCTATCGCAGTGTTGAAAAACCCGCAGCCCAATTCTGTTACAGCAACATTTACATCACTTGGACATGGTATGTTCTGATCCTTGCGTGTTATATTCATTTTGCACTATAGTTCTCAATAAAATGACAAAATTCTTAGTACTTTTCATTCGTAGTATGAAGTATTCAATTATACATTATATTATATATTATATTACATTATATTATATATCATACAGGACTATACAAAAATAGGCTTTACCATGTGGTTATTTCATATAGACTATTTTCTTTATTGAATTACCAGAAAACATGCTATATATCGTGATGTGTATTGTTATCAAGGTATGAAATGACCTATATTAGGATACAAAATTTGGGGCATATTGCCCATCCCTAAGCAAGACTAAGTTCATTTTTGAAAGACAAGTCATTTTTTGTTGTACTGATTAAAAGTTGAATTCATATGCAATAAAACAAGCCCTTGTTCAATTCAATCCACTCAGCTGCTACAGCCTTACTTGGTCTGGTTAGTCCTTTGGCTTACAGACAGTGGCTAACTATAGTTAATGTTAGCAAACTTAAGATAGATATTAATGTGTAACTCACTGACTTTGTGAACCTTCCCTACCTTATGCTACAGTTACAAAAAACTGTTTTAGCATTTAGCATTAACCCATAATTGGCACTTCTGGCTGCAGCGGCTGCTGTTCAGCAACAGTTACGTGGTCTCGCTTTAAGGACTTGTTGATCTGTCAACAGCTCCATATACATTTTTAGACAACTGAAAAAGCCATGCTTGTGTTAAATGATCAACAATGAAATCAAGAAAAAAATAGTTATCCCCTTATAAAGAACACTGGTTTGACTTTGAATGTAGTGTTCTGCCATAAAGCGATGGAACCAAGAAAATGCCAACAATCTGACATACAAACAAATATAGACAAATTATGCAGAAGAAAAAGGACCCCCTCAAAAAAGAGATGCTTCGTCTCAAGGGGTTTTTCCTAATAAAACAATCCCCAGCTTTAGGGAAAAAGAAAAGAACTGAACTTGGTTTGTTTCACACTTAAATCTACTATAGTAGAACATCATCTACTCCTTCACTATGTTGGGTTTGAAGTCATGTCTGACAGCCTTGGTAAGTTCCTCTGCATACTCAGAATATCGCCCTGTCATCTGCAAAGTAAGGTACATACATAGATTAACAGTAGTCCAGGAGAATAGATAGATGTTTTTTTGACACAATGGTGTTTACATAATACAAAGCTTCTTAAAACCTTTGCCTCTTTAGCAAGCATGTCTAATATACAACCAACCAATCACTGCAGGACAACACATAGGCCTTTATGGGCTACAACTACACTACTACGTTTTTTGTTTAAAGCTTTAGTGCGTAACTTTTGTATATCAATGAACGTCCGTTACATTCAAGCCATTGCCAAATGAGTTGCTACAAAGCTAATTAAGACTATCAGCTCCACACAACTCTCTCTGTATTTCTCAGTATGGCTATGTTCAGAAAATGGTGTTGTCCGGCAACTTTCACGCTCAGAAAATCAAGTGAAGATTAATACCTCTTCTGAAGCGACCATCATGTTTTTTTAATCCTCCATATCCTCCTTGGCTACAAGTAACTGGGGGTGGGGATGGTGCGCGATCACGGAAGGCTTGTATCGTGTTGGTGCGCCGACAGTTTTGTTGTCATTACTTGGAATTCCTCATGGGAGAGACAGAAACTATGCACTATAGCTTTAAAAACAAATATATTTTCAATTCAACAACTGAATGGAAAAGATATTTGCTAAGTAATGCCTCACATCCACAATAATACGGCATTTCCAAGAATGGAGACTTTGGAAACACTGCTGTCCCCATTTTGGTTTGAAAACACTTGGGTTGTTTTGTATTCTAGACGGGCATGTTCCTTTTGAAACAATGATGCACGTCAGTCGGTCTTATCGGTTAGGTAGGCTTACAAACCTTTTAGTAAAAGTTCCATTTCGTCATCGGTCCAAGCAAATAAATCCCTAGTCTTACTTTTCGTTATTGTTGTTCTTTCTCCAAAGTATTTTTTGTGTTTTCAGCGTATACATTCATGATTGTCAACCGTAGAGTAACGTCAGACAATCTGCTTCCTGTTTACACCAACACGTCCATGCCCAGCATACACAAATGGTCATGTTTTATGCGTTGTCAGATGTGAACATAGCCTCGCTTTGCCAGACCTTCCTCCACAACGGTCTGAGGAGTTTACACAGCATTCCGGGATGGGAGAAAAACGTGCTCTGGTTTATTGCCATTTTTTTAAACCAATCACAATCATCATGGGTGGCGCTAAGCACTGGGCAGAGCCACAGTGACGCTGCAAAGCCCCGGGAAGGAACTTGTTTGGGTGGAACATGTGTACATTCAAAAGATGTTTTAGTCGTGCAACAGAAAACTCAGATTGGACAGATAGTCTAGCTAGCTGTCTGGATTTACCCTGCAGAGATCTGAGGAGCAGTTAACCATAGTCATCATAAATCCGCTGGAGTTTAAAATTACAACACAAAGAAAGCGTAAGGTAATGGACATCCGGCCGAAAAGAGTGAAATCCGGCGGAATTTCCGGCGGCAATGGAGCAATCCTAGACGTGGAACGTCGTGTGTATAGACTAATATGGACGGAGATTAGTTCTACTGGAGCTAAAACTCTTGTGTTGATAGCAGTGTAGATGTAGCATTAAAGTAGGTCAAAATGTGACATACAGGAAGGCAACATATGCAATTCCCAGTTAGTTTTTACCTTAAAACTCCATTTGTCGCTAATTTGTCTGTTCAGGTTGAGATCCATTTCTACCACCAGGAGTCCGTCACGGGTCCTGGAGAGCCCCGGGGTGCGGCTCCCGTCAGGAGCAGCCACATAACTGGATCCATAGAAGTGTCCTAAGTCATGGTGAGCTGCAAAAGTCAGGAAAGCTCTAAGTGGTACTGAAACACTGTATGTAGGACCAAACATGACAGACTAGGAAAACACAAATACATTTATAGATAAAATGAATACTGCAACATCACAAAACATTCAGGTTATCCGTAAGAATAAACATACTAATACACATTTACAGGTTAAAGAAGCTAAATGAAAATGAAGCTAATTTTCTCAATTCTAGGAAATAAATCTCTTACCTTTTTTTCCATCACCAGATGTGAATTCACTTTTGAAATGTTCCTGTGTGAAATACACAAATAAACATAAAGTCACACTGGCTCCCAACAGTGACTGAGCTCAGTTGAGACCCCTGAAGAGGGCCATAGCTACCACAACCTATTGCTGTGTAACTTACAATTTTGGGAAGAATTTGGTGTGTACATAGTCTTATCACTAATGTATGATTTCTTGAGAATTTGGCGAAACATGTCCAACTAAGAAAAGTGCTAATTCTGTTGATGAATATAACTAATCAGGGTTAATCATCTGAGGGTCTTTTGCACAAATGTAAACTTTTTTTATTTTTTATTTAATGAATTATCTTTTTATATGTGAGGCCATTAACCACAAAATCACTTTTGTGATTCACACATTTCAGTTAGATAAAAAAAAAACAATACAAAAGTTTTTAAAATGACTAAAATACTTACCAGATGAAAAAGTAGAGGGAAAAGTTTCTATAAAACTAAAAGCAGTGATTTTTCAGCAATAAATTTTATTATTTTGTGGTTGGTTTTCTTTCCTGGTTCCTGTAAGCGCGGCAGCGGTCAGCAACAAACTATTTCAAAATAAAAGCTTGTGAACGACATACTTTTATAATAATAAAAAATAATAATAAAAACTGCGATAATGCGCGATAAAATAATTCTCGGCGTTAATTAATTAATGCGTTAACGCGCAACCCACCTCCACTCCAGCTCCTCCTTTTAAACTTATATTCATCTTGTCTGACTTAATCAATGTCATGTCTGTTGTCATTGATGCAGCTCTGTTCTGTACCCTAGGGGGATCCTGCCACTGCTGCTCTCTCTGCTTAAGGCTTTCCACATATGCACGTGGAAGAGAGGGGAGGCCCCAGAAAAGAGCCATTATGCCAAATACAAATTGCAGATGAATAAAATCTATTCATTGAAAAAGTGGTCCTGACTGAACTTATGGAAACGGCATATATTGGAGATCACTTTCATGTTTCGGCAGTGAGCCACAGATGTGCCAGTGTTTCGGCCCAACAATATCTCAGTTGACTGAAAACACAGGGTACAGGCTGAAGAAAATGATGACAAAAGGGAAAGAAGAGATGGCCTTTGATTTAAAAAAAATTACGATATCTTAATTTTTTTTTATCATTTACAACAGCTTTTTATAGCATTTACAACAACAAAAGCCTTTTATAAAATGTTGTAAAATGATGAATGTTTTCTAACCAAACCAGATTGAAAGAAAACAACACTTTGTCTAAAATCTGGCTACGACCATGAACTTGATTGTCAAAAGTGCAACTCTGTGTGCTCTCATATGCTGTCATTTATCAGACCTCTGTGAATGATTGCAGACAGATTGCAGTTCTAGAGACTGACTTACCGTCCCAACACGGTTGATTGCACAAGTGAAACAGTGGTTAGCTATTGCTGCATTCCTGGCCTCAATGGACCACATCGGCTCACTGTAGACAAGAAAAAACATTATTGTTGATGTAAATAAAACAATAACTAACAACAACTTCAGTACAGTATAGTATATAGCAACAGCAATAGGTTTAGTTTCGGAGGGAATAAAGGGAATAGGTACCACTTTTCAATTAAATTTGATTTATAGTGTCAAATCACAACAGATCGAGTAGGTCTAGACCACACTCAAAAAATTCCTTTGGTGCGATAGTTGCGAGGAAAAACTTCCTTTTAACAGGCAGAAACTTCGGACAGAAACTGGCTCTTGGTGGGCGTTGTGACAATTTATGATGAAAATAGAACACAAAATAACTGCCAACTAAAACCCGATTTTAATGAAAAGAGAAAACAAAAAATAATCACAGGCTAAAACCAGTGGTATAGTCTAGTTTACTTTACTATACTATATACTATAGAGTATACTGTGATCTTTCCCTCCCAGCTTCATAATCGCCAGTCCCAGAGTGACGCGTCCCAGAGCGTCAACCCCATGAGTATTTTATAACGTTATTTTATTTATTTATTTTTTTCAAATTTGCACTGGATGACTGCCAAGCAACTGTGTTGTTGTTCCTATGCGACTTGCAAGACAGGCGGGGTGAATTTATAAACGTAAGTGTGAAAGTTCTGTCACAAAAAACAATCGTTGTTACGTATCCACTGGTAAACACTTAATACCAAAACAATTTGACATCTTTGTAGCAATTGTTAATGCAGTAATGCCAGGAGGAATACTACTTACTCCATTGAGTCTATTACCTGAGAGCTCCAACAGTAGCTGAGGGGTTGAAGATAATCTCTGCTCCATTCATACTGTACATGAACCAGTTGAGAGGGTGATGGCGCCCGTAGCAGATATTAACAGCAATGTTCCCAAACTGTGTCTGGAACACTGTGTGGCCAGTGTTGCCCTCCATATAATATGTAGACTGAGTGTAAAAGAAACACAGTGAACAAAGCACTTTGCCTAATTTCATACAGGTGCATGTAAGGAAATCATGCACTAACCTCATTAAAGTCTCCGATCCTGGGAATATGGTTCTTCCTGCTCTTTCCCAGCACATTTCCAGAGTTGGAGATCACCACTGCTGTGTTCCACAGAGTACTGTGCAGCCCCTCTCGCTCCAGAATTGGAGAAACAACTACCATGTTGTATTTTTTAGCCAGCTAATGATGGAATCACAGTGTTATTATTGGGCTTCAGTAGTAAAGCATTGTGGCAGACCTCTGTAATCTCACCTCTTGGCAGAAGCGTGTGGTGTTTCCTTCTTCAGCAGACTCTGCAAACTCCGTCCATGGTTCTTTCTCACGGGTGCAGAAAGCAAAGGGCATGGCTGGGGACAGCAAAAGAAAGGTTAGTTTTGTTAACTGGCCAATATGTAATGTGCAGTTCTGACTAGGGCTGCGTATCATTCAAAACTTTCAGTTATCGTCATCCATACTGTGCATTTGATACCAGTTCCTGAACGTTATCAATTTTTTTAAAATCCATTTTAACAAAAAGATATTACAACATAACACATAACGGTACAAATCTTTTTTTCAGCCACTTTACACCTATTTGACAAATACTGTAGTCAAGCTTCCCAAAATATGTACACACGTGTAAGCCCCGTCTCTGTGCGTTTTTCCTGCATTCCTCTATGATGTGTAATGTTAGACATTCCGCCAAATACAAATTGCAGATGAATAAAATCTATTCATTGAAAAAGTGGTCCTGACTGAACTTATGGAAACGGCATATATTGGAGATCACTTTCATGTTTCGGCAGTGAGCCACAGATGTGCCAGTGTTTCGGCCCAACAATATCTCAGTTGACTGAAAACACAGGGTACAGGCTGAGGAAAATGATGACAAAAGGGAAAGAAGAGATGGCCTTTGATTTAAAAAAAATTACGATATCTTAATTTTTTTTTATCATTTACAACAGCTTTTTATAGCATTTACAACAACAAAAGCCTTTTATAAAATGTTGTAAAATGATGAATGTTTTCTAACCAAACCAGATTGAAAGAAAACAACACTTTGTCTAAAATCTGGCTACGACCATGAACTTGATTGTCAAAAGTGCAACTCTGTGTGCTCTCATATGCTGTCATTTATCAGACCTCTGTGAATGATTGCAGACAGATTGCAGTTCTAGAGACTGACTTACCGTCCCAACACGGTTGATTGCACAAGTGAAACAGTGGTTAGCTATTGCTGCATTCCTGGCCTCAATGGACCACATCGGCTCACTGTAGACAACTACCATGTTGGTAGCCAATCACAAGCATGGTACAAGCATGCTGTATGCTTATTGGCTCACTGACAATGATGAGATCTACTCCTTAGGTATTCATATTTGGTAATGACGGCAAAAGGCATTTTTCAATACTCGATACTAAGGTGGTAATTCAGTCGGTGCATAAAAATATCGAAGTTTGGTGCCCAGCCCTAGTTCTGACTCATTAAAACACTCACTCCAGGTCTCCTGAAAGCAGACAATGTTTACATCGCACATGGCTGCCACTTCAACCATTTCACCAATCCGGCTATGCATGGCATTGACCTGTGGAGGGGACAATCAGAGGGTTTGCACCAGTGACTTTTACCTGCAGCTTTAAGAATGTACAGCACAATGTCCATCTCTATCCAACTGAAATCACGACAGGCCTGTTTAATAACATGTGTCTGAGTCCTGACCTGGTCCAGGATGGGAGCATCAGTGGGCAGAACTATGTGGTTCTGAATGAGTCCCACGCGGATCCTTCTTGGCGGCCTCAGTTGTTCCTGTGCAGCTTCAAACCTGTAACCCTTCAGCTCAAAGTCACGCTCAGCGGCAGCGCTCACAGCACATGCAGGCAGGTCCAACTTCCTGACAGACAAGATTCTTCATGAGTATTTACACAATGGACACCCTTATGTGATGTTTTCAAAACGTGCAAAACAATATACAGGGCTACACCAGAATAGTGATTTGACATTATTCTCAAAATGCATTTGGATATAATTTACATAAAGACATGAGGTAGGTCCGTTTTTGCTAGTCTCTTAATATACACATAGGAAAAGATAGTATTCTAATATTTGAAATACTAAAACTTTAAAAGCAAATAGTCAGATGTTAAGAGGTTGTGCAACACGTATATTGTGCTGCCGTGTTCTATGTTGTATTGTATTATCCTTGTCACTTAGATAAATTGAATGCATTAAAAAACATTTGTAAAATCCTGTCAAATAACATATAAATACCCTTGCATAAAAAACAATGGACACCCAACCAAACAGAAGATAGGAAGAAGATCTAACATTGATTCCTTGTAATAACTGAACTAACTAAATTGTTTACAGGAGTCTTTAAGGCTTTTAAATCGATAGCAAGAAGTGAGCAAAACATTTGCCCCCTTGGTTTCTGTGTATTCTTCAGTGTCAGTCCAAACACCACAGAGCAGAGATCATTTTAGCTGGTTGCAGCTTCTAAAATGTGAAGAATTTCCACTTCTCTTTGTTAGGACTGTTGGTTGGACAGAACGAAGTACTTGAATAGTTTGCCTTAGGAAAAAAGAAGAGGGACCACATTACACCTGTGTTGCGCTCCCTCCACTTAACTTTGAAATCTATCCAAGGATTGGCGCAACCTCACCTGACTGAGCTCCTTCGTGCTCATACTCCAGCAAGAGTGTTGAGATCGGTCAATCTGCTCCTCGTGGATGTGCCAGTAACCAGGCTCATAACCAGAGGTGATCGAGCCTTTGCTGTAGCCGCCCCTAACTTGTGGAAGAGTTTACCATTTCATATTAAAACCGCCCCTACTCTCAAACACTTCAAATCACTGTTAAAACATATACTTTTTTCTCTGGCCTTTCCTTCCAGTTAAGGAAAGATATTATTACCCTTTGTTCGTTTATTAGTTTTCTTTGTGACGTACTCTGTATTCAATTGTTATTTTATTGTTGTTTTTACCTTGTAATGCACTTTGGTCAACCCAGTTGTTTTTAAACGTGCTATATAAATAAATTGACATTGACATTACGCTCTGGCATATTATAAAACGATATTTTACTATTTATGGACATTTTTTGGACAAAATGAGTTATCAATGAAATAATATACAGATGAATCGATAATTAAAGTAATTGTTAGTTGCAGCCCCCTAGTTTGTGATTTACTTCTTCAGTGCATTATTCTCCCTTGAGTATAATTTGGAGATGTGACTCATAAAGAAACAGAGGTCCGGATTAATTACTCCTCTCCAGTTTTTTGCCTGTGTGCATTTCAGCAAAAACACCATTATTACGTGTAGCAAGAGGCCTACTTGGACACAGAAACTAGAACGTTTTAAACCTTTTAATGAGTAATCCTTTCTTTGCACAGGTTAAAGGTTGTGTGTTGAACACTGCAGATCTTTCACAGCTGACCAAAGTCCACGCAACGAAACAGAATAGTAATTTACCAGCAGTGTTGTGCTAGTTACTAAGAAATAGTAACTAGTTACAGTTACTAGTTACTTCATTCAAAAAGTAACTCAATTACTTTATTGATTGGGGTGGTGATGGCGCAGTGGTTAGAACACATGCCTTTGGTGTGGGAGACCTGGGTTCGATTCCCATGATCCATCAACCAATGTGTCCCTGAGCAAGACACTTAACCCCTAGTTGCTCCAGAGGCGTGCGACCTCTGATATACATAGCAATTGTAAGTCGCTTTGGATAAAAGCGTCAGCTAATTGACATGTAATGTAATGTTGATTACTTACACCAAAAAGTAATGCATTACTGTTAAAAGTAACTTTTTAGTTACTTTTTTAAATAACGTTCCCATTAATGCCCTTTTATGCATTATGGTCTATACAAACACAAAACTGACTAAAACAGAAAGTAATTTAAACACTATTTTATTTACGAATAACAAAACAAGCTGATTAATATATTCAGATTCAAAAACTAAAGTGGCTTCTGCCTAAACGCCGGTGACTCCACAGTAGAGACAGGCTGCATGTTTTCAACAACATATCGTGCAATAGCTTTGTTGATCTGTCCCTGGCTAACAATCCGGTTAAAATCTAGTCGCTGTTGTTTGGCTGGAGGGGCTTGACTCACTTCTAGTGTGTACACCGGTTTAGCTTCTAGCTTCATCGCGGCATGTAGTTTCTTGAGGTGCTTCAACAGATTGGAGTTGCTGTTTATCGCAGTAGATAGGACCTTCGAACCAGAAAGACACAGCTTACATTTGACTAAAAGGTTTTTGTCTTTATGCTCAACCAAAGTGAAATAATGAGCATATTTCCACTTTGAGAAACTCGTCTTGCTCTCGCCTTGACTCGACATGACTGCCGCACATACTTGAATAAACGGAAACACGCCCACTGTGCGTCTGCGTGTTTACAGGTTGGCATCCACCAATCCTAAAATGCGTTGCTGCTGTAAACAGGTTAGGCTGTAGCTACACTTCAGCCAAAATTAATTCATTTAAAAAAGTAACGCGGATTACGCACCATATGGTAACGATAACGGCGTTAGTTTATTTAAAAAGTAATGCGTTACAGTATTAGTTACTGTCAAAAGGAACTGCTTTACAGTAACGCTGCCCAACACTGTTTACCAGGGACAAATTGAATAGAAAATGATGTGATCCATAAGACAGTTAAACAATTAGCTACTCTCGCGACAACTCACTGTGTGTCCTTTCCGAATAAGATGCGTTTCACTTCTGACAGCTCGACATCGGGCAGGTGGGACTCCAGAGATTTCTCCAGCGATTCAAACTCACATGCGGACATCTCTGCGTATTCTTCGGGTTTGCGGCTTCACAGCAGCTCCAGTGCAGCTCGTTGACTGATGGATAGGGGCTGTGTGCATCTGCACCTTTTATCTGTTACACTCGTTATGTAAGCCTCTGGGTTTTCACTGGTTGAGTGCAGTGCTTGAAGTGGGAAAAAAAAGGTGCCGGTACTCTCTTGCATTGGCAGATCATCATGACATTTGAGATTTCTATAGTGAAAACCAAAACTTGGAGATATTGCTGGTACAACAATTTATTGTCATTTATTAACTATATAAATGTATGGATTTATTTAAACAAGTTTACATAAATTTAGTGCGTAAGCTATTCAAAAAATCATGTTTTCATTTTAAACATACATGTGGCACAGTGAATCCTTATTAACTATCTATGGATGGCCTACGCGACTAATTTACATATAGGCTAGTATCAATATTGTTTATTTTTTCCACATATAAGCTGATTTATATTTGCTAATATGTTGGAGCCATGTTAAGAAAAAAAAATTCATTCATTCATCAAAACTATACATTTTAACAATAATTTGGTGCTCAAACAGATGCAAAACAGTCAGTCACTCTCAGTGAGTGTGTGTGACAGACAGGGGGAACAGCTTCAGTCCCCTCTCTGTCTGGGCAGCTAGTGACGGGATGCTGCTACATCATGTTTTGCAGCCCAGTTTGTTATCATTAAAAACAAGCCAGCTGTTCGTGGAGCAAAAATACATAATTTGGTCCTTTGACCAACAGTCAGGCCATCAGTGTGTTTCGTTACTCACGTTACTGTTGACGTCGGCGTAACGTTAAGGTTGGTAGCGGCGTTTTATATACTGTCTATGGTAGCGGCAGACTCCTCAACGCCAGCTGTTGCGCTCACATCAACGCTAGCTTGAAGCTCGTGAACCGTACTAGCTACCTCCTGATGTTTCTGGTTGGACTTGGACCTCTGTTGACTTGTCTGGCTCTGGCACACGCCTTCTTTTAGTACCTTTCTGAAGCCAGGCGGCTAACATAACGACTTACAAACTAGACACTTATTTTGTAGTTTCTAGGTTTTCAGCAGTGAAAAATAAATCTGTTATGGTCAGGCTGACGCTGACAGCTTTTTCAAACTAGCGTCCGTGGAGAAGCGAACTTCTGATAGGGTGGGCGGACTGCTTGCCTTTACGTGATTCGTCAAGATCTAAAATGTAAACACGTAGTGCCCTCTGGGTAGTGTAGTTTATGTAACGTTAGGGTCATCTCTCTGGCACTGACGCTTTCTCTGTCAGTGGTAGCGTACCGGCTGCATGCGAGAAGTAGCGGTACGCAAGAAAAAGTGCAGGTACGCTTAAGAGTAAAATGTAGAAGTGCCGGTACTGTGTACCGGTGCGTACCGGCCCACTTCGAGCACTGGTTGAGTGGCGTTACCGTGTTTGTGCAACGGCTGGTAAGGGAAGTTGGGTAACTCTACCAGTTCAGTGCAAGCCCTTAAAACGTACTACTGTTCATTTCACTAGCCAGCATTATATGAGTTGACAGCTCCACCTTGAGATGTGAAGTAAGTATAAGTAGTGTTATATAACAACTCTCCCCCTCACCTGCATCATTGCATGGACTGTGTCTATAAATAAAACATTTGAAAAAATGAATAAATAAATACAGTAAATGAAAAAATACACATAGAAATAAACACATGTATTAATAAATATAGCAATATGCTAAATAAATGAATAAATATGGAACAAAACAAATAAAAGAATGCTGCAGAAATGTTAAGTAGACTAGGCCTACAAGGAAAAAACATTATGCAGACATGGCTCGGGCACTATTGACATTTTTTATACATTTGTTAAACATAGCTTACTTTTTCTATAAACCAAACAAAAATTGTAATGTAATTGTACATTCAGTAATTATAATGTAATCTTAGTTAAAGGATCTAAAAGATGACCCAGATAACCCAGTCATCTTACCTCTAACCTCTTGTCAAGATGACAGAAGGGAACTCTCTAGCAAACTCCAGCATTCGCTGCTTTTGCCACTTTAGAACCTCATTCTTCTCACCCTTCTGGCAATATTCAGAGAGCAACCATACGACCCAGCCGACATCATTTTCAAGAAGCCATCTAAATGACTGTCCAGCATATTTGCCGAATGTGACAACTAACTGGCCTTTCCACATTTCCCCCCCAGATTTCTTTGCAGCTGCCTCTGCCTCTTCGGGATCCAGCCATGCAGGGTTTACTGTTTGGCTGGGGGCCTTTGCCACAGTCTTTGCTAGATCTATGCACTGCAGCTTGGCCTCTCCCTGCCTGTACATGGGGATACTCGGAAGCTGATGCTGCTTGAGGTGAGTGTACAACTGCTGTGAGAAGCTGAAGCTTTTGCCACACTCATCGCAGTAAATCTTTGAAGCTTTGAGTCAGGTTGGACTTCTCTTTAAATTTTTTTTTGCAAACACTGTTTTTATTTCTCTTTCTCTCCATGTTTTAACCTTCACCTGATGTAGTAAAATATGAAGAAATATTAATAATGAATAATAGGCTCAAACCTAAAGGGGGGCACAGATGCAATTTTCTACAAGAAAAATACATAAACAATGTAAATAACATCATACAGAATCCATTTTGTAGACACACACACATCCCTGGAGTTGTAATGAAAGCCCATCACTGCACATATTAGTTTGATAGTGGTTACTCATTAACACACATTAAAAATCATGTGTTCTGTTTACATATCTAAAGCATATTTAGACCTCGAATTTCGACTACACATATATATCTACAGGGTCTGAACAAGCTAGCCAGATGATCTGATGAGGGCTTAAAGGGATACTTCACCGCTGGAAAGCCTAATATATCTTTAAATTGGGTCACCTATGTAGCAGAAATGTGAAAAAAAAAATTTAATTGGTGCCTTCTAGGCCGAGAAAAGCCAGAAAATGTGTTTTTGGCTCATATGGATGAAAGACACCAAATCCCAGAATGCACTTCGCTTCGCTGCTTTGAGTCCATTCCCAAGCCACGCCTACCGCTTGACAGACAGACAGTGAGGCATTCGACTCAACTCAATGTGTTTTATTGTTATTTCAACCATATACACAAAACAACGTTTCATCGTGGCTCGAGTCAATTTAAAATATATAAATACACATTTAAAATATATAAAAACTACATTATATAATAACGACATACGAAACAGGCTACATTTACCGTGCACACACACATTATAGGCTCCGTAAAGTTCAGCTAAGCATACCAGCATTAGGCTTGGTGGGCTGTAAACACCGAGTATAAACACAGCCGTGAATTAGCGTGGGATGTCGAATGGTCGCCATGTAACAGTCACAAACTCCAGCGGTTAGCAGTTAGTTGGATACAAATCACCCCATTTCTGCACCAGTCCGTGTTAACACAGCTCACCTTCATACAGAGCATCTCTAGCTCGGATTGTCGGAAGGCTAGCAGGCCTGGTAGCTGGACAGTCCGGTTCACTGTTGTTCGGCTGGACAGTCCGGTTCACTGTTGCTTTCCCACGAAAGCACAAAACACAGTAGTTTCTGAACTCGCGTTGGGAGCATCGTTGAAGTTGGATGTAGTCCAGTTTGTTGTTTAATGAACGGACACTTGCAAGCAGGATTGATGGGACAGGTGGCCGGCTAGCGTTAGCTCGCTCTGGATGTGCCTTTCCCCCGGCTTGGTGGGCTGTAAACACCGAGTATAAACACAGCCGTGAATTAGCGTGGGATGTCGAATGGTCGCCATGTAACAGTCACAAACTCCAGCGGTTAGCAGTTAGTTGGATACAAATCACCCCATTTCTGCACCAGTCCGTGTTAACACAGCTCACCTTCATACAGAGCATCTCTAGCTCGGATTGTCGGAAGGCTAGCAGGCCTGGTAGCTGGACAGTCCGGTTCACTGTTGTTCGGCTGGACAGTCCGGTTCACTGTTGCTTTCCCACGAAAGCACAAAACACAGCAGTTTCTGAACTCGCGTTGGGAGCATCGTTGAAGTTGGATGTAGTCCAGTTTGTTGTTTAATGAACGGACACTTGCAAGCAGGATCGATGGGACAGGTGGCCGGCTAGCGTTAGCTCGCTCTGGATGTGCCTTTCCCCCGGCTAGCGCTAGCTTCCCACCTAGCCGACGAAGATGTCCCCTACCCGGCTACGAGCGAGTCCGCCGGTCCCCGTGCTGGTCTCGGTGCAGGCGAAGCTCTCGTAGTGGGCCGATTATTCCGTCTGTAATAACGTTTCCTGCATATTCTCTGATGTGTAGCGATGTATCCCGGTGGTACACGTGCGGTAGTTTGAATGCACATCATTGTTGTAAAAGTTTGCTGCTGAGAAGTTCTCTTAATACATCCATGAGAGAGAGCCATAGACAGTAAAAGAAGCTCGGATTGTCGGAGGGCTAGCAGGCCTGGTAGCTGGACAGTCCGGTTCACTGTTGAGCAAAAAACACAGTCTCTGAACTCGCGTTGGGAGCATCGTTGAAGTTGGATGTAGTCCAGTTTGTTGTTAAATGAACGGACACTTGCAAGCAGGATTGATGGGACAGGTGGCCGGCTAGCGTTAGCTCGCTCTGGATGTGCCTTTCCCCCGGCTAGCGCTAGCTTCCCACCTAGCCAACGAAGATGTCCCCTACCCGGCTACGAGCGAGTCCGCCGGTCCCCGTGCTGGTCTCGGTGCAGGCGAAGCTCTCGTAGTGGGCCGATTATTCCGTCTGTAATAACGTTTCCTGCATATTCTCTGCCGTGTAGCGATGTATCCCGGTGGTACACGTGCGGTAGTTTGAATGCACATAATTGTTGTAAAAGTTTGCTGCTGAGAAGATAGAGCAGAGCCCTGTTTAGCAAGGATTCAAGATGGCTGACATTTCGTTTTTTTCCGGCCGAGATCGGCTAGCTTCGGGCGATGGGCGGGTTTAAAACATGCGGAAGTAGGTCCTACTACTGGTTGTAGTCTTTTGCTCTGGCCAAAAAATCTTCCGATGACGCAAAAATCGTCATTTTGCGTCATCGGAAAATTTTTTCCGGACCCCCCAATGCAGATATCTCCTGTCTCAGGGGGATATGAGGGAGGGACGCACGGTCATTCAGAAATACTACCGGGTTTCTACTGATACAAAGCTGAATGCTAAATCGGTGAAGTATCCCTTTAAATACATTTCCAGAGACCGTCAGCCCTCATAAAAGTAGTATCCAAATATAGCCCATTCATCACTCACACACACACAGAGAGAGAGAAAGAGAGAGAGAGAGAGAGAGAGAGAGAGAGAGAGAGAGAGAGAGAGAGAGAGAGAGAGAGAGAGAGAGAGAGAGAGAGAGAGAGAGAGAGACACAACGAAGGGAATACCCTGTGCTGTAAGCTTTTATTTTTATTTTTCATCAGCAGAGGGCGCTGCTCCTTCTTTGCTGGAGACAGAGCTGACAAACAAACTCTATGGAGGATGCAACTTTTTTTGGAAGCAACATCTTCAGCAACTTTTTTGGGAAGCAACATCTTCATTTTAAACTGAAACAAACAATCTTACAGTGTTCAACAATTCAAGTAGGAGTTCAAAATTGTTGCACTTTAACCATATCCATGACTAGCCCTTATAACAAATCACTAATCAGTGAACGACAAACATACTAGTAGGCTAAATCAAATTATTACGGAAGACGACAAGTCACCCACATCTCACTAAAGATAAAGGTGAAAAAATGGAGAAATAATTACAGTCATGAAAAAATAAACATGGAAATAAATAAATGTATTAACCCTTGGATTGTCCTTTGTGTCACGGGGACTTGTTTAGTTTGTTTACATTGTGGCTCCCAGCTTACTATTTCAATTCACTCGGCGTCACCTGCCTCGGCCTTCGAGACCCCCCCCCCCCGTTTGTTTGGTTTCACTTTCTCGCTACAACCCTGAGGCTACTAGCCTTGCGAGGAAGGGATAGAGAGACCCTGCCCGGAGGATATACAATGAGCCAGGCCCAGAGGGAGGGCTCGTCAGCGAGCGTCTGGTGGCCGGGTTTGCCACGGAGCCCGGCCGGGCACAGCCCGAAAAAGCCACGTGGCACCTATCTCTCCAGCCCATGGGCCCACCACCTGTGGGAGGAACCGCTGGGGTCGGGTGCGCTGCCACACGGGTGGCGGTGAAGGTCAGGGGCTTCGACGGACCAGACCCGGGCGGCAGAGGCTGGCTCTGGGGACGTGGAATGTCACCTCGCTGTGGGGGAAGGAGCCGGAACTTTCAACGCACATGTGGGCAATGATGGAGACACATGGAGAGGCGTGATTGGGAGGAACGGCCTCCCTGATCCAAACCAGAGTGGTTGTCTGTTATTGGACTTCTGTGCTAGTCATGGATTGTCTATAACAAACACCATGTTCGAACATAGGGATGCTCATAAGCAGTGTTGTGCTAGTTACTAAGAAATAGTAACTAGTTACAGTTAATAGTTACTTCATTCAAAAAGTAACGCAATTACTTTATTGATTACTTACACCAAAAAGTAATGCATTACTGTTAAAAGTAACTTTTTAGTTACTTTTTTAAATAACGTTCTTTAATGTTCCCATTAATGCCCTTTTATGCATTATGGTCTATACAAACACAAAACTGACTAAAACAGAAAGTAATTTAAACACTATTTCATTTACGAATAACAAAACAAGCTGATTAATATATTCAGATTCAAAAACTAAAGTGGCTTCTGCCTAAACGCCGGTGACTCCACAGTAGAGACAGGCTGCATGTTTTCAACAACATATCGTGCAATAGCTTTGTTGATCTGTCCCTGGCTAACAATCCGGTTAAAATCTAGTCGCTGTTGTTTGGCTGGAGGGGCTTGACTCACTTCTAGTGTGTACACCGGTTTAGCTTCTAGCTTCGTCGTGGCATGTAGTTTCTGGAGGTGCTTCAACAGATTGGAGTTGCTGTTTATCGCAGTAGATAGGACCTTCGAACCAGAAAGACACAGCTTACATTTGAATAAAAGGTTTTTGTCTTTATGCTCAACCAAAGTGAAATAATGAGCATATTTCCACTTTGAGAAACTCGTCTTGCTCTCGCCTTGACTCGACATGACTGCCGCACATACTTGAATAAACGGAAACACGCCCACTGTGCGTCTGCGTGTTTACAGGTTGGCATCCACCAATCCTACAATGCGTTGCTGCTGTAAACAGGTTAGGCTGTAGCTACACTTCAGCCAAAATTAATTCATTTAAAAAAGTAACGCGGATAACGCACCATATGGTAACAATAACGGCGTTGGTTTATTTAAAAAGTAATGCGTTACAGTATTAGTTACTGTCAAAAGGAACTGCTTTACAGTAACGCGTTACTAGTTACCGCCCAACACTGCTCATAAGTGTACTTGGTACCAGAGCACCCTAGGCCGAAGGTCAATGATCAATTTTATAATTGTTTCATCTGATCTGAGACCGTATGTTTTGGACACTCGGGTGAAGAGAGGGGCGGAGCTGTCAACTGATCACCATCTGGTGGTGAGTTGGGTCAGGGGGTGAGGGAAGACTCTGGACAGACCTGGTAAGCCCAAACGGGTGGTGCGGGTAAATTGGGAACGTCTGGAGGAAGCCCCTGTCCAACAGACCTTCAACTTACACCTCCGGTGGAGCTTTTCGTGCATCCCCGTGGAGGCTGGGGGCATTGAACCTGAGTGGACAATGTTCAAAGTTTCCATTGCTGAAGCTGCGGCAGGGAGCTGTGGTCTTAAGGTCTTAGGTGCCTCAAGGGGCAGTAACCCACAAACACCGTGGTGGACACCGGTGGTCAGGGAAGCCGTCCGACTGAAGAAGGAGTCCTTCCGGGATATGTTATCCCAGAGGACTCCGGAGGCAGTTGCAAGGTACCGAGGGGCCTGAAGGGCTGCAGCCTCAGCCGTGAAAGAGGCAAAGCAGCGGGTGTGGGAGAAGTTCGGAGAAGCCATGGAGAAGAACTTTCGGTCGGCACCAAGGCGCTTCTGGAAAACCGTCCGCCACCTCAGAAGGGGGAAGCGGGGAACCATCCAAGCTGTGTACAGTAAGGATGGGACGTTGTTGACCTCAACTGAGGAGGTAATAGGGCGGTGGAAAGAGCACTTTGAGGAACTCCTAAATCCAGCTGATGCGCCCTCTTTGTTAGAGGCAGAGCTGGAGGATGACGGGGGATTGTCGTCCATTTCCCTGGTGGAGGTCACTGAGGTAGTCAAACAACTCCACAGTGGCAAAGCCCCAGGGATTGATGAGATCCGTCCAGAAATGCTGAAAGCTCTGGGTGTGGAGGGGCTGTCTTGGTTGACACGCCTACTCAACATTGCGTGAAAGTCTGGGACAGTGCCAAAGGAGTGGTAGACCGGGGTGGTGGTTCCCCTGTTCAAAAAGGGGGACCAGAGGGTGTGTACCAATTACAGGGGTATCACACTTCTCAGCCTCCCTGGTAAAGTCTACTCCAAGGTGCTGGAAAGGAGGGTTCGGCCGATAGTCGAACCTCAGGTTGAAGAGGAACAATGTGGATTCCGTCCTGGGCGTGGAACAACGGATCAGCTCTTTACTCTAGCAAGGATCCTGGAGGGAGCCTGGGAGTATGCCCATCCAGTCTACATGTGTTTTGTGGATCTGGAGAAGGCATATGACCGGGTCCCCCGGGAGATTTTGTGGGAGGTGCTGCGGGAGTATGGGGTGAGGGGGTCCCTTCTCAGGGCCATCCAATCTCTGTATGACCAAAGCAAGAGCTGTGTCCAGGTTCTCGGCAGTAAGTCAGACACGTTCCAGGTGAGAGTTGCCCTCCGCCAGGGCTGCGCTTTGTCGCCAATCCTGTTTGTAGTATTTATGGATAGGATATCGAGGCGTAGTCGTGGTAGGGAGGGGTTGCAGTTCGGTGGGCTGGGGATCTCATCGCTGCTCTTTGCAGATGATGTGGTCCTACCTGGAGTGCCTTCTCCAGGTAGGGAATGAGTCCTTACCCCAAGTGAAGGAGTTTAAGTACCTTGGGGTCTTGTTCACGAGTGTGGGGACAATGGAGCGGGAGATTGGTCGGAGAATTGGCCATTGAATACCATTGAATACTTCACAGAGACCCAAAGGCCGAGGTTGCGGTAGTAGTGAAACACAATGGAATACAGGACAGTTCACAGAGACCCAAAGGCCGCGGTAGCAGTGAAATACAATGGAATACTGCCCAGGTTCCCAGAGACCCAAAGGCCGAAGGCCGCGGTAGTAGGAAAATATCATTGAATACTTCACAGAGACCCAAAGGCCGAGGCCGCGGTAGTAGTGAAACAAAATGGAATACAGGACAGTTTGCAGAGACCCGAAGGCTGCAGTAGCAGTGAAATACAATCAAATACCACCCAGGGTCTCTGGGACCCAAAAGCTGCAGTAGCAGTGAAACACAATGGAATACGGCCCAGGCTCCCAGAGACCCAAAGGCCAAGGCCACGGTAGTAGTGAAATACGATGGAATACCGGCCAGGGTCTCTGGGACCCAAAGACAGAGGCCGCGGTAGTAGTGAAACACAATGGAATACAGGACAGTTCGCAGAGACTCAAAGGCCGCGGTAGCAGTGAAATACAATGGAATACCGCCCAGGCTCCCAGAGACCCAAAGGCCGAGGCCACGGTAGTAGTGAAATACGATGGAATACCGGCCAGGGTCTCTGGGACCCAAAGGCAGATGCCGCAGTAGTAGTGAAACACAATGGAATACAGGACAGTTCGCCTGGACAGAAAGGCCGCAGTAGCAGTGAAATACAATTGAATACCGCCCAGGGTCTCTGGGACCCAAAGGCCGCGGTAGCAGTGATATACAATGAAATACCGCCCAGGCTCCCAGAGACCCAAAGGACGAAGGCAGCGGTAGTAGCGAAATACCATTGAATACTTCACAGGGTCCCAGAGACCCAAAGGCCAAGGCCACGGTAGTAGTGAAATACGATGGAATACCGGCCAGGGTCTCTGGGACCCAAAGACAGAGGCCGCGGTAGTAGTGAAACACAATGGAATACAGGACAGTTCGCAGAGACTCAAAGGCCGCGGTAGCAGTGAAATACAATGGAATACCGCCCAGGCTCCCAGAGACCCAAAGGCCGAGGCCACGGTAGTAGTAAAATACGATGGAATACCGGCCAGGGTCTCTGGGACCCAAAGGCAGACGCCGCAGTAGTAGTGAAACACAATGGAATACAGGACAGTTCGCCTGGACAGAAAGGCCGCAGTAGCAGTGAAATACAATTGAATACCGCCCAGGGTCTCTGGGACCCAAAGGCCGCGGTAGCAGTGATATACAATGAAATACCGCCCAGGCTCCCAGAGACCCAAAGGACGAAGGCAGCGGTAGTAGCGAAATACCATTGAATACTTCACAGGGTCCCAGAGACCCAAAGGCCGAGGCCAAGGTAGTAGTGAAATACGAGGGAATACCGGCCAGGCTCTCTGGGACCCAAATGCAGAGGCTGCGGTAGCAGTGAAATACAATCGAATACCGCCCAGGGACTCTGGGACCCAAAGGTCGAAGGACGCGGTAGTAGTGAAACACAATGAAACACAGGACGGGTCCCAGAGACCCAAAGGTCGCAGTAGCAGTGAAGTACAATCGAATACCGCCCAGGGTCTCTGGGACCCAAAGGCAGCAGTAGCAGTGAAACACAATGGAATACCGCCCAGGCTCCCAGAGATCCAAAGGTAGTAGTGAAATACGATGGAATACCGGCCAGGGTCTCTGGGACCCAAAGGCAGAGGCCGCGGTAGTAGTGAAACACAATGGAATACAGGACAGTTCGCATAGACTCAAAGGCCGCGGTAACAGTGAAATAAAATGGAATACCGCCCAGGCTCCCAGAGACCCAAAGGCCGAAGGCCGCAGTAGTAAGGAAACACAATGGAACACAGAATGGGTCCCAGAGACCCAAAGGCAGCGGTAGCAGTGAAATACAATCGAATACCAATCAGGGTCTCTGGGACCCAAAGGCCACGGTAGCAGTGGAACACAATGGAATACCGCCCAGGCTCCCAGAGACCCACAGGTCGAGGCCACAGTAGTAGTGAAATGCAATGGAATACCAGCCAGGGTCTCTAGGACCCAAGGGCAAAGGCCGCAGTAGTAGTGAAACACAATGGAATACAGGACAGTTCGCAGAGACACAAAGGCCGCAGTAGCAGTGAAATACAATTGAATACCGCCCAGGGTCTCTGGGACCCAAAGGCCGCTGTAGCAGTGAAATACAATGCCACAATAGTAGTGAAATACGATGGAATACCGGCCAGGGTCTCTGGGACCCAAAGGCAGAGACCGCGGTAGTAGTGAAACAAAATGGAATATGGCCCAGGCTCCCAGATACCCAAAGGCCGAAGCCACGGTAGTAGTGAAATACAATGGAATACCGGCCAGGGTCTTTGGGAACCAAAGGCCGCGGTAGCAGTGAAACACATTGGAATAACGCCCAGGCTCCCAGAGACCCAAAGGCCGAGGCCACGGTAGAAGTGAAATACGAAAGAATACCGGCCAGGGTCTCTGGGAACCAAAGGCCGCGGTAGCAGTGAAACACATTGGAATAACGCCCAGGCTCCCAGAGTCCCAAAGGCCGAGGCCACGGTAGAAGTGCAATATGATGGAATACAGGACAGTTGGCAGAGACCCAAAGTCCGTGGTAGCAGTGAAATACAATCGAATACCGCCCAGGGTGTCTGGGACCCAAAGGCCGCGGTAGCAGTTAAACACAATGGAATACCGACCAGGCTCCCAGAGACCCAAAGGACAAAGCCACGGTAGTAGTGAAATACAATCGAATACCGCCCAGGGTCTCTGGGACCCAAATGCCGCGGTAGTAGTGAAACTCAATGGAACGCAGGACGGGTCCCAGAGACCCAAAGGCCGCGGTAGCAGTGAAACACAATGGAATACCGCCCAGGCTCCTCGAGACCCAAAGGCCGAAGGCTACGGTAGTAGTGAAAAACAATGAAAGACAGGTCGGGTCCCAGAGACCCAAAGGACGTGGTAGCAGTGAAATACAATCGAACACCGCCCAGGCTCCCAGAGACCCAAAGGCAGAGGCCACGGTAGTAGTGAAATACGATGGAGTACTGGCCAGGGTCTCTGGGACCCAAAGGCAGAGGCCGCGATAGTAGTGAAACACAATGGAACACAGGACAGTTCGCAGAGATCCAAAGGCCGTGGTAGCAGTGAAATACAAAGGAATACCGCCCAGGCTCCCAGAGACCCAAGGGCCGAAGGCCACTTTAGTAGTGAAACAATGGAACACAGGAAGGGTCCCAGAGACCCAAAGGCCACGTTAGCAGTGAAATACAATTGAATACCAACCACAGTCTCTGGGACCCAAAGGCCACGGTAGCAGTGAAATACAATCCCACGATAGTAGTGAAATACGATGGAATACCGGCCAGGGTCTCTGGGACCCAAAGGCAGAGACCGCGGTAGTAGTGAAACACAATGGAATACTGCCCAGGCTCCCAGAGACCCAAAGGCCGAGGCCACGGTAGTAGTCAAATGCAATGGAATACCAGCCAGGGTCTCTGGGACCCAAAGGCAGAGGCCGCGATAGTAGTGAAACACAATGGAATACAGGACAGTTCGCAGAGACCCAAAGGCCACAGTAGCAGTGAAACACAATGGAATACTGCCCAGGCTCCCAGAGACCCAAAGGCCGAGGCCACGGTAGTAGTAAAATACGATGGAATACTTCACAGGGTCCCAGAGACCCAAAGGCAGAGGCCGCGGTAGTAGTGAAACACAATGCAATACAGGACAGGGTCTCTGGGACCCAAAGGCCGCGGTAGCAGTGAAACACAATGGAATATGGCCCAGGTTCCCAGAGACCCAAAGGCCGATGGCCACGGTAGCAGTGAAATACAATGGAATACCGCACAGTGTCTCTGGGACCCAAAGGCAGAGGCCGCGGTAGTAGTGAAACACAATGGAATACGGGACAGTTCGCAGAGACCCAAAGGCCGCAGTAGTAGTGAAACACAATGGAATACAGGACAGGGTCTCTGGGACCCAAAGGCCGCGGTAGGAGTGAAACACAATGGAATATGGCCCAGGCTCCCAGAGCCCCAAAGGTCGAAGGCCGCGGTAGTAGTGAAACGCAATGGAACTCAGGACGGGTCCCAGAGACACAAAGACCGCGGTAGCAGTGAAATACAATCGAACACCAACCAGGGTCTCTGGGATCAAAAGGCCGCGGTAGCAGTGAAATACATTGGAATACCGCCCAGGTTCCCAGAGACCCAAAGGCCGATGGCCACGGTAGCAGTGAAATACAATGGAATACCGCACAGTGTCTCTGGGACCCAAAGGCAGAGGCCGCGGTAGTAGTGAAACACAATGGAATACAGGACAGTTCGCAGAGACCCAAAGACCGCAGTAGCAGTGAAATACAATTGAATAACACCCAGGTTCTCTGGGACCCAAA
Source organism: Gymnocephalus cernua (assembly GCA_023631565.1). NCBI lineage: Eukaryota > Metazoa > Chordata > Actinopteri > Perciformes > Percidae > Gymnocephalus > Gymnocephalus cernua. Next base: position 26,724,952 of record CM042425.1, read on the forward strand.
GGCCGCGGTAGCAGTGAAACACAATGGAATACCGCCCAGGCTCCCAGAGACCCAAAGGCCGAGGCCATGGTAGTAGTGAAATACGATGGAATACTTTACAGGGTCCCAGAGACCCAAAGGCCGAAGGCCGCAGTAGTAAGGAAACACAATGGAACACAGAATGGGTCCCAGAGACCCAAAGGCAGCGGTAGCAGTGAAATGCAATGGAATACCAGCCAGGGTCTCTAGGACCCAAGGGCAAAGGCCACAGTAGTAGTGAAACACAATGGAATACAGGACAGTTCGCAGAGACACAAAGGCCGCAGTAGCAGTGAAATACAATTGAATACCGCCCAGGGTCTCTGGGACCCAAAGGCCGCGGTAGCAGTGAAATACAATGCCACAATAGTAGTGAAATACGATGGGACCCAAAGGCAGAGACCGCGGTAGTAGTGAAACAAAATGGAATATGGCCCATGCTCCCAGATACCCAAAGGCCGAAGCCACGGTAGTAGTGAAATACGATGGAATACCGGCCAGGCTTTCTGGGACCCAAAGGCAGAGGCCGCGGTAGTAGTGAAACACAATGCAATACAGGACAGTTCACAGAGACCCAAAGGCCGCGGTAGCAGTGAAATACAATCGAATACCACCCAGGGTCTCTGGGACCCAAAGGCAGAGGCCGCGGTAGTAGTGAAACGCAATGGAACACAGGCCAGGGTCCCAGAGACACAAAGGCCGCGGTAGCAGTGAAATACAGTCGAATACCAACCAGGGTCTCTGGGATCAAAAGGCCGCGGTAGCAGTGAAACACATTGGAATACCGCCCAGGTTCCCAGAGACCCAAAGGCCGATGGCCACAGTAGCAGTGAAATACAATGGAATACCGCACAGTGTCTCTGGGACCCAAAGGCAGAGGCCGCGGTAGTAGTGAAACACAATGGAATATGGGACAGTTCGCAGAGACCCAAAGGCCGCAGTAGCAGTGAAATACAATTGAATACCACACAGGGTCTCTGGGATCCAAAGGCCGCGGTAGCAGTTAAACACATTGGAATACCGCCCTGGCTCCCAGAGACACAAAGGCCAAGGTCACGGTAGTAGTGAAATACGATGGAATACCATCCAGGCTCTCTGGGACCCAAAGGCAGAGGTCGCGGTAGTAGTGAAACACAATGGAATACCGCCCGGGGTTTCTGGGACCCAAAGGCCGCGGTAGCAGTAAAATACAATCGAATACCGCCCAGGGTCTCTGGGACCCAAAGGCCGCGGTAGAAGTGAAACACAATGGAATGCCGCCCAGTCTCCCAGAGATCCAAAGGCCGACGCCACAGTAGTAGTGAAATACGATGGAATACCGGCCAGGGTCTCTGGGACCCAAAGGCAGAGACCGCGGTAGTAGTGAAACACAATGTAATACAGGATGGGTCCCAGAGAGACAAAGGCCGAAGTAGCAGTGAAATACAATTGAATACCGCCCAGGGTCTCTGGGACCCAAAGGCCGCGGTAGCAGTGAAAAACAATGGAATACAGGAGAGTTCGCAGAGACCCAAAGGCTGCAGTAGCAGTGAAATACAATCGAATACCGCCCAGGCTCCCAGAGACCCAAAGGCCGAGGCCACGGTAGTAGTGAATCACGATGGAATACCGGCCAGGGTCTCTGGGACAAAGGCAGAGACCACAGTAGTAGTGAAACACAATGGAATACAGGATGGGTCCCAGAGCCCCAAAGGCCGCAGTAGCAGTGAAATACAATCGAATACCGCCCGGGGTTTCTGGGACCCAAAGGCCGCAGTAGCAGTGAAATACAATCGAATACCGCCCGGGGTTTCTGGGACCCAAAGGCCGCGGTAGCAGTGAAACACAATGGAATACCGCCCAGGGTCTCTGGGACACAAAGGCAGAGGCCGCGGTAGTAGTGAAACACAATGGAATACAGGACGGGTCCCAGAGACCCGAAGGCAGCAGTAGCAGTGAAGTACAATTGAATACCGCCCAGGGTCTCTGGGACCTAAACGCCGAAGGCGGCGGTAGTAGTGAAACACAATTCAACACAGGATGGGTCCCAGAGACCCAAAGGCCACAGTAGCAGTGAAGTACATTCAAATACCGCCCAGGTTCTCTTAGACCCAAAGGCCGCAGTAGCAGTGAAACACAATGGAATACCACCCAGGCTCCCAGAGATCCAAAGGTAGGAGTGAAATACGATGGAATACCATCCAGGGTCTCTGGGACCCAAAGGCAGAGACAGCGGTAGTAGAGAAACACAATGGAATACAGGACAGTTGGCAAAGACCCAAAGGCCATGGTAGCAGTGAAATACAATCGAATACCGCCCAGGGTCTCTGGGACCCAAACGCCGAAGGCCGCGGTAGTAGTGAAACAATGCAACACAGGACGGGTCCCAGAGACCCAAAGGCCGCAGTAGCAGTAAAGTACAATCAAATACCGCCCAGGGTCTCTTGGACCCAAAGGCCGCGGTAGCAGTGAAACACAATGGAATACAGCCCATGCTCCCAGAGACCCAAAGGCCAAGGCCACGGTAGTAGTGAAATACGATGGAATACCGGCCAGGGTCTCTGGGACCCAAAGGCAGAGGCCACGGTAGTAGTGAAACACAATGGAATACAGGACAGATCGCAGAGACACAAAGGCCGCAGTAGCAGTGAAATACAATCGAATACCGCCCAGCGTCTCTGGGACCCAAAGGCCGCGGTAGCAGTGATACACAATGGAATACCGCCCAGGCTCCTGGAATACCGCCCAGGCGGCATAGGCCGCAGTAGTAGTGAAACACAATGGAATACAGCACAGTTCGCAGAGACACAAAGGCAGCAGTAGCAGTGAAATACAATTCAATACCGCCAAGGGTCTCTTGGACCCAAAGGCCGCGGTAGCAGTGAAATACAATGGAATAGGCTACCGCCCAGGCTCCCAGAGACCTAAAGGCCGAGGCCGCAGTAGTAGTAAAACACAATGGAGTACAGGACAGATCGCAGAGACCCAAAGGCCGAGGCCACGGTAGTAGTGAAATACGATGGAATACCGGCCAGGGTCTCTGGGACCCAAAGGCATAGGCCGCGGTTGTAGTGAAACGCAATGGAACACAGGACGGGTCCCAGAGACACAAAGGCCGCGGTAGCAGTGAAATACAATTGAATACCAACCAGGGTCTCTGGGATCAAAAGGCCGCGGTAGCAGTGAAACACATTGGAATACCGCCCAGGTTCCCAGAGACCCAAAGGCCGATGGCCATACCATCTTACGGCCATACCACCCTGAACACGCCCGATCTCGTCTGATCTCGGAAGCTAAGCAGGGTTGGGCTGGGTCAGTACTTGGATGGGAGACCGCCTGGGAATACCCGGTGCTGTAAGCTTTTCTTTTTCTTTTTCATCAGCAGAGGGCGCTGCTCCTTCTTTGCTGGACACAGAGCTGACAAACAAACTCCATGGAGGATGCAACGTTGTTTTGGAAGCAACATCTTCACCAACTTTTTTGGGAAGCAACATCTTCATTTTCAACTAAAACAAACAATCTTACAGTGTTCAACAATTCAAGTAGGAGTTCAAAATTGTTGCACTTTAACCATATCCATGACTATCCCTCATAACAAATCACTAATCAGTGAACGACAAACATACTAGTAGGCTAAATCAAAGTATTACGGAAGACGACAAGTCACTCACATCTCGCTAAAGATAAAGGTGGAAAAAATGGAGAAATAATTACAGTCATGAAAAAATAAACATGGAAATGGTTAAATGTATTAATAAATATAGCAACAGGCTGAAACAAGGTATAATTATGGAACAAAACAAATCAAAGAGTGCTTAAAAATACACAAGTGTTAATTAGAGTACAAAAAAAGAGCCAAAAAGCAATTCAACTTCTTGATCGCAAGATGAATTTAGTTGAACTATACCAGCAAGCTACTGCAAAATGTATAGGTGCACTACCAGTGCGATGACATGTACTTCAGTACTCCTCAACCCCACACTGCGTATTCCACACTTTTGAGAACCTTTAGGTTTTCTCATCTATAAATTGCTCGTTTTCACACTCTTTACTCGCTTACGGCCATACCACCCTGAACACGCCCGATCTCGTCCGATCTAGGAAGCTAAGCAGGGTCGGGCCGGTCAGTACTTGGATGGGAGACAGCCTGGGAATACCCAGTGCTGTAAACTTTTCTTTTTCATCAGCAGAGTGCGCTGCTCCTTCTTTGCTGGACACAGAGCTGACAAACAAACTCCATGGAGGATGCAACGTTGTTTTGGAAGCAACATCTTCACCAACCATTTTGGGAAGCAACATCTTCATTTTCAACTAAAACAAACAATCTTACAGTGTTCAACAATTCAAGTAGGAGTTCAAAATTGTTGCACTTTAACCATATCCATGACTATCCCTCATAACAAATCACTAATCAGTGAACGACAAACATACTAGTAGGCTAAATCAAAGTATTACGGAAGACGACAAGTCACTCACATCTCGCTAAAGATAAAGGTGGAAAAAATGGAGAAATAATTACAGTCATGAAAAAATAAACATGGAAGTGGTTAAATGTATTAATAAATATAGCAACAGGCTGAATCAAGGTATAAATATGGAACAAAACAAATCAAAGAGTGCTTAAAAATACACAAGTGTTAATTACACTACAAAAAAAAGAGCCAAAAAGCAATTCAACTTCTTGATCGCAAGATGATTTTAGTTGAACTATACCAGCAAGCTACTGCAAAATGTATAGGTGCACTACCAGTGCGATGACATGTACTTCAGTACTCCTCAACCCCACACTGCGTATTCCACACTTTTGAGAACCTTTAGGTTTTCTCATCTATAAATTGCTCGTTTTCACACTCTTTATTCGCTTATGGCCATACCACCCTGAACATGCCCGATCTCGGAAGCTAAGCACGGTCGGGCCAGGTCAGTACTTGCTTCAAGAAGTTGAAGCAATTCAACTTCTTGATCGCAAGATGAATTTAGTTGAACTATACCAGCAAGCTACTGCAAAATGTATAGGTGCACTACCAGTGCGATGACATGTACTTCAGTACTCCTCAACCCCACACTGCGTATTCCACACTTTTGAGAACCTTTAGGTTTTCTCATCTATAAATTGCTCGTTTTCACATTCTTTACTCGCTTACGGCCATACCACCCTGAACACGCCCGATCTCGGAAGCTAAGCAGGGTCGGGCCGGGTCAGTACTTGGATGGGAGACCGCCTGGGAATACCCGGTGCTGTAAGCTTTTCTTTTTCTTTTTCATCAGCAGAGGGCGCTGCTCCTTCTTTGCTGGACACAGACCTGACAAACAAACTCCATGGAGGATGCAACGTTGTTTTGGAAGCAACATCTTCACCAACCATTTTGGGAAGCAACATCTTCATTTTCAACTAAAACAAACAATCTTACAGTGTTCAACAATTCAAGTAGGAGTTCAAAATTGTTGCACTTTAACCATATCCATGACTATCCCTCATAACAAATCACTAATCAGTGAACGACAAACATACTAGTAGGCTAAATCAAAGTATTACGGAAGACGACAAGTCACTCACATCTCGCTAAAGATAAAGGTGGAAAAAATGGAGAAATAATTACAGTCATGAAAAAATAAACATGGAAGTGGTTAAATGTATTAATAAATATAGCAACAGGCTGAATCAAGGTATAAATATGGAACAAAACAAATCAAAGAGTGCTTAAAAATACACAAGTGTTAATTACACTACAAAAAAAGAGCCAAAAAGCAATTCAACTTCTTGATCGCAAGATGAATTTAGTTGAACTATACCAGCAAGCTACTGCAAAATGTATAGGTGCACTACCAGTGCGATGACATGTACTTCAGTACTCCTCAACCCCACACTGCGTATTCCACACTTTTGAGAACCTTTAGGTTTTCTCATCTATAAATTGCTCGTTTTCACACTCTTTATTCGCTTATGGCCATACCACCCTGAACATGCCCGATCTTGGAAGCTAAGCACGGTCGGGCCAGGTCAGTACTTGCTTCAAGAAGTTGAAGCAATTCAACTTCTTGATCGCAAGATGAATTTAGTTGAACTATACCAGCAAGCTACTGCAAAATGTATAGGTGCACTACCAGTGCGATGACATGTACTTCAGTACTCCTCAACCCCACACTGCGTATTCCACACTTTTGAGAACCTTTAGGTTTTCTCATCTATAAATTGCTCGTTTTCACATTCTTTACTCGCTTACGGCCATACCACCCTGAACACGCCCGATCTCGTCCGATCTCGGAAGCTAAGCAGGGTCGGGCGGGGTCAGTACTTGGATGGGAGACCGCCTGGGAATACCCGGTGCTGTAAGCTTTTCTTTTTCTTTTTCATCAGCAGAGGGCGCTGCTCCTTCTTTGCTGGACACAGACCTGACAAACAAACTCCATGGAGGATGCAACGTTGTTTTGGAAGCAACATCTTCACCAACCATTTTGGGAAGCAACATCTTAATTTTCAACTAAAACAAACAATCTTACAGTGTTCAACAATTCAAGTAGGAGTTCAAAATTGTTGCACTTTAACCATATCCATGACTATCCCTCATAACAAATCACTAATCAGTGAACGACAAACATACTAGTAGGCTAAATCAAAGTATTACGGAAGACGACAAGTCACTCACATCTCGCTAAAGATAAAGGTGGAAAAAATGGAGAAATAATTACAGTCATGAAAAAATAAACATGGAAGTGGTTAAATGTATTAATAAATATAGCAACAGGCTGAATCAAGGTATAAATATGGAAAAAGCAATTCAACTTCTTGATCGCAAGATGAATTTAGTTGAACTATACCAGCAAGCTACTGCAAAATGTATAGGTGCACTACCAGTGCGATGACATGTACTTCAGTACTCCTCAACCCCACACTGCGTATTCCACACTTTTGAGAACCTTTAGGTTTTCTCATCTATAAATTGCTCGTTTTCACACACTTTACTCGCTTACGGCCATACCACCCTGAACACGCCAGAGTTTGAGGAAGTGTGACGTCACAGAGCAGCAGCAGTGAGCGGAGACGCAATTGTTTGGTGAGCGTTGGAGGAGGATTTCTTTTTTGTTTGGAAACTTTTTGAGAGCCTGAAATACGGTATATTTTATTTATTTTTGGAGTTTTATCCTCGCCCCCTTGCAGCGGATGCTGTTAGGGGGACGCCCTGAGTTGGATTTATTTCCCCGTTTCTTTTTTTTTTTTTTCCCTCATGTTCGGGAATTGTTTGAAGCGAACGGAGACGCGAGGGAGGAAGATGGAAAACGCACAGCAGCAAAACGAAGGCAGAAAAAAGAGTGAAATGGAACAAGAGCCAAGACGAGACGAGGAAAGTATGGAGGAAGACAGAGAAGATTCAAGAGGAGAAGAGTTAAACAATAAAAATGCGGAAATGAAACAGACAAGTGAGTTTTTTGGAGCAAAAACCGGAGAAGCAAGTGCGGAGACAATGGCTGAGAAGGGAGAGACGACAACGACGGAGGGGAAGACAGAAGAAGCGAGAAAAGAGATGGATGACAAAATGCGAGTTGCAGAGGGAGGACGAGAGGGAAAACGGCGAGACGAAACAACGGAGGTGGGGGTGAGACAGATGACGAGTGAGGACAGCTTAACACAGACAGCAGCGGAGGAACAGACGAGAGCGGATTTACGGGAGAATGTGGAGTGCAGGAAGACAGCAGAACTGGAGCATGCAGCGACGGAGGAGCTACAAACAAGGGGACCAAGACTGGAGAGACAAGGACGGCAGGGGGAAGAGATGGCAGCACCAAGGACGGTGAAAGAACGTGTGGCCGCTTTGACAGCGGTGGCGGAGGGGACGGAGAAAAAGCGAGGCGGAATTGCAGCAGTGGAGGAAATAGGAGCAGGTGCGGCAGGAGTAATGGCACATGCTCCGAAAACAAGATCAGAGGTGGAACAGACGAAAAAGTATGATAACATGCTGACTGTGAGAATTGAAGCTGTATCGCCCAAAGAAATTCCAATTTTGGAAGTCATGACTAAGATACGTTTCCAGGCGGGAGGTTTGATGGCGTGTAGGAGACTGGGTTGGAATGAATACGAAGTGACTTTGAGTACTGCTGCTGGTAAATTAAAATTATTGCAAGGATTTCACATTGATGACAATGTGTTCACGGTAACGGAGCTATGCAATCAAGATACCATGGTCTCGTTCCTGAAATTGCCGGCCTACACAACAGACGCGGAGATATTATCAAAACTGAAACTCTGGGGAGTAACGCCTGTATCTACAATACGAAGAAGGATGTGGCCAGGTACGAATGTGGCGGACGGTACACGTTTTGTGAAGGTCCGCTTCGAGGGAACAGTAAAATCATTGCCATACTCTGCAAAATTTGATACGGCACGAGGACCGCAGTTTTTCCGAGTCATACATGACCACCAAAAGAAGGTGTGCCGTATCTGCTTAGACCCGCAGCACCTGATGAAAGACTGTCCAAGTTTCTTCTGCTACAAGTGCAAAGAGCAGGGACACTATGCCAAGGAGTGCTACAAGGAGGTAAGAAAGTGTGAAACATGCATAAATGCTCTTGATGTTTGTTCTTGTCACTCTGAAAATAGAGAATCAGATTTGCTTTTTGAAGATGACCACAATGTTGAAATTGACAAACAAATAACAGGGGATGATGGAGATGATGATGATAATTCAGAAATTGATGAGATAAATAACAATCAAAATGAGGAAAAAGGAGAATATCAATTTGAGTCTGACAATGAGGAAAACGATGAGAGTATGCTGATAACAAGCAATGCACAAACTGTTGTGGTGAGTGAGACTGAGAGAGATGCAAAGGAAACCGAGACAGAACAGAGTCAGGTTGGCATCGTCTCGTTAGATCCTGATAACCTTAATTGGGTAATACAAAGCGATGTAGAAACTCCCTCACAAAATGACCAGAAAGGTGGGAGCGAGCTACAAGCTAGCGCGCCCTCCACCTCACAGGGAATAGGATTGAAGGAGAGCTACAATATAGAATCAGAGAATCTGAAGTCTACTCAGATAAACACAGCAGTTGTGCACAACAGTTTGATGGAAAACTCTGAGTTACTGAGTCAAAATGTTCTCTATCCACAAATGCCTAATGTAGGGATGTGGCAGGTTCCGAAACATTTTAATAAACAAGTGAAAAAAAGAGTGGCTAGAGTGGCAAAGCAACCTTATTGAGAATAGTTTAATGCATTCATGTCATTGCTTTTTATGTTTCACACTTTTTTGCATCATTATGCTTCTCTTGGCATCCCTCAATGCAAACGGACTGAGAACTGAAGCAAAGCTGGAATCGATACTGAGACAAATCCCTTTTGACATTCTATGCATCCAAGAAACAAAGTGGGATCAAGAAAAGGAAACGGATGTGAGAAGGCAGTGGAAAGGACAAATGTACGTAAGTAATGGCACGAGTCGGAAATGTGGCGTGGCAATTCTGCTGAACACTGGAGATATAGATAATATTAATGTAATCCATAAAGACACTGATGGCAGAATGTTGATAATTGACTGTACTTACAACAAAATAGACATGAGAATAATCAATATATATGCACCAAACGTGGAGAAAGAAAGAAGACTTTTTTTTAAGAATTTGGATAGATGGTGCACCCAGCACACAGTGATTTTGGGGGACTTCAATATAGTTCAAACTAAATTTGAGATTTCAATGAACAATGTCTTTAAGACAGATACGAGCAGAAAAGAATTACAGTATCTAATGATTAGTAAAAATATGTGTGATGTATGGAGAACTTCAAATCCTGAAAAACAACAGTTCTCAAGAAAGCAAGTAGTGAACTATATTATGAAACAATCAAGAATTGACCTGTGTGTAGCATCAAATTACATGTGCAAGTACATAACGAATCAAAAATATGTACACGTTACAGGGAGTGATCATAGTGCTTATATGTGTACATTAGAAACTCTAGGTCAAAAGAGAGGTGGTGGTTTGTGGTGTCTTAACAACAGTTTATTGGAAGACGTTTTGTTTCAAAAATCAATGACAAAAATGTTGACTGATGCTAATTATGAGATATTTTTAAATGACGATATTTTTGAATGGTGGTTAGAATTGAAAAGAAGAATCAAACAGAGATGCATATTATATAGTAAGGAAAAAAAACTAATGGAGTCAAGAGAAGAAACAGAAATAAGAACAGCAATGCAAACTGAAATAGACAAAATGGAAAATGATAGTGACCTAATGAACAATACTGCGAGGATTTCGACAGAAAAATATGAATGTTTGAAATTAAAACTGAATAAAATAGAAGAGAACAAATGTAAAGGGGCAGCGATAAGAGCAAAAATTCAGAATTACCTGGAGGGGGAGAGATGCACTGCTTTTTTCCTAAGGTTAGAAAAAGGGAAACGGAAAAAGACACATATTGAAGAGTTGATTTCTCAACAAGGAGAGTCAATAATAGATATAGAGGGAATACGTACAACTGTTTATAAATACTATAAAAATTTGTTTACGAGTGAACCACCTGAAGTGATACATGTAAATAGGGTGTTGTCAAAAATGAAAAAAACAATTAATTTGGGGGAAAAGCAATGGTGTGATAGTGATTTCACGGAGGCAGATATAGAACAGGCTGTCACAGGACTAAATAACAACAAAAGTCCAGGATTGGATGGACTGACAGCAGAGTTTTATAAAGCATTTGAAAACCTATTGATTCCTATACTAAAGCATATTTACACGGAAATACAGAAAAATACAGAAGTACCGGACTCCTTTGCAAGTGGAGTAATAAACATTTTTTACAAGAACAAGGGAGAAAAAACCAACTTGGATAACTATAGACCAATCAGTTTGCTAAATATTGATTATAAAATATTCACAAAAATCATAGCCAATAGAATGAAACAAGTAATAGCATCAATTGTGAGCAATACACAATCATATAGCATACCAGGAAAAGATATATCGGACTCAATAATTACAATAAAGGATACTGTGAGAACTATGGCAAAAGGGAATGGATTTTGGCTAGGAGTAGACATACAAAAAGCGTTTGACAGAGTGGAACACTCTTTTTTGTTAGCAACAATAAAAAAATTTGGTTTTGGTGAAAGAATGATTGGTTGGATCAAAATGCTTTATGGGAAGGCAAAAAGCTGCATAAAATGTAATGGAACACTAACAGACTTCTTTTCTGTGGGAAGATCTATAAGGCAAGGGTGTCCAATGTCATCGCTTTTATATAGCTTGGTAGCGGAACCTTTTGCTATGCTAATTGAAGATGAAGATGGAATAAAGGGTATATCCTTAACTCAAGAAATGAGAATTAAATTAGTACAATATGCGGATGACATTAATTTTTTTGCAACATCAAGTGGAGAAGTGGATTTATTTCTTAAACTTATGAAAAGCTATAGCTTGGCTTCAGGTGCTAAAATAAATGAAAAGAAATCAGAGATAACAGCATTTGGGGTAGATCAAAGTGAACTAACAAAATGGGAGTTTCAGGTTGTTAACGAACCAAGAAAAGTGTTGGGCATCTATGTGGGAGGAGATGAAGAAGGAGCATGTACGAAAACTTGGAATGTTGTAATTGAAAAACTAAGTAAAGTGTTGAATATGTGGAAATTAAGGAACTTATTGATAAGAGGTAAGGTACTGGTAGTGAATAATTTAATTTTTTCTTTACTCACCCATATCATAACAACATGTGCAGTCCCAAAGTGGGTAATTGAAAAAGTTAATCGAATTGTGAATGATTTCATTTGGAAATCGAAAGGCGTGAGTATTAAGCATGGGGTGATGGTTAATAGGATAAAGTATGGGGGTTTAAATTTGATAGACATAGGGGTTAAAAGAGACGCACTAAGGGTGAAATTCGTGGGGAAATATTTGAATGTAACTTGTATGGCTCAATGGAAAGCATACTTTGAAACAATACTTTTGAACTTTGGAACAAATAATAAATACAACCTTTGTATGATAAGAACGAACAAAAACTTACCTCACTTACCCAGATTCTACATCGAAGTCTTTGAAGCATGGAGCAAAACACTACCGTCGCTGGAAATCGTCTGTGAAAATAAAAGTCACGTCATGAACTTACCTTTTATCAATAATCCAACCTTTGAGTCGAACGGGAGAGTTCTGGAGAATAAAACTATAATAGATGCAGGGTACAATAAAATTGGGGAGACTTGCAACAATAGAGGTCGCATTGATGCAAATGTTTTAGTTTCAAAACTCAAGTTGAAAGGTTTCAAGTTCACTGTGGGTAAAATACTTTTATGTGACAAAATTATGAATGGTATGAAATCTGAATGGTACAATTTGATGAAAGAAAAAATATGGGATAGAAGTGATGATTCCTTTTTATTTACCCTGTGCAGAAACGATAAAAATGAGAATATAAGTAAAACAAGTACAAAAATATGGTATGATATACTGAGACAAAAAATAACGGCAATACCGATAACCAATGCAGCTTGGCGTAGAAATATCCCAACCTTGACAGTGGAAAGAATCTGGAGCAATATAGTCGTTAAACATACATCACCTGTCATGTTTCATTTAGATTTCAAGTTAAGACATAGAAGAATTTTCACGGGTGAAATTTTGCATCAGATTAACAGAAATGTGAGTAGAGAATGTAAAATATGCTTGAAAGGCGTTGAAACTCTAGAGCATATTTTTATCAATTGCACAGGTTTAAAAAGACTGCATGAGAATTTGAGGACCATGTTAAAGAGACAGTGCTTTTTGGATATGGTGAATGAGAATGAATGGAATATATGTTTGATTTTTGGCGTGAAAGAGTTCAAAGGAAATCTGAATTTAATTAATTTGATTTTGTGTTTAGCAAGGAGAGCTATATATCAAAGGAGAAATCTGGCTTTTTATGAAGACAAGTATGTTTGTGTATGGGGTTTTTTTGTACGTCAATTCAACTTTTTATTTCAAATGCTTTTTTCCCAGGGGGTAAATTTCTTTTCTGATAAGTTTATGGGTGAGAATGATTTATTTTCAATAGCTGAGGATGGAAAATTGATGATTCATTTATGATTTATTTTCTTCTATTCGAGTGTAGGAGTTTTGTTTGCTTTACGGTAGTATAATAGTGTCAAAAAGTGTGTATGATGTAATTTTTGTGTATATAGATTTTGTATAATAATGGAAATTGTATATGTTTAAGTGAAATTTGTAAAATGAAATGAAAAATGATATTTTTGATACAAATAAAAGATAAAAAAAACACGCCCGATCTCGTTCGATCTCGGAAGCTAAGTAGGGTCGGGCCGGGTCAGTACTTGGATGGGAGACCGCCCGGGAATACCCGGTGCTGTAAGCATTTCTATTTCTTTTTCATCAGCAGAGGGCACTGCTCCTTCTTTGCTGGACACAGAGCTGACAAACAAACTCCATGGAGGATGCAACGTTGTTTTGGAAGCAACATCTTCACCAACTTTTTTGGGAAGCAACATCTTCATTTTCAACTAAAACAAACAATCTTACAGTGTTCAACAATTCAAGTAGGAGTTCAAAATTGTTGCAATTTAACCATATCCATGACTATCCCTCATAACAAATCACTAATCAGTGAACGACAAACATACTAGTAGGCTAAATCAAAGTATTACGGAAGACAACAAGTCACTCACATCTCGCTAAAGATAAAGGTGGAAAAAACTGGAGAAATAATTACAGTCATGAAAAAATAAACATGGAAGTGGTTAAATGTATTAATAAATATAGCAACAGGCTGAATCAAGGTATAAATATGGAACAAAACACATCAAAGAGTGCTTAACAATACACAAGTGTTAATTACAGTGCAACAAAAGAGCCAAAAAGCAATTCAACTTCTTGATCGCAAGATGAATTTAGTTGAACTATACCAGCAAGCTACTGCAAAATGTATATGTGCACTACCAGTGAGGTGACATGTACTTCAGTACTCCTCAACCCCACACTGCGTATTCCACACTTTTGAGAACCTTTAGGTTTTCTCATCTATAAATTGCTCGTTTTCACACTCTTTACTCGCTTACGGCCATACCACCCTGAACACGCCCGATGTCGTCCGATCTCGGAAGCTAAGCAGGGTCGGGCCGGGTCAGTACTTGGATGGGAGACTGCCTGGGAATACCCGGTGCTGTAAGCTTTCCTTTTTCATCAGCAGAGGGCGCTGCTCCCTCTTTGCTGGACACAGAGCTGACAAACTCCATGGAGGATGCAACATTGTTTTGGAAGCAACATCTTCACCAACTTTTTTGGGAAGCAACATCTTCATTTTCAACTAAAACAAAGAATCTTACAGTGTTCAACAATTCAAGTAGGAGTTCAAAATTGTTGCACTTTAACCATATCCATGACTATCCCTCATAACAAATCACTAATCAGTGAACGACAAACATACTAGTAGGCTAAATCAAAGTATTATGGAAGACGACAAGTCACTCACATCTCGCTAAAGATAAAGGTGGAAAAAATGGAGAAATAATTACAGTCATGAAAAAATAAACATGGAAGTGGTTAAATGTATTAATAAATATAGCAACAGGCTGAATCAAGGTATAAATATGGAACAAAACAAATCAAAGAGTGCTTAAAAATACACAAGTGTTAATTACACTACAAAAAAAGAGCCAAAAAGCAATTCAACTTCTTGATCGCAAGATGAATTTAGTTGAACTATACCAGCAAGCTACTGCAAAATGGATAGGTGGACTACCAGTGCGATGACATGTACTTCAGTACTCCTCAACCCCATACTGCGTATTCCACACTTTTGAGAACCTTTAGGTTTTCTCATCTATAAATTGCTCGTTTTCACACACTTTACTCGCTTACGGCCATACCACCCTGAACACGCCCGATCTCGTTCGATCTCGGAAGCTAAGTAGGGTCGGGCCGGGTCAGTACTTGGATGGGAGACCGCCTGGGAATACCCGGTGCTGTAAGCATTTGTATTTCTTTTTCATCAGCAGAGGGCACTGCTCCTTCTTTGCTGGACACAGAGCTGACAAACAAACTCCATGGAGGATGCAACGTTGTTTTGGAAGCAACATCTTCACCAACCTTTTTGGGAAGCAACATCTTCATTTTCAACTAAAACAAACAATCTTACAGTGTTCAACAATTCAAGTAGGAGTTCAAAATTGTTGCACTTTAACCATATCCATGACTATCCCTCATAACAAATCACTAATCAGTTAACGACAAACATACTAGTAGGCTAAATCAAAGTATTACGGAAGACGACAAGTCACTCACATCTCGCTAAAGATAAAGGTGGAAAAAATGGAGAAATAATTACAGTCATGAAAAAATAAACATGGAAGTGGTTAAATGTATTAATAAATATAGCAACAGGCTGAATCAAGGTATTGATATGGAACAAAACAAATCAAAGAGTGCTTAAAAATACACAAGTGTTAATTACACTACAAAAAAAGAGACAAAAAGCAATTCAACTTCTTGATCGCAAGATGAATTTAGTTGAACTATACCAGCAAGCTACTGCAAAATGTATAGGTGCACTACCAGTGCGATGACATGTACTTCAGTACTCCTCAACCCCACACTGCGTATTCCACACTTTTGAGAACCTTTAGGTTTTCTCATCTATAAATTGCTCGTTTTCACACTCTTTACTCGCTTACGGCCATACCACCCTGAACATGCCCGATCTCGTCCGATCTCGGAAGCTAAGCACGGTCGGGCCAGGTCAGTACTTGCTTCAAGAAGTTGAAGCAATTCAACTTCTTGATCGCAAGATGAATTTAGTTGAACTATACCAGCAAGCTACTGCAAAATGTATAGGTGCACTACCAGTGCGATGACATGTACTTCAGTACTCCTCAACCCCACACTGCGTATTCCACACTTTTGAGAACCTTTAGGTTTTCTCATCTATAAATTGCTCGTTTTCACACTCTTTACTCGCTTACGGCCATACCACCCTGAACACGCCCGATCTCGGAAGCTAAGCAGGGTCGGGCCGGGTCAGTACTTGGATGGGAGACCGCCTGGGAATACCTGGTGCTGTAAGCTTTTCTTTTTCATCAGCAGAGGGCGCTGCTCCTTCTTTGCTGGACACAGAGCTGACAAACAAACTCCATGGAGGATGCAACGTTGTTTTGGAAGCAACATCTTCACCAACCTTTTTGGGAAGCAACATCTTCATTTTCAACTAAAACAAACAATCTTACAGTGTTCAACAATTCAAGTAGGAGTTCAAAATTGTTGCACTTTAACCATATCCATGACTATCCCTCATAACAAATCACTAATCAGTGAACGACAAACATACTAGTAGGCTAAATCAAAGTATTATGGAAGACGACAAGTCACTCACATCTCGCTAAAGATAAAGGTGGAAAAAATGGAGAAATAATTACAGTCATGAAAAAATAAACATGGAAGTGGTTAAATGTATTAATAAATATAGCAACAGGCTGAATCAAGGTATAAATATGGAACAAAACAAATCAAAGACTGCTTAAACATACACAAGTGTTAATTACACTACAAAAAAAGAGCCAAAAAGCAATTCAACTTCTTGATCGCAAGATGAATTTAGTTGAACTATACCAGCAAGCTACTGCAAAATGTATATGTGCACTACCAGTGAGGTGACATGTACTTCAGTACTCCTCAACCCCACACTGCGTATTCCACACTTTTGAGAACCTTTAGGTTTTCTCATCTATAAATTGCTCGTTTTCACACTCTTTACTCGCTTACGGCCATACCACCCTGAACACGCCCGATGTCGTCCGATCTCGGAAGCTAAGCAGGGTCGGGCCGGGTCAGTACTTGGATGGGAGACTGCCTGGGAATACCCGGTGCTGTAAGCTTTCCATTTTCATCAGCAGAGGGCGCTGCTCCTTCTTTGCTGGACACAGAGCTGACAAACAAACTCCATGGAGGATGCAACGTTGTTTTGGAAGCAACATCTTCACCAACTTTTTTCGGAAGCAACATCTTCATTTTCAACTAAAACAAACAATCTTAGAGTGTTCAACAATTCAAGTAGGGGTTCAAAATTGTTGCACTTTAACCATATCCATGACTATCCCTCATAACAAATCACTAATCAGTGAACGACAAACATACTAGTAGGCTAAATCAAAGTATTACGGAAGACGACAAGTCACTCACATCTCGCTAAAGATAAAGGTGGAAAAAATGGAGAAATAATTACAGTCATGAAAAAATAAACATGGAAGTGGTTAAATGTATTAATAAATATAGCAACAGGCTGAATCAAGGTATAAATATGGAACAAAACAAATCAAAGACTGCTTAAAAATACACAAGTGTTAATTACACTACAAAAAAAGAGCCAAAAAGCAATTCAACTTCTTGATCGCAAGATGAATTTAGTTGAACTATACCAGCAAGCTACTGCAAAATGTATAGGTGCACTACCAGTGAGGTGACATGTACTTCAGTACTCCTCAACCCCACACTGCGTATTCCACACTTTTGAGAACCTTTAGGTTTTCTCATCTATAAATTGCTCGTTTTCACACTCTTTATTCGCTTACGGCCATACCACCCTGAACATGCCCGATCTCGTCCGATCTCGGAAGCTAAGCACGGTCGGGCCGGGTCAGTACTTGGATGGGAGACCGCCTGGGAATACCCGGTGCTGTAAGCTTTTCTTTTTCTTTTTCATCAGCAGAGGGCACTGCTCCTTCTTTGCTGGACACAGAGCTGACAAACAAACTCCATGGAGGATGCAACGTTGTTTTGGAAGCAACATCTTCACCAACCTTTTTGGGAAGCAACATCTTCATTTTCAACTAAAACAAACAATCTTACAGTGTTCAACAATTCAAGTAGGAGTTCAAAATTGTTGCACTTTAACCATATCCATGACTATCCCTCATAACAAATCACTAATCAGTTAACGACAAACATACTAGTAGGCTAAATCAAAGTATTACGGAAGACGACAAGTCACTCACATCTCGCTAAAGATAAAGGTGGAAAAAATGGAGAAATAATTACAGTCATGAAAAAATAAACATGGAAGTGGTTAAATGTATTAATAAATATAGCAACAGGCTGAATCAAGGTATTGATATGGAACAAAACAAATCAAAGAGTGCTTAAAAATACACAAGTGTTAATTACACTACAAAAAAAGAGACAAAAAGCAATTCAACTTCTTGATCGCAAGATGAATTTAGTTGAACTATACCAGCAAGGTACTGCAAAATGTATAGGTGCACTACCAGTGTGATGACATGTACTTCAGTACTCCTCAACCCCACACTGCGTATTCCACACTTTTGAGAACCTTTAGGTTTTCTCATCTATAAATTGCTCGTTTTCACACTCTTTATTCGCTTATGGCCATACCACCCTGAACATGCCCGATCTCGTCCGATCTCGGAAGCTAAGCAGGGTCGGGCCGGTCAGTACTTGGATGGGAGACAGCCTGGGAATACCCAGTGCTGTAAACTTTTCTTTTTCATCAGCAGAGTGCGCTGCTCCTTCTTTGCTGGACACAGACCTGACAAACAAACTCCATGGAGGATGCAACGTTGTTTTGGAAGCAACATCTTCACCAACCATTTTGGGAAGCAACATCTTCATTTTCAACTAAAACAAACAATCTTACAGTGTTCAACAATTCAAGAAGGAGTTCAAAATTGTTGCACTTTAACCATATCCATGACTATCCCTCATAACAAATCACTAATCAGTGAACGACAAACATACTAGTAGCCTAAATCAAAGTATTACGGAAGACGACAAGTCACTCACATCTCGCTAAAGATAAAGGTGGAAAAAATGGAGAAATAATTACAGTCATGAAAAAATAAACATGGAAGTGGTTAAATGTATTAATAAATATAGCAACAAGCTGAATCAAGGTATAAATATGGAACAAAACAAATCAAAGAGTGCTTAAAAATACACAAGTGTTAATTACACTACAAAAAAAAGAGCCAAAAAGCAATTCAACTTCTTGATCGCAAGATGAATTTAGTTGAACTATACCAGCAAGCTACTGCAAAATGTATAGGTGCACTACCAGTGCGATGACATGTACTTCAGTACTCCTCAACCCCACACTGCGTATTCCACACTTTTGAGAACCTTTAGGTTTTCTCATCTATAAATTGCTCGTTTTCACACTCTTTACTCGCTTACGGCCATACCACCCTGAACACGCCCGATCTCGGAAGCTAAGCAGGGTCGGGCCGGGTCAGTACTTGGATGGGAGACCGCCTGGGAATACCTGGTGCTGTAAGCTTTTCTTTTTCATCAGCAGAGGGCGCTGCTCCTTCTTTGCTGGACACAGAGCTGACAAACAAACTCCATGGAGGATGCAACGTTGTTTTGGAAGCAACATCTTCACCAACCTTTTTGGGAAGCAACATCTTCATTTTCAACTAAAACAAACAATCTTACAGTGTTCAACAATTCAAGTAGGAGTTCAAAATTGTTGCACTTTAACCATATCCATGACTATCCCTCATAACAAATCACTAATCAGTGAACGACAAACATACTAGTAGGCTAAATCAAAGTATTATGGAAGACGACAAGTCACTCACATCTCGCTAAAGATAAAGGTGGAAAAAATGGAGAAATAATTACAGTCATGAAAAAATAAACATGGAAGTGGTTAAATGTATTAATAAATATAGCAACAGGCTGAATCAAGGTATAAATATGGAACAAAACAAATCAAAGACTGCTTAAACATACACAAGTGTTAATTACACTACAAAAAAAGAGCCAAAAAGCAATTCAACTTCTTGATCGCAAGATGAATTTAGTTGAACTATACCAGCAAGCTACTGCAAAATGTATATGTGCACTACCAGTGAGGTGACATGTACTTCAGTACTCCTCAACCCCACACTGCGTATTCCACACTTTTGAGAACCTTTAGGTTTTCTCATCTATAAATTGCTCGTTTTCACACTCTTTACTCGCTTACGGCCATACCACCCTGAACACGCCCGATGTCGTCCGATCTCGGAAGCTAAGCAGGGTCGGGCCGGGTCAGTACTTGGATGGGAGACTGCCTGGGAATACCCGGTGCTGTAAGCTTTCCATTTTCATCAGCAGAGGGCGCTGCTCCTTCTTTGCTGGACACAGAGCTGACAAACAAACTCCATGGAGGATGCAACGTTGTTTTGGAAGCAACATCTTCACCAACTTTTTTCGGAAGCAACATCTTCATTTTCAACTAAAACAAACAATCTTAGAGTGTTCAACAATTCAAGTAGGGGTTCAAAATTGTTGCACTTTAACCATATCCATGACTATCCCTCATAACAAATCACTAATCAGTGAACGACAAACATACTAGTAGGCTAAATCAAAGTATTACGGAAGACGACAAGTCACTCACATCTCGCTAAAGATAAAGGTGGAAAAAATGGAGAAATAATTACAGTCATGAAAAAATAAACATGGAAGTGGTTAAATGTATTAATAAATATAGCAACAGGCTGAATCAAGGTATAAATATGGAACAAAACAAATCAAAGACTGCTTAAACATACACAAGTGTTAATTACACTACAAAAAAAGAGCCAAAAAGCAATTCAACTTCTTGATCGCAAGATGAATTTAGTTGAACTATACCAGCAAGCTACTGCAAAATGTATATGTGCACTACCAGTGAGGTGACATGTACTTCAGTACTCCTCAACCCCACACTGCGTATTCCACACTTTTGAGAACCTTTAGGTTTTCTCATCTATAAATTGCTCGTTTTCACACTCTTTACTCGCTTACGGCCATACCACCCTGAACACGCCCGATGTCGTCCGATCTCGGAAGCTAAGCAGGGTCGGGCCGGGTCAGTACTTGGATGGGAGACTGCCTGGGAATACCCGGTGCTGTAAGCTTTCCATTTTCATCAGCAGAGGGCGCTGCTCCTTCTTTGCTGGACACAGAGCTGACAAACAAACTCCATGGAGGATGCAACGTTGTTTTGGAAGCAACATCTTCACCAACTTTTTTCGGAAGCAACATCTTCATTTTCAACTAAAACAAACAATCTTAGAGTGTTCAACAATTCAAGTAGGGGTTCAAAATTGTTGCACTTTAACCATATCCATGACTATCCCTCATAACAAATCACTAATCAGTGAACGACAAACATACTAGTAGGCTAAATCAAAGTATTACGGAAGACGACAAGTCACTCACATCTCGCTAAAGATAAAGGTGGAAAAAATGGAGAAATAATTACAGTCATGAAAAAATAAACATGGAAGTGGTTAAATGTATTAATAAATATAGCAACAGGCTGAATCAAGGTATAAATATGGAACAAAACAAATCAAAGACTGCTTAAAAATACACAAGTGTTAATTACACTACAAAAAAAGAGCCAAAAAGCAATTCAACTTCTTGATCGCAAGATGAATTTAGTTGAACTATACCAGCAAGCTACTGCAAAATGTATAGGTGCACTACCAGTGAGGTGACATGTACTTCAGTACTCCTCAACCCCACACTGCGTATTCCACACTTTTGAGAACCTTTAGGTTTTCTCATCTATAAATTGCTCGTTTTCACACTCTTTATTCGCTTACGGCCATACCACCCTGAACATGCCCGGTCTCGTCCGATCTCGGAAGCTAAGCACGGTCGGGCCGGGTCAGTACTTGGATGGGAGACCGCCTGGGAATACCCGGTGCTGTAAGCTTTTCTTTTTCTTTTTCATCAGCAGAGGGCACTGCTCCTTCTTTGCTGGACACAGAGCTGACAAACAAACTCCATGGAGGATGCAACGTTGTTTTGGAAGCAACATCTTCACCAACCTTTTTGGGAAGCAACATCTTCATTTTCAACTAAAACAAACAATCTTACAGTGTTCAACAATTCAAGTAGGAGTTCAAAATTGTTGCACTTTAACCATATCCATGACTATCCCTCATAACAAATCACTAATCAGTTAACGACAAACATACTAGTAGGCTAAATCAAAGTATTACGGAAGACGACAAGTCACTCACATCTCGCTAAAGATAAAGGTGGAAAAAATGGAGAAATAATTACAGTCATGAAAAAATAAACATGGAAGTGGTTAAATGTATTAATAAATATAGCAACAGGCTGAATCAAGGTATTGATATGGAACAAAACAAATCAAAGAGTGCTTAAAAATACACAAGTGTTAATTACACTACAAAAAAAGAGACAAAAAGCAATTCAACTTCTTGATCGCAAGATGAATTTAGTTGAACTATACCAGCAAGGTACTGCAAAATGTATAGGTGCACTACCAGTGTGATGACATGTACTTCAGTACTCCTCAACCCCACACTGCGTATTCCACACTTTTGAGAACCTTTAGGTTTTCTCATCTATAAATTGCTCGTTTTCACACTCTTTATTCGCTTATGGCCATACCACCCTGAACATGCCCGATCTCGTCCGATCTCGGAAGCTAAGCAGGGTCGGGCCGGTCAGTACTTGGATGGGAGACAGCCTGGGAATACCCAGTGCTGTAAACTTTTCTTTTTCATCAGCAGAGTGCGCTGCTCCTTCTTTGCTGGACACAGACCTGACAAACAAACTCCATGGAGGATGCAACGTTGTTTTGGAAGCAACATCTTCACCAACCATTTTGGGAAGCAACATCTTCATTTTCAACTAAAACAAACAATCTTACAGTGTTCAACAATTCAAGTAGGAGTTCAAAATTGTTGCACTTTAACCATATCCATGACTATCCCTCATAACAAATCACTAATCAGTGAACGACAAACATACTAGTAGCCTAAATCAAAGTATTACGGAAGACGACAAGTCACTCACATCTCGCTAAAGATAAAGGTGGAAAAAATGGAGAAATAATTACAGTCATGAAAAAATAAACATGGAAGTGGTTAAATGTATTAATAAATATAGCAACAAGCTGAATCAAGGTATAAATATGGAACAAAACAAATCAAAGAGTGCTTAAAAATACACAAGTGTTAATTACACTACAAAAAAAAGAGCCAAAAAGCAATTCAACTTCTTGATCGCAAGATGAATTTAGTTGAACTATACCAGCAAGCTACTGCAAAATGTATAGGTGCACTACCAGTGTGATGACATGTACTTCAGTACTCCTCAACCCCACACTGCGTATTCCACACTTTTGAGAACCTTTAGGTTTTCTCATCTATAAATTGCTCGTTTTCACACTCTTTATTCGCTTATGGCCATACCACCCTGAACATGCCCGATCTCGTCCGATCTCGGAAGCTAAGCACGGTCGGGCCAGGTCAGTACTTGCTTCAAGAAGTTGAAGCAATTCAACTTCTTGATCGCAAGATGAATTTAGTTGAACTATACCAGCAAGCTACTGCAAAATGTATAGGTGCACTACCAGTGCGATGACATGTACTTCAGTACTCCTCAACCCCACACTGCGTATTCCACACTTTTGAGAACCTTTAGGTTTTCTCATCTATAAATTGCTCGTTTTCACACTCTTTACTCGCTTACGGCCATACCACTGAACACACCCTTGTGAGAGACGTGCGTAGGAGGAGCTAGAGGCATTAGAGAGCGAGACAGCGTGGAGGAAGGAGGAGGTTTTGTTTGTTGGTTTTGTTTGATTTATTTGACGGTTTTTCGACCCATAAGTGGTACTTTTTTGTTACGTTTTATTTTCTTTTGCCCCCTGGCAGCGGTTTGCTGCTTGGGGGACACCCTGAGTTTTCGTTTTTTTGCATTTCCCTAAGTGGAGTTTTTTTTGTTTGGGCAAGTCCCGTGTTTATTTCGTTTTTTTTTTCTCCCGTGTGTTTGATGGAGTGTCAAACACACGGTGACAATATGGAGAAGAGTAAGCAGTTAAGGAGAAGAGAGGCAAGTGCCAAACAAATGGCAGTTAGAAGGGAAATTGACGTGAACAGTATGGTGGAGAGTGAGGGAGAGCTACGCGCAAGTCAAATGCCGGACAGAAATATGGCTAGACAAACAAGAACGGAGTTATTCGTTAGTCACCAGTGTACGGGTGATACAAAAGCGAAGCAAGTGTCAAAGACAACGACGGCTGAGGTTTTGAGAGAGGCAGCTGCAGGGAGCGACGGACGAAGCAAGACGGAGATAACTACGACAGAGGCGAGACAGATGACGGGGAAGGACGGCGGTGTTGGAGCGGCTGTCGGACGCCAGACGGGAGCCACGCAGCAAACGGCAGTGGAGAGTGTGGAGATGATCGACCGGGAGCTCGCAGCGGAGGCGATACTGGGAAAGCACAGACGGCAGACGGAGGACATGGCAGCAGCGGGGCTGGTAGCGGGAAGAGTGGCGGCGCTGCGAGCGGTGGCGGAGGGCGCAGAGAGGACGCGCGGCGGCAGCGGAGCGGCGGAGACGGTGAGAGCAGCAGCGGCGAAAGCGGCAGCGTGGACTGGGAAAACTGGCCCAGTGAAGGAACCAGAGAGGACATACGACAAGACACTAACAGTAAGGATACACACAGTATATCCAAAAGACATTCCTGTCCTAGCAATACTAACAAAAATCCGCTTTCTAGCGGGGGGTTTAATGGCCTGTAGAAAGTTAGGTTGGAATGAATATGAAGTAACATTAACATCAGACACTGGGAAGCAAAAATTGCTCCAGGGATTTAAGGTTGAAGATGCTGTGTTTACCGTACAGGATTTACATAGTAATGATGTCATGGTATCATTCTTAAAACTACCAGCTTACACTACAGATGAGGAGATACTGACTAAGCTAAGTTTGTGGGGTGTGACGCCAGTGTCGGTGATTAGACGGAGAATGTGGCCGGGAACTAATGTGGCGGATGGGACGAGGTACGTAAAAGTACGTTTTGAAGGAATGGTGAAATCGTTGCCATATTCGGCAAAATTTGAAACGGTGCAGGGACCGCAGTTCTTCCGGGTCCTCCATGACAATCAAAAAAAAGTGTGCCGTATTTGTTTGGATCCGTTGCATATAATGAAAGACTGCCCGAGCTTCACGTGTTATAAATGTAAGTCACAGGGACACTATGCCAAAGACTGTAGACAGCAAGTAAGAGAGTGTGGAATATGTTCAAAAACCTTGACTGATTGCTCGTGTCACACTGAAAATGAACATTCTGATTTATTGGTCACTATAAATGATAGTGAGGAAATTGACAAAAACAAATCAGATGATGATGATGATGATTCAGAAGTAAATGAGATTAATGACACCTGTGAGTCGTTACACCAAGATGATGAAACAGACGATGATGATAATGAGGAGAAAATGCTGATAATGAGTAGTGCACAAACAGCTGGTATGGATAAGACAGAGAGAGATGCAAAACACACTGTGACGGGAGGGAGTCTGAGTGGCATCGTCTCAAAAGATCCTGATAACTTTGACTTGATAACGCTAAGCAATGTAGAAACTCCCTCACGACATGAACAGGGAGGTGGGAGTGAGTTACAAGATGGCGCACCCTCCACCTCACGGGGCATAGGTTTGGGGGAGAGCTACGACATAAGTTCAGAGAATCTAACATCTGCTCAGACGAATACAGCTACTGTGCATGAAAGTTTGAATGATGACTCTGATTTTCTGAGTCAAAACATGTTCATAACACAGGTGCCTAAAGCGGGGTCATGGCAGATACCAAAAAATACGCAGAAACAAGTCAAAAAAAGGCTGGCGAGAGTGGCTAAACAGCCCTACTAAGATTCGAGTGACCGCATTTACGTTATGTGTTTTCTACATTCCACACTTCTCTATGTACTCATGCTTCTTTTGGCATCCTTGAACACAAACGGACTAAGAACGGAAGCTAAGATGACATCAGTGCTGGGGCTGATTCGCTTTGATATATTGTGTGTACAGGAAACAAAGTGGGACCAAACTAAAGAAACTGTCATGAGAAAATTGTGGAAAGAGACAATGTATGTAAGCAACGGCACAAACCGTAAATGTGGTGTGGCAACTTTGCTGAAAACTGACAATGTTGATAATGTGAACATGGTTCATAAAGATACGGAAGGTAGAATGTTGGTTATAGATTGTACGTTTAACAACTTTGCGATAAGAATAATTAACGTGTATGCACCTAATGTGGACAAAGACAGAAGAGTTTTTTTCAAAGATCTGAGCAGATGGTGCACACAGAACACTGTTATTTTAGGAGACTTTAATACAATTCAAACTGATCTCGATATCTCAGCAAACAATGTCTTTAAGACTGACACAAGTAGAAAAGAATTACGATACTTACTAGAGAAGCATAATATGTGTGATGTATGGAGAGCTTCAAATCCAGTGGTGAGGCAATATTCTCGTAAACAAGTTGTAAATCATGCTTTAAAACAATCACGAATAGATTTATGTATTGCTTCAACAAATTTATGTAAATACATCACTGACCAACAATATAAACATAATGTGGGAAGCGACCATAGTGCTTTTGTGTGCACGTTAGAAACTGCGGAAAACAAGAGAAAGGGGGGACTGTGGTGCTTCAATAATAGCTTTCTTGACGATAGTGTTTTTTGTCAATCAATGACCAATATACTGACTGATGCAAATTATGAAATGTATTTAAATGATGATCTTTTTAAATGGTGGGTTAATCTAAAGAAAAGAATTAAACAAAAATGTGTTTTATATGGTAAACATAAAAAATGTGTAGAATCCTGTGAAGAAACAAAAATTAGAACTGCTATGCAAACAGAAATTGATAAGATAGAAAAGAATTGTGACCCAAGAATAGATAATGTTAATGTAACAACTGAAGTTTATGAAGTTTTGAAACAACAACTAAACAAGATTGAAGAGAAAAAATGTAGAGGAGCGGCCGTACGGGCAAAAGTACAAAATTACCTAGAAGGGGAAAGATGTACAGCTTTCTTTTTGAGGCTGGAAAAAGGAAGACAACAAAAGACAGAAATTAATGAATTGAAGTCTCCAAATGGAGTACTGATAAAAGACAATGAAGGTATACTTACAACAGTTTTAAATTATTATAAAACTTTATTTACAAGTGAACCTGTTGATGAAATTCATATAAATCATGTTTTGTCTAAACTTCAAAAAACGATTTCTATGGATGACAAGAGTTGGTGTGACAGTATCTTTACTGAAGCAGATATTGAACAAGCAATAAATGGTATGAATAACGGTAAAAGTCCAGGTATGGATGGGCTCACGGCAGAATTTCATAAAAAGTTCAAAGTGTTATTAATTCCTATATTAAAACAAGTGTATATGGCAATGCAAGAACAGAATGAAGTACCGGAATATTTTGCGGGAGGGGTGATTAATATTTTTTATAAGAAAAAAGGTGATAAATCAAACTTAGATAACTATAGACCTATTAGTCTTTTGAATGTGGATTATAAAATTTTGGCGAAAATCATAGCGAATAAATTAAAACATGTCATAGCTTCAGTGATAAGTGATACACAATCTTACAGCATACCTGGTAAAGATATTTCAGATACAATACTTACTATTAAAGATACGGTTAGAACTATGGCAGATGAGACAGGTCTTTGGCTGGGGGTGGATATACAAAAAGCTTTCGACAGAGTCGAACACTCTTTTCTGTGGGCAACTTTACAAAAATTTGGTTTTGGTGATAAATTTATTGGATGGATTAAGATGCTTTATGAAAATGCAATGAGCTGTGTAAAATGTAATGGAAACAGAACTGATTTTTTTTCTGTGGGTCGATCAATACGACAAGGATGTCCTATGTCGTCGCTTCTATATAGCTTTGTGGCTGAACCACTTGCTATGTTGATTCTAAACGAAGATAAGATCAAGGGCATATCCTTAAATCACGAAACGAAAATAAAACTAGTACAATATGCAGATGACATTAACTTCTTTGCGACTTCTCTGGAAGAAGTGGATCTTTTTTTGGAACATATGAAGAGTTACGGTATGGCTTCTGGGGCTAAAATAAATGAATTTAAGTCCGAAATAACTGCCTTTGGAATTGATCAAAGTCTGCTACAAAAATGGAAATTTCAAATCATAAATGTACCGAGAAAAGTGTTAGGAATATTTGTAGGAAAAAATGAACATGCTGCACGAACTAAAACCTGGAATGTAGTAATTGAGAAAATGAGCAATGTATTGAATATGTGGAAATTGAGGAATTTGTTGACAAAAGGTAAGATTATTGTTGTTAATAGTTTAATTTATTCGTTACTGACTCATGTTCTAGCAACTTGTGCAGTACCAAAGTGGGCAAGTATAAAAACAAATCAAATTATTAATGCATTTATCTGGAAATCAAAAGGGGTTAGTATAAAACATAAAGTAATAATAAATAAGGTAAAGTATGGGGGTTTAAACTTAATGGATATTGAAACTAAAAGGGATGCGTTACGAGTAAAACTGGTTGGAAAATTTTTGAATGATTCATGTAAAGCTCTATGGAAAGCAAGTTTCAATGAGTTCATTTCGAAACTTGGAACTAAAAATAAATTCAATTTATGTATGGTAAGAATGGATAATAACTTGACAGCAGTACCGGATTTATATGTAGAAGCGTTTAATGCGTGGAGTAGAATCTTGCCGTCGCTAACAGTAGTCTGCAGGAATAAAAATCAAATATTGAACATGCCTTTTGTCAACAATCCCTTTTTCACATTTAATGGAAGAACCCTAGAAAATAAAACAATACTTGACGCAGGTTTAAATACAATAAAATCCATTTGCAATAACAACGGAGAGATTGATGTGAATGTATTATGTTCAAAACTAAAATTGAAAGGTGCTAGATTTAACGTGCATAAAATGTCACAATTATGTGATAAAATTATGAATAGCATGAAAACTGAATGGAAGGTAATGTTAGATAATAATAAAAGTGATGTAAATGATGATTCTTTTGTGATAACCTTATGTCGAAATGACAAAACAGCATTGATAAGTGAAATTAAAACAAAGATATGGTATGATATGCTACTACAGAAAATAACTGTTAATCCAGTCACAAATGCGGCATGGTGCAGGATCATTCCTTTTTTAAAAGAAGACCGCATATGGAAGAACATGCTCATAAAATACATATCACCTGTGATGTTTCATCTGGATTTTAAATTAAGACATAGAAGGATTTTTACTGGGGAAATACTGCATCAAATAAATAAAAATATACCTAGAGAATGCAAAATATGTCAGATAGAAGTGGAAAATATCGAACATATGTTTTTAAATTGTTCAAAGTTGAATGTAATGTGTAACAATTTGAAAGATCTATTGAAAAGAAGGTGTGATTTTGAGGTGGTAAATGAGGATGAATGGAATACATGTGTGTTATTTGGTGTGACAGGGAGAAATGGTAATTTAAGTTTGATTAATTTTATTTTTTGTTTGGCTAGGAGGGTGATTTATTTGAGGAGAAATTTGGTTTTTTATGAAGACAAGTTTGTGTGTGTATGGAACTATTTTGTGAGTCAGTTATTTTCTATTTTTCAAATGTTTTTTTCAAAAGGGGTGGATTTTTTTACAGATAACTTTATGGGTGGTAATAGTTTATTTTCTATTGATGTAAATAATAATCTGGTGATAAATATATGATTTTCTTTTTGTTTTAATTATTTTGGTTTGGGAGTTTTAAGTATATTGTAAATAGTGTGGATAATTTGTTTTTGTAATTTTGAATTGTTGTATATAACTTGAATTTGTAAATGATTGACTGCTTTTGATAAATAAAAGATAAAAAAAAAAAACACGCCCGATCTCGTCCGATCTCGGAAGCTAAGCAGGGTCGGGCCGGTCAGTACTTGGATGGGAGACAGCCTGGGAATACCCAGTGCTGTAAACTTTTCTTTTTCATCAGCAGAGTGCGCTGCTCCTTCTTTGCTGGACACAGACCTGACAAACAAACTCCATGGAGGATGCAACGTTGTTTTGGAAGCAACATCTTCACCAACCATTTTGGGAAGCAACATCTTCATTTTCAACTAAAACAAACAATCTTACAGTGTTCAACAATTCAAGTAGGAGTTCAAAATTGTTGCACTTTAACCATATCCATGACTATCCCTCATAACAAATCACTAATCAGTGAACGACAAACATACTAGTAGCCTAAATCAAAGTATTACGGAAGACGACAAGTCACTCACATCTCGCTAAAGATAAAGGTGGAAAAAATGGAGAAATAATTACAGTCATGAAAAAATAAACATGGAAGTGGTTAAATGTATTAATAAATATAGCAACAAGCTGAATCAAGGTATAAATATGGAACAAAACAAATCAAAGAGTGCTTAAAAATACACAAGTGTTAATTACACTACAAAAAAAAGAGCCAAAAAGCAATTCAACTTCTTGATCGCAAGATGAATTTAGTTGAACTATACCAGCAAGCTACTGCAAAATGTATAGGTGCACTACCAGTGTGATGACATGTACTTCAGTACTCCTCAACCCCACACTGCGTATTCCACACTTTTGAGAACCTTTAGGTTTTCTCATCTATAAATTGCTCGTTTTCACACTCTTTATTCGCTTATGGCCATACCACCCTGAACATGCCCGATCTCGTCCGATCTCGAAAGCTAAGCACGGTCGGGCCAGGTCAGTACTTGCTTCAAGAAGTTGAAGCAATTCAACTTCTTGATCGCAAGATGAATTTAGTTGAACTATACCAGCAAGCTACTGCAAAATGTATAGGTGCACTAGGCAAGGCAAGGCAAGGCAAGGCAAGGCAAGGCAATTTTATTTGTATAGCACTTTTTCAGCAGCAATGCAATTCAAAGTGCTTCACATATTACAGTAGAAAACAGTTGGGTTACTACAAATAAAAAACAAATTAAAAGCATTTAATACAGGAATAAAAGTATGAACTAATAAATCTTTAATATCAATTAGTTTAAGGCAGGTTAAAACCAGAAGTTAATAAAAGGCAGTATCAAAAAGAAAGGTTTTTAGCCTTGATTTGGCTAGGAGGCTAGGAGCTGACCTACAGCTTATTGGCAGTTTGTTCCAGATGTATGGAGCATGGAAACTGAAAGCAGCTTCCCCCTTTTTTGTTCTGAGCCTGGGGATGGCAAGCAGACCCATATCTGATGATCTAAGAGGTCTCTGTGGTTCGTAGTTTACCAGAAGATCTGAAAGGTATTTTGGCCCTAAACCATGTAGTGATTAATAGACCAGTAGCAGTATTTTGAAGTCTATTCTTTGGTGTACAGGAAGCCAATGTAAGGACATCAGAACAGGAGAGATGTGATCCATTTTCTTGGTTCTGGTAAGGACTCGAGCAGCAGCATTTTGAATCAGCTGCAGCTGTCTAATAGATTTTTTAGGGAGTCCAGTAAAGACCCCATTACAGTAGTCAAGTCTACTGAATATAAAGGCGTGGACAAGTTTTTCCAGATCCTGTTGACACATTAGTCCTCTCACCCTTGATATGTTCTTGAGGTAGTAAAAAGCTGACTTTGTTATTGTCTTAATGTGGCTGCTAAAATTCAGTTCGGAATCCATTATTATGCCTAGATTTCTGGCTTTGTTTGTTGCTTTTAACATTGTTGTTGTTTCGAGTTGAGCGCTGACTTTTAAACGTTCTTTATTTGGTCCAAAAATAATCACCTCAGTTTTTTCCTCGTTTAGCTTCAGGAAATTCTGGCTCATCCAGTCAGTGGTTTGTTTAATACACCTAGCTAGTTGTTGTATAGGGCTGTAGTCTCCGGGCGACAAGGTTATATACATTTTTGTGTCGTCCGCATAACTGTGATGGCTTATGTTGTTTTTTTCCATTATTTTAGCAAGGGGCAGCATGTAGATATTGAATAATAGAGGCCCCAGGATGGAGCCTTGGGGAATTCCACATGTCATACTTGCATGCTCAGATGCATAGTTACCTATTGAGACATAGTAGTGTCGATTCCTCAGGTAGGATTCAAACCACTGCAGCACTGTGCCAGACAGGCCTACCCAATTTTCCAGTCTGTTTAGTAGTATGTCATGATCTACCGTATCGAACGCAGCACTGAGGTCTAGTAATACTAATATTGTGGTTTTGCCATTATCAGTGTTTAAGTGGATATCATTAAAGATTTTTAAAAGAGCCGTCTCAGTGCTGTGGTGTTGTCGGAAACCCGATTGGGAAACATCGAAAATATTGTTTAGGGACAAAAAATTGTTTAGTTGTAGAAAAACCGCTTTTTCAATAATTTTACTTAGGAATGGGAGATTTGAAATCGGCCTATAGTTGTCCATTACTGAGTTGTCGAGGTTGTTCTTTTTTAAGAGTGGTTTAATTACTGCAGTTTTTAGGGCCAGTGGGAATAAACCTGCTTGAAGTGACGTGTTTACAATCCGTAAAAGATCTGTGATCAAACAATTCGAAACATTTTTGAAAAAGCCAGTTGGTATAATATCAAGGCAACACGATGAGGTTTTCAGATGTTGTATGATATCTTCCAGGTTATCTTGGTTGGTTATTTGAAATTGTGTCATCTGGGAACTTATTTCATGTGGACATTGAGACAACACATGTCCTGTACCTGATATGAAGGCAGTGACAGATTGTCTAATTTTCTTAACTTTTTCAGTGAAGAAAATGGCAAATTCATTGCAGGCTTTGGTGGATAGAAGTACTGGTGCTATTTGTACTGGAGGGTTAGTTAATCTGTCAATAGTCGCAAATAAAGCACGTGAATTGTTATTGTTTCTAACAATAATGGCAGAGAAGAATGACCGCCTAGCATTCCTCAGTTCCAGATTGTAGATGCGTAGTCTCTCTCTGTAGTATTCATAATGGACCTGGAGATTCGATTTACGCCACCTACGTTCAGCTTTTCGACACTCTTCTTTCTGATCTCACAGGAGAAACATTTCTCCATGGAGATTTTTTCATGTTTGAGATAGTTTTCACATTCATAGGAGCAATGGCCTCAATAACATTTGATATTCTATAGTTGAAGTTGTCTACTAGGTCATTTACTGAGACTGCGACAGGGACGGATATGGAGGCGAAATGCTGAACAAATATTTCACTTAATCTTTCAGTAATGTATCGTTTTTTAATTACCTCTGTTCGAACATTTTTTTGCACAGAGATAGAGCTGTTAAAAAACACAATAATGATCGGATAAAGCAGCATCATTCACCACAACATCGGAAATGTTCAGGCCTTTACAGATGATTAAGTCCAAGATATGACCCTTATTGTGGGTGGCTGTAGTTACATGTTGAGTTAGCCCATAGTTATCAAAAATGCAATATAATTCCTTTGTACCTCTATCCTCAGGGTTGTCGACATGGAAGTTCAAATCACCAGCAATGATGACACAGTCAGAGTCAATACAAATCATAGACAGCAGTTCATTAAAGTCTTCGAAAAAGGTGGCACAGTAGTTAGGTGGTCTGTAGATATTTAAAAATATCGCTCGAGGGGAGGACCTTAGCTGGAGAGCCACATATTCAAAAGAGGCTACATTTCCATAAGATAGCTGTGAACATTGGAACGAGTCTTTGAACAAAATGGCAACTCCACCTCCTTTCTTATTCTTTCTATGTTCGCTCATAAAACTGAAGTTGGGTGGAGCTGACTCAAGAAGAATAGCAGCACTGTTATTCTGGTCTAACCAGGTTTCAGTTAAAAACATGAAATCAAGATTGTTTCTGATAATAAAATCATTGATTAAAAATGATTTACCTGCTAAAGACCTGACGTTCAGCAGGGCAAATGACAGTTTGTTAAATGTAGCTGTCTCATTTTTTGTGATGAACTGTGGCTGACGAGGGATGGATACTAATTTCATTGTCTTAGCGGTGACATCATTGTTCTTCATCAGTCTGTTATGTCTGTTACTAATTCTGACTGGGATGGTTTGTGGAAGAAACTGGGGTGTGGTAGTGTGCATGTGGACATGTCCACCGGATGTAGGCAGTCAGTCTTGAGTGTGCGTTTGCAGGATATGCAGCAGGTTCCCACAGAGCATTTGGTTGCCCCGAGCACTGGGATGGATACCATCCCTGCCAAACAGCGAGCCGCGTTCCCAAAACAGGTTAAAATTGTCGATAAAACCTATGTTGAGGTCGCTGCATGTAGACTGGAGCCAGGAGTTCAGTTGAAGTAACCTGCTAAAAAGTTCTGGTCCGCGACCTAGAGAGGGGAGTGGACCCGAAATAAAAACCGATTTACCAATGGTCCTTAAAGTGTCTAAAAGAGTCTTAAAATTTCGCCTTGTGTTTTCACTTTCACGGTTGGACATATTGTGTCCACAATGGACCACGATGCGTGTGATGGATGACGGAAGTGAGGGTATTAGGTCCAAAACTTTGGCATGTATATCAGCAACCTTGGCTCCAGGAAGACAGTGTGTAACGGCATTGAAAAAACGTATGCGCCGGGTGATTGAGTCACCAATAATTATTGTGGTAGGGGGAAAGAGAGGACGGGGTGCGAGGGTTTGTAACTGGCTATTGACAGGAATGGAACAGGCAGTAGTGGGTGCTGATATACAGGACAAGGGGGATCGCTTACTTGAGGATGGTCTTTGGGGTTCATTGTTGTTTGATTGGTCCTGGCATAGTCCACCAGAACGTCTGGCAACCGCGTCCTTCAGAAGCTGTCGGCGAGACGCAGCGGTCCTCGCCCTTGACGACAGCTGGCCACCAGATTCTGGTGCCCGGGGACCCCCAGACATCCTTGAAGGAGACGCCGAACTGCGGGCATCCACAGTGGCCACTATGCACTCCCCGGTGACCATTTCATACCCTAGAGGCTCCCGACATGCGACTCCCGACGCAGCAGCCCCCTCCCGCGAGGACAGCCAGCGAGCCGGTCGTACCGCAGTCACCCCCCGCGGCGATAGCTGGAGAATCGGCCTCCCAGTGGGGCGACCCTGGCCACCGCAAGGAGCAGACGCCGAGTCCCGGGGGACCACGGCAGCCGTCGTCGGGAGCGTCGGGACGCAACAGACCGACGCAGGCACTCCACCAGCCCCATCCATGGAGCGCGAGCCAGGGCAATCAGACAGGTTGACATCCAGCTCCAACGCATCAAAGCGGTTAGTGAGGCCCAGAGCAGGGGGCGATGTAGCCCCATCATCGGTTCTCCTTGGGCCCCGAACCACCTCAGTCCACTGTTGCCTGATAGCCGGAGTAGAGCAGGAGGACGGACGTGGGCATGTTGAGCGATCCCAGGGGATTGTATCTTGCAGAACTGCCGATAGATTTGAAATCTTCAATGACTGTTGATGTGCCACATCCATGCAAGCGGTCAGTAGGGCGTCCTTAGTTTTTAATTCTTGTGATAATCGCCTAATATCTTCCCTCAGTTCATCTATATCCTTACTTGTATTTCTAAACAGCAATTTTACTTTGCAGGGCAGTGGGGAGTCATTAGAAAGTGCGGACGTAGCCATTAGCTTTAGTAGGCTAGTGTCTTAGATCAGCTCACCTAGCTAGAACGAATGTCAGTCAGTGTCAAGTTTTAACCAAAGACAGTAGTTTTAACAAAGCTAGCTAGCAGGTGAAGCAACTAGCTCACTGGCTTCGCAGGTCGTCGAGGACCAGCAAGAGCTGGTTAGCCGAGGAGCCCAACTGGCTAAGGCCAGAGCTGGTTAGCCGAGAGGCTATAACGTTGGCTAGTGCGTGTTTAGCGTATTTAGTGCTCTCTCCTCCGGTGGCCTAAACGTGAGGCACTCCGTCTGCAAGGGGCACTCCGTCACAAGGCAATATATTGTTTGAATATTATTTCCCTGGCAAGGTAAAGGGCCACCCTTTGCCTTCAGAGCAGCTTCATTCTTCCTTGTAGTGTTTAACTGTAGTGAGAAGTTGAAGCATCCCTCAGGAAGGAAAACCTACATGTCATCGCACTACCAGTGCGATGACATGTACTTCAGTACTCCTCAACCCCACACTGCGTATTCCACACTTTTGAGAACCTTTAGGTTTTCTCATCTATAAATTGCTCGTTTTCACACTCTTTACTCGCTTACGGCCATACCACCCTGAACATGCAGATCTCGTCCGATCTCAGAAGCTAAGCAGGGTCGGGCCGGGTCAGTACTTGGATGGGAGACCGCCTGGGAATACCTGGTGCTGTAAGCTTTTCTTTTTCATCAGCAGAGGGCGCTGCTCCTTCTTTGCTGGACACAGAGCTGACAAACAAACTCCATGGAGGATGCAACGTTGTTTTGGAAGCAACATCTTCACCAACCTTTTTGGGAAGCAACATCTTCATTTTCAACTAAAACAAACAATCTTACAGTGTTCAACAATTCAAGTAGGAGTTCAAAATTGTTGCACTTTAACCATATCCATGACTATCCCTCATAACAAATCACTAATCAGTGAACGACAAACATACTAGTAGGCTAAATCAAAGTATTACGGAAGACGACAAGTCACTCACATCTCGCTAAAGATAAAGGTGGAAAAAATGGAGAAATAATTACAGTCATGAAAAAATAAACATGGAAGTGGTTAAATGTTTTAATAAATATAGCAACAGGCTGAATCAAGGTATAAATATGGAACAAAACAAATCAAAGAGTGCTTAAAAATACACAAGTGTTAATTACACTACAAAAAAAAGAGCCAAAAAGCAATTCAACTTCTTGATCGCAAGATGAATTTAGTTGAACTATACCAGCAAGCTACTGCAAAATGTATAGGTGCACTACCAGTGCGATGACATGTACTTCAGTACTCCTCAACCCCACACTGCGTATTCCACACTTTTGAGAACCTTTAGGTTTTCTCATCTATAAATTGCTCGTTTTCACACTCTTTATTCGCTTATGGCCATACCACCCTGAACATGCCCGATCTCGTCCGATCTCGGAAGCTAAGCACGGTCGGGCCAGGTCAGTACTTGCTTCAAGAAGTTGAAGCAATTCAACTTCTTGATCGCAAGATGAATTTAGTTGAACTATACCAGCAAGCTACTGCAAAATGTATAGGTGCACTACCAGTGCGATGACATGTACTTCAGTACTCCTCAACCCCACACTGCGTATTCCACACTTTTGAGAACCTTTAGGTTTTCTCATCTATAAATTGCTTGTTTTCACACTCTTTACTCGCTTACGGCCATACCACCTAATACGCCCTGTGTGTTGTGTGTGTGGGAGGAGCTACCAACCAGTCGAGTAAGTGAGAGCAAGGAGGAAGCAGGAGAATTGTTTGTTGGATTTATTCATTTCTTTGGACGTTTGTTTGGCCTTTACTGGTACATTTTTGTTTAGTTTAATTCATTTCGGCCCCCTGGCAGCGTTTGGCTGCTTGGGGGACAGTTTTTCTTTCGTGTTTTTTGGACTTTTTTGATTTGTTCGAGCCAGTGTGCGTTTTTCTTAATTTTGTTTGGTGGCGTCATGGCGGAGCCCACGCCTGAAGTAGAAGAAGTAGTTTTGTTTAATCGTCTCTCTAGAGACAAGAGAAAGTTAAGTGTTCCAAATGTAGACGGGGATAAAACAAGTAAAACCAAGAAATACCTGAACGAAGCAACAGATAACGTGGACATTAACATGGATAAGAACGAACCGACAGAGCAAAGTGAGGGAGAGTTTGCGAAACAACCAATTACCGAGACGACAGAGAAATGGGAGGTGGTGGAAAAACCCAAAGGCAGAGCAACAGGTGCAGTGGCGTCGGACAAAAGAGGAACCATGATGCCTATGGTTCAAAGATAGGGGCAAAAACAGCAGCCGGCGGGTTTAACATCTTCCGTCACACAACGTAAGATCAGCGCGGCAGCTCTAGCCGCAAAATGCCAGCCAACGGCGGCGGCATCTGCGGCGGAGCAGCAGAGAGTTGGAGCGACAGGAGCGGATCCGAAACGGCCATCGGTGGTGGGGACTACAGCGGTGGCACAACGGAGAGACGGTACAGCGGGACCAGAGACGGGGCGGCAGCAGGTGACGGGAGCATCGGCATCGGCTTAACGGAGAGGCAGTACGGCGGGAGCGGAGGCAGGACAAACCATGGCGGCGAGGACAACGACGGCAGTACAGCAGAGGGACGGGAAGCTGCAGGTGGAGGAACCAGCAGTGGCAGAGCGGAGGAGAACGGGGTCGTTTGGTGCACACCAGGGGTTACGGCCTAGGCCTTCTGGCGTGATGGAGGAGCGGCGAGAGACAGGAGCAGCAGGAGCGAGTGTGGGTCTTTTTCCTGTGCCATCGACATCAGCAAAAGACCAACGAAGAGACTTTACAACCAACATGGAGACGAGACAGCAGCCGATACCATCTACATCATTCAGAAAGAATATTGAGGTAACCAATGAAGCCAACATTGCACCAAAGACTTATGAAAAACACTTAACGGTTGTGATTGAAATACTAAGTGACAAAGAAATGCCTACAATGACCTTACTAAAATATGTTCGAATGATGTGTAATGGTTTGGTAGGGTGTAGGAAACTGGGACAAAATAGATATGAGATAACATTATCTACCCCAGAAGGAAAGCAAACATTGCTTGACGGTATCATGATTGAGGGAATAAAAATTCAAGCTCAAAACTTATGTAATAATGAAGCGATGGTTTCCTTTATGATGTTGCCAGTGTACATCCCAGATACAGCAATCCTGGATAAACTAAGAGATTGGGGGGTAACTCCCGCGTCGGAGATCAAAAGGAGAATGTGGCCAGGGACCAATGTAGCAGATGGAACACGATTTTTGAAAGTGAAATTTACAGATAAGGTTACTTCCCTACCTTACTCTACGAAGTTTGTCACAGAAAACGGCTCTGAATTTTTTAGAGTGATACACGACCGCCAAGTTAGAGTATGTAGAATCTGCTTACTCCCTGATCATGTGGCAAAGGACTGCCCTGACTTCAAATGCTTCATGTGTAAAGAGCAGGGACACTATAAGAGAGAATGTCCGAATAAGATAAGTAAATTTAGAGTTTGTCATAATAACCTAACTGACTGCATTTGTTTCATTGAAGACGAAAACGTTTCAGATTTACA
The DNA here is from genome assembly GCA_023631565.1 of Gymnocephalus cernua. Taxonomy (NCBI): domain Eukaryota; kingdom Metazoa; phylum Chordata; class Actinopteri; order Perciformes; family Percidae; genus Gymnocephalus; species Gymnocephalus cernua. The sequence continues at coordinate 26,763,839 of CM042425.1, forward strand.
TGATGACAATGGGAGCGAAGGGACTAACTCTGACAAAGAGGTTACACATGAAACGGACATAGAGTCTGATGAAGCGTGGCAGTCTATTGAGGTAGATACTGTGCAACAGGTTGTTGAAGATAGCGAACCGTTACTGGGTGACGAGCAGGATAAAGTCTGCGAATCACCGGTACAAGTAGCTATAGATTTCCAAGCGGACTATATTGACGAAAATCTGATAACTGAAGATATGATAGTGCGAAACGAAGAAGGAGGGGCGGAAGGGCTTCACGAGAGTCCGGCTGCTTCATCCTTTTTTGTGGGATCGCATCATGAGAGTTGTCAAAAGTCAATGAAAAAAGATTCAAAGTAGACAACCTGCCACCTGATACTCATAACACGGTATCAGAAGCCACCAGTAGCCAACCTTTGAGTGATGATGCTTTTGTCCCTCAAAAACCTAGATGGTCTAAGAAAAATCTGAAACGGATTTCAAGATGCGCTAAGTAACCTAAGTTTAGTCTGTGCCAGTTGATTTTGCAAATTGACAAACTCTACCTTTACTAGCTAATGTCGGCTTCTTCTTGTGTACGTAAATGGGAAAACTTTACTATTATCTAATGCTACTCCTAGCTTCTTTAAACGTAAATGGTTTATGTACAAAAACCAAGCTAGACTCAATTCTCAAAAGCCTGAGAAAAGATATCATCTGCATGCAAGGTACCAAGTGGGATAATGAGCTTGCAACAAAATACATCAAGCAATGGAAAGGTCAAACGCATGTGAGCAATGGTTTGAATAGTACCAATGGAGTAGCAACTTTTTTCAACCTGGATAAATGTAAAGCGATTACCTTAGTTCACACAGATACACAAGGCTGACTGCTAGTTTCTGAGTTCCAGTATCAACAGCAAAAACTTCGCATACTTAACATCTACGCTCCGAATATAGTCACTGAAAGGAAAGCCTTTCTCAGAAATATAAGCAATTGGTGTACAGAAAATACTATAATTATGGGGGATTTTAATATTATACAAACTCATCTAGATATCTCGGTTAACAATGTATTCAAGGGCGATGTAAGCCGGCGTCAATTAGCATGATTACTACATGAATGTAATATGTGTGGCGAACAACGTATCCTCTACAACAAAACTTTTCGAGAAAACAATTGGTTCAAAACATCATGAAACAATCGCGAATAGATCTATGTATAGCTTCTGTGAATCTGTATAAATACTTTAATAATCCTGCATATAACATTAATTCGTGGAGTGATCACAATACTTTCTCTTGTGACTTTATTTTTAGCCATGAAATCAAGAGGAATAGTATATGGTGCTTTAATGCAAGTAGCCTCACGAATAAGATTTTCTGTAAATATATGTCAAACATGATTACCAATGCAATGTATGAGCTATAAATATGTGAAGATGTGTTTGAATGGTGGAACGTTTTTAAAGGTAGAGTGAAAAGAAAATGTATAAACTTTGCAAAAGAAAAAAACTGGCAAGAAAAACAGACTGAATAACTTTTGAGGAAGAACTTACAAAATGAACTGGATAGAATGGCAATAACAGCAAATGCCGAAACAGATTATTATGTATATTTAAAAACAATGTTGGATCAAATTGAAATAAAAAAATGTAAAGGGGCAGCGATTCGGAGTAAAGCGCAAAACTATGTAGAAGGTGAAAAATGTACAGCCTTTTTTTAAGGCAAGAAAAGAGAAATCAAACAAAAAGCTATATCGAAGAACTAGTAAATTAAGATGGAATTAAGAAAGTTCACACAGAAGACATTTTACAAATAGTGCAAAAATATTATCAACAATTATTCACAAGCGAACAAGTAGATAACGAAGCAATAACCTTGGTTCTAGCAAGAATAACTTTGCATCTAAGTTCAGAAGATGAAGCATTTTGTGATGCAAAAATTACAAAAGCGGAAATAGAACACGCAATAACCTGTTTAAATGAAAATAAGAGTCCTGGAGCGGATGGCCTAACGGCAGAATTTTATAAACATTTTTATCAGCAATTAGCACCAATCCTAGAGACACTTTTTTCAACAATGACGCAATCACATATCACCGCAATTTTCTTTTGGTTTAATTAATATTTTCTATAAAAATAAAGGACAGATCAATAATTTAGATAACTACAGACCCATAAGCCTTTTGAACACAGATTACAAAATACTAACTAAAATACTTTCATTCAGAATCAAATCAGTCATCAATACAATAATCGGTCCATCACAAACATACAGCATACCCGGCAGAAGCATATCAGATGCGATTTTAACAATAAAAGACACGGTCAGACAAATGAGTACAAAGGGGGGGTTATGGATAGGGATTGATTTAATGAAAGCTTTTGATTATGTTGAACATCACTTTTTGTTTTCGGTTTTGGAGAAAATGGGTTTTGGTGGTGGGTTTATTAATTGGATGAAATTATTATATGGGTCAGCGGTGAGTGTGGTGAAATGTAATGGGTTTTTAACAGAACAGTTTCAAATCACAAGATCAGTTAGGCAAGGCTGTCCACTATCTTCTTTTTTATACAGTATAATTGCAGAACCACTGGCTAATCTTATTAATTTAGACAATAACATCAGAGGCATTCAACTAGATCATACTCACTCCATAAAGATTCAACAATACGCTGACGACATTAATTTATTTGTACAGGACATACCGGACTTGGAACATTGCATTAATCATTTACACACCTACGAAAGAGCATCAGGAGCAATAGTAAATTACAATAAATCAGACATCACATCTTTTGGTATTAATTTGGACAACTACAACACACGAACCTGGGCACAACCTGAAATACGGTATTTTTGAGTTAGTTTGTGAGAGTTTTTGCCCCCTTGCAGCAACTGCTGCCAGGGGGACACTTTTATTTATAATTAAAAATCGTTTTTTTTAGTTGTTGCCCATTTCCTTGTTGAGGGAGCTCAACATGGAGCAGCGCACGGGCCGCATGATGTCGGAGAGAGGCAGGCTGAGAAGAAGCCAAAGTGCACACGCAAACAGAAGAGGTATAGAAGTGCAGCAGACAGAAGACGGAAAGATGAACATCCAAAAGCAAAGAGCAGATGAAAGAGAAGAAGTAATAAAACATGTTGGTCAAACAACAGAGACAGCATGGAGCACAGCAGAGAGCGGAGGAATGGCTGACAAACATGGGAATAGACAGCAGGAAAAAATGATAGAAGCGGAGAAAGACGACCAGAGAGAGACAGAGCAAAGGGGAGAGGACGAACGGGAGGAGACGAGGGGAGAGAGCGGTTCAAGAAGCACGGGAGAGCAGACGGAGAGAGAGGCGGCGGAGGAGTTGATTCAGATGGGAGAAAGAAAGGCGAATGGGAGAAACGTGGCGCAACGACAAGCAGAGACGGAGACGACAATGGAGACGATGAAGGAAACAACGGTGCATGGTGGAAGAGAAACAGCAGGTGACAAGCAGCAAGAGAGGAGCGGGACAAAGAAGGATACTTTAAGGACAGTGGCTGAAAGAATCGCGGCTATACAAAGAAACACAAAAGACAATACCGGAAAAAGCATGACAGCAACAGCTGCAGAGGAGCGGAGGGGAGCAGACAAACAACAAAAAGAAAAGGTGAAAAACATTGCAAAAACATATGACAAACTGTTGACAGTGAGAGTACAAGCTCAATCTAACAAAGACATATCAACATTAGAAATAATGACAACGAAAAGGGAAGCACTTAGGGTGAAAATTATTAGTAGATACTTGGATGTCACAAGGGAGGTTGGTTGGAAATATTTTAACAATATTTTGGAATCTTTTGGTCAAAAAAACAATACAAATCTATATCAAAATCATAAATTGCCTACCTATATAGGACAAAACAAAGTAGAAGCAGACACATTAACCTGGACCAATATCATCACCAAACTCACCAAAATACTACATCTCTGGAAACTGCGAGCACTGTTTTTAAAGGGGAAGGTGATTGTAATAAATGCACTTTTATATTCTATTTTGACACATCTACTGGAAACTTGTGAACTGCCAAATAACATCTTAATTGCAATAAACCGGATCATCAATGAATTTTTATGGAACAACAAATCTGCAGCAATAGCACATGGGGTATTAATTAATAGATGTAAGGAAGGGGGTTTAAATTTTCATAAATTCATAAATTGCCTACTTTACAACACATCCCAGGTTTTTACAAAGAAGTTTTATTTTCATGGGCAAAAATTCTACCAAATGTTACACCGTTGTTTTTTTGCAGTGATCAACTTTTACAGATGCCTATTTTACAAAACCCTTTTTTCACTTACAATAACAGAACAATAGAAAATAAGGTCATGACAGAATCTCACAGCGAACAATTACAATATATGGTTAACAATAAAGGACTCATAGACCCATCTACTCTTCATACCACTCACCAATAAAGGTTTTATTTTCAGGAAACTTATCACTTCAATCTGCAATAAAATCAACAACTGTCTCAAACCAGAATGGAAAACTTTACTTTCAACACCACCAAATCAAGTACGCAATAATAAAGTCACATTTACTCTAGGACAAGACAATAATTCAAAAAATATCAGTGAAATCCCGACTAAACAATGGTACACTTTATTAATATCAAAAATAATCAGAACACCTACAGCTGAAATAACCTGGAAACGACATTACCCTAACAAAATAATTAATACAATATGGAAAAATATCTCAATTAAATACAAATCACCAACAGTGTTTCATTTATATTATGTTATGTCCCGATGGCATCCAGGGGATGTGGGACCAACAACTAATTTAATCCCCAGGGTGGAAAACCAAGCAGGCGACACACGAGTTCCAATATCAACAGAAGTTTATTGTATTTAAGCCACAAACGGAAAACGATCTCCACCGGAGATGGTCACAAAACAACTTAACAATTCATCAAATAAATTAGTAGGTTGATGCTGAGATTCCTTGCAACAACGGTCTCTGTGAGAGAACAAAGGAACAAAGGGATAACACTAACAGAAAAGTGCAATACTTGCATAGGCCAGCACACCGTCCACCAACGGAACCCGCGGGAGTCCTTCCGACGCCCGCGGCTATCTACAGACCTCAACAGTACAACACAGCACCTCCAGTCACACGGCACTCATGCGATCAGAATCTTCTCATCTCTCTCCACTGCAGCCCAGAGGACTTTAAACCCTGCAGTTAATTACCAGCAACCAGCCGCAGCTGCAAGAGTGATACCTGCACCCAATCAACAGCAACCAGCTGCAGCTGCCAAACTGACGTCACAGCACCGGCACATGCCTAGAAAGGGAGGGAGAGAGAGAGAGACCAAAAAACAAACAAAAACAGGCCCTTATGGGACGTAACACCCCCTCCCACAAGAGCAAACCCTTAAACACCTGGCTTCTTCAACATCCCAACAACCGTAGCCTTTAACAGTCTCACCCACGGGATAACGCATCTCCCATGATGTTCTCAACTCCCTTCTTGTACTTGATGACAATGTTGCAGTTCTGGGCCAGGAGTGCCCAGCGCATCAAGCGCTGGTTGCTGTTATACATTTGGTTCAGGAACACAAGCGGGTTATGGTCGGTGTATACCGTGACCAGTTGGTAACTAGTCCCAACATACACATCAAAATGCTGAAGGGCTAGTAGCATGGCTAACGTTTCCTTCTTGATAGTCGAGTAGTTCAGCTGATGCTTTTTAAACTTCGCTGAATAGTAGCAAACAGGCCGACCTATCCCACCATCATCTTTTTGCAACAGTACCACCCCAGCTCCGACGGCACTGGCATCTACCTCTAGCTGAAAAGGCAGATTGAAGTCAGGAGCTGCTAACACAGGGCCGCTGCAAAGGAGGGATTTGGCTGACTGGAATGAATGCACACAGTCCTCGGTCCACACAAATGGCACCACAGGACTGCACAACTTGGTCAAGGGAGCAATCACATCTGAGAAGTTTCGGCAGAAACAACGATAATCACCCACCTTGCCTAGAAATCGTCTAAGTTCTCGCCTAGTAGTAGGGGTTGTAAAAGACAAAATGGCCTCAACCTTAGCGTCCACCTGTCGAACTTGTCCCTGGCCAACCTGTTTGCCTAGGTACGTGACGTTCGCTTTCCCAAATTCACATTGCTAGATTTAGCGTGAGGGAGGCGTCAGCTAGGAGCGTGAGAACTTTCGCCAACTTAGACATGTGGCTCTCCCAATCATGGTCGTAGATTACCACGTCATCTAAATAAACACAACAGTTTGGCAACTCGCCCAAAACACGGCACATCAGGCGCTGAAAGGTGGCAGGAGCATTCTTCATACCAAACGGCATCACTGTATATTGCTTAAACGCATCCGGGGTGACAAAAGCTGAAATGTCCGAGGCACGCTTAGTTAAAGGGACCTGCCAGTACCCCTTTAATAAATCTAGCTTGGTGATACACAAAGCCGAACCCACTTTATCAACTAGGTCATCCATGCGTGGTAGCGGAAAAGAATCAGTTACTGTAACAGCATTTACCTTGCGAAAATCCGTACAGAATCTGGGAGTCCCGTCTGATTTAGGCGCCAGAAGACAGGGTGAACTCCAAGGACTGTAACTGGATCTAGCAAATCCATGCTCCACTAAGTAACTTACTTCCTTTTTCATGAGTTCTCTCTTCTCTAGCGGACATCTGTACGCATTTTGTTTAATGGGTTTAGCATCACCTACATCAATATCATGTTCCAGGACATTAGTGCGGGAGGGTAAATCCCCAGCACGCTAGGAAAACTGTGAAGCAGGTCAACCACCTCCTGTCTCTGAGAAGGAGAGAGATATGACAGCTGTGTGTCTAACGTAGCCATAAACTGTGTGTTATTTAACCTCCCGCACATGTGGCCTTCACAGGGGAGCGCCAGGTCCGGCTCCAGCTGAGCACCATGAAGAGAGACTGCACCCACCGCAGCAACCTCCGGCGTCCCCACTCCACCCTTCACTGCGTCCCTGGAGTGAAAAGACTTCAACATGTTAATATGACATAGGCGAGTACGCCGTCTACGGTCTGGCGTACAGAGTATGTAGTTTCTATCGGAAACCTTTCTTTCAATCGTGTATGGGCCGGTAAACTTGGCAGTAAGGGCAGAGCCAGGAACAGGTAACAAAACCAACACCTTATCACCGGGTTTAAACTGTCGTTCCACTGCACGCTTGTCAAAACACTTCTTCATCTCAGTTTGAGTGTCGGCAAGGGATTGCCTAGCCAACTGAGTAGCGCGGTATAACCGGTCTTTACACCTGGACACAAACGCTGACACACTATACTCAGGAGAGGAAACGCTAGTGAGTTTTTCTTTTAGAACGGTAAGCGGGCCGCGCACCTTACGGCCGAAAACCAACTCCGTAGGACTAAATCCTAATGACTCCTGTTTAGCGTCCCTGATGGCAAAAAGAGCAAAAGGCACCCCCTCATCCCAATCTTTTTCGTCTCATAGGAAAACTTCTTAAGCATCCCCTTTAAGGTTTGATGCCAGCGCTCCAGCGCACCCTGGCTCTCTGGATGATAGGCACTTGACACTGCGTGGGAGATACCTAAGGATTTCAGGTTTTCCTTAAACACCTTTGAAAGAAAGTTAGTTCCCTGATCTGTCTGCACAACCTTAGGGAGACCGTAAGAGGTAAAAAACTTTACCAGTGTTTTCACAACCGTGGCAGCGGTAACTTTACGTAGTGGAATGGCCTCAGGAAAACGGGTGGCAGCACACATCATAGTCAGCAAGAATTGGTTACCCGCTTTGGTTTTAGGCAGGGGCCCGACACAATCGACTAAAACATGTTCGAAAGGTTCGCCAACTGCAGGAATGGGCTGTAATGGAGCAGGTGGCACAGGCTGGTTTGGCTTGCCCACCATCTGGCAGGTGTGGCAGGTTCTGCAATAGCGTACTACGCTAGATTTTAAGCCGGGCCAGAAAAACTGCTGAAGCACTCGATGGAAGGTTTTTCCAACCCCTCCTCGGAAGAAGTAGTAGCAAACCACGTGTCAGACAGAGCCACCTCCTGAGCTTGCCGTTTAGCCTGCGCTCTCGTTGTGACATTGGCTACAAAAAGCTGTGTATCACTAGTACCCACCACATCCTGTTCTGACAAGGAAACGGGAACATCCACCACTTTTGGAACTGGATACACTTTCCCGCCAGCAATATCGTTCCCCATAATAAGGTCAATACCCTCAATTGGAAAACTGGGCCTGACCCCAACCGTGAAAAAGCCTGTCACCAAATCAGTGTTTATGTATATGCGGTGTAAAGGAGCCGACACAAAGCTCATCCCTATTCCCCTGACTATCGCTCTGACGTCTGACCGGTCACCCACGGGAAGAACGTCAGCAAGTAACAGCGACTGCGAGCATGCAGTATCCCGCAGCACTCTCACAGGTCGCCCATCACCAGGCTCTCCTGTAAGGGAAACAACACCGTCAAAAACAAATGGTCTGAAACACACGTCTGGTTCACTAACAGCTAGAGAAACTTGGGATGGCACAGAGGAGGTTCGGATTAGCCCCACCCCTTTTGGATACCTCTGCTCCGCCCCCTGGTTTCCCTTCCAAGCATCACGGTTGGCTACCAAGTGATCCGGTTTACGACAAAAGAAACACAACTTTTCTAGCTTAGAATTAGTGGTAGCGTTGCCGCTGCCACGGACCTTTCCGGTCGGTGGGGCAGGTGCTGGCCTCTGAAAAGATGCTGCTGGGACAGAGACACGCCTTGAGAACCAGGTCTTATGGGTTAATGAGAATTCATCTGCCAATGTGGCAGCCTGCGGCAGAGTGGTAACCTTCTGCTCGTTCATATAAACGGCCGTTCGTTCAGTCAGACAATTTTTAAACTCCTCCAAGAGCACTAACTCCATCAAAGTGATAAAGTCATCGGCTTTGCTGGCTGCGCACCATCTGTCAAACGGTATTCTTTTCTCCCGAGCCAGAACGACATAGGTTTGATCAGCGGTTTTTCGAAGGTTTCGGAAACGTTGTCTATTTGCCTCCGGGACTAACTCATACGCACGAAGAATAGCGCCTTTCACCTTCTCATAGCTCAGCCCATCTTCCACTGACAGAGCCGAGCATGCTTCCTGAGCTTTACCTGTCAAGCGACACTGTAGCAATATTGCCCACACATCTTCAGGCCATTGCAACGCATGTGCGATACGTTCGAAAACGCCAAAATACACTTCAACCTCTGACTCGCGGAAAACTGGGACTAACGAAATATTCTTACTCACATCAAAACCGGAAGTGATTGGTCTGCCGTGGGAATACTCACCCCCAGGAGCAACATTCTGGCCTCCCGACCTTGCCTGGAGTTCTACCTCGCGCATCTTTATAGCGGTCTCCGCCTCAAGTTTCTTTAACTCCAACTCACGACGAAGCTGGAACTCCCGTTCCTGTCCCTCTCTTTCCATCTGAAGACGCTGCAGGCGCACCTTCAGTCGAACATCTAACTTCGAACCAGGAGAACACTCTGAGGAGAAAGGAACAAAGTGTGGCAGAGTAATAGGTTTCCCCACCGTTCCCTCCTGTGGCTGCACTGGGGTAACATTAACTGCCTGGCCCTCCTCCCCTTCACCTGCCCCTTCCGTATCTGAGCTGCTCTCTGGCCCAGGTGCTACCAGCACGCCCTGACTGACCAGCCCTTCTAGAACAGCAGTCTTGAGCTGATCTTTACGGAGGGAGGATGACACCACTATACCGTAATGTTCCGCAATTAAATGCAGATCCCTTTTCTTACACCTATCTAACTGTCCCACTGATGGACTGGACACAAAGGCCTGTAACTCAAAGGCTACCATTTTAAATGCAAGAGTCACTATACTACACATTCAAGTCACTATGTATTAAAGAGTCACCCATACATGACAGGCTGCGATCACCACACAACCACTACTGCCCCTTCACATGCACTGCTTCCCCAGCACCTGCCTAACCCCAGACTCACCTATCTGTCTTCAGAGCCGTGCCGAGCTCGAGGCGTCTTATAGGCTCACATCAGCGGCCGAAGCCCTGAAACGCCAGCCCCCTTTGGAGAACGTTGCCTCCGCTCAGGATTAGACCCCAAACATAAAAAAGGCAAAATAACAAATCAGCACCCGAAGGAAGGACTGTAACCAGCCCAGCTGGACACTGCCTATCCTAGCTGAGGAACAGTCACATGCAGAGGCGACACAGGGTGGCTCTATAGAAACCTCACACAATAGACTGTAGCAACGAATTAACTACTTAACTAACAACGGATGCACGCATCAACCAGCTGTGGTGTTCCAGAGATCCCGGACGAGCCCCCAAATTGTTATGTCCCGATGGCATCCAGGGGATGTGGGACCAACAACTAATTTAATCCCCAGGGTGGAAAACCAAGCAGGCGACACACGAGTTCCAATATCAACAGAAGTTTATTGTATTTAAGCCACAAACGGAAAACGATCTCCACCGGAGATGGTCACAAAACAACTGAACAACAGTCTCTGTGAGAGAACAAAGGAACAAAGGGAGACAAGATAACACTAACAGAAAAGTGCAATACTTGCATAGGCCAGCACACCGTCCACCAACGGAGCTATCTACAGACCTCAGCAGTACAACACAGCACCTCCAGTCACACGGCACTCATGCGATCAGAATCTTCTCATCTCTCTCCACTGCAGCCCAGAGGAATTTAACCCCTGCAGTTAATTACAAGGAACCAGCCGCAGCTGCAAGAGTGATACTTGCACCCAATCAACAGCAACCAGCTGCAGCTGCCAAACTGACGTCACAGCACCGGCACATGCCGAGAAAGGGAGGGAGAGAGAGAGAGAGAGACACCAAAAAACAAACAAAAACCGGCCCTTATGGGACGTAACAGTACAAAAAAAGAGCCAAAAAGCAATTCAACTTCTTGATCGCAAGATGAATTTAGTTGAACTATACCAGCAAGCTACTGCAAAATGTATAGGTGCACTACCAGTGCGATGACATGTACTTCAGTACTCCTCAACCCCACACTGCGTATTCCACACTTTTGAGAACCTTTAGGTTTTCTCATCTATAAATTGCTCGTTTTCACACTCTTTACTCGCTTACGCCCATACAACTGAACACGCCCTGGTTTGTTTGAGTGAGTGGGAGGAGCTGCGACAGTTGTGAGAGAGGAGGCAAGGAGTGAAGGTGGTTAATTTGTTTGCTAGATTTCTTGATTTTTGAACTATTTGTTGGCCTTAATTGGTACTTTTTTGTTGCATTTTATTTTCTTTTTGCCCCCTGGCAGCTTTTTGCTGCTTGGGGGGACACCCTGAGTTCTATTCCGTGTGTTTTTTTGAGTATAGCGTTTGCAGTTTACCCGTGCGTAATTGTCATCAATTAGCCACGAGGTAACACCATGGACAAAAGCAAGCAGCAGGGAAGTTGTGAGACAAACGTTGGAGAAGCAGAGACCGTGAAGGATGTTGCTGGGGACAGTATGGAGGACGAGAGAGAGATTTTGAGATCAAGTAAGAAATCAGGAAAAAGCATGAAAAAAAAAGCAGATGAGCGAGGCTCTCGCTGGAGCTAAAGCGACGGAGGAGATGATAGAAATAGTTGGAGAAGCAAGTAAACAGATACCGGCGGTGGCAAGACAAACAACGATAGCTGACGATACAACACGGGAAGCGGACGGAGAACAGGTGGGAGTGGAGTTAAATAGGCCTGTGGAGATCGCTGATGAGGACAGATTGGCGTTGCGAGCAGCCGAGAAGGCACGGGAAGGAGCCATGGCTTTGGAGCAGCGTGGACGGCGGGGAGAAGACGTGGCAGCTCCAGGCACTGTGGCAGCACGGAGAGCGGTGGCAGAGAGTACGAGGAGGACGAGAGGCAAGACTGGAGTGGGAGAGACGAGGGAAGCAGGTGCGGCGGGGGCAGCAACGAGGCCGTGGAGAGCAGGACCAGAGAGGGAAACAGCAAAGACTTACGATAAGAATCTAACGGTGAGAATTAAAAATGACTCAATGGCTGAAATACCAACCCTAGAACTTATGACTACAATAAGGTTCCTAGCAGGAGGCCTGTTAGCTTGCCGCAAACTAGGGACAAATGAATATGAAGTGACTCTAAGCACGGGAATAGGCAAACAAAAGATGTTGAATGGTTTCAATGTGGGGAACAACAGCTTCACAGTAACAGACTTAAACAACCAAGACACAATGGTGTCTTTTTTGAAGCTGCCAGCTTATATAACAGACGAGGAAATAACTGCGAAACTAAGCTTGTGGGGGGTGACGCCAGTGTCAAATATACGAAGAAGAATGTGGCCGGGCACAAATGTGGCAGATGGAACAAGATTTGTGAGAGTCAGATTTGAAGGGACAGTGAAATCTTTGCCTTATTCGGCGAAATTTGAAACCGTACAAGGACCTCAGTATTTTCGAGTTCTACATGACAACCAACAAAAAGTTTGCCGAATCTGTCTAGACCCACAACACGTCATGAAAGACTGCCCCAACTTCACATGCTTCAAGTGTAAAGAGCAGGGACACTATGCCAAAAACTGCAGCTTTAAGGTAAGAGAGTGTGGAATTTGCAAGAATGCTCTAAATAATTGTACTTGTCACTTTGACAATGATGATACTGATAACTTTGATGAAGGAGACAAAAACTTATCCGCTGATGATGATGATATTGAAACTGATATAAATGAGATAAATGAGACTTGTGATGTAGAACAACAAGACGGTCAGACAGATTTTGACAATGATGAAAAGGATGAGAGAATGCTGATTACGAGTAATGCACAAACTGTTGGAATAGCTGAGACAGAGAGAGATGCAACAAGTACTGAGATTGAGGAAAGTCAGCTCAGCAGCGTCTCAAAAGATCCTGATAACTTTGACTTGGCAATGCAAAGTAATGTAGAAACTCCTTCACGAAGTGACCAGGAGGGTGGAGGCGGGCTGCAACTTAGCGTGCCCTCCACCTCACAGGGCATGGGCTTGAGGGAGAGCTGCAATATAAGATCAGAGAATCTACAATCTGCTCAGACGACTACAGCAGTTGTGCAAAAAAGTTTGATAAAAGATTCTGAGTTTCTGAGTCAAAATCTGTTCATAACACAATTTCCGAAACTAGGAGCCTGGCAGCTTCCAAAAAATGCAAACAAACACGTTAAAAAAAGATTGGCTGGAGTGGCTAAACAGCCCTACTGAGATTGAGTAACAGTTTTCTTGTCATGTGTTTCTTCTATTCCACACTTCTCTGTATTATAATGCTTCTTTTGGCATCCCTGAACACAAATGGACTGAGAACGGAAGCGAAAATGACATCGGTGTTGAGACAAATCCAATTCGACATTTTGTGTGTGCAAGAAGCCAAGTGGGACCTGGCCAAAGAGACTGAAATGAGAAAGCTGTGGAAAGGACAAATGTATGTGAGTAACGGAACTAATCGCAAATGTGGTGTGGCAACGTTGATGAAGACTGAAGATGTTGAAAATGTTAATGTGATTTACAAAGATAATGGCGGCAGAATTTTAATCATTGATTGTACTTATAACAACTTGGAAATAAGAGTAATTAATGTATATGCACCAAATGTAGAAAAAGAAAGAAAATGTTTTTTTAAAAACCTGAGTGGATGGTGCACACAGCGCACAATGATTTTAGGTGACTTTAATGTCATTCAAACTGAGCTTGATATTTCGTTCAATAATGTATTCAAAACTGATACAAGTAGAAAAGAATTAATGTATTTACTGAATAGCAAAAATATGTGCGATGTGTGGAGAACTTCAAATCCGCTAGAAAGACAATTCTCAAGGAAACAAGTTGTAAATAATACATTGAAACAATCGAGGATCGATCTGTGTGTAGCTTCGAATTTTATGTGTCAATATATTACGAATCAAAAGTACCAACATAATATGGGAAGCGATCATAGTGCGTTTGTGTGTACTTTAGAAACTTTGGGTAAAAAAAGACGGGGAGGACTGTGGTGCTTAAACAATAGCCTGTTAGAAGATGTTTTATTTCGTCAATCTATGATAAAAATGTTAAACGATGCTAATTTTGAGATGTATTTGAATGATGATATTTTTGAATGGTGGTTGGATCTTAAGAAGAGAATCAAACAAAAATGTATTTTATACAGCAAGCAGAAAAAATTTCAAGAGTTAAGTGAAGAAACAAAGATAAGAACTGCAATGCAAACTGAAATAGATAAAATAGAAAATGCGTGTCATCCAAAATCAACTATTGTGGATGTCACAACGGAAAAATATGAATGTTTGAAATTGCAACTAAACAAAATTGAAGAAAAAAGATGTAGAGGGGCAGCCATTAGAGCTAAAGTTCAAAGTTACCTGGAGGGGGAAAGATGCACAGCTTTTTTCTTAAGGTTAGAAAAAGGAAGACAACAAAAAACATGTATTGAAGAGCTGAATTCTCCACTTGGACAATTAATTAAAGATAAAGAAGGAATACTTACAACTGTTCACGAATATTACAAAACCTTGTTTTCCAGCGAACCTGTTGAAGAGTGCAATATCAATCGAGTCTTATCAAAATTAAAAAACAATCACAATAGATGATAAAGAATGGTGTGATAGCGATTTTACGGCAGTAGATATAGAACAAGCAACGAATGGACTGAATAACAACAAAAGTCCAGGCATGGATGGCCTAACGGCTGAATTTTACAAAGCTTTTAAAGAACAACTGATCCCAATACTTAAAAATGTCTATACAGAAATGCAGGGAAAACAGGAAGTGCCGAATTCATTTGCAGCCGGAGTGATAAATATTTTTTACAAAAAGAAGGGAGAAAAAACTAACTTGGATAATTATAGACCGATAAGTTTGTTGAATGTCGATTATAAAATCTTTGGAAAAATTATGGCTAATAGAATCAAAAACGTTATAGCATCAGTAATAAGTGAAACAATCATATAGTATACCGGGTAAGGATATATCTGATTCCATCTTAACAATCAAAGATACTGTAAGGACAATAGCAGAAGGGAAAGGTTTATGGTTGGGAGTAGATATACAAAAGGCATTCGATAGAGTGGAACATTCTTTTCTGCTTGCAACATTGGGAAAATTTGGGTTTGGCGAGAGATTTATCGGGTGGATAAAGATGATATACGAGAATGCAAAAAGCTGTGTTAAATGTAATGGTGACCTGACGGAGTTTTTTCCTGTAGGACGATCAATTAGACAAGGGTGTCCCATGTCATCACTGTTATATAGTCTAGTGGCCGAACCTTTTGCAATGCTGATTCAGACTGAAGACAAAATTGTTGGCATTTCCTTAAATCAAGAAACAAAAATTAAGCTAGTACAATATGCAGATGATACTAATTTCTTTGCAACTTCGATTGAAGAAGTGGACTTATTTTTGGAACATATGAACAGTTATAGCCTAGCTTCTGGAGCAAAGATTAATTAAACAAAATCAGAGATAACAGCCTTTGGGTTAGATCAAAGAGATTTACAGAAATGGAAATTTCAAATTATAAGTGAACCGAGAAAAGTGTTGGGAATTTATGTTGGAAAAGATGAAAATGCCGCACGAACAAAAACCTGGAATGTGGTGATTGAAAAAATGAGTACAATTTTGAATATGTGGAAACTGAGGAATTTGTTGATAAAAAGGTAAGGTAATTGTGGTCAATAATTTGATTTTTTCTTTACTAACTCACGTACTAACGACATGCGCAGTACCCACGTGGGCAAACATAAAGATAAATCAAATTATTAATGCATTTATTTGGAAATCAAAAGGGGTTAGTATAAAACATGGAGTGATAATTAATAAGGTAATGTATGGGGGTTTAAATTTGATGGATATAGGAACTAAAAAAGAAGCGCTGAGGGCAAAATTGATGGGGAAATTTCTAAATGATTCGTGTAAGGCTCTATGGAAAGCGAGTTTTGACAAATTAATTTCGAAAATTGGAACTAAAAATAAGTTTAATCTCTGTATGTAAGAATGGAGAATAATTTGACAAATTTACCAGAATTTTACGTTTAAGTATTCAAAGCTGTATAAGAAAGGTGCTCCAAAATGTCTTGTGAGAATTCTTGTTTTTTGGTATGGCCATCAGTTAATGTCTGTTAAATGGGGAAATTGCTCATCTCCATCTTTTTGTGTGTCAAATGGAGTAAGACAGGGCAGCATCTTGTCTCCGTTTTTATTTAATGTTTATATGGACGAATTGTCAAGGTTTTTAAATGAATGTGGAACGGGCTGTAGGGTTGGCAACAGTACCATTAACCACTTAATGTACGCTGATGACCTCGTTATTTTCAGTCCGTATAGTGCAGGGCTACAAGAGCTGTTGCACGTGTGCTCTCAGTATGGAATAAATTTTGATATAAAATACAACTCAAAGAAAAGTAATATTATGATAGCACGGAGCAGGGAGGACTCCAAAATGACATTCCCTGATTTCTTCTTGTCAGGTAACAGACTTAAGGTCACTAATGAATGTAAATATTTGGGGCACTATGTGACTGCAGACTTGTCTGATGACAGAGACATTCACAGACAGTGTGGAATGCTTTATGGACAGGCTAACATGCTGATCCGCCGGTTTGGAATGTGCTCAATACCTGTAAAAATCAGACTCTTCAAGGCGTATTGCACTACCATGTATACTGCACACTTGTGGAGACGCTACAAAAAGAGTAGTATGCGAAAGCTAACCGTAGCGTATAATGATGCCTTGCGGATGTTACTGAGGGTCCCACGCTGGAGTAGTGCAAGCCAAATGTTTGTGAATGTGGGTTTGCCAAATTGCCCTGCTGTACTACGCAATCTTATGTACAGTTGCATGTGCAGGCTTTCGAGCTCGGCGAACAGTATCATCACTGCATTGACCAATCCTGGACTAAGCTCGGTGCGATACTCCTCTGGTATTTGGACTCACTGGCTTATGAGCCTATCCAGGAGATAAATGTATTGTTCTTGTGTGTTCTTTTTTTTTTTTTTTTTTTTTAAATATTAATTCTGTACTATGGACCATTATTGATGTGTCTGAAATAAATAAAATAATAATAAAAAAAAAAAAAAAAAAGCGTGGAGTAAAATCTTGCCGTCGGTGACCATTGTCTGCAGAAACAAAAATCACATTATGAATATGCCTTTTATCAACAACCCAATTTTTACATATAATGGAAAAATACTAGAAAATAAAATGATACTCGATGCGGGTCTTAATACCATAGGTGCAATTTGTAATAATAAAGGTGAAATTGATGTAAATGTATTATGTTCAAAACTAAAAGTGAAAGGGAATAAGTTTACTGTGCACAAGATGTCGCAACTGTGTGATAAAATACTGAATGGAATGAAACCTGAATGGCAGGAAATGATGAATAACAACATAAGCGATGAAAAAGATGATTCTTTTGAAATTTCCTTGTGTAGAAACGATAGAACTGATGTAATAAGTGAAATAAAAACGAAAATATGGTATGAAATTCTGTTACAAAAAATAACTGCAAGCCCAGTAACAAATGCGGCATGGTGTAGGATCATTCCTCTTTTGAAAGAAGAACAAATATGGAAGAATATGACAATAAAATATACATCGCCTGCGATGTTCCATTTAGATTTTAAATTACGACACAGGACTTTTTCGTGTGAAGTATTGCATCAAATCAATAAAAATGTTCCCCGAGAATGCAAAATTTGTTTGACATAGGTAGAAAATCTTGAACATATGTTTTTAAATTGTACAAAATTGAGTATTTTGCATAGAAATTTGAAATGTTTATTGAAAAGGTGTGATTTTGATATTAAAAATGAGAATGAATGGAATATATGTTTGCTATTTGGTGTGAAAGGGATAAATGTTAATTTAATTTTGATAAATTTAATTTTATGTTTGGCAAGAAGAGTGATTTATTTAAGGAGGAATTTAGTTTTTTATGAAGATAAGTTTGTGTGTGTATGGAGTTATTTTGTAAGTCAGCTAAATTCAATTTTTCAAATGTTTTTTTTTTGATTTTTTTACTGACAAATTCATGGGTGGCAATAGTTTATTTTCAATGGATGTTAATGATAATTTGTTGATTAATATATGATTTTCTTTGTTTTTATAACTGTTTGTGTGTTAAGTGAATTGTAAATAGTGTGAGTGAAATGTGTTATAAATTGTGTAAATATTTTCATGTTGTAATATTGTAATGGTGTTTATGAATTGAGTGTGATAAATGATTGTTTTTGATAAATAAAAGATAAAAAAAAAAAACACGCCCGATCTCGTCCGATCTCGGAAGCTACGCAGGGTCGGGCCGGGTCAGTACTTGGATGGGAGACCGCCTGGGAATACCCGGTGCTGTAAGCTTTTCTTTTTCTTTTTCATCAGCAGAGGGCGCTGCTCCTTCTTTGCTGGACACAGAGCTGACAAACAAACTCCATGGAGGATGCAACATTGTTTTGGAAGGAACATCTTCACCAACTTTTTTGGGAAGCAACATCTTCATTTTCAACTAAAACAAACAATCTTACAGTGTTCAACACTTCAAGTAGGAGTTCAAAATTGTTGCACTTTAACCAAATCCATGACTATCCCTCATAACAAATCACTAATCAGTGAACGACAAACATACTAGTAGGCTAAATCAAAGTATTACGGAAGACGACAAGTCACTCACATCTCGTTAAAGATAAAGGTGGAAAAAATGGGGAAATAATTACAGTCATGAAAAAATAAACATGGAAGTGGTTAAATGTATTAATAAATATAGCAACAGGCTGAATCAAGGTATAAATATGGAACAAAACAAATCAAAGAGTGCTTAAAAATACACAAGTGTTAATTACAGTACAAAAAAAGAGCCAAAAAGCAATTCAACTTCTTGATCGCAGGTGCACTATCAGTGCGATGACATGTACTTCAGTACTCCTCAACCCCACACTGCGTATTCCACACTTTTGAGAACCTTTAGGTTTTCTCATCTATAAATTGCTTGTTTTCACACTCTTTACTCGCTTACGGCCATACCACCTAATACGCCCTGTGTGTTGTGTGTGTGGGAGGAGCTACCAACCAGTCGAGTAAGTGAGAGCAAGGAGGAAGCAGGAGAATTGTTTGTTGGATTTATTCATTTCTTTGGACGTTTGTTTGGCCTTTACTGGTACATTTTTGTTTAGTTTAATTCATTTCGGCCCCCTGGCAGCGTTTGGCTGCTTGGGGGACAGTTTTTCTTTCGTGTTTTTTGGACTTTTTTGATTTGTTCGAGCCAGTGTGCGTTTTTCTTAATTTTGTTTGGTGGCGTCATGGCGGAGCCCACGCCTGAAGTAGAAGAAGTAGTTTTGTTTAATCGTCTCTCTAGAGACAAGAGAAAGTTAAGTGTTCCAAATGTAGACGGGGATAAAACAAGTAAAACCAAGAAATACGTGAACGAAGCAACAGATAACGTGGACATTAACATGGATAAGAACGAACCGACAGAGCAAAGTGAGGGAGAGTTTGCGAAACAACCAATTACCGAGACGACAGAGAAATGGGAGGTGGTGGAAAAACCCAAAGGCAGAGCAACAGGTGCAGTGGCGTCGGACAAAAGAGGAACCATGATGCCTATGGTTCAAAGATAGGGGCAAAAACAGCAGCCGGCGGGTTTAACATCTTCCGTCACACAACGTAAGATCAGCGCGGCAGCTCTAGCCGCAAAATGCCAGCCAACGGCGGCGGCATCTGCGGCGGAGCAGCAGAGAGTTGGAGCGACAGGAGCGGATCCGAAACGGCCATCGGTGGTGGGGACTACAGCGGTGGCACAACGGAGAGACGGTACAGCGGGACCAGAGACGGGGCGGCAGCAGGTGACGGGAGCATCGGCATCGGCTTAACGGAGAGGCAGTACGGCGGGAGCGGAGGCAGGACAAACCATGGCGGCGAGGACAACGACGGCAGTACAGCAGAGGGACGGGAAGCTGCAGGTGGAGGAACCAGCAGTGGCAGAGCGGAGGAGAACGGGGTCGTTTGGTGCACACCAGGGGTTACGGCCTAGGCCTTCTGGCGTGATGGAGGAGCGGCGAGAGACAGGAGCAGCAGGAGCGAGTGTGGGTCTTTTTCCTGTGCCATCGACATCAGCAAAAGACCAACGAAGAGACTTTACAACCAACATGGAGACGAGACAGCAGCCGATACCATCTACATCATTCAGAAAGAATATTGAGGTAACCAATGAAGCCAACATTGCACCAAAGACTTATGAAAAACACTTAACGGTTGTGATTGAAATACTAAGTGACAAAGAAATGCCTACAATGACCTTACTAAAATATGTTCGAATGATGTGTAATGGTTTGGTAGGGTGTAGGAAACTGGGACAAAATAGATATGAGATAACATTATCTACCCCAGAAGGAAAGCAAACATTGCTTGACGGTATCATGATTGAGGGAATAAAAATTCAAGCTCAAAACTTATGTAATAATGAAGCGATGGTTTCCTTTATGATGTTGCCAGTGTACATCCCAGATACAGCAATCCTGGATAAACTAAGAGATTGGGGGGTAACTCCCGCGTCGGAGATCAAAAGGAGAATGTGGCCAGGGACCAATGTAGCAGATGGAACACGATTTTTGAAAGTGAAATTTACAGATAAGGTTACTTCCCTACCTTACTCTACGAAGTTTGTCACAGAAAACGGCTCTGAATTTTTTAGAGTGATACACGACCGCCAAGTTAGAGTATGTAGAATCTGCTTACTCCCTGATCATGTGGCAAAGGACTGCCCTGACTTCAAATGCTTCATGTGTAAAGAGCAGGGACACTATAAGAGAGAATGTCCGAATAAGATAAGTAAATTTAGAGTTTGTCATAATAACCTAACTGACTGCATTTGTTTCATTGAAGACGAAAACGTTTCAGATTTACATGATGACAATGGGAGCGAAGGGACTAACTCTGACAAAGAGGTTACACATGAAACGGACATAGAGTCTGATGAAGCGTGGCAGTCTATTGAGGTAGATACTGTGCAACAGGTTGTTGAAGATAGCGAACCGTTACTGGGTGACGAGCAGGATAAAGTCTGCGAATCACCGGTACAAGTAGCTATAGATTTCCAAGCGGACTATATTGACGAAAATCTGATAACTGAAGATATGATAGTGCGAAACGAAGAAGGAGGGGCGGAAGGGCTTCACGAGAGTCCGGCTGCTTCATCCTTTTTTGTGGGATCGCATCATGAGAGTTGTCAAAAGTCAATGAAAAAAGATTCAAAGTAGACAACCTGCCACCTGATACTCATAACACGGTATCAGAAGCCACCAGTAGCCAACCTTTGAGTGATGATGCTTTTGTCCCTCAAAAACCTAGATGGTCTAAGAAAAATCTGAAACGGATTTCAAGATGCGCTAAGTAACCTAAGTTTAGTCTGTGCCAGTTGATTTTGCAAATTGACAAACTCTACCTTTACTAGCTAAGGTCGGCTTCTTCTTGTGTACGTAAATGGGAAAACTTTACTATTATCTAATGCTACTCCTAGCTTCTTTAAACGTAAATGGTTTATGTACAAAAACCAAGCTAGACTCAATTCTCAAAAGCCTGAGAAAAGATATCATCTGCATGCAAGGTACCAAGTGGGATAATGAGATTGCAACAAAATACATCAAGCAATGGAAAGGTCAAACGCATGTGAGCAATGGTTTGAATAGTACCAATGGAGTAGCAACTTTTTTCAACCTGGATAAATGTAAAGCGATTACCTTAGTTCACACAGATACACAAGGCTGCCTGCTAGTTTCTGAGTTCCAGTATCAACAGCAAAAACTTCGCATACTTAACATCTACGCTCCGAATATAGACACTGAAAGGAAAGCCTTTCTCAGAAACATAAGCAATTGGTGTACAGAAAATACTATAATTATGGGGGATTTTAATATTATACAAACTCATCTAGATATCTCGGTTAACAATGTATTCAAGGGCGATGTAAGCCGGCATCAATTAGCACGATTACTACATGAATGTAATATGTGTGGCGAACAACGTATCCTCTACAACAAAACTTTTCGAGAAAACAATTGGTTCAAAACATCATGAAACAATCGCGAATAGATCTATGTATAGCTTCTGTGAATCTGTATAAATACTTTAATAATCCTGCATATAACATTAATTCGTGGAGTGATCACAATACTTTCTCTTGTGACTTTAATTTTAGCCATGAAATCAAGAGGAATAGTATATGGTGCTTTAATGCAAGTAGCCTCACGAATAAGATTTTCTGTAAATATATGTCAAACATGATTACCAATGCAATGTATGAGCTACAAATATGTGAAGATGTGTTTGAATGGTGGAACGTTTTTAAAGGTAGAGTGAAAAGAAAATGTATAAACTTTGCAAAAGAAAAAAACTGGCAAGAAAAACAGACTCAATAACTTTTGAGGAAGAACTTACAAAATGAACTGGATAGAATGGCAATAACAGCAAATGCCGAAACAGATTATTATGTATATTTAAAAACAATGTTGGATCAAATTGAAATAAAAAAATGTAAAGGGGCAGCGATTCGGAGTAAAGCGCAAAACTATGTAGAAGGTGAAAAATGTACAGCCTTTTTTTAAGGCAAGAAAAGAGAAATCAAACAAAAAGCTATATCGAAGAACTAGTAAATGAAGATGGAATTAAGAAAGTTCACACAGAAGACATTTTACAAATAGTGCAAAAATATTATCAACAATTATTCACAAGCGAACAAGTAGATAACGAAGCAATAACCTTGGTTCTAGCAAGAATAACTTCGCATCTAAGTTCAGAAGATGAAGCATTTTGTGATGCAAAAATTACAAAAGCGGAAATAGAACACGCAATAACCTGTTTAAATGAAAATAAGAGTCCTGGAGCGGATGGCCTAACGGCAGAATTTTATAAACATTTTTATCAGCAATTAGCACCAATCCTAGAGACACTTTTTTCAACAATGACAGAACGCAATCACATATCACCGCAATTTTCTTTTGGTTTAATTAATATTTTCTATAAAAATAAAGGACAGATCAATAATTTAGATAACTACAGACCCATAAGCCTTTTGAACACAGATTACAAAATACTAACTAAAATACTTTCATTCAGAATCAAATCATTCATCAATACAATAATCGGTCCATCACAAACATACAGCATACCCGGCAGAAGCATATCAGATGCGATTTTAACAATAAAAGACACGGTCAGACAAATGAGTACAAAGGGGGGGTTATGAATAGGGATTGATTTAATGAAAGCTTTTGATTATGTTGAACATCACTTTTTGTTTTCGGTTTTGGAGAAAATGGGTTTTGGTGGTGGGTTTATTAATTGGATGAAATTATTATATGGGTCAGCGGTGAGTGTGGTGAAATGTAATGGGTTTTTAACAGAACAGTTTCAAATCACAAGATCAGTTAGGCAAGGCTGTCCACTATCTTCTTTTTTATACAGTATAATTGCAGAACCACTGGCTAATCTTATTAATTTAGACAATAACATCAGAGGCATTCAACTAGATCATACTCACTCCATAAAGATTCAACAATACGCTGACGACATTAATTTATTTGTACAGGACATACCGGACTTGGAACATTGCATTAATCATTTACACACCTACGAAAGAGCATCAGGAGCAATAGTAAATTACAATAAATCAGACATCAGATCTTTTGGTATTAATTTGGACAACTACAACACACGAACCTGGGCACAACCTGAAATACGGTATTTTTGAGTTAGTTTGTGAAAGAGTTTTTGCCCCCTTGCAGCAACTGCTGCCAGGGGGACACTTATTTATAATTAAAAATCGTTTTTTTTAGTTGTTGCCCATTTCCTTGTTGAGGGAGCTCAACATGGAGCAGCGCACGGGCCGCATGATGTCGGAGAGAGGCAGGCGGAGAAGAAGCCAAAGTGCACACGCAAACAGAAGAGGTATAGAAGTGCAGCAGACAGAAGACGGAAAGATGAACATCCAAAAGCAAAGAGCAGATGAAAGAGAAGAAGTAATAAAACATGTTGGTCAAACAACAGAGACAGCATGGAGCACAGCAGAGAGCGGAGGAATGGCTGACAAACATGGGAATAGACAGCAGGAAAAAATGATAGAAGCGGAGAAAGACGACCAGAGAGAGACCGAGCAAAGGGGAGAGGACGAACGGGAGGAGACGAGGGGAGAGAGCGGTTCAAGAAGCACGGGAGAGCAGACGGAGAGAGAGGCAGCGGAGGAGTTGATTCAGATGGGAGAAAGAAAGGCGAATGGGAGAAACGTGGCGCAACGACAAGCAGAGACGGAGACGACAATGGAGACGATGAAGGAAACAACGGTGCATGGTGGAAGAGAAACAGCAGGTGACAAGCAGCAAGAGAGGAGCGGGACAAAGAAGGATAGTTTAAGGACAGTGGCTGAAAGAATCGCGGCTATACAAAGAAACACAAAAGACAATACCGGAAAAAGCATGACAGCAACAGCTGCAGAGGAGCGGAGGGGAGCAGACAAACAACAAAAAGAAAAGGTGAAAAACAATGCAAAAAAATATGACAAACTGTTGACAGTGAGAGTACAAGCTCAATCTAACAAAGACATATCAACATTAGAAATAATGACAACGAAAAGGGAAGCACTTAGGGTGAAAATTATTAGTAGATACTTGGATGTCACAAGGGAGGTTGGTTGGAAATATTTTAACAATATTTTGGAATCTTTTGGTCAAAAAAACAATACAAATCTATATCAAAATCATAAATTGCCTACCTATATAGGACAAAACGAAGTAGAAGCAGACACATTAACCTGGACCAATATCATCACCAAACTCACCAAAATACTACATCTCTGGAAACTGCGAGCACTGTTTTTAAAGGGGAAGGTGATTGTAATAAATGCACTTTTATATTCTATTTTGACACATGTACTGGAAACTTGTGAACTGCCAAATAACATCTTAATTGCAATAAACCGGATCATCAATGAATTTTTATGGAACAACAAATCTGCAGCAATAGCACATGGGGTATTAATTAATAGATGTAAGGAAGGGGGTTTAAATTTTCATAAATTGCCTACTTTACAACACATCCCAGGTTTTTACAAAGAAGTTTTATTTTCATGGGCAAAAATTCTACCAAATGTTACACCGTTGTTTTTTTGCAGTGATCAACTTTTACAGATGCCTATTTTACAAAACCCTTTTTTCACTTACAATAACAGAACAATAGAAAATAAGGTCATGACAGAATCTCACAGCGAACAATTACAATATATGGTTAACAATAAAGGACTCATAGACCCATCTACTCTTCATACCACTCACCAATAAAGGTTTTATTTTCAGGAAACTTATCACTTCAATCTGCAATAAAATCAACAACTGTCTCAAACCAGAATGGAAAACTTTACTTTCAACACCACCAAATCAAGTACGCAATAATAAAGTCACATTTACTCTAGGACAAGACAATAATTCAAAAAATATCAGTGAAATCCCGACTAAACAATGGTACACTTTATTAATATCAAAAATAATCAGAACACCTACAGCTGAAATAACCTGGAAACGACATTACCCTAACAAAATAATTAATACAATATGGAAAAATATCTCAATTAAATACAAATCACCAACAGTGTTTCATTTATATTATGTTATGTCCCGATGGCATCCAGGGGATGTGGGACCTACAACTAATTTAATCCCCAGGGTGGAAAACCAAGCAGGCGACACACGAGTTCCAATATCAACAGAAGTTTATTGTATTTAAGCCACAAACGGAAAACGATCTCCACCGGAGATGGTCACAAAACAACTTAACAATTCATCAAATAAATTAGTAGGTTGATGCTGAGATTCCTTGCAACAACGGTCTCTGTGAGAGAACAAAGGAACAAAGGGATAACACTAACAGAAAAGTGCAATACTTGCATAGGCCAGCACACCGTCCACCAACGGAACCCGCGGGAGTCCTTCCGACGCCCGCGGCTATCTACAGACCTCAACAGTACAACACAGCACCTCCAGTCACACGGCACTCATGCGATCAGAATCTTCTCATCTCTCTCCACTGCAGCCCAGAGGACTTTAAACCCTGCAGTTAATTACCAGCAACCAGCCGCAGCTGCAAGAGTGATACCTGCACCCAATCAACAGCAACCAGCTGCAGCTGCCAAACTGACGTCACAGCACCGGCACATGCCTAGAAAGGGAGGGAGAGAGAGAGAGAGAGAGAGAGAGAGAGAACAAAAAACAAACAAAAACAGGCCCTTATGGGACGTAACACAGTACAAAAAAAGAGCCAAAAAGCAATTCAACTTCTTGATCGCAAGATGAATTTAGTTGAACTATACCAGCAAGCTACTGCAAAATGTATAGGTGCACTACCAGTGCGATGACATGTACTTCAGTACTCCTCAACCCCACACTGCGTATTCCACACTTTTGAGAACCTTTAGGTTTTCTCATCTATAAGTTGCTCGTTTTCACACTCTTTACTCGCTTACGGCCATACCACCCTGAACACGCCCGATCTCGTCCGATCTCGGAAGCTAAGCAGGGTCGGGCCGGGTCAGTACTTGGATGGGAGACCTGGGAATACCCGGTGCTGTAAGCTTTTCTTTTTCATCAGCAGAGGGCGCTGCTCCTTCTTTGCTGGACACAGAGCTGACAAACAAACTCCATGGAGGATGCAACGTTGTTTTGGAAGCAACATCTTCAACAACTTTTTTGGGAAGCAACATCTTCATTTTCAACAATTCAAGTAGGAGTACAAAATTGTTGCACTTTAACCATATCCATGACTATCCCTCATAACAAATCACTAATCAGTGAACGACAAACATACTAGTAGGCTAAATCAAAGTATTATGGAAGACGACAGGTTTTCTCATCTATAAATTGCTCGTTTTCACACTCTTTACTCGCTTACGGCCATACCACTGAACACACCCTGTTTGTTGAGTGCGTAGGAGGAGCTACAGAGACACTTGAGTGAGAGAAAGCAAGGAGGAAGGACGGTAAATTGTTTGACAGATTTCGTTTTGATTTTGCACTGTTTTAAGGCCTTAACTGGTACATTTTTGTTTACGTTTTATTTCTTTTGGCTGCTTGGGGGACAGTTTTTTGTTTGGTGCTATTTGGACTTTTATTCGTTTTTTTTCGCGCCAGTGTGCGTCTTTTTGTTTGTGGCCGAGCCAGCGCCAAGGGTTGAAGAAACCCTTGTGGAAAATCGTCTTAGTCGAGATAAGAGAAAGCTCAGTGTACCGACTATAGACATTGAGAAACTGAATAAAACAAAGAGGCAAGAAACTGAGCAGACGGACGACGAGACGGAAATGGAGATGAACGAGGGCAGTGACGGGGAGGCCGCGGCAGAGCCACCTGTGGCTGCAACGGAAAAATGGCAGGTGGTGGAGAAATCGAGAGTGAAAACTACAGGTGTGGCAGTGGTGGAGGCAAGGGGATCTACGGGTCTCCTAGGCCAACGACAGGGAAAAAAGCAGCTGCCAGCCGGCCTGACTTCAGCCGTGACTCAACGGAAAATTAACGCAGCAGCCCTGGCAGGGAAGAATCTTTTGACAGCGGGAATAGATCAACAAAAGCCTAAAACAACGGGTGTACAACGACGAGATGGTGTGGCAGGAACAGTGACGGGAAAATCGGTGGAGATGCAGAGGAGAGGCAGTTTGGAGGGAGACACGAGACGGTTCCCAGCGCGGAGGAGCAGCGTTGGAGAAGCAGGAGCGGAAATTCAACGGGTAACGAGGCTAGTGGCGGCGGTAGGGCAGGAGAGGACCGAGTCTGCGGGGGATCGCCAGGTGGTGCGGCCTGGGCTGTCCAGTGGATTAGGAGAGCAGAGAGAGGTCGGTGCGGTGGTCGAAAGAACGGAGATTCTGCAAAGACCATCCACGTCAACAGCTGTACAGAAGGGAAATGCCCCGACAAACATTCCAACAGAACACCTGCCGACGACTTCCAATGCTTTGAAAAAAAATGAGGTAAATAAAGCAGTAACCACTATACCCAGATGTAATTCTTATGAAAAACATTTAACTGTGGTGGTAGACATTCTTAGTGAGATAGAGATGCCGACAATGACACTGCTAAACAATGTAAGATTGAGATGTAATGGTCTTGTGGGTTGTCGCAAGTTAGGGGCCAATAGATATGAGATCACTCTGTCATCACAAGAAGGCAAACAAACGTTACTGGATGGCATATATATAGAGGGGATACCATTAGAAGCTACTAACTTCTGTAATAATGAGGCTATGGTGTCCTTCATGTTGATGCCGGTTTACATCCCAGACATTGCTATACTTGAAAAACTGAATGAATGGGGAGTTACTCCAGCTTCCGAAATTAAATGACGGATGTGGCCAGGAACCAATGTGGCGGACGGTACACGGTTCCTCAAAGTAAAATTTACTGACAGAGTTACGTCGATACCGTACTCAACTAAATTTGTGACCGAAAATGGCTCAGAATTCTTTCGAGTTATTCACGACAGACAAGTGAGGGTGTGCAGAATCTGCCTTTTGCCTGATCACATTGCAAAAGACTGCCCCGATTTTAAGTGTTTCCAGTGTAAAAAGAGTGTGTCATAACAAAATCTCTGATTGCATATGTTTTTTTGAAGATGAGAACGTTTCTGATCAACATGATGACATTGGGAGTGAAGGTACTAACTCTGACAAAGAAGCTACACGTGACACAGACCTTGAGTCTGATGAACCGTGGCAGTCTCTGATGGTAGACGCCAGGCAACAGGTTGTTGAAGATAGCGAACAGTTACTGAGTGACGAGCAGGATAAAGTCTGCGAAGCACCGGTACAAGTAGCTATAGATCTCCCAGCGAGTTATATTGACGAAAATCTGATAACTGAAGAAATGATAGTGCGAAATGAAGAAGGAGGGGCTTCACGAGAGTCTGCCTGCTCAATCCTTTTTTGTGGGATCGCGTCATGACAGTGGTCAAAAGTCAATGAAGAAAGATTCTAAAGTAGACAACCTGCCACCTGATGCTCATAACAAGGTATCAGAAGCCACCGGTAGTCAAACTTTGAGTGATGATGCTTTTGTCCCTCAAAAACCTAGATGGTCTGATAAGAAGAATCAGAATTGTGTCTCACGTTGCGCTAAGATAAACTAAGTTCAGTCTGTGCCAGTTGATTTTGCAAAGTGACATACTCTACCTTTACTAGCTCTCATGTCGGTTCCTTCTTCTTGTGTGCATAAATGGGAAAACCTTATATTTTTGTAATGCTACTCTTAGCATCTCTAAACGTTAACGGTTTACGTCAAAAAACCAAGTTAGACTTGATTCTCAAAAGCCTGAGAAAAGACATCATCTGTATGCAAGGTACCAAGTGGGATGATGAGCTTGCAACAAAATATATCATGCAATGGCAAGGTCAAACGCATGTTAGCAATGGTTTAAATTGTACCAATGGAGTAGCAACTTTTTTCAACATTGATAAATGTAAAGAGATTTCTTTAATTTATGCAGATACACAAGGCCGACTGCTAGTCTCAGAGTTCCTCTTTCAACAGCAAAAACTTCGCATACTTAATATTTACGCTTCAAACATAGAGACTGAAAGAAAATCTTTTGTAAGAAACTTAAGCAACTGGTGTACAGACAATACCATAATTATGGGGGATTTCAATATTATTCAGACTCACCTGGACATATCTGTAAATACTGTTTTCAAGGGGGATGTAAGCCGGCATCAACTTGAACGTTTCCTGAATGAAAATAATATGTGTGATGTATGGCGAACAACATTTCCTTTAAAACAGGAATTTTCACGAAAACAATTGGTCCAACATACTTTAACCCTTGTGTTGTCCATCGGGTCACGGGGACCCATACAGTTTATTTTACTATTTGCATTGTATTTCACTATTACCGCGGCCTCGACCTTTGGGTCTCTGGGACCCTGTGAGATATCACATTGTATTTCACTACTATCGCGGCCTCGGCCTTTGGGTCTCTGGGACCCTGTGAGGTATTCCATTGTATTTCACTACTACCGCGGCCTCGGCCGTTGGGTCTCGGGGACCCGTCCTGTATTCCACTGTGTTTCACTACTATCGCGGCCTCGGCCTTTGGGTCTCTGGGACCCGTCCTGTATTCCACTGTGTTTCACTACTATCGCGGCCTCGGCCTTTGGGTCTCAGGGACCCGTCCTGTATTCCACTGTGTTTCACTACTATCGCGGCCTTGGCCTTTGGGTCTCTGGGACCCGTCCTGTATTCCACTGTGTTTCACTACTATCGCGGCCTCGGCCTTTGGGTCTCTGGGACCCTGTGAGGTATTACATTGTATTTCACTGCTACCGCGGCCTTGGCCTTTGGGTCTCAGGGACCCGTCCTGTATTCCACTGTGTTGCACTACTATCGCGGCCTCGGCCTTTGGGTCTCTGGGACCCTGTGAGGTATTCCACTGTGTTTCACTACTATCGCGGCCTCGGCCTTTGGGTCTCTGGGACCCTGTGAGGTATTCCATTGTATTTCACTGCTACCGCGGCCTTGGCCTTTGGGTCTCAGGGACCCGTCCTGTATTCCACTGTGTTTCACTACTATCGCGGCCTCGGCCTTTGGGTCTCTGGGACCCTGTGAGGTATTCCATTGTATTTCACTGCTACCGCGGCCTTGGCCTTTGGGTCTCAGGGACCCGTCCTGTATTCCACTGTGTTTCACTACTATCGCGGCCTTGGCCTTTGGGTCTCTGGGACCCGTCCTGTATTCCACTGTGTTTCACTACTATCGCGGCCTCGGCCTTTGGGTCTCAGGGACCCGTCCTGTATTCCACTGTGTTTCACTACTATCGCGGCCTCGGCCTTTGGGTCTCTGGGACCCTGTGAGGTATTCCATTGTATTTCACTACTACCGCGGCCTCGGCCGTTGGGTCTCTGGGACCCTGTGAGGTATTCCATTGTATTTCACTACTACCGCGGCCTCGGCCGTTGGGTCTCTGGGACCCGTCCTGTATTCCACTGTGTTTCACTACTATCGCGGCCTCGGCCTTTGGGTCTCAGGGACCCGTCCTGTATTCCACTGTGTTTCACTACTATCGCGGCCTCGGCCTTTGGGTCTCTGGGACCCTGTGAGGTATTCCATTGTATTTCACTACTACCGCGGCCTCGGCCGTTGGGTCTCGGGGACCCGTCCTGTATTCCACTGTGTTTCACTACTATCGCGGCCTTGGCCTTTGGGTCTCTGGGACCCGTCCTGTATTCCACTGTGTTTCACTACTATCGCGGCCTCGGCCTTTGGGTCTCAGGGACCCGTCCTGTATTCCACTGTGTTTCACTACTATCGCGGCCTCGGCCTTTGGGTCTCTGGGACCCTGTGAGGTATTCCATTATATTTCACTACTACCGCAGCCTCGGCCTTTGGGTCTCAGGGACCCGTCCTGTATTCCACTGTGTTTCACTACTATCGCGGCCTCGGCCTTTGGGTCTCTGGGACCCTGTGAGGTATTCCATTATATTTCACTACTACCGCAGCCTCGGCCTTCGGGTCTCAGGGACCCGTCCTGTATTCCACTGTGTTTCACTACTATCGCGGCCTCGGCCTTTGGGTCTCAGGGACCCGTCCTGTATTCGGCGAGCCCAGGAGGCCGACCACGAAGAGGACCACGAAGACCGAAACGACAACCAGGACGCGGGACCGAGCGCTCAGAGAGTGCCCAGCAAGAGGAAGAGGTGTCAGCTCTGTCCAAAGCCGACGGAGCGCAAAACGCACACCGTGTGCGGCTGCTGCAAGAGATACATCTGCGGGAGCTGCACGCGGGCCTACTGTGCGGAATGTGTGAGACAGTAGGTCGCTTGGCTCATGCGGCGCCGGGTTGAGCTTTGACGGTGACGGTGCAAAAACGGCTAACGGCTACCGAGCGGCAAACAAACAGCCGCCGCAGACGAGACGAGCATGTTGCGTTTGACATGTGTGACATGTGTGTGAAATGAACTGCAATAGATTGAAATGAACTGCAAAGAAATGAACCTTGCATCTATTCTCAATAAAAACCCTTTAGGATACATCCGCTGTGTGAGATGTGAGTTTATGTCACGCACCAAACCCACACACACTTGCACACACCCAACCCACACACCCTTGCACGCACGTACTCAACACCCGCAGGGTCCCATGGACCTGTGGGATGAGGCCGCGAGGCTAGCATGTCACTACTACTACGGCCTCGGCCTTTGGGTCTCTGGGGCCCTGCGAAGTATTCAATGGTAGTTCACTGCTACCGCGGCCTCGGCCTTTGGGTCTCTGGGACCCTGTGAGGTATTACATTGTGTTTCACTACTACCGCGGCCTGGGCCTGTGGGTCTCTGGGACCCTGTGAGGTATTACATTGTGTTTCACTACTACCGCGGCCTGGGTCTTTGGCTCTCTGGTACCCTGTGAGGTATTCCATCGTATTTCACTACTACCGTGACCTCGGCCTTTGGGTCTCGGGGACCCTGGCCTGGCTGGAAGAAGTAAAACAAAAGGAGAGGGGAAATTGGAAACAAAACACAACCAATGTTTGACCTAGTCCTACCAAACACTTTTATTATTATACACACACACACACACACACACACACACACACACACACACACATATATATATATACACATATACACTGTTGTTTGCAATAAACTGTCCTGTATGCCATCGTGTTTCACTGCTACCTAGGCCTCGACCTTTGGGTTTCTGGGAGCCTGGGTGGTATTCAATGGTAGTTCACTGCTACCGTGGCCTCATCCCTTAGGCTCCTGGAAGCCTGGGAGGTATTACACTGTGATTCACTGCTACCGAGGCCTTTGGGTCCCAGATACGCTGGGTGGTATTACAATTTTATTTCACTGCTACTGCGACTTTTGGGTCTCTGCAAATTGTCTTGTATTCCATTGTGTTTTGCTACTGCTGCGGCCTGGGCCTCTGGGTTTCCGGGGGCCTGGGCAGTATTCAATGGCAGTTCACTGCTACTGTGGCCTCATCACTTGGGTCCCGGGGACCCTGTGAGGTGTTCCATTGTGTTTCACTACTGCCGCGGCCTCAGCCTTTGGGTCTCCGGCACCCGTCCTGTGTTCCATTGCGTTCACTGCTACCGCGGCCTCGGCCTTTGGGTCTCGGGGACCCTGTGAGGTATTCCATCGTATTTCACTACTACCGCGGCCTGGGCCTGGGGGTCTCTGGGACCCTGTGAGGTATTACATTGTGTTTCACTACTACCGCGGCCTGGGCCTGTGGGTCTCTGGGACCCTGTGAGGTATTCCACTGTGTTTCACTGCGGCCTTTGGCTCTCTGGTACCCTGTGAGGTATTCCATCGTATTTCACTACTACCGTGACCTCGGCCTTTGGGTCTCGGGGACCCTGGCCTGGCTGGAAGAAGTAAAACAAAAGGAGAGGCGAAATTGGAAACAAAACACAACCAATGTTTGACCTCGTCCTACCAAACACTTTTATTATTATACACACACACGCGCACACATACACACACACACACACACACACACAAACACACACACACACACACACATATATATATATATATATATATATACTGTTTTTTGCAATAAACTGTCCTGTAGTCCATTGTGTTTCACTGCTACCGTGGCCTCGACCGTTGGGTTTCTGGGAGCCTGGGCAGTATTACACTGTGATTCACTGCTACTGCGGCCTTTGGGTCCCAGATATGCTCGGCGGTATTCAACTATATTTCACTGCTACTGCGGCTTTTGGGTGTCTGCAAATTATCCTGTAATCCATTGTGTTTCACTACTACCGTGGCATCAGCCTTTGGGTTTCTGGGAGCCTGCATGGTATTACACTGTGATTCACTGCCTTTGGGTCCCAGATATGCTCGGCGGTATTCAATTTTATTTCACTGCTACTGCGGCCTTTCGGTCTCTGAAAGTTGTCTTGTAGTCCATCGTATTTCACTACTACCGTGGCCTCGACCTTTGGGTGTCTGGGAGCCTGGTTGGTATTCAATGGTAGTTCACTACTACCGTGGCCTCAGCCTTTGGGTTTCTGGGAGCCTGCATGGTATTACACTGTGATTCACTGCCTTTGGGTCCCAGATATGCTCGGCGGTATTCAATTTTATTTCACTGCTACTGCGGCCTTTCGGTCTCTGAAAGTTGTCTTGTATTCCATCGTATTTCACTACTACCGTGGCCTAGACCTTTGGGTGTCTGGGAGCCTGGTTGGTATTCAATGGTAGTTCACTACTACCGTGGCCTCATCCCTTGGGTTTCTGGGATCCTGGGCAGTATTACACTGTGATTCACTGCTACCGCGGCCTTTGGGTCCCAGATATGCTGGGTGGTATTCAATTTTATTTCACTGCTACTGCGGCTTTTGGGTGTCTGCAAATTATCCTGTAATCCATTGTGTTTCACTGCTACCGTGACCTCATCCCTTGGGTTTCAGGGAGCCTGCACGGTATTACACTGTGATTCACTGCGACTGCGGCCTTTGGGTCCCAGATATGCTCGGCGGTATTCAATTTTATTTCACTGCTACTGCGGCTTTTGGGTGTCTGCAAATTATCCTGTAATCCATTGTGTTTCACTACTACCGTGGCATCAGCCTTTGGGTTTCTGGGAGCCTGCATGGTATTACACTGTGATTCACTGCCTTTGGGTCCCAGATATGCTCGGCGGTATTCAATTTTATTTCACTGCTACTGCGGCCTTTCGGTCTCTGAAAGTTGTCTTGTAGTCCATCGTATTTCACTACTACCGTGGCCTCGACCTTTGGGTGTCTGGGAGCCTGGTTGGTATTCAATGGTAGTTCACTGCTACCGTGGCCTCATCCCTTGGGTTTCTGGGACCCTGTGAGGTTTTACACTGTGATTCACTGCTACTGCAGCCTTTGGGTCCCAGATATGCTGGGTGGTATTACATTTTATTTCACTGCTACTGCGGCTTTTGGGTGTCTGCAAATTATCCTGTAATCCATTGTGTTTCACTGCTACCGTGGCCTCATCACTTGGGTTTCTGGGAGCCTGGGCAGTATTACACTGTGATTCACTGCTACTGCGGCCTTTGGGTCCCAGATATGCTCGGCGGTATTCAACTATATTTCACTGCTACTGCGGCTTTTGGGTGTCTGCAAATTATCCTGTAATCCATTGTGTTTCACTACTACCGTGGCATCAGCCTTTGGGTTTCTGGGAGCCTGCATGGTATTACACTGTGATTCACTGCCTTTGGGTCCCAGATATGCTTGGCGGTATTCAATTTTATTTCACTGCTACTGCGGCCTTTCGGTCTCTGAAAGTTGTCTTGTATTCCATCGTATTTCACTACTACCGTGGCCTCGACCTTTGGGTGTCTGGGAGCCTGGTTGGTATTCAATGGTAGTTCACTGCTACCGCGGCCTCGGCCTTTGGGTCTCTGGGACCCTGTGAGGTATTACATTGTGGTTCACTACTACCGTGGCCTCGGCCTGTGGGTCTCTGAGACCCTGTGAGGTATTCCACTGTGTTTCACTGCTGCCTTTTGGTCTCTGGTACCCTGTGAGGTATTACATTGTGTTTCACTACTACCGCGGCCTCGGCCTGTGGGTCTATGGGACCCTGGCCTGGCTGTAAGAAGTAAAACAAAAGGAGAGGGGAAATTGGAAACAAAACACAACCAATGTTTGACCTCGTCCTACCAAACACTTTTGTTATTATACACACACACACATACACACACACACACACACACACACACACACACATATATATATATATATACACTGTTTTTTGCAATAAACTGTCCTGTAGTCCATCGTATTTCACTGCTACCGTGGCCTCGACCGTAGGGTTTCTGGGAGCCTGGGTGGTATTCCATTGTGTTTCACTGCTACCGTGGCCTCATCACTTGGGTTTCTGGGAGCCTGGGCAGTATTACACTGTGATTCACTGCTACTGCGGCCTTTGGGTCCCAGATATGCTCGGCGGTATTCAACTATATTTCACTGCTACTGCGGCTTTTGGGTGTCTGCAAATTATCCTGTAATCCATTGTGTTTCACTACTACCGTGGCATCAGCCTTTGGGTTTCTGGGAGCCTGCATGGTATTACACTGTGATTCACTGCCTTTGGGTCCCAGATATGCTCGGCGGTATTCAATTTTATTTCACTGCTACTGCGGCTTTTGGGTGTCTGCAAATTATCCTGTAATCCATTGTGTTTCACTACTACCGTGTTTCACTACTACAGCGGCCTCGGCCTTTGGGTCTCGGGGACCCTGT
Organism: Gymnocephalus cernua; assembly: GCA_023631565.1. Taxonomy (NCBI): domain Eukaryota; kingdom Metazoa; phylum Chordata; class Actinopteri; order Perciformes; family Percidae; genus Gymnocephalus; species Gymnocephalus cernua. The sequence continues at coordinate 26,800,053 of CM042425.1, forward strand.
GAGATATAACATTGTATTTCACTACTACCGCAGCCTCGGCCTTTGGGTCTCTGGGACCCTGTGAGGTATTACATTGTGTTTCACTACTACCGCGGCCTCGGCCTGTGGGTCTCTGGGACCCTGGCCTGGCTGTAAGAAGTAAAACAAAAGGAGAGGGGAAATTGGAAACAAAACACAACCAATGTTTGACCTCGTCCTACCAAACACTTTTGTTATTATACACACACACACACATACACACACACACACACACACACACACACACACACACACACACACACACATATATATATATATACACTGTTTTTTGCAATAAACTGTCCTGTAGTCCATCGTATTTCACTGCTACCGTGGCCTCGACCGTTGGGTTTCTGGGAGCCTGGTTTGTATTCAATGGTAGTTCACTGCTACCGTGGCCTCATCCCTTGGGTTTCTGGGATCCTGGGCAGTATTACACTGTGATTCACTGCTACCGCGGCCTGTGGGTCCCAGATATGCTGGGTGGTATTCAATTTTATTTCACTGCTACTGCGGCTTTTGGGTGTCTGCAAATTGTCCTGTAATCCATTGTGTTTCACTGCTACCGTGACCTCATCCCTTGGGTTTCAGGGAGCCTGCATGGTATTACACTGTGATTCACTGCGACTGCGGCCTTTGGGTCCCAGATATGCTCGGCGGTATTCAATTTTATTTCACTGCTACTGCAGCTTTTGGGTGTGTGCAAATTATCCTGTAATCCATTGTGTTTCACTACTACCGGGTCCTCAGCCTCTGGGTTTCTGGGAGCCTGGGTGGTATTCAATGGTAGTTCACTGCTACCGTGGCCTCATCCCTTGGGTTTCTGGAAGCGTGGGCGGTATTACACTGTGATTCACTGCTGCCGCGGCCTTTTGGTCCCAGATATGCTCGGCGGTATTCAATTTTATGTCACTGCTACTGCGGCTTTTGGGTGTCTGCAAATTATCCTGTAATCCATTGCGTTTCACTACTACCGTGGCCTCAGCCTCTGGGTTTCTGGGAGCCTGGGCGGTATTCAATGGTAGTTCACTGCTACCGTGGCCTCGACCTTTGGGTGTCTGGGAGCCTGGTTGGTATTCAATGGTAGTTCACTGCTACCGTGGCCTCATCCCTTGGGTTTCTGGGATCCTGGGCAGTATTACACTGTGATTCACTGCTACCGCGGCCTTTGGGTCCCAGATATGCTGGGTGGTATTCAATTTTATTTCACTGCTACTGCGGCTTTTGGGTGTCTGCAAATTATCCTGTAATCCATTGTGTTTCACTGCTACCGTGACCTCATCCCTTGGGTTTCAGGGAGCCTGCATGGTATTACACTGTGATTCACTGCGACTGCGGCCTTTGGGTCCCAGATATGCTCGGCGGTATTCAATTTTATTTCACTGCTACTGCAGCTTTTGGGTGTGTGCAAATTATCCTGTAATCCATTGTGTTTCACTACTACCGGGTCCTCAGCCTCTGGGTTTCTGGGAGCCTGGGTGGTATTCAATGGTAGTTCACTGCTACCGTGGCCTCATCCCTTGGGTTTCTGGAAGCGTGGGCGGTATTACACTGTGATTCACTGCTGCCGCGGCCTTTTGGTCCCAGATATGCTCGGCGGTATTCAATTTTATGTCACTGCTACTGCGGCTTTTGGGTGTCTGCAAATTATCCTGTAATCCATTGCGTTTCACTACTACCGTGGCCTCAGCCTCTGGGTTTCTGGGAGCCTGGGCGGTATTACACTGTGATTCACTGCTACCGCGGCCTTTGGGTCCCAGATATGCTGGGTGGTATTCAATTTTATTTCACTGCTACTGCGGCTTTTGGGTGTCTGCAAATTATCCTGTAATCCATTGTGTTTCACTGCTACCGTGACCTCATCCCTTGGGTTTCAGGGAGCCTGCATGGTATTACACTGTGATTCACTGCGACTGCGGCCTTTGGGTCCCAGATATGCTTGGCGGTATTCAATTTTATTTCACTGCTACTGCAGCTTTTGGGTGTCTGCAAATTATCCTGTAATCCATTGTGTTTCACTACTACCGGGTCCTCAGCCTCTGGGTTTCTGGGAGCCTGGGTGGTATTCAATGGTAGTTCACTGCTACCGTGGCCTCATCCCTTGGGTTTCTGGAAGCGTGGGCGGTATTACACTGTGATTCACTGCTGCCGCGGCCTTTTGGTCCCAGATATGCTCGGCGGCATTCAATTTTATGTCACTGCTACTGCGGCTTTTGGGTGTCTGCAAATTATCCTGTAATCCATTGCGTTTCACTACTACCGTGGCCTCAGCCTCTGGGTTTCTGGGAGCCTGGGCGGTATTCAATGGTAGTTCACTGCTACCGTGGCCTCGACCTTTGGGTGTCTGGGAGCCTGGTTGGTATTCAATGGTAGTTCACTGCTACCGTGGCCTCATCCCTTGGGTTTCTGGGATCCTGGGCAGTATTACACTGTGATTCACTGCTACCGCGGCCTTTGGGTCCCAGATATGCTGGGTGGTATTCAATTTTATTTCACTGCTACTGCGGCTTTTGGGTGTCTGCAAATTATCCTGTAATCCATTGTGTTTCACTGCTACCGTGACCTCATCCCTTGGGTTTCAGGGAGCCTGCATGGTATTACACTGTGATTCACTGCGACTGCGGCCTTTGGGTCCCAGATATGCTCGGCGGTATTCAATTTTATTTCACTGCTACTGCAGCTTTTGGGTGTCTGCAAATTATCCTGTAATCCATTGTGTTTCACTACTACCGGGTCCTCAGCCTCTGGGTTTCTGGGAGCCTGGGTGGTATTCAATGGTAGTTCACTGCTACCGTGGCCTCATCCCTTGGGTTTCTGGAAGCTTGGGCGGTATTACACTGTGATTCACTGCTGCCGCGGCCTTTTGGTCCCAGATATGCTCGGCGGTATTCAATTTTATTTCACTGCTACTGCAGCTTTTGGGTGTCTGCAAATTATCCTGTAATCCATTGTGTTTCACTACTACCGGGTCCTCAGCCTCTGGGTTTCTGGGAGCCTGGGTGGTATTCAATGGTAGTTCACTGCTACCGTGGCCTCATCCCTTGGGTTTCTGGAAGCGTGGGCGGTATTACACTGTGATTCACTGCTGCCGCTGCCTTTTGGTCCCAGATATGCTCGGCGGTATTCAATTTTATGTCACTGCTACTGCGGCTTTTGGGTGTCTGCAAATTATCCTGTAATCCATTGCGTTTCACTACTACCGTGGCCTCAGCCTCTGGGTTTCTGGGAGCCTGGGCGGTATTCAATGGTAGTTCACTGCTACCGTGGCCTCGACCTTTGGGTGTCTGGGAGCCTGGTTGGTATTCAATGGTAGTTCACTGCTACCGTGGCCTCATCCCTTGGGTGTCTGGGATCCTGGGCAGTATTCCACTGTGATTCACTGCTACCGCGGCCTTTGGGTCCCAGATATGCTGGGTGGTATTCAATTTTATTTCACTGCTACTGCGGCTTTTGGGTGTCTGCAAATTATCCTGTAATCCATTGTGTTTCACTGCTACCGTGACCTCATCCCTTGGGTTTCAGGGAGCCTGCATGGTATTACACTGTGATTCACTGCGACTGCGGCCTTTGGGTCCCAGATATGCTCGGCGGTATTCAATTTTATTTCACTGCTACTGCAGCTTTTGGGTGTCTGCAAATTATCCTGTAATCCATTGTGTTTCACTACTACCGGGTCCTCAGCCTCTGGGTTTCTGGGAGCCTGGGTGGTATTCAATGGTAGTTCACTGCTACCGTGGCCTCATCCCTTGGGTTTCTGGAAGCGTGGGCGGTATTACACTGTGATTCACTGCTGCCGCGGCCTTTTGGTCCCAGATATGCTCGGCGGTATTCAATTTTATGTCACTGCTACTGCGGCTTTTGGGTGTCTGCAAATTATCCTGTAATCCATTGCGTTTCACTACTACCGTGGCCTCAGCCTCTGGGTTTCTGGGAGCCTGGGCGGTATTCAATGGTAGTTCACTGCTACCGTGGCCTCGGCCTTTGGCTCTCTGCAAACTGTCCTGTATTCCATTGTGTTTCACTACTACCGCAGCCTCTGCCTTTGAGTCCCGGAGTCCCTGGCCGGTATTCCATTGTGTTTCACTACTACCACGGCCTTTGTTTCTCTGGGACCCGTCCTGTATTCCATTGCATTGCATTACAATTGCGGCCTCTGCCTTTGGGTCTCTGGGACCCTGTGAAGTATACAATGGTATTTCACTGCTACCGTGGCCTCGACCTTCGTGTCTCTGTGACCCGTCCTGTATTCCATTGCGTAGCATTACAATCGCGGCCTCTGCCTTTGGGTCTCTGGGACCCTGTGAAGTATACAATGGTATTTCACTGCTACCGTGGCCTCGACCTTCGTGTCTCTGGGACCCGTCCTGTTTTCCATTGCATTGCATTACAATTGCGGCCTCTGCCTTTGGGTCTCTGGGACCCTGTAAAGTATTGAATGGTATTTCACTGCTACCGCGGCCTCGACCTTCGGGTCTATGGGAGCCTGGGGGGGGGTATTCAATTGTGTGTCATTGCCACCATGGCCTTTGGGTCCCAGAGACCCTGGTCAGTATTCAATTGTATTTCACTGCTGCCGCAGCATTTGGGTCTCTGGGACCCATCCTGTGTTCCATTGCATTTCACTACAACAGCGGCCTCGGCCTTTGGGTCCCAGAGTCCCTGGCCGGTATTCCATTGTGTGTCATTGCCACCTCAGCCTTTGGGTCCTAGAGACCCTGGGCGGTATTCAATGGTATTTCACTGCTACCGTGGCATTTGGGACACTGGGACCCGTCCTGTGTTCCATTGCATTCAGGTTTTGTAGCAAGAAAGTGAGGCAAAGCAGAAAATAAAAAAAAAGGGGGGGGGGGGGGGGCTCAAAGGATGAGGCCATGGCAGTTGACGCCTAGTGAATGGAAATAGTAAGCCGGAAGGCACAATATAAACAAACTAAACAAGTCCCGGTGACACGAAGGACAGTACAAGGGTTAACGAGAGGTCTGTGTGATGTTGAAACATACCATCAAAGGGGGGCGTTTTAAAATCCACATCCAAACACACAATGGTCCACAAGGGCTTACCCATGTCCAACGGGTCGAAATGCATCCCCCTATGTTGTCAGTTTTGGTGACTTTGTTGTATTTCTTTCACCACTATGGGATTTCAAAGGTACTTGTGTTGTTATACTCAGCGGTGTGTAAGGACATAATCTGGCCAAAGTTAGTCGAAACAAGCAATGTATAGACATGTTTATCCACTGTCACTTTATATCCCTGTGCTACTATGTATGTTCAAAGTGCTTGTGTTATAGTCATCAATGTTCATACGGCAATAACGACAGAAATGTGTTTCTGAAAGCAGATGGCAATTTATTGACTGAGTACAACACTATAGAAGCAGTGAGAAACAATACAACAAAACAATACACACTGTTGAGAATGACTGAGTCGTTGTTATCCATCTTACAGCTCCTCATAATCGGCCCCGGCCTCATCACCGGCCATGTACTTGAGAGAAAAACAACTGTAATTACCATGAGGCCATACAGATAAGCTTTCGAAACGTGATTCAGACATTGTGATTCAGATATTACCATCTCAGGGTTCACATCATTCACACAGGGAACAGGATGGAATGCTGCATTGACATGTGCATGGATCAGGAGTTCTGGGGGCAACAGTGGAAGACGCACTTGCACCACAGGGTTTTCAGGTCCCTTTTCGTCTGATGTTAGCATGTAATCGCTCTCCTGCAATATGGTCACAGTATAGCATGAGCAGGAATAGGACATTTTTGATTTTTGGATTTGACATTTGTCTCTATATCGGATACCTACAGTGTGGTCCAGGGTTATGGTAGATGCCTGTTGAGTACAGTAGTGGTTAGTGTAAGTTGATGACTTCAACCTGATATGGTTTATTAACCTAGAATACTGATCTCACCTGACTAAGGCCACTGTTGTCTATATCTATACCGCTTTCCTCTGACATTGTTTACGTGTGGCATGAGCAGTGAGTTGATCATTTGTTTCTTAATTTCTGTATATGAAATAGAATACGAATGAACGAAAAGTACACGCACCCCCTTTCAGCTCATGTTTTGGCCATTTGATTCCACTTTAAAATACAAATCTGAGAATTGAAATATGCTTTAATTTTCAAATTCAGAGACTGTTTGCAGGTTGTGGAAACATAAACTGTAATGCACTGCAATGCAATTCAGACAAGAAACAAATGGTTATTTGATTTACGTTCTAAAATACAAAAGTTGAGAATTGAAATATGCTCTAAGTGTCAGTTTCTATTTCATATAACAAAAACTCACGCCAGTGGACCATACTCATGATAGCAGGTTGTGGAGGGTCCAGTTTATGGATTAGAGGATGTTTGTTTATGCTCACCTAACTCTTCAGTTGAAAATGTTTTAAGTGTTCAGCTGTAGCCTACACTTTCTAAAACTAACATGACATTTCCACAGGATCAAAGCTGGTTCATGGTATGTTGCCTCAATGAAAGAAACTATGTAGGTTGTTTCCAAATGCTAAAACACAATTCTGCAAACTAGTCTGTTTTGTTCATCAACATAGGCTCACAATTCACAAAACCACACTATAACCACAGAATGACACAAATACCAATTAAGTCGGCAGGAGGACAATATGCAAAGGGAACTTAAAACAAAACCATTCAAAACACTTATTTCAAATGCTATAATACGTAACAGCAGAAAAGGCTCAGTACTCAAAGCTTCAGAACCCTATGAGGACATCTGGTGGTGAAAGATGGGATATCATTGTGTCACAAATTGTTTCACAGATATGAATGACAGATATATTGTTCCCCCTCCCATTTTCAGAAGGGAATGGAAATGAGCAACCGAGTTCCAATAACCAGAACATTCCTCAATGAAATGTAGTCATAACAAAATGTCCTCTGTGCCCAGAGTGGTGGTGGGGGTGAGGATGAGAACTGGAGAGCCGATGGACCTAAGGTAAAAATTGTACATAAAATAGTGTATGTCTCATATTTCTAAAGAAGGCCTCGTTCTGGTATTCTAGTATGTTGTTGCCAACGTCAAGGACATTAAGTGATAGCGATTTCAACTTTCTAGCTGAAAGCGTGCGTGCGTGGCAACCCTCTAAAGTATGTATGTATGCCACACATAAGCTAAATAGCGTATATAAAATAGTGTGTTTCCCATATTTATAAGGAAGGCCCCGTTCTGATTTTCTAGCATGTTTTTGCCAACCCCAAGGACATTAAGTGATAGCAATTTCAACTTTCTAGCTGAAAGCGTGCGTGCGTGCCAACCCTCTAAAATATGTATGCCACACATAAGGTAAATAGCGTATATTAAATAGTGTGTTTCCCATATTTCTAAGGAAGGCCCCGTTCTGATTTTCTAGCATGTTTTTGCCAACCCCAAGGACATTAAGTGATAGCAATTTCAACTTTCTAGCTGAAAGCGTGCGTGCGTGCCAACCCTCTAAAATATGTATGTATGCCACACATAAGCTAAATAGCGTATATAAAATAGTGTGTTTCCCATATTTCTAAGGAAGGCCCCGTTCTGATTTTCTAGCATGTTTTTGCCAACCCCAAGGACATTAAGTGATAGCGATTTCAACTTTCTAGCTGAAAGCGTGCGTGCGTGCCAACCCTCTAAATTATGTATGTATGCCACACATAAGCTAAATAGCGTATATAAATTAGTGTGTGTCCCATATTTCTGAGGAAGGCCCTGTTCTGATTTTCTAGCATGTTTTTGCCAACCCCAAGGACATTAAGTGATAGCAATTTCAACTTTATAGCTGAAAGCGTGCGTGCGTGGCAACCCTCTAAAATATGTATGTATGCCACACATAAGCTAAATAGCTTATATAAGATAGTGTGTGTCCCATATTTCTAAGGAAGGCCCCGTTCTGATTTTCTAGCATGTTTTTGCCAACCCCAAGGACATTAAGTGATAGCAATTTCAACTTTATAGCTGAAAGCGTGCGTGCGTGGCAACCCTCTAAAATATGTATGTATGCCACACATAAGCTAAATAGCGTATATAAAATAGTGTGTTTCCCATATTTCTAAGGAAGGCCCCGTTCTGATTTTCTAGCATGTTTTTGCCAACCACAAGGACATTAAGTGATAGCAATTTCAACTTTATAGCTGAAAGCGTGCGTGCGTGCCAAACCTCTAAAATATGTATGTATGCCACACATAAGGTAAATAGCGTATATAAATTAGTGTGTGTCCCATATTTCTGAGGAAGGCCCTGTTCTGATTTTCTAGCATGTTTTTGCCAACCCCAAGGACATTAAGTGATAGCAATTTCAACTTTCTAGCTGAAAGCGTGCGTGCGTGGCAACCCTCTAAAATATGTATGTATGCCACACATAAGCTAAATAGCGTATATAAAATAGTGTGTTTCCCATATTTCTAAGGAAGGCCCCGTTCTGATTTTCTAGCATGTTTTTGCCAACCCCAAGGACATTAAGTGATAGCAATTTCAACTTTCTAGCTGAAAGCGTGCGTGCGTGCCAACCCTCTAAAATATGTATGTATGCCACACATAAGCTAAATAGCTTATATAAGATAGTGTGTGTCCCATATTTCTAAGGAAGGCCCCGTTCTGATTTTCTAGCATGTTTTTGCCAACCCCAAGGACATTAAGTGATAGCAATTTCAACTTTATAGCTGAAAGCGTACGTGCGTGGCAACCCTCTAAAATATGTATGTATGCCACACATAAGCTAAATAGCGTATATAAAATAGTGTGTTTCCCATATTTCTAAGGAAGGCCCCGTTCTGATTTTCTAGCATGTTTTTGCCAACCCCAAGGACATTAAGTGATAGCAATTTCAACTTTCTAGCTGAAAGCGTGCGTGCGTGCCAACCCTCTAAAATATGTATGTATGCCACACATAAGCTAAATAGCGTATATAAATTAGTGTGTGTCCCATATTTCTGAGGAAGGCCCTGTTCTGATTTTCTAGCATGTTTTTGCCAACCCCAAGGACATTAAGTGATAGCAATTTCAACTTTATAGCTGAAAGCGTGCGTGCGTGGCAACCCTCTAAAATATGTATGTATGCCACACATAAGCTAAATAGCGTATATAAAATAGTGTGTTTCCCATATTTCTAAGGAAGGCCCCGTTCTGATTTTCTAGCATGTTTTTGCCAACCCCAAGGACATTAAGTGATAGCAATTTCAACTTTATAGCTGAAAGCGTGCGTGCGTGCCAACCCTCTAAAATATGTATGTATGCCACACATAAGCTAAATAGCGTATATAAATTAGTGTGTTTCCCATATTTCTGAGGAAGGCCCTGTTCTGATTTTCTAGCATGTTTTTGCCAACCCCAAGGACATTAAGTGATAGCAATTTTAACTTTATAGCTGAAAGCGTGCGTGCGTGGCAACCCTCTAAAATATGTATGTATGCCACACATAAGCTAAATAGCGTATATAAAATAGTGTGTTTCCCATATTTCTAAGGAAGGCCCCGTTCTGATTTTCTAGCATGTTTTTGCCAACCCCAAGGACATTAAGTGATAGCAATTTCAACTTTCTAGCTGAAAGCGTGCGTGCGTGCCAACCCTCTAAAATATGTATGCATGCCACACATAAGCTAAATAGCGTATATAAATTAGTGTGTGTCCCATATTTCTGAGGAAGGCCCTGTTCTGATTTTCTAGCATGTTTTTGCCAACCCCAAGGACATTAAGTGATAGCAATTTCAACTTTATAGCTGAAAGCGTGCCTGCTTGGAAACCCCCACCCCCCCCATTTCATTTGAATGGAGCATTTTCACAAGGGAATGGAAATTAGCAAAAGAGTTCCAATAACCAGAACATTCCTCAATGAAATGTAGTCATAACAAAATGTCCTATCTGTCCAGAGTGCTGGTGGGGGTGAGGATGAGAACTGGAGAGCCGATGGACCCGAGATAAAAACCTGATAGCGTGCCTGCTTGGAAACCCTGACACCCCCCCACACCCCCCCCATTTCATTTGAATGGAGCATTTTCACAAGGGAATGGAAATTAGTAACAGAGTTTCAATAACCAGAACATTCCTCAATGAAATGTAGTCATAACAAAATGTCCTCTCTGTCCAGAGTGCTGGTGGGGGCGAGGATGAGAACTGGAGAGCCGATGGACCCGAGATAAAAACCTGATAGCGTGCCTGCTTGGAAACCTTGACACCCCCCCCACCCCCCCCCCCCATTTCATTTGAATGGAGCATTTTCACAAGGGAATGGAAATTAGCAAAAGAGTTCCAATAACCAGAACATTCCTCAATGAAATGTAGTCATAACAAAATGTCCTCTCTGTCCAGAGTGCTGGTGGGGGCGAGGATGAGAACTGGAGAGCCGATGGACCCGAGATAAAAACCTGATAGCGTGCCTGCTTGGAAACCCTGACACCCCCCCACACCCCCCCCCCATTTCATTTGAATGGAGCATTTTCACAAGGGAATGGAAATTAGTAACAGAGTTTCAATAACCAGAACATTCCTCAATGAAATGTAGTCATAACAAAATGTCCTCTCTGTCCAGAGTGCTGGTGGGGGCGAGGATGAGAACTGGAGAGCCGATGGACCCGAGATAAAAACCTGATAGCGTGCCTGCTTGGAAACCCTGACACCCCCCCACACCCCCCCCCATTTCATTTGAATGGAGCATTTTCACAAGGGAATGGAAATTAGTAACAGAGTTTCAATAACCAGAACATTCCTCAATGAAATGTAGTCATAACAAAATGTCCTCTCTGTCCAGAGTGCTGGTGGGGGCGAGGATGAGAACTGGAGAGCCGATGGACCCGAGATAAAAACCTGATAGCGTGCCTGCTTGGAAACCCTGACACCCCCCCACACCCCCCCCATTTCATTTGAATGGAGCATTTTCACAAGGGAATGGAAATTAGTAACAGAGTTTCAATAACCAGAACATTCCTCAATGAAATGTAGTCATAACAAAATGTCCTATCTGTCCAGAGTGCTGGTGGGGGCGAGGATGAGAACTGGAGAGCCGATGGACCCGAGATAACAACCTGATAGCGTGCCTGCTTGGAAACCCTGACACCCCCCCACACCCCCCCCCATTTCATTTGAATGGAGCATTTTCACAAGGGAATGGAAATGAGCAACAGAGTTCCAATAACCAGAACATTCCTCAATGAAATGTAGTCATAACAAAATGTCCTCTCTGTCCAGAGTGCTGGTGGGGGTGAGGATGAGAACTGGAGAGCCGATGGACCCAAGGTCGGGCAAAGTGTATAAAGATAACGACGTATGGACTGGTTTCTCAGATCACCACTGCCAACACGTCTTCACGTCTCTGCTGAAACAAGGTAGGGATGATATAACCTTATATTCTTTAAATTGCTTCCATGTAACTTTATTTTAAGATTATTTAAAGACTGAGACAATTTATCATGTCTACGTACAACTTTCACATGCCTTATGGACTGTAATGCCTTTGCTTAATTTATTTATTTTGTATTATTTGTATTTACTTTATTGTATTTTGTTCTACTTATCTATGTTCTGCACTTTGGTCTCCCAATGAGAGATTTTGTACATTGTGTGGTGTTTGTAAGGAATTGTGTTCTAATGAAAAAAGTAAAAAGAAGTTAAGAAAAAAGTTAGAAAAAGAGGTAAATTGCAGATAAAATAAATAACAGTCACAAGAAAATGTCCTCTGTGACCTGGATGCTGGGGGGCGGCGGATGAGAACTGGAGAGCCGATGGACCCAAGGTAAAAAGCGTATATAAAATATTTCGTGTCTCATATTTCTAAAGACGGCCTCGTTCTGATTTTCTAGTATGTTGTTGCCAACCCCAAGGACATTAAGTTATAGCAATTTCACCTTTCTAGCTGAAAGCGTGCGTGCGTGGCAACCCTCTAAAGTATGTATGTATGCCACACATAAGCTAAATAGCGTATATAAAATAGTGTGTTTCCCATATTTCTAAGGAAGGCCCCGTTCTGATTTTCTAGCATGTTTTTGCCAACCCCAAGGACATTAAGTGATAGCAATTTCAACTTTCTAGCTGAAAGCGTGCGTGCGTGCCAACCCTCTAAAATATGTATGTATGCCACACATAAGCTAAATAGCGTATATAAAATAGTGTGTTTCCCATATTTCTAAGGAAGGCCCCGTTCTGATTTTCTAGCAAGTTTTTGCCAACCCCAAGGACATTAAGTGATAGCAATTTCAACTTTCTAGCTGAAAGCGTGCGTGCGTGCCAACCCTCTAAAATATGTATGTATGCCACACATAAGCTAAATAGTGTATATAAAATAGTGTGTTTCCCATATTTCTAAGGAAGGCCCCGTTCTGATTTTCTAGCATGTTTTTGCCAACCCCAAGGACATTAAGTGATAGCAATTTCAACTTTCTAGCTGAAAGCGTGCGTGCGTGCCAACCCTCTAAAATATGTATGTATGCCACACATAAGCTAAATAGCGTATATAAATTAGTGTGTGTCCCATATTTCTGAGGAAGGCCCTGTTCTGATTTTCTAGCTGTCACGGACAGAAGAGGACCCAAGAGCGCAAGTTCAAATTCAGAGTTCTTTATTGAAGGTTTCAGGCGGGAAGAGGAGTGCCAGGGGTGTCAGGGGTTCCAGGGGTGCTTGGGACTCTGGGGTTTTTCAGGGTCCTGTGGGTACCTGTGCTCCGGGGGTCACCAAATGTCCGGGGGTGTCCAGTCCAAGTGCTTAGTGTGTGTGTTCCCCAGTGATGGAGCGGCGTATCGGGCTGAGGGTGGTGAAGCGTCTGGGCTCGCTCATCTGGTGGTCGGAGACCTGGGGGAACACACACACAACAGCAATATGAATGGCAGGCAGAAGTACAGATCAGGGCTGGGCAAATATCGTGGTGAGAGACAGAAGGCAGAATCGAGTTACCGGAGGGGCTGAAGATCGGAGAGTAGTCGAGGTCCAGAAGGCAGGTCGGGATAGACGGGGCAGTAGAACAAGGAGGCAGTCAAGAAAGGATCGGTATCACAAACAGGAGTCAGAGCGCAGACAGGCAGGTTACTGGTCCGGGTTTGAAGACGATCTGACAGGGCTTGGCTGAAAAACAGGGCTTGATATACTGGGAGAGGTTAGTGGGGAAATGCAGTTCAGCTGGCAGAGTAATTAGAACAGAGTGAGTCAAGGTGAGGATGGTGAGTGGGAAATGCAGTGCAGCTGGCCAGGTAACAAGAGCAGAGCAGGGCGGAGCCAGGTGGAGCTCGTTAGGCAGAGTAGGGAGAGAGTGAGCAGAGTGGCAGAGAATTGAATGCAATTAATGTTGCTACCAGGGAGAGAGAGTGCTCATGACAGAACCCCCCCTCCAAGGGACGGCCCCAGAAGTCCCAAGAACAACATCATGCCGGGAGGGTGGAGGGGAGCAGGCGGCGGGTCAGAACTCCTCCGAGCGGTCCGAGTGAATATCCTCATCCTCAGAAGGAGCTGGAGGGTCACGGTCGGGAGACAGGACAGGCACTGAGACAGGAGCAGGGTCAGGCACAGGACAGGAAGCAGGGCGGGCAGGACGGCTAGGGACCCCTCTTGGACGGCCCCTACGGATTGCAGGCTGATCAGGATGTAGTCGGTGGAAGTCAGTGATAAGGGTCCGGTCCACTATCCTCCTGGCCGGGATCCAGGTCCTCTCCTCTGGACCATATCCCTCCCAGTCAACGAGGTACTGGAGACCCCTACCCCTTCGCCTAGAGCGGAGCAGCCGCCGGACGGTGAAGACAGGACCGCCATCTACGAGGCGCGGAGGAGGTGGCGCCGGAGCTGCAGGGACCAGGGGACTTTCATGGACCGGCTTGACCTTGGAGACGTGGAAGGTGGGGTGGACCCGCATGGAAGCGGGCAACTGAAGTCGAACCGCCGTTGGACTGATGACTTTCTGCACAGGAAAAGGACCAATGAAGCGAGGGGCCAGCTTTCGTGATTTAACCCGCAGCGGCAGATCCCGGGCAGACAGCCAGACCTTCTGACCAACCCGGTAAGTAGGTGCTGGGGTCCTCCGTCGGTTGGCACCGACGGCGTAGCTGGTTCCAGACTTCAGGAGCACAGTGCGAGCCTGGGCCCAAGTGCGGCGGCAGCGGCGGGCATACGCAAGAGCAGACGGACAGGTGGCATCCGCCTCCTGGCTGGCAAACAGTGGAGGTTGATACCCGTAGACACACTGAAAGGGGGAGAGCCCGGTGGAGGAACTGGTGAGTGAATTATGGGCATATTCCACCCAGAGCAGGTGTTGAGCCCAGGCCCGGGGATTTTGGGAAGCCACACACCTCAGTGCCTTCTCCAGCTCCTGGTTCATGCGTTCAGTCTGGCCGTTTGACTGCGGGTGGAATCCAGACGATAGGCTGGCGGTGGCCCCAAGGAGATGACAGAACTCCTTCCAAAAGGTTGCTGAGAATTGCGGGCCCCGGTCTGACACTATATCCTGGGGTAGGCCATGGATACGAAACACATGTTCCAGGACCACCTGGGCGGTCTCCTTAGCAGAGGGTAGTTTGGGAAGGGGCACGAAGTGGGTCATCTTACTAAAGCGGTCAACAATGGTAAGGATGACTGTGTGTCCGTCAGAGGGCGGAAGGCCCGTAACAAAGTCCAGTGAAACGTGGGACCAGGGCCTCTTGGGTATGAGTAGGGGTTGCAGCAACCCAGCAGGAGGCTGGTTGGGGGTCTTGTTTCGGTTACAAGTGGGACAAGCTCGGATGAATTCTCGGACATCCCGTCTCATCCGCCGCCACCAGAACCGCTGGCGGACCAGATGAAGGGTGCGAGTGATGCCGGGATGACAGGCCAGACGGGATTCGTGCCCCCACTGAATCACAGGTGACCTGAGATTTGCTGGAACAAACAGACGGTTGGGGGCGCTGGTGCTTGGGCCTGGCTGGTCCCGAAGAGCCTCCATGACCTGCTTCTCGATCTCCCAGGTGAGGGCCGCTACGACAAAGTGGCTGGGAAGAATGGGGGCTGTCATGGCGGTGGTCTCGTCCTTCTGAAACATCCGGGAAAGAGCATCAGGTTTGATGTTGCGAGATCCCGGGCGGTAGGAGAGCGTAAAATTGAAGCGCGTAAAGAACAGAGACCACCGCTGTTGACGGGAGTTCAGCCTCCTGGCTGTTTGGATATACTCCAGGTTCTTGTGGTCTGTCCACACTACGAATGGTTCCTTTGACCCCTCTAACCAGTGCCGCCATTCTTCAAGGGCAAGCTTGACAGCCAACAGCTCGCGGTTCCCAATGTCGTAGTTGCATTCGGCAGGGGTTAGCCGACGGGAGTAGAAGGCACAGGGGTGCATCTTGCCATCCTCAGCTGCTCTTTGAGAAAGCACTGCACCCACTCCCACGTCCGAAGCATCTACCTCCACCACAAACTGCCTTGCTGCATCTGGCATCTGGAGGATGGGAGCAGAAGTGAAACATGTCTTGAGGATATTGGAGGCCTTATCAGCAGCTGATGTCCATTGGTACGGTTGTTTAGTGCTGGTTAGCGCCGTGAGGGGTGCAGCCACTGTGCTATAGTTTCTGATGAATCTCCTATAAAAGTTGGCAAAGCCCAGGAACTGTTGCAACTTTTTCCGAGACTCAGGAACTGGCCAGGAAGTGACAGCCGACACCTTCGTGAGATCCATCTGAATGCTGCCCTCGGTCACCACATACCCCAGGAATGAAACGGTTTTGGCATGGAACTCGCACTTCTCTGCCTTCACGAAAAGAGAGTTCTCCAGCAGGCGGCGCAGGACCAACTGGACGTGGTGCGTGTGTTCTGACAGAGTCTTTGAGAATATTAAAATATCGTCAAGGTACACAAATACGAACGTATTTAGCATGTCCCTGAGGATATCATTCACTAGGGCTTGAAAAACTGCTGGGGCATTGGTGAGGCCGAAGGGCATGACGAGATATTCATAGTGGCCGGTTGGTGTGTTGAACGCTGTCTTCCATTCGTCTCCCTCCCTCATCCGCACCAGATGGTAGGCATTGCGAAGGTCCAGCTTTGTGAATACAGTGGCTCCCTGCAGCAGTTCGAAGGCAGACGAAAGTAAGGGCAGTGGGTAGCGATTCTTAACCGTGATGTCGTTCAGACCCCGGTAATCTATGCATGGACGAAGAGAACCGTCCTTCTTGCCGACAAAGAAGAATCCCGCTCCTGCGGGGGAAGATGACGGTCTAATTATCCCGGCGGCAAGAGAGTCATTAATGTAGTCCTCCATGGCCTTTCTTTCCGGGGCTGACAGTGAATACAGACGACCCTTGGGAGGTGCTGTGCCAGGCAGGAGATCAATCGCGCAGTCATAGGGTCTGTGTGGGGGTAGAGATGTCGCCTTGGATTTGTTGAACACCTCTTTCAGGCTGTGGTAACAGGCCGGAACATTGGATATGTCGGGGGTAGCGCTAGATCTTTCCCGGTGAACGGGCAGGGTGGCCCCCCTTAAACAGGTCTGGTGACAACTCCTTCCCCACTCACTGACTGTTCCTGTCTCCCAGTCGATGTGGGGGTTGTGCTGACGGAGCCACGGGTATCCAAGAATGAGTGGTTGGCCAGGTGAGTGTAGGAGGTGAAACTGGATGGACTCCTGGTGGTTTCCTGACAGCAGGATTGTCACAGGGGCGGAGATATGAGTGACAGTGCCAAGATGATGCCCATCCAGGGCTCGTGCAGGAATGGGTTGTGTCA
The DNA here is from genome assembly GCA_023631565.1 of Gymnocephalus cernua. Taxonomy (NCBI): domain Eukaryota; kingdom Metazoa; phylum Chordata; class Actinopteri; order Perciformes; family Percidae; genus Gymnocephalus; species Gymnocephalus cernua. Next base: position 26,816,739 of record CM042425.1, read on the forward strand.
GTTGATGATGGTTCACGCCCAGTTGCTGTGCAAGCTCAGGGTCCATGATGTTTGCTTCGGCTCCGGAATCCACAAGGGCGGCCAATGTATGAGTCTTGTCAGAAAGCTGAAGGCGGAGATGAAGCAGGGTTTTTCGGATGGAGGGAGACTGAAGGTCTGTTGAGCTCACCCGGATCTCCCCTACACCTGGTGAGCTGCGGCTTTTGCCGGACAAGTGGCGACACGGTGATTTTCGCCACCACAGTAGAGGCAAAGGTTGGAGCTTAGACGGCGCCGACGCTCCTCGGGAGTCAGAGAGGCACGGCCAATCTCCATGGGCTCAGGCTGATTGAGTTGGCTATGGGACTTGACAGGCAGGGGCTGGACAGAGGCGGTATCGACCCGAGTGCGGATGGCAGGTTGACTGAGACGGCCCTTCTCCCTCCTCCGGGTCTGTATACGGCGGTCAATGCGGACGGCAAGGTCAATGGCGGCATCAAGCGTTGAGGGCGGGTCATGGGAAACAAGCTCGTCTTTGATATAGTCCGCCACGCTATGGAGGAAGGCTTGCACCAGTGCCTCTGGGTTAAACGAGCTTTGACTGGCCAGGGTACGAAAGTCAATGGAGAAGTCTGCCACTGTCCGATTGCCCTGACGGATGGTGAGCAGAGCTTGTGACGCTTCGGCTGTTGGCGAGCCTAGGTCAAAGACCCTTAACATCTCCTCCTCAAAGGCACTGAAGGAGGCACAGGCTGGGGTTTGCCGGTCGAATTCCGCCGTTCCCCACAACCGAGCTCGACCGGTGAGATGTGTGATGACATACCCCACCTTGGCTCCCTCTGTTGAGAAAGTCCTGGGCTGTAGTGCAAACTGGATTCGGCAGCTGCTCAAGAATGGTCTTACTTGCTTCTGGTTGCCATCAAAACGTTCCGGGTTCCCAATCTTTGGTTCAGGAGCGTGGGGATCTGGTGGCAGCACTGCCGGGCCTGCAGCATTGGGACCTCCAGCGGAGGGATGAAGGAGTGTCGGTGGTACAGGAACAGAAGGACCAGGGGGGATGCAGGTGGAGTAGCCGGGTTTGAGAGTAGTTGCAGGGCTTGGGCTAGCTGTTGTTGCTGCAGTTGGAACTGTTGTTGCTGCTGGTTGAATAGCTGGAGAAGGGAAGCGATGTCGCCAGCCATCCGATTTATGTCTCCCTCAGAGCGTTCCAGTCGCTGTAGGGCAGTCATCTCTGGCTCTTCTTCCATCGTGGTCAGGGAGTGCGCTGGGTCCATGATGGTCAGATCGTTCTGTCACGGACAGAAGAGGACCCAAGAGCGCAAGTTCAAATTCAGAGTTCTTTATTGAAGGTTTCAGGCGGGAAGAGGAGTGCCAGGGGTGTCAGGGGTTCCAGGGGTGCTTGGGACTCTGGGGTTTTTCAGGGTCCTGTGGGTACCTGTGCTCCGGGGGTCACCAAATGTCCGGGGGTGTCCAGTCCAAGTGCTTAGTGTGTGTGTTCCCCAGTGATGGAGCGGCGTATCGGGCTGAGGGTGGTGAAGCGTCTGGGCTCGCTCATCTGGTGGTCGGAGACCTGGGGGAACACACACACAACAGCAATATGAATGGCAGGCAGAAGTACAGATCAGGGCTGGGCAAATATCGTGGTGAGAGACAGAAGGCAGAATCGAGTTACCGGAGGGACTGAAGATCGGAGAGTAGTCGAGGTCCAGAAGGCAGGTCGGGATAGACGGGGCAGTAGAACAAGGAGGCAGTCAAGAAAGGATCGGTATCACAAACAGGAGTCAGAGCGCAGACAGGCAGGTTACTGGTCCGGGTTTGAAGACGATCTGACAGGGCTTGGCTGAAAAACAGGGCTTGATATACTGGGAGAGGTTAGTGGGGAAATGCAGTTCAGCTGGCAGAGTAATTAGAACAGAGTGAGGCAAGGTGAGGATGGTGAGTGGGAAATGCAGTGCAGCTGGCCAGGTAACAAGAGCAGAGCAGGGCGGAGCCAGGTGGAGCTCGTTAGGCAGAGTAGGGAGAGAGTGAGCAGAGTGGCAGAGAATTGAATGCAATTAATGTTGCTACCAGGGAGAGAGAGTGCTCATGACACTAGCATGTTTTTGCCAACCCCAAGGACATTAAGTGATAGCAATTTCAACTTTATAGCTGAAAGCGTGGCAACCCTCTAATATATGTATGTATGCCACACATAAGCTAAATAGCTTATATAAGATAGTGTGTGTCCCATATTTCTAAGGAAGGCCCCGTTCTGATTTTCTAGCATGTTTTTGCCAACCCCAAGGACATTAAGTGATAGCAATTTCAACTTTATAGCTGAAAGCTTGCGTGCGTGGCAACCCTCTAAAATATGTATGTATGCCACACATAAGCTAAATAGCGTATATAAAATAGTGTGTTTCCCATATTTCTAAGGAAGGCCCCGTTCTGATTTTCTAGCATCTTTTTGCCAACCCCAAGGACATTAAGTGATAGCAATTTCAACTTTCTAGCTGAAAGCGTGCGTGCGTGCCAACCCTCTAAAATATGTATGTATGCCACACATAAGCTAAATAGCGTATATAAAATAGTGTGTTTCCCATATTTCTAAGGAAGGCCCCGTTCTGATTTTCTAGCTTGTTTTTGCCAACCCCAAGCACATTAAGTGATAGCAATTTCAACTTTCTAGATGAAAGCGTGCGTGCGTGCCAACCCTTTAAAATATGTATGTATGCCACACATAAGCTAAATAGCGTATATAAATTAGTGTGTGTCCCATATTTCTGAGGAAGGCCCTGTTCTGATTTTCTAGCATGTTTTTGCCAACCCCAAGGACATTAAGTGATAGCAATTTCAACTTTATAGCTGAAAGCGTGCGTGCGTGGCAACCCTCTACAATATGTATGTATGCCACACATAAGCTAAATAGCTTATATAAGATAGTGTGTGTCCCATATTTCTAAGGAAGGCCCCGTTCTGATTTTCTAGCATGTTTTTGCCAACCCCAAGGACATTAAGTGATAGCAATTTCAACTTTATAGCTGAAAGCTTGCGTGCGTGGCAACCCTCTAAAATATGTATGTATGCCACACATAAGCTAAATAGCGTATATAAAATAGTGTGTTTCCCATATTTCTAAGGAAGGCCCCGTTCTGATTTTCTAGCATCTTTTTGCCAACCCCAAGGACATTAAGTGATAGCAATTTCAACTTTATAGCTGAAAGCGTGCGTGCGTGGCAACCCTCTAAAATATGTATGTATGCCACACATAAGCTAAATAGCGTATATAAAATAGTGTGTTTCCCATATTTCTAAGGAAGGCCCCGTTCTGATTTTCTAGCATGTTTTTGCCAACCCCAAGGACATTAAGTGATAGCAATTTCAACTTTATAGCTGAAAGCGTGCGTGCGTGCCAACCCTCTAAAATATGTATGTATGCCACACATAAGCTAAATAGCGTATATAAAATAGTGTGTTTCCCATATTTCTAAGGAAGGCCCCGTTCTGATTTTCTAGCATGTTTTTGCCAACCCCAAGGACATTAAGTGATAGCAATTTCAACTTTCTAGCTGAAAGCGTGCGTGCGTGCCAACCCTCTAAAATATGTATGTATGCCACACATAAGCTAAATAGCGTATATAAAATAGTGTGTTTCCCATATTTCTAAGGAAGGCCCCGTTCTGATTTTCTAGCATGTTTTTGCCAACCCCAAGGACATTAAGTGATAGCAATTTCAACTTTCTAGCTGAAAGCGTGCGTGCGTGCCAACCCTCTAAAATATGTATGTATGCCACACATAAGCTAAATAGCGTATATAAAATAGTGTGTTTCCCATATTTCTAAGGAAGGCCCCGTTCTGATTTTCTAGCATGTTTTTGCCAACCCCAAGGACATTAAGTGATAGCAATTTCAACTTTCTAGCTGAAAGCGTGCGTGCATGGCAACCCTCTAAAATATGTATGTATGCCACACATAAGCTAAATAGCGTATATAAAATAGTGTGTTTCCCATATTTCTAAGGAAGGCCCCGTTCTGATTTTCTAGCATGTTTTTGCCAACCCCAAGGACATTAAGTGATAGCAATTTCAACTTTCTAGCTGAAAGCGTGCGTGCGTGGCAACCCTCTAAAATATGTATGTATGCCACACATAAGCTAAATAGCGTATATAAAATAGTGTGTTTCCCATATTTCTAAGGAAGGCCCCGTTCTGATTTTCTAGCATGTTTTTGCCAACCCCAAGGACATTAAGTGATAGCAATTTCAACTTTCTAGCTGAAAGCGTGCGTGCGTGGCAACCCTCTAAAATATGTATGTATGCCACACATAAGCTAAATAGCGTATATAAAATAGTGTGTTTCCCATATTTCTAAGGAAGGCCCCGTTCTGATTTTCTAGCATGTTTTTGCCAACCCCAAGGACATTAAGTGATAGCAATTTCAACTTTCTAGCTGAAAGCGTGCCTGCGTGCCAACCCTCTAAAATATGTATGTATGCCACACATAAGCTAAATAGCGTATATAAAATAGTGTGTTTCCCATATTTCTAAGGAAGGCCCCGTTCTGATTTTCTAGCATGTTTTTGCCAACCCCAAGGACATTAAGTGATAGCAATTTCAACTTTATAGCTGAAAGCGTACGTGCGTGGCAACCCTCTAAAATATGTATGTATGCCACACATAAGCTAAATAGCGTATATAAAATAGTGTGTTTCCCATATTTCTAAGGAAGGCCCCGTTCTGATTTTCTAGCATGTTTTTGCCAACCACAAGGACATTAAGTGATAGCAATTTCAACTTTATAGCTGAAAGCGTACGTGCGTGGCAACCCTCTAAAATATGTATGTATGCCACACATAAGCTAAATAGCGTATATAAAATAGTGTGTTTCCCATATTTCTAAGGAAGGCCCCGTTCTGATTTTCTAGCATGTTTTTGCCAACCCCAAGGACATTAAGTGATAGCAATTTCAACTTTATAGCTGAAAGCGTGCGTGCGTGCCAACCCTCTAAAATATGTATGTATGCCACACATAAGCTAAATAGCGTATATAAAATAGTGTGTTTCCCATATTTCTAAGGAAGGCCCCGTTCTGATTTTCTAGCATGTTTTTGCCAACCCCAAGGACATTAAGTGATAGCAATTTCAACTTTATATCTGAAAGCGTGCGTGCGTGGCAACCCTCTAAAATATGTATGTATGCCACACATAAGCTAAATAGCTTATATAAGATAGTGTGTGTCCCATATTTCTAAGGAAGGCCCCGTTCTGATTTTCTAGCATGTTTTTGCCAACCCCAAGGACATTAAGTGATAGCAATTTCAACTTTATAGCTGAAAGCTTGCGTGCGTGGCAACCCTCTAAAATATGTATGTATGCCACACATAAGCTAAATAGCGTAAAATAGTGTGTTTCCCATATTTCTAAGGAAGGCCCCGTTCTGATTTTCTAGCATCTTTTTGCCAACCCCAAGGACATTAAGTGATAGCAATTTCAACTTTATAGCTGAAAGCGTGCGTGCGTGGCAACCCTCTAAAATATGTATGTATGCCACACATAAGCTAAATAGCGTATATAAAATAGTGTGTTTCCCATATTTCTAAGGAAGGCCCCGTTCTGATTTTCTAGCATCTTTTTGCCAACCCCAAGGACATTAAGTGATAGCAATTTCAACTTTATAGCTGAAATCGTGCGTGCGTGCCAACCCTCTAAAATATGTATGTATGCCAAACATAATCTAAATAGCGTATATAAAATAGTGTGTTTCCCATATTTCTAAGGAAGGCCCCGTTCTGATTTTCTAGCATGTTTTTGCCAACCCCAAGGACATTAAGTGATAGCAATTTCAACTTTCTAGCTGAAAGCGTGCGTGCGTGCCAACCCTTTAAAATATGTATGTATGCCACACATAAGCTAAATAGCGTATATAAATTAGTGTGTGTCCCATATTTCTGAGGAAGGCCCTGTTCTGATTTTCTAGCATGTTTTTGCCAACCCCAAGGACATTAAGTGATAGCAATTTCAACTTTATAGCTGAAAGCGTGCGTGCGTGGCAACCCTCTACAATATGTATGTATGCCACACATAAGCTAAATAGCTTATATAAGATAGTGTGTGTCCCATATTTCTAAGGAAGGCCCCGTTCTGATTTTCTAGCATGTTTTTGCCAACCCCAAGGACATTAAGTGATAGCAATTTCAACTTTATAGCTGAAAGCTTGCGTGCGTGGCAACCCTCTAAAATATGTATGTATGCCACACATAAGCTAAATAGCGTATATAAAATAGTGTGTTTCCCATATTTCTAAGGAAGGCCCCGTTCTGATTTTCTAGCATATTTTTGCCAACCCCAAGGACATTAAGTGATAGCAATTTCAACTTTATAGCTGAAAGCGTGCGTGCGTGGCAACCCTCTAAAATATGTATGTATGCCACACATAAGCTAAATAGCGTATATAAAATAGTGTGTTTCCCATATTTCTAAGGAAGGCCCCGTTCTGATTTTCTAGCATGTTTTTGCCAACCCCAAGGACATTAAGTGATAGCAATTTCAACTTTATAGCTGAAAGCGTGCGTGCGTGCCAACCCTCTAAAATATGTATGTATGCCACACATAAGCTAAATAGCGTATATAAAATAGTGTGTTTCCCATATTTCTAAGGAAGGCCCCGTTCTGATTTTCTAGCATGTTTTTGCCAACCCCAAGGACATTAAGTGATAGCAATTTCAACTTTCTAGCTGAAAGCGTGCGTGCGTGCCAACCCTCTAAAATATGTATGTATGCCACACATAAGCTAAATAGCGTATATAAAATAGTGTGTTTCCCATATTTCTAAGGAAGGCCCCGTTCTGATTTTCTAGCATGTTTTTGCCAACCCCAAGGACATTAAGTGATAGCAATTTCAACTTTCTAGCTGAAAGCGTGCGTGCGTGCCAACCCTCTAAAATATGTATGTATGCCACACATAAGCTAAATAGCGTATATAAAATAGTGTGTTTCCCATATTTCTAAGGAAGGCCCCGTTCTGATTTTCTAGCATGTTTTTGCCAACCCCAAGGACATTAAGTGATAGCAATTTCAACTTTCTAGCTGAAAGCGTGCGTGCGTGCCAACCCTCTAAAATATGTATGTATGCCACACATAAGCTAAATAGCGTATATAAAATAGTGTGTTTCCCATATTTCTAAGGAAGGCCCCGTTCTGATTTTCTAGCATGTTTTTGCCAACCCCAAGGACATTAAGTGATAGCAATTTCAACTTTCTAGCTGAAAGCGTGCGTGCGTGGCAACCCTCTAAAATATGTATGTATGCCACACATAAGCTAAATAGCGTATATAAAATAGTGTGTTTCCCATATTTCTAAGGAAGGCCCCGTTCTGATTTTCTAGCATGTTTTTGCCAACCCCAAGGACATTAAGTGATAGCAATTTCAACTTTCTAGCTGAAAGCGTGCGTGCGTGGCAACCCTCTAAAATATGTATGTATGCCACACATAAGCTAAATAGCGTATATAAAATAGTGTGTTTCCCATATTTCTAAGGAAGGCCCCGTTCTGATTTTCTAGCATGTTTTTGCCAACCCCAAGGACATTAAGTGATAGCAATTTCAACTTTATAGCTGAAAGCGTGCGTGCGTGCCAACCCTCTAAAATATGTATGTATGCCACACATAAGCTAAATAGCGTATATAAAATAGTGTGTTTCCCATATTTCTAAGGAAGGCCCCGTTCTGATTTTCTAGCATGTTTTTGCCAACCCCAAGGACATTAAGTGATAGCAATTTCAACTTCATAGCTGAAAGCGTACGTGCGTGGCAACCCTCTAAAATATGTATGTATGCCACACATAAGCTAAATAGCGTATATAAAATAGTGTGTTTCCCATATTTCTAAGAAAGACCCCGTTCTGATTTTCTAGCATGTTTTTGCCAACCCCAAGGACATTAAGTGATAGCAATTTCAACTTTATAGCTGAAAGCGTGCGTGCGTGCCAACCCTCTAAAATATGTATGTATGCCACACTTAAGCTAAATAGCATATATAAAATAGTGTGTTTCCCATATTTATAAGGAAGGCCCCGTTCTGATTTTCTAGCATGTTTTTGCCAACCCCAAGGACATTAAGTGATAGCAATTTCAACTTTATATCTGAAAGCGTGCGTGCGTGGCAACCCTCTAAAATATGTATGTATGCCACACATAAGCTAAATAGCTTATATAAGATAGTGTGTGTCCCATATTTCTAAGGAAGGCCCCGTTCTGATTTTCTAGCATGTTTTTGCCAACCCCAAGGACATTAAGTGATAGCGATTTCAACTTTATAGCTGAAAGCGTGCGTGCGTGGCAACCCTCTAAAATATGTATGTATGCCACACATAAGCTAAATAGCGTATATAAAATAGTGTGTTTCCCATATTTCTAAGGAAGGCCCTGTTCGGATTTTCTAGCATGTTTTTGCCAACCCCAAGGACATTAAGTGATAGCAATTTCAACTTTATAGCTGAAAGCGTGCGTGCGTGGCAACCCTCTAAAATATGTATGTATGCCACACATAAGCTAAATAGCGTATATACAATAGTGTGTCCCATATTTCTAAGGAAGGCCCTGTTCGGATTTTCTAGCATGTTTTTGCCAACCCCAAGGACATTAAGTGATAGCAATTTCAACTTCATAGCTGAAAGCGTGCGTGCGTGGCAACCCTCTAAAATATGTATGTATGCCACACATTAGCTAAAAAGCGTATATACAATAGTGTGTGTCCCATATTTCTAAAGAAGGCCCATTCTGATTTTCTAGCATGTTTTTGCCAACCCCAAGGACATTAAGTGATAGCAATTTCAACTCTCTAGCTGAAAGCTTGCATGCATGGGAACCCTGACACCCCCCATTTCATTTGAATTGAGCATTATCATAAGGGAATTGAAATGACTGCCCAAATGTCATATGTTAAAACCTCCATAACCATTGAGAATATATCTGGATCTGCTACACACACACACACACACACACACACACACACACACACACACACACACACACACACACACACTGGAGGTGGGAGACTTGTTTAAATTCTGTGTTTAGTATTAAAAGAGCCTGTTTCCATGATTTTATAGATCATGCTTTCATGCTAAACATGCATGTAGCACCATGTACGTAAAACAATATCTCATATGATAGTCATTCTATACAGACTGACTTCACAGCACCTGTTCCTTCTGGGCTGTTAGTGAGAAAAAACAATACATGTAAATAGTCAAACGCATACAACTTTGTATAAACAAACATTGACACCAGTCAGTGGTGAGGATGAGGACTGGAGAGCCAATCAGAATCAGAATCATTTATTGTCATCGTAAAACATTGTAAAACGTTGTTACAATGGGACCCAAGGGACCCAAGGTCGGGCAAAGTGGATAAAGACAACGACGTATGCACAGCCCTCCCGGTGTCTCAGACATTCAGCTTCTGGGAGATAGACAAGCATTGTTGGACACACACGCTCCGATGATGTAAGTTAGATCAGCCCAGTGTAAAGATACAAACTGTCTCAGTTTGTCAGTGACCGGGCTAGGGTGTCTTGTTGTGAAAAAAAAATAACTCTTGAACTAGCCGTTCCACAGGAATCTATAGAAAACTTGTACTTTCAAGGGGTGTGTACCTCCACAACTGACCTTGAAGTCTGACGAGGGGTTGAGGACCTATACGATTGCCTAAAGGGCTTTGGTCCATTTCATTGCAACTGAACAGTGTCAACGCTAATGGCTCACACGGATGACTACCAGTGTCACAACAGGGACACTGACAGGTATACAAGGCGGAGAGAATCAACACCCACTCCAGAGCGAAACCAAAAGCTGAGGGTGTTTCGTGAAAGTGAAGCTAGGCGGAGAGAGACTAGGATGAACATGCAAAGCAATGTCAGGTACCAGACAAGAGGAGCCCGCCACGGAAGATCTCAACTTCGGACCAAGGGACCCAGCTTTCAGCCAGACTGGACACCTGGTTACCAGGCAAGACAACGTGATTACAATCGATCACAAAGGGATCGCGCTGCTCCAAATGGTGCTGTGAGGCATGAAGAGTGTATATCACGCTCCGAAGGGCAATCCAACAACAGCAGGACTTCTCAATCTCCAGGAGGCAGCTGGTGTCAGCCTCCAAGTGGCAAAAATGTACGTAACGTAACCAGCAGAGCGCCTAAACACTCCAACGGGGATTGTGGTAGCCAAGGGGTAACTCGTAGAAGAGATGATAACAACATAGACCCACCTGAGTTAGGATTGGAAGAGCCTATCGTGGACACGTATGTACACCGATATATCTTATCCAGACAATTCCCCTTGTCTGTTTAAAGAGGTAACATGTTCTTTCTTCTTACAGGAAGGTTGCAAGTTGCAGCAAGCGTGGTAGTGGCGAGACCAGCCAAGGGATAAAGCGTAGAAGAGGCAACACGGACCCACCTGAAATTGGACTGCAAGAGCCTAGCGTGGTGACAAAGAAGGAATCTGCGAAAAGCCATACCGACAATGAGTCAGTTGACGTGCCCAAGAAAAAATCTAAGTCTTCCCAGACAAAGTCGAGTAGTGTGAAACAGCCTGATCACCAGCCCAGGGACAGCAAACAGCTTAAGAAGCCCTGTGTGTCTGAGTCTTCGCGTAAAGCCAACCCTGAATCGGAGGAAACCATTCTTGACAAACCCAAGCCCCAGTCTAAGGATGGAGCCGAAATCACATGTGAAACGTATGTACACCGCTCATATTTTGTCCATGAAAGTCCCCTTGTCTGTTTAAAGTTCTAACACATTCTTTATTCTTACAGGAAGGTTGCAAGTTGCAGCAAGCGTGGTAGTGGCGAGACCAGCCAAGGGATAAAGCGTAGAAGAGGCAACACGGACCCACCTGAAATTGAACTGCAAGAGCCTATCGTGGTGACAAAGAAGGAATCTGCGAAAAGCCATACCGACAATGAGTCAGTTGACGTGCCCAAGAAAAAATCTAAGTCTTCCCAGACAAAGTCGAGTAGCGTGAAACAGCCTGATCACCAGCCCAGGGACAGCAAACAGCTTAAGAAGCCCTGTGTGTCTGAGTCTTCGCGTAAAGCCAACCCTGAATCGGAGGAAACCATTCTTGAACAACCCAAGCCCCAGTCTAAGGATGGAGCCGAAATCACACTTGAAACGTATGTACAACGCTCATATTTTGTCCATGAAAGTCACCTTGTCTGTTTAAAGTTGTAACACATTCTTTATTCTTACAGGGAGGTTACAAGTGGCAGCAATATGCCGAGTGCAAACCGCAAGAGACCGCACCGCAAGCGTGGCGAGACCAGCCAACAGCGTAGAAGATATGATAACAACACGGACCCACCTGGATTGCAAGACCAAATCATGGTGACAACATCACATACCAAGAAGAAGAAGAAGAAGGAGAAGAAGGAGATGGAGAAGGAGACGGAGACGGAGAAGGAGACGGAGAAGAAGACAGAGAAGAAGATGGAGAAGAAGACGGAGAAGAAGCAGCCTGATGACCAGCCAAAGGATAGCAAGCTTGGCAAGCCCGGTGTGTTCTCGCGTAAAGCCAACCTTGACTCTGAGGAAACTATTCCTGACGAACCCAAGCCCCAGTCTACTATGGATGGAGCTGGCAGTGCTGAACAGGAGATCCTTGACAATGAGCAAAAGGATGTCCAGGTTGCAAACCAGTTGCAAGAACGTGACAGATGTTCACATTCCACTGATCCATCTGAGAAGAATTGCACCACAACAACCAAATCGCATTACACATGCAGAGATGACCGCAAAGAGACACTCAAACTGTTCCTCATGCATGTCCAGGGATACCCCTTTACTGAGAGCCTTGCTGCCATGGCACCTGAACCACAAGAGCAGTACCTTCAATCTCTGAAAGAGCCCATGGCACCTCAAGGACAGGAGCAGTCACAAGAGCAGCAAGACCCTCCGCTAGAGCCACCTCAAGGACAGGAGCAGTCACAAGAGCAGCAAGACCCTCCGCGAGAGCCACCTCAAGGACAGGAGCAGTCACAAGAGCAGCAAGACCCTCCGCGAGAGCCACCTCAAGGACAGGAGCAGTCACAAGAGCAGCAAGACCCTCCGCTAGAGCCACCTCAAGTGCAGGAGCAGTCACAGGAGCAGCAAGACCCTCCGCAAGAGCCACCTCAAGTGCAGGAGCAGTCACAAGAGCAGCAAGACCCTCCACAAGAGCCACCTCAAGGACAGGAGCAGTCACAAGAGCAGCAAGACCCTCCGCTAGAGCCACCTCAAGTGCAGGAGCAGTCACAGGAACAGCAAGACCCTCCGCAAGAGCCACCTCAAGTGCAGGAGCAGTCACAAGAGCAGCAAGACCCTCCGCGAGAGCCACCTCAAGGACAGGAGCAGTCACAAGAGCAGCAAGACCCTCCGCTAGAGCCACCTCAAGTGCAGGAGCAGTCACAGGAACAGCAAGACCCTCCGCAAGAGCCACCTCAAGTGCAGGAGCAGTCACAAGAGCAGCAAGACCCTCCGCAAGAGCCACCTCAAGTGCAGGAGCAGTCACAGGAGCAGCAAGACCCTCCGCAAGAGCCACCTCAAGGACAGGAGCAGTCACAAGAGCAGGAAGACCCTCTGCAAGAGCCACCTCAAGTGCAGGAGCAGTCACAAGAGCAGCAAGACCCTCCGCAAGAGCCACCTCAAGTGCAGGAGCAATCACAAGAGCAGCAAGACCCTCCGCGAGAGCCACCTCAAGTGCAGGAGCAATCACAAGAGCAGCAAGACCCTCCACAAGAGCCACCTCAAGTGCACGAGCAGTCACAAGAGCAGCAACAGCAGCAGTACTCACAAGAGCAGCAAGGTTATCTGTCAGACCGCCAACTTGAAGACCTTCTTCAGATGTGCATAGGACCTGAAGCCTCTCAATTGCAGCCAAATACCTCTGGGGCCCTAAGATCCATGGAACCTGAAGCACAGGAGCAGTACTCACAATATCTTCAAGAGCCACAGGAGCAGCTGCAATGGCCTCTGCAACAGCAGCAAGGACAAGGACACTGTTATGAGACTATTGATGAGCAGCAGCACTCATTACATGGGTTGCAAGACCACTGTGAATACATTCCTCATCCCCAAGAGCCACCACAATATGAACCGGCTAGCACCTATCAAGAACCCACACCGAACCCACTGCAAGAGTATGCAGACGGGGGCACTGTGACTTCGGACACGCTACTGAATGTGGTGACGGAATCGGTCTTGTGTTCCACATGTAAAAACATGTTCAACAGGGCCGTTACATGTGATGGATATCTGATTGAGCTCAACAGGGCAATGCAATGTGAGTGCCACTGTGTAACCTGCACAATCTGTTACCGTAATGGTAATCCGTGTAGGCTGTGCAAACTAAAACCGAAAAACGGTCTGGTGAGTACAACTGCCAACAACCTCACCAGTTGCCCTGTTCTGGACAAGATAGGAGATTGGGACCTTGAGCTCAGCAACGCTGACCCTTTCAAGACCAACGAGGAAATCAATGAATGTGTGCAGCGGATCCTGACTCAAGACCAGCCTCCCAGTGTGAAGGATCTGGACCGCGGTGGGTGTACTAGTTTATCTACCATCTATATCACATTCGCTAAATGTACCTGAGACTCATGATTGTGCTTTTGTGCTCCATACAGCCTTCGACATCCTCGTTCAAGATGAAAAAGAGACTATGACCTTCAAGTACTGGGCAAACAAACCTATGCCAGTGGACATGGCCAACAGATATGTCTGCATCTCTCATGTACCTGGGTTCTGGGATCACGTTATTGTGGCAACCCATGCTCCACAAAAAATGGAGTATATGTTCGCCCCCAATGACTACCTGCCAAATTTGTTTGGTGTGACACTCGGTTGCTACAAGTTTCACTTTTGCTGCTTTGTGTTGAAGAAACAGATAATCCTGGCTATGTGGTGTACCGATGAGACTGGCAGTGGGCCACCTAGGGTAGTCTCTCTTGTTGACAATGATCTGAGAAGCTATACAGATTCTCCAAAGTTCACACAGATGGTGTTTTATCTCCGTCAGTGGTTTACAGCTCAATACACATCACCAGACAGGGAGCTCAATGTGGTTTTAGATTGTAAGCCTTCACAAGGTTCCACTTTCGTTCATTTCATAGCTTACTTGGCTTCCAAGATTGGAATGAGATGCGTGATCCCTAACGTCTCACAGGTCAAGACCAAACATGATATGAATTACCATTTGAACCTCAAGGCAGCAGACACCATATTCGCTGACCCCAGTGTTACAGGTGTTTGTATCAACATTGTTGATGAGTTCGCACATTGCAACAAAAGAAATGCTAAGGCTGTCAGCTTCCAGTGTGTTAACACAAACACTGTGTACGGTCCCTTGTAAGGACTCTTGGGCTGTTCTGTGTTACAGTAAAGGTTGTCCAGTAATGTAATCTCACCGCACGTTGTACTATGTGCCTCCGCTTTTGAACTTAATTATAATAATAATAATAATAATAATAAATATTACTTGTAAAGCAGTTTTCATAAAGGATTCTCAAAGTGCTAATTATGATCTCACTGCACGATGTGCTTTCTGCCTCCGCATTTGAACTTAATTATAATAATAATAATAAATATTATTTGTAAAGCATGTTTTATAAAAGAATCTCAAAGTGCTAATTATGATCTCACCGCACGGTGTACTTTCTGCCTCTGCTTTTGATCAGGTGCATCAATGTGTCCACGGACCATTGTATGTCAATCTAGTTATTACTTTTTTATAACATGTTCTTAGCTACAATGGTAGGATGTCTAGCATCTATACACTGTTACATTTGTTCTTGTGTTTTATTTCTATACTTCACTTTTGCAAAGTAAACCTGGATCCTTGTTATATCTGTACATCATGTACTTCAATACTTTTTGTAAAGCACCCAACGCTAGTCACTTCCATAATAAATGAGTCGTGTCAATGACTACAACTTTATTAATTAGTATTAAAATACTACACATTAGAGCAGAAACAAACAATACACAAGGTCGTGTCAAGAGAAATGTGAAAACAAGGTACACAGTCAATGTAGACACAGGCAAGCCACTGACATACAGGCTGAATATAAAACTTATTTGGATATTATATGGCTAGCAATAACACTACGGTCCTGACCAAATACACTGGTCTGTGGGTTCTCAAGTGTCTGTTGCTCAGGTTAATCTTGGTCCACGTTCTCTTCGGCATATACCCAAATGTGCTCTCATGTGTTGAAACCGAGATCCCATGGGCTGTGGACATGGGTGCAGGACACTCGTGGGCTGTGGAAGTTCCCCCAGGGGCTGCCCATGAGCTCCCATGGGCTCCACATCTGATGACCTCCAATGGGCCGTGGAAACAGTTGGTGAGGTCCCGTAGGCTGTCGGAAATGGTGATGAACTCCCACGGGGTTTGGATACTGCTCACGGGCTCGCATTGGTTGCAGAAACAGCAGAGTGGGTCCCCGTCTGTGCTCGTGTTTGTAAAAGCATTCTGGCCCCAAATTGCATATGCCACGACCCCAACTAAAGTCTCGACACGGTATAGCTGCCATTACATTCTTTTGTCTTTGAATCAACTTCTGCTTCTCAAATTCATCTACCACCCAGTGACGACTATTGATGTAATAACATGATGCAGTTCGACACTCTGGACATGACAAACCAGTTTTCTTGTTTCTGTGTGACACCTGCTTCCATGATTGGATGCACTTCAGACAGTAGCAGTGACTACAGTTTGGCAGAATTGCAAAACATCGCTCCACGGGCTTTTCCTTGGCTACAACCATGTCCAGGCACACACCACACACCATGTTGCTACTGTGCTGTGTGTCAGTTGTGAGTGCATGTTCAAATTTTGGGTGCGCCATGTTACATTCTGTATTATGTGTCTCCACATTCAGGAGGAGGTCTCGCTGATCGTGGATATCGTGTCCCGGGGTAAGTATGTTAACTGTCCTTGGTCTTGCGGTGGTTGAAATATTATAAGTTGTACTCAGCTTGATGTGTACAACCATTAGGGGCCTTAAACAGGCAGCAGGCACCTAAACTCATCTACTCTCTCTCGTTCCAGATAAAAGCCTCTGTAGGATGCATGGCCCATCTCATCGGATTTACAGCCCCGAGTGGATGTAGCACCAAACACATCCAAAGTGTTCAACATGACTTAGAGAAGGACTCTCAATATTCCTCTTCACTGTCAACTGTGGAATTATATCCACCGCGACACACAGTCCTGGAATTAGCCGGGCCTTTGGAGGTTTTGGTGCGTTGGACTGTGTACTTGTCATTGCAACGCGCTGATGCATGTTGATCACGCTCTACAGCTTGGGGTTGCTGCTGGGGTTGACGAAGAAACCTCTTGATCTGGGACCCTGGGATGTCGCCATGGGGAATAGGTGGAGCCGAAGGATAGTTGGTACACATCGTAGTCTCGAGCCAGCTTGCGGGTATGTCCACTAAAGGAGCTGTTTGAGTCTTGGCTTCCCAATGAGACATGTTGATCCAGCGGTTATGTGTCACAGGCCCTGCGGAACTCATGCAGTAACGAAACAAAAGATAAATATAGTATCTGGAGAGTTTGCGATTGTCCACAACTATCAGATTGGGGATTTGAGCTCCACGATACACCGTGCTACTGCACTCCATTGCGTGGAGAGAATCTAGGTCATCCTTTGGTATGTACAATGCATCAGCTCTCTTCCACATATCTCTCAAGAGATTCAAGGTAGTTTGGAGAGAGCTTTCACATTTGAACGTGTCTTGCAGCAATCCCGTGGCTGGGGCACCTGCCACTATCAGGCACTCGAAAAGTGACAACGATGCATGTTCAGAGTAAACAATTTGTCTACGAGAAACGTTCATCTCGTATTATTTACTAGCCAGATATGAGCACGGGGCGTCCGGTTGTTGATGATCTTGGCAAAATGGCCCACGTCAGGGACATATGCAACTTGGAAAAATTGACACATCTGGTGGAGCGGTGCAATCTGTATTACGTTAAGACCTTGCCGTACAATGATTTGTGCGGCGTGCTGAACTGGCTCGGGGTACAGTGTGGCAATTCCTCACTCAGCCAACACGAAGACACTGTTACAGTGCTCAATAGGCTTGTCCCAACGCTCCGCGATGTGGCGGTGGTGAGTGTAGACACGGAACCACAGCTTGAGGGCAAGAGACGTGTAATTGTGTACATGAAACAGAATCGGGAGCAACCGTGCTATGACGCGATAGTATTGTTCCTAGTGGTCAACTTTGATGGAGTCCCATACAATCTGGATACCAGCGTCATCTTCAAATATGCGCGGGCATTGCTCACCGACTGTAAGAGCCCCATATTCCCAGAGTTTGCCAAGTGTGGACGCTGTAGTCTGTCAACTGTGGCAATTCGTCAGGAGCATTACCCTGTAATAGATGGCTTCCTGGCCCTTAGCTACGACACAACTAAACCCAAGACATCCAAAGTGCCCGTAGACGGATTTGGGCGAGTGTACAAGCCTCTAAGTTCGACCAAAGAAGCCAGTCCCTGGAGCCTCTATGCCAACATACCCGGGGACTTTGAATGTACCATCGACATAGAAACACTGATAACCACAAAGAACAGGGTCCTGGGAAGAGGAGGCTTTGGGGTGACCGTGGTGCTCAACAAGGACCTTGTTGCAAAAACCAACCTGTTTCCAGACATGGTGAACTGGAGCACGCATGTGATAGACTCTGAATTCAATCGCTATGCACACATTGCCTCACAAGTGGAAGAGCTAATGATTGGGGTTTCAATGAAACACGCCAACATTCTGCGCACGTTTGGAGGCCTTTGGTGTGACATCCCGGGATACCAGTTGGGCGGTAGAGCCGTGCTCATCATGGAACGCGCCCTCTGCTCACTGCATGAGTTCATGTGGAACATTGACAACGTCTCAGTTGTGCCCATGGTGGAACTGGACACCCTACATGGACTGGATTATCTACGATCGAGAGCCATCCAGCACCGGGACATCACATTCAGGAATATTTTGGTTTGCCACCAGAAAGATAGAACCCCCATACCGTTTGCTTTCAAGATCAGTGACTTTGGCACAGCGTGCAACTTCTCTACCCCAGATCAGCCACGGGGCAACTGCTGTAACATGGCCCCGTAGGTGATGTGGTGCTTGAATGCAACCATGGGGAGTGATGTGTTCAGCTGGTACTGCGTGATGTGGGAGCTGTACAACCATTCACCTTTGATACCATACAGGAATGGGACTGAGAGAGGGTTTTGTAAAAAGACATACGCGGCAAACCTAGCCAAATTGGTTGGGGTGTATACTCCAGAGAACAATCTCTCATTCGAACATGGCTACATGAAAGCAATCGATGCTCGTGCCCTTCACGCCAAATACAAAGACTCAAGACCTAGCGGTGAGCAGATACAGGCAACCCTCATGAGCATGGCACTGGACAATAATGACAGGGCATTTGTCCAGATAGGAGCACTGTGCATTACGCTCTTCCCTCAGGAGAGAATGTCTCCCGCCGAACTGCTGAACCAGAAACGATACAAATGTTTGAGTAGAGACATTGGCGAGGCAAATGTGCCTGACAGAGCGCTCCCACTGTCCATATGCGCAGGGGAGTACAGATTGACTGACATCATAGTCAGCGACGACTGTGCCCCCGAGGGACTCACTACACTGATGACAGATGCAGTCGCAGCGGCACGTCCGTTGACTAGAATTGCATCCAACGTCAAATGTTACTACGGAATAGACATTTTGAGGCTGGTTCCCGGTCAAATACAGCCTTACCAGTGGTACTCGAACAAGGTCAAAAAGCTTGCTGATGTGTACCAGATCAATAACAAACGCAAACCTGGCAACAGAGAGATTCTGATTGAGGCCAGGCGCTTGAAAGTGGACTCTGCAGATCCGGGAGAGGGTACTTCAACCAGGGCCCTTGTTCAACGAGGGTCTCATCAACCAGCCGGGACACAGATGCAGACACTCAAGCAGGAAGAGCAACAGCTAGATTCTTCACATAACCGCCATCGGAGCACAGAGTCCGTGCAAATGCTGAGCTCTAGCATTCTGGGTGACAATGCGCTCAACAGTGACGGTGTGTCCGAAGGGTCGATGAGCCTCGATGACCGGGCAGTAGAGTTTCCGGGCAAGGTGATTCTACGAAGCAAGCAGATCCCTGGAGAGATTTCCACGCACATGGTGATTCTCAAGAGTCACAACGAGAAGGAGATAAAATGTTTCAAGGACAACGTAGTGCTCCTGTCACAAAGCATGACCCAAATGTTCCCTCTCATGTTTGCTGGTCCCCGAGACGGCTTTTCTAAGTGCTCTAGGTGCAACGGTGTGTTCATCTTCCAGTACGCACAGTTCTTTGAAGGGTGCAAGCAGGTGTCGACATTGGACATGTCAGACGCACCTTTCTCGGCCCACGGATTACTGCTGCAGATTTGTCTGATGCTCAAAGCTGCTTTAGAGTGGAAGCTGTTGCCAACGCACATGACCGAGTGTAACGACATCCTAATCAGTAGAGGAGCCGTGATGATCGACATTGTCTCGTACCTCAGCAGGAACTTCCACAAGTCCCAGTCCTCCATGTTTGGCGAACATTGTGAGGGCTTGCTCAGGCTCTGCGTTATTATGTTGACAAAATGGTTACCCCATTCGGAACTGTGCAAACAGCTCAGAGAGATGAACCCCGAGACACCTGCATTGTGTATCCTGACCACGGCAATTGTACATTTGAGAGGCCTCGGTCCCAGCGAAAGGACCATGCCAAGCATATCGACCCTAGATGGCAACTATTTCACATTCAAGGATTACACATCGGATATACCCAACTGGCTGACTGACATGGGTGAAGAGGAAGCTGCTCCCGATAAAAGTTACACTAAAGTGCTGGTGTACGGACAACCCAAGCCTTGCAAACGAGACTTGACAGCAGAGGGTTTATGTGCTGCCAAGCTAAAGACACTGGTTAGGGACATAGTACTGAGGATGAAAGCCAAGCTTTTCGGACCAGTGAGGCTCGAAGTGACGACACTGGATTGTACGCAGGGTTTCGCTAAGGTGTCGCTCAAGAATTCAGCACTCTGTAAGATCCCCTGTGTAGATCAACTTGACTGGTCAAGGTTACTTCATGACAACGAAGGAAACTGTTTCACACATGACGCTATTTCTCCCTTGTCCAAGTGGGCCCCTGTCATAATGTTCACAAAGTGTAAGCAAGATGGACCTACTCCAGAGTTCACTGTTGAATATTACAGCGTGAAGATCCTGACGGTTCTACTGGGTCCTGAGGGCACTGTGGGATCGCTTAGAGCTCTGTTCCAGAACATGTCAACTTTCAGCATGACACACTACTAAAAGCAGAAAAACCCCTGTACAGTTCCACGCCTCATGCTATACACAACAGGTGTGTAAACTCCCAAGAGTCCTTACAAAGTCATAGACCCCGCTGGCTGGCTGCACTTCTCTCATCTACATATCACTGTCCAAAGTCAAGTATGTGTGCTAATGTGTGTTAATCACTGAACATGCTTTGCTGTACATCTGTTTCATAGTTTTCTTTCATTGTATAATACATATGACAGTACCCATCAGTTTGTGTGATTATTTGCATCAGGTAATACAACATCAGGTTATACAACTCGTGATTGTGAGTCAACTTCATTGGGATACGAATGATATGTGCACATGTGAAATAATGACACCGAGACACTCAATGGCTGTGACTTACTTTAATGTGTTTTAACAGAATCCACAAGTACAGAGTGGAATAAAGGTTCCTAGGCCTTCCAAACAATCATTTCCTAACTAAATATCTATCCAGAGTATTAGGCACAACCTTGGGTCCCGGACTGGAATGGTGAGATGACAGTGCTGCATCCGAACAAGGTTCCTCCAACTGAGACACACACACAGCATTTGCCAGACGCTCCAAATACTGTATCATAGAAGCTCTGCTGGGCCCCAGTGGAACTCTTGGCTTTTTCACCACATTGTAAGACATGATAGCAAATATCAAAAATGAAGTGTGACACAATTGTTATCGTCTGAATCCGTTTCAGACTCGCCACACCTTGTCTTGTCACTTTTGAAGTCCAGACGGGGGGCCCCCAGATCTGAATCCTCGTCCTCTGACAGACTCTCGTCCGGATGGTTTGAGTGATTCTCGTCCTCTGATGGACTCTCGTCCGGATGGTTTGAGTGATTCTCTTCCTCTGACGGACTCTTGTCCGGATGGTTTGAGTGATCCTTGTGGTCCCTCTGGTCCTCTCGATCAGAATCAAGGGTATCACTAGGCCACGTGGCTTGCTTGGTCAGATTAGCAACGTCTACAGCCTCTACATCTAGCCTCTGCACCTGTGACTGTGTAGCACCAGGACTCCACCGTGAAGCTGTAGCCACTGGGTAGTTGCTGAGTGCTTGTTGTTTCCCCTGCTCTGTGTTTTCACGGTGTTTCTTGCTGGGTGTATTGTCAACCTTTGGGGTCTTACTGTGCGATCTTCTCTTCTCTTGTCTCGCCTGGATGACTGGGGATTTTATATAAGCATTGATCCCGCCCCAATGTACGTCACAGTCATCTGTTTCTGAGTCTAAAAGCTTATTTTTGTAAGCCGGGGGGGCATGTGTGTTCTTGTTCGGCTTCACCGTTTTACACAGCTTAGACTCATCCTGCCCCTTTCTATTCTTTGCTTCTCTTTTAGGGCAAGGGAAAGACTTTTCAACTCTGATCGGTTTCTCCTTCACACGCCTCTCCTCCACATGTTTAGGGCGCTTTACAGCAGGTTTGATCAACTCTTCATCTGACGAGGATGACAGTGCGTGCTTATACGCACCAGTATCCCCCTTGGTGTCGCCACTACAGCTAGGCAGAGGAGAATAGTCTTCTTCTTCAGACACTGAATGAGACACACGCTTATGCCTTGGAACAGCCCTCTTCACTTGATGCTGCGCACAGAACGCCTTTTCGTCCACCTCCTCATCACTGCTACAGTTCTCATCTGTAGGTCCATTGTCTATGAAATCGTCACTGGAATCGTATTCGTCAGGAGTCTCGATGCCATCCCTATACACCGTTGCATCCAGGTTCTCGCCGAGGATCTTGTATTCAGCCTCTTCATCACACTCCTCCTTGTCGCTGGTTGCTTCCGCGGCCTCACACAGCATATGGTTATTGTACCTCATGGTCTGGTGAATTTGTGACCCGTGAGCCTTCTTGTCAACCTTGGTCCCAAATGACTTAGAGGTTGAAGGCATATCATCTTTGTGGTCCTTACACTTCTCCTCCTCCCCACTGGTCCACTCATCGTCCCCACTGGTCAACATCCCCTCCCCGCCGGTTGCATCCACATCCTCAGAGATTTGCTCCTTGTAGCTGGTCTGGGAGCTGTACGCTTGTGACATGCAAGCCTTGTTGGAACTCTTGGACCCAGATGAATTACAAGCTGATTGATTATTCCCCTCATACGTGGAACCTTGCTTGACAGCTGTCGTGTGTTGTATTTGTTTAACATGTCCACGTCCTTTGCCATGGAAATCACTAGGGTTCCTCTTGTTGTAACACATAGACTTGGCCAAAAGCCCCATGGATAGAACTGGGGCACCCTGGAAGGACGTCAGTATCTTGCATTTCCATTTCTCTGTGGACGTAGACGCTAAGCAATCCATGAGAGCTTTACTGAGTCTGTCCTGCAGGTTATGGCTATTAAGCATGTTGACCACAGCGCGATTGGAAACGACCCACTCTTTAAGGATCACACTGTGTCTACTGTCCAGGAGAGTGTTGTCTAATGCAAGTAGTGTGCACACAGCTTCTCTCCTCAGATGTTCACCGGTCAGCCAGGGTTCACTCAGCAGCAGAGTTGACATGTTCTTTATCCATGTCCAAATGGGAACAGCTTCCGGTATGGCTATAGTGTACAGACTGCTCTTGTTGCGCTCCTCGCACTCTGCTCCACGGTTAGAAGGTCCGTCGGAGCCATCTGCATCTTCGTTGTGCTCTGCTCTTAACTTGAGCCCCTTCATTACCCGTTTGTACTTGGTGCGGAGTTTTACAAAGAGCACTTTAGCTTTGGAATACAGCTGAACCAACGTTTTGTCCTTATTTGCGTCAGGTCTGATCATGCTGTGCCACATTTTATGGGCTTTGGGTACGTTGTCCATGCCACAATCTTTGTACAACGATTTGCATGCTGACACCTTTTTGTCATCGCCATGGTATCTCATTTGACCGTAACTGTAGGCAATGTGGCCCAGCTCGGTCCAGTCCATTGCCATCTGCACTTCAATCATGTTGCAATGCGTCTTCTTTATGGCAGTGTTAACTTGTCTGTCAGAGGTGTACAGATTCCACAAACTCTGATATTCCTGCACTTTCTCCATGGGGCAATGTAACAGCTCTGCAACTGCAAACGCATTGGGGATCTTGCTGTCCATGAATCTAATGGCCAAGTCCACAATTTCGACCATGACGGGATCCTCAATTGTTCTTGCAATGTGCTTGGGTGTGTAATTGCACCAGCTGTTTGGGTTGACACGTTTACCGAAGGCTGTCAATGCGGGATTGTATATATCCTGATGCATCTCAGGCCCAAGGATGAAAGTATCCCTCTCCAAATCCTGCATCGTCTCATTCCAACTGCTCACCAGCTCCCCGCTGCCCTTAACACAACTACGTTTTACAGCCCTGCAGAACCTAAGCGTTGTAGACACGTAGAGCTCAGGTATCTCATCCTGTCCCTGTCTCAGGATGACAACCGGGACCAGGTGCATCTTCTTGCCCTCCACTGACCTACTGTTCCTTCTGTAATATACAGTAGGAGAGCCACCGTTCTCGTAATGGAAGTGTGTCAAATTGTATCTCACTTGCTCTCCATGGAGACAATCCAGGCTCCGCTCACGGCTATTCTTCAGCATTTCAGCCGAATCCGTTCCTACCACGCAGCACATGGGATCTATCTCAAACATGTGAGAAGCCAGGGCGTCGCTGTTGCTCCGGATACCCGGGTTTGCTTCGCTACTGCACAGTAGCTGGGAAGGTTGGATTTGTTGAAAGCAGGGAATAAGAGCTGTCAAGTCTGTGGGCACTTCCAGGGCCATGTCCCAGAATTCAAACTTGTTGGAGGTGACCACCTTCAGCAACTCCAAACTTTCATATCCAGGGACAAACAGCACCTCTTGTAAGAAGTACGTTTTACCATGATCTTTTCCAGTTTGCGGCATTTCTACAATATAGGTTCCGACCATGGATCTGGAACTGTCGCAGAAAACAAGATTGTGGGTGTCAGAGCAGTGCGTGACCACTGGGATAACCTTCTTTGTACCATTGGGGCGCATCAGCTCCTTGGTTGGCACATAGAAGGCCGTGTAGTTACCGCTAGCCAGAAGCACATGTTTGATGCCAGCCTTGTCTACGTTTGCAATACATTCAAACTCGTTCCCACCTTCGACATCCACTAGGTCCATAAGTGCCCGTAACAGCTCCACCGAAGGTTTCTGCTGGATACATTTGGCGTTGTGGAGCACCTTGTCCCTGATTGTTTTGTGGATGTTTATCGGGTTTCGCCTTTGCTCGCTTGCAGACAGTTCATCTTGCTTGCACACCATTAGATTGGCCACAGCTTTGAAGAGTCCTTGTGCTCTAGCACAGTCAAAGGCATCGTTGTGGCTAGAGTTGTAATGCCATTTAGGGTTCTCCGTCACGATAAATCTAGGTTTTAGTTCCGCCATGTCATTTGGCTCAATGTGTTTTATTGAGCCTGGGTTCAACTGCTCGAAAAGCAACCAGCCCGTGCACAAGACCTCATGCGCAGTTCCTAAGTTGGTGACTGGAGCCTGTCCTGAGCCTGTGAAGCTGCAGAGGATGTGAGGCATATGTGGATCTTGTGAGGGCTTTTATCCAGAGTTTGACAGGACACTCCCTACCCTATCATTGGCTGGATGCAGATTGGAACCACCTAAGATTCAACAGTGGCTCACTGTCCAAGCAAAGGCTGAGGGTTCAAGAAAAGGATGAGGGTGTATCCGGCCAGGCCTGTTATAAGGCTCATCTCAGCAAAGTAGAGTGCACTCAAGCAGGAGACAGTGCACGGGTTTCATCTTGGTAAGACTCGACTTCAAAGTGTCTGTCCCGCTAAGCCTCGAGGGATGCGAGCCTGGGAGAGGCTGAATAGGAGAGTTGTTCATGTTGGCAAAGCAGAGAGTGCACTCGAGCAACACAAGCCCCAGACTGGCAGAAGAGGAGATGCAGCACTGGTTACATCCCGGTAAGAATCGACTCCAAAGTGCCACTAAGCCTCGAGGGACGCGAGTGAAGAGGAGATGCAGCACTGGTTTCATCCCGGTGAGAATCGACTCCAAAGTGCCACTAAGCCTCGAGGGACGCGAGTGAAGAGGAGATGCAGCACTGGTTCCATCCCGGTAAGAATCGACTCCAAAGTGCCACTAAGCCTCGAGGGACGCGAGTGAAGACGAGATGCAGCACTGGTTCCATCCCGGTAAGAATCGACTCCAGAGTGTCTGTGCCACTAAGCCTCGAGGGACGCGAGTGAAGAGGAGATGCAGCACTGGTTTCATCCTGGTCAGAATCGACTCCAAAGTGTCTGTGCCACTAAGCCTCGAGGGACGCGAGTGAAGAGGAGATGCAGCACTGGTTTCATCCCGGTAAGAATCGACTCCAAAGTGCCACTAAGCCTCGAGGGACGCGAGTGAAGAGGAGATGCAGCACTGGTTTCATCCCGGTAGGAATCAACTCCAAAGTGCCACTAAGCCCCCAGTGAAGAGGAGATGCAGCACTGGTTTCATCCCGGTAAGAATCGACTCCAAAGTGCCACTAAGCCTCGAGGGACGCGAGTGAAGAGGAGATGCAGCACTGGTTTCATCCTGGTCAGAATCGACTCCAAAGTGCCACTAAGCCTGGAGTGAAGAGGAGATGCAGCACTGGTTTCATCCCGGTAAGAATCGACTCCAAAGTGCCACTAAGCCTCGAGGGACGCGAGTGAAGAGGAGATGCAGCACTGGTTTCCTCCTGGTCAGAATCGACTCCAGAGTGTCTGTGCCACTAAGCCTCGAGGGACGCGAGTGAAGAGGAGATGCAGCACTGGTTTCATCCTGGTCAGAATCGACTCCAGAGTGTCTGTGCCACTAAGCCTCGAGGGACGCGAGTGAAGAGGAGATGCAGCACTGGTTTCATCCTGGTCAGAATCGACTCCACTAAGCCCCCAGTGAAGAGGAGATGCAGCACTGGTTTCATCCCGGTAGGAATCGACTCCAAAGTGCCACTAAGCCCCCAGTGAAGAGGAGATGCAGCACTGGTTTCATCCCGGTAAGAATCGACTCCAAAGTGCCACTAAGCCTCGAGGGACACGAGTGAAGAGGAGATGCAGCACTGGTTTCATCCTGGTCAGAATCGACTCCAGAGTGTCTGTGCCACTAAGCCTCGAGGGACGCGAGTGAAGAGGAGATGCAGCACTGGTTTCATCCTGGTCAGAATCGACTCCAAAGTGCCACTAAGCCTGGAGTGAAGAGGAGATGCAGCACTGGTGTCATCCTGGTCAGAATCGACTCCACTAAGCCTCCAGTGAAGAGGAGATGCAGCACTGGTTTCATCCCGGTAAGAATCGACTCCAAAGTGCCACTAAGCCTGGAGGGACGCGAGTGAAGAGGAGATGCAGCACTGGTTTCATCCTGGTAAGAATCGACTCCAAAGTGTCTGTGCCACTAAGCCTGGAGGGACGCGAGTGAAGAGGAGATGCAGCACTGGTTTCATCCTGGTAAGAATCGACTCCAAAGTGTCTGCCCCACTGAGCCGCGAGGGACGCGAGTGAAGAGGAGATGCAGCACTGGTTTCATCCTGGTAAGAATCGACTCCAAAGTGTCTGCCCCGCTGAGCCTCGAGGGACGCGAGTGAAAAGGAGATGCAGCACTGGTTTCATCTTGGTAAGAATCGATTCCAACGTGTCTGTCCCGCTAAGCCTCGAGGGACGCGAGTGAAGAGGAGATGCAGCACTGGTTTCATCCTGGTAAGAATCGACTCCAAAGTGCCACTAAGCCTGGAGGGATGCGAGTGAGGAGGAGATGCAGCACTGGTTTCATCTTGGTAAGAATCGACTCCAAAGTGTCTGCCCCGCTAAGCCTCGAGGGACGCGAGTGAAGAGGAGATGCAGCACTGGTTTCATCCCGGTAAGAATCGACTCCAAAGTGCCACTAAGCCTGGAGGGACGCGAGTGAAGAGGAGATGCAGCACTGGTTTCATCCTGGTAAAAATCGACTCCAAAGTGTCTGTGCCACTAAGCCTGGAGGGACGCGAGTGAAGAGGAGATGCAGCACTGGTTTCATCCTGGTAAGAATCGACTCCAAAGTGTCTGCCCCACTGAGCCGCGAGGGACGCGAGTGAAGAGGAGATGCAGCACTGGTTTCATCCTGGTAAGAATCGACTCCAAAGTGTCTGCCCCGCTGAGCCTCGAGGGACGCGAGTGAAAAGGAGATGCAGCACTGGTTTCATCTTGGTCAGAATCGATTCCAACGTGTCTGTCCCGCTAAGCCTCGAGGGACGCGAGTGAAGAGGAGATGCAGCACTGGTTTCATCCTGGTCAGAATCGACTCCAGAGTGTCTGTGCCACTAAGCCTCGAGGGACGCGAGTGAAGAGGAGATGCAGCACTGGTTTCATCCTGGTCAGAATCGACTCCAAAGTGCCACTAAGCCTGGAGTGAAGAGGAGATGCAGCACTGGTGTCATCCTGGTCAGAATCGACTCCACTAAGCCTCCAGTGAAGAGGAGATGCAGCACTGGTTTCATCCCGGTAAGAATCGACTCCAAAGTGCCACTAAGCCTGGAGGGACGCGAGTGAAGAGGAGATGCAGCACTGGTTTCATCCTGGTAAGAATCGACTCCAAAGTGTCTGTGCCACTAAGCCTGGAGGGACGCGAGTGAAGAGGAGATGCAGCACTGGTTTCATCCTGGTAAGAATCGACTCCAAAGTGTCTGCCCCACTGAGCCGCGAGGGACGCGAGTGAAGAGGAGATGCAGCACTGGTTTCATCCTGGTAAGAATCGACTCCAAAGTGTCTGCCCCGCTGAGCCTCGAGGGACGCGAGTGAAAAGGAGATGCAGCACTGGTTTCATCTTGGTAAGAATCGATTCCAACGTGTCTGTCCCGCTAAGCCTCGAGGGACGCGAGTGAAGAGGAGATGCAGCACTGGTTTCATCCTGGTAAGAATCGACTCCAAAGTGCCACTAAGCCTGGAGGGATGCGAGTGAGGAGGAGATGCAGCACTGGTTTCATCTTGGTAAGAATCGACTCCAAAGTGTCTGCCCCGCTAAGCCTCGAGGGACGCGAGTGAAGAGGAGATGCAGCACTGGTTTCATCCCGGTAAGAATCGACTCCAAAGTGCCACTAAGCCTGGAGGGACGCGAGTGAAGAGGAGATGCAGCACTGGTTTCATCCTGGTAAAAATCGACTCCAAAGTGTCTGTGCCACTAAGCCTGGAGGGACGCGAGTGAAGAGGAGATGCAGCACTGGTTTCATCCTGGTAAGAATCGACTCCAAAGTGTCTGCCCCACTGAGCCGCGAGGGACGCGAGTGAAGAGGAGATGCAGCACTGGTTTCATCCTGGTAAGAATCGACTCCAAAGTGTCTGCCCCGCTGAGCCTCGAGGGACGCGAGTGAAAAGGAGATGCAGCACTGGTTTCATCTTGGTCAGAATCGATTCCAACGTGTCTGTCCCGCTAAGCCTCGAGGGACGCGAGTGAAGAGGAGATGCAGCACTGGTTTCATCCTGGTCAGAATCGACTCCAAAGTGCCACTAAGCCTGGAGTGAAGAGGAGATGCAGCACTGGTTTCATCCCGGTAAGAATCGACTCCAAAGTGCCACTAAGCCTCGAGGGACGCGAGTGAAGAGGAGATGCAGCACTGGTTTCCTCCTGGTCAGAATCGACTCCAGAGTGTCTGTGCCACTAAGCCTCGAGGGACGCGAGTGAAGAGGAGATGCAGCACTGGTTTCATCCTGGTCAGAATCGACTCCAGAGTGTCTGTGCCACTAAGCCTCGAGGGACGCGAGTGAAGAAGAGATGCAGCACTGGTTTCATCCTGGTCAGAATCGACTCCACTAAGCCCCCAGTGAAGAGGAGATGCAGCACTGGTTTCATCCCGGTAGGAATCGACTCCAAAGTGCCACTAAGCCCCCAGTGAAGAGGAGATGCAGCACTGGTTTCATCCCGGTAAGAATCGACTCCAAAGTGCCACTAAGCCTCGAGGGCCACGAGTGAATAGGAGATGCAGCACTGGTTTCATCCTAGTCAGAATCGACTCCAGAGTGTCTGTGCCACTAAGCCTCGAGGGACGCGAGTTAAGAGGAGATGCAGCACTGGTTTCATCCTGGTCAGAATCGACTCCAAAGTGCCACTAAGCCTGGAGTGAAGAGGAGATGCAGCACTGGTGTCATCCTGGTCAGAATCGACTCCACTAAGCCTCCAGTGAAGAGGAGATGCAGCACTGGTTTCATCCCGGTAAGAATCGACTCCAAAGTGCCACTAAGCCTGGAGGGACGCGAGTGAAGAGGAGATGCAGCACTGGTTTCATCCTGGTAAGAATCGACTCCAAAGTGTCTGTGCCACTAAGCCTGGAGGGACGCGAGTGAAGAGGAGATGCAGCACTGGTTTCATCCTGGTAAGAATCGACTCCAAAGTGTCTGCCCCACTGAGCCGCGAGGGACGCGAGTGAAGAGGAGATGCAGCACTGGTTTCATCCTGGTAAGAATCGACTCCAAAGTGTCTGCCCCGCTGAGCCTCGAGGGACGCGAGTGAAAAGGAGATGCAGCACTGGTTTCATCTTGGTAAGAATCGATTCCAACGTGTCTGTCCCGCTAAGCCTCGAGGGACGCGAGTGAAGAGGAGATGCAGCACTGGTTTCATCCTGGTAAGAATCGACTCCAAAGTGCCACTAAGCCTGGAGGGATGCGAGTGAGGAGGAGATGCAGCACTGGTTTCATCTTGGTAAGAATCGACTCCAAAGTGTCTGCCCCGCTAAGCCTCGAGGGACGCGAGTGAAGAGGAGATGCAGCACTGGTTTTATCCCGGTAAGAATCGACTCCAAAGTGCCACTAAGCCTGGAGGGACGCGAGTGAAGAGGAGATGCAGCACTGGTTTCATCCTGGTAAGAATCGACTCCAAAGTGTCTGTGCCACTAAGCCTGGAGGGACGCGAGTGAAGAGGAGATGCAGCACTGGTTTCATCCTGGTAAGAATCGACTCCAAAGTGTCTGCCCCACTGAGCCGCGAGGGACGCGAGTGAAGAGGAGATGCAGCACTGGTTTCATCCTGGTAAGAATCGACTCCAAAGTGTCTGCCCCGCTGAGCCTCGAGGGACGCGAGTGAAAAGGAGATGCAGCACTGGTTTCATCTTGGTCAGAATCGATTCCAACGTGTCTGTCCCGCTAAGCCTCGAGGGACGCGAGTGAAGAGGAGATGCAGCACTGGTTTCATCCTGGTAAGAATCGACTCCAAAGTGTCTGCCCCGCTAAGCCTGGAGGGACGCGAGTGAAGAGGAGATGCAGCACTGGTTTCATCCTGGTAAGAATCGGCTCCAAAGTGCTGCTAAGCCTTGAGTGACGCGAGTGAGGAGGAGATGCAGCACTGGTTTCATCTTGGTAAGAATCGACTCCAAAGTGGCACTAAGCCTGGAGGGACGCGAGTGAGGAGGAGATGCAGCACTGGTTTCATCCTGGTCAGAATCGACTCCACTAAGCCCCCAGTGAAGAGGAGATGCAGCACTGGTTTCATCCCGGTAGGAATCGACTCCACTAAGCCCCCAGTGAAGAGGAGATGCAGCACTGGTTTCATCCCGGTAGGAATCGACTCCAAAGTGCCACTAAGCCCCCAGTGAAGAGGAGATGCAGCACTGGTTTCATCCCGGTAAGAATCGACTCCAAAGTGCCACTAAGCCTCGAGGGACACGAGTGAATAGGAGATGCAGCACTGGTTTCATCCTAGTCAGAATCGACTCCAGAGTGTCTGTGCCACTAAGCCTCGAGGGACGCGAGTGAAGAGGAGATGCAGCACTGGTTTCATCCTGGTCAGAATCGACTCCACTAAGCCCCCAGTGAAGAGGAGATGCAGCACTGGTTTCATCCCGGTAGGAATCGACTCCAAAGTGCCACTAAGCCCCCAGTGAAGAGGAGATGCAGCACTGGTTTCATCCCGGTAAGAATCGACTCCAAAGTGCCACTAAGCCTCGAGGGACACGAGTGAATAGGAGATGCAGCACTGGTTTCATCCTAGTCAGAATCGACTCCAGAGTGTCTGTGCCACTAAGCCTCGAGGGACGCGAGTTAAGAGGAGATGCAGCACTGGTTTCATCCTGGTCAGAATCGACTCCAAAGTGCCACTAAGCCTGGAGTGAAGAGGAGATGCAGCACTGGTGTCATCCTGGTCAGAATCGACTCCACTAAGCCTCCAGTGAAGAGGAGATGCAGCACTGGTTTCATCCCGGTAAGAATCGACTCCAAAGTGCCACTAAGCCTGGAGGGACGCGAGTGAAGAGGAGATGCAGCACTGGTTTCATCCTGGTAAGAATCGACTCCAAAGTGTCTGTGCCACTAAGCCTGGAGGGACGCGAGTGAAGAGGAGATGCAGCACTGGTTTCATCCTGGTAAGAATCGACTCCAAAGTGTCTGCCCCACTGAGCCGCGAGGGACGCGAGTGAAGAGGAGATGCAGCACTGGTTTCATCCTGGTAAGAATCGACTCCAAAGTGTCTGCCCCGCTGAGCCTCGAGGGACGCGAGTGAAAAGGAGATGCAGCACTGGTTTCATCTTGGTAAGAATCGATTCCAACGTGTCTGTCCCGCTAAGCCTCGAGGGACGCGAGTGAAGAGGAGATGCAGCACTGGTTTCATCCTGGTAAGAATCGACTCCAAAGAACCACTAAGCCTGGAGGGATGCGAGTGAGGAGGAGATGCAGCACTGGTTTCATCTTGGTAAGAATCGACTCCAAAGTGTCTGCCCCGCTAAGCCTCGAGGGACGCGAGTGAAGAGGAGATGCAGCACTGGTTTCATCCCGGTAAGAATCGACTCCAAAGTGCCACTAAGCCTGGAGGGACGCGAGTGAAGAGGAGATGCAGCACTGGTTTCATCCTGGTAAGAATCGACTCCAAAGTGTCTGTGCCACTAAGCCTGGAGGGACGCGAGTGAAGAGGAGATGCAGCACTGGTTTCATCCTGGTAAGAATCGACTCCAAAGTGTCTGCCCCACTGAGCCGCGAGGGACGCGAGTGAAGAGGAGATGCAGCACTGGTTTCATCCTGGTAAGAATCGACTCCAAAGTGTCTGCCCCGCTGAGCCTCGAGGGACGCGAGTGAAAAGGAGATGCAGCACTGGTTTCATCTTGGTCAGAATCGATTCCAACGTGTCTGTCCCGCTAAGCCTCGAGGGACGCGAGTGAAGAGGAGATGCAGCACTGGTTTCATCCTGGTAAGAATCGACTCCAAAGTGTCTGCCCCGCTAAGCCTGGAGGGACGCGAGTGAAGAGGAGATGCAGCACTGGTTTCATCCTGGTAAGAATCGGCTCCAAAGTGCTGCTAAGCCTTGAGTGACGCGAGTGAGGAGGAGATGCAGCACTGGTTTCATCTTGGTAAGAATCGACTCCAAAGTGGCACTAAGCCTGGAGGGACGCGAGTGAGGAGGAGATGCAGCACTGGTTTCATCTTGGTAAGAATCGACTCCAAAGTGTCTGCCCCACTGAGCCTCGAGGGACGCAAGTGAAGAGGAGATGCAGCACTGGTTTCATCCTGGTAGGAAATCGACTCCAAAGTGCTGCTAAGCCTTGAGTGACGCGAGTGAGGAGGAGATGCAGCACTGGTTTCATCTTGGTAAGAATCGACTCCAAAGTGTCTGCCCCGCTGAGCCTCGAGGGACGCGAGTGAAAAGGAGATGCAGCACTGGTTTCATCTTGGTAAGAATCGATTCCAACGTGTCTGTCCCGCTAAGCCTCGAGGGACGCGAGTGAAGAGGAGATGCAGCACTGGTTTCATCCTGGTAAGAATCGACTCCAAAGTGCCACTAAGCCTGGAGGGACGCGAGTGAGGAGGAGATGCAGCACTGGTTTCATCCTGGTAAGAATCGACTCCAAAGTGTCTGCCCCGCTAAGCCTCGAGGGACGCGAGTGAAAAGGAGATGCAGCACTGGTTTCATCTTGGTAAGAATCGACTCCAAAGTGCTGCTAAGCCTCGAGGGACCCGAGTGAAGAGGAGATGCAGCACTGGTTTCATCCTGGTAAGAATCGACTCCAAAGTGTCTGCCCCGCTGAGCCTCGAGGGACGCAAGTGAAAAGGAGATGCAGCACTGGTTTCATCTTGGTAAGAATCGACTCCAAAGTGTCTGCCCCGCTAAGCCTCGAGGGACGCGAGTGAAGAGGAGATGCAGCACTGGTTTCATCCTGGTAAGAATCGACTCCAAAGTGCCACTAAGCCTGGAGGGATGCGAGTGAGGAGGAGATGCAGCACTGGTTTCATCTTGGTAAGAATCGACTCCAAAGTGTCTGCCCCGCTAAGCCTCGAGGGACGCGAGTGAAGAGGAGATGCAGCACTGGTTTCATCCTGGTAAGAATCGACTCCAAAGTGCTGCTAAGCCTCGAGGGACCCGAGTGAAGAGGAGATGCAGCACTGGTTTCATCCTGGTAAGAATCGACTCCAAAGTGTCTGCCCCGCTGAGCCTCGAGGGACGCGAGTGAAAAGGAGATGCAGCACTGGTTTCATCTTGGTAAGAATCGACTCCAAAGTGCTGCTAAGCCTCGAGGGACCCGAGTGAAGAGGAGATGCAGCACTGGTTTCATCCTGGTAAGAATCGACTCCAAAGTGTCTGCCCCGCTGAGCCTCGAGGGACGCAAGTGAAAAGGAGATGCAGCACTGGTTTCATCTTGGTAAGAATCGACTCCAAAGTGTCTGCCCCGCTAAGCCTCGAGGGACGCGAGTGAAGAGGAGATGCAGCACTGGTTTCATCCTGGTAAGAATCGACTCCAAAGTGCCACTAAGCCTGGAGGGATGCGAGTGAGGAGGAGATGCAGCACTGGTTTCATCTTGGTAAGAATCGACTCCAAAGTGTCTGCCCCGCTAAGCCTCGAGGGACGCGAGTGAAGAGGAGATGCAGCACTGGTTTCATCCTGGTAAGAATCGACTCCAAAGTGCTGCTAAGCCTCGAGGGACCCGAGTGAAGAGGAGATGCAGCACTGGTTTCATCCTGGTAAGAATCGACTCCAAAGTGTCTGCCCCGCTGAGCCTCGAGGGACGCAAGTGAAAAGGAGATGCAGCACTGGTTTCATCTTGGTAAGAATCGACTCCAAAGTGTCTGCCCCGCTAAGCCTCGAGGGACGCGAGTGAAGAGGAGATGCAGCACTGGTTTCATCCTGGTAAGAATCGACTCCAAAGTGCCACTAAGCCTGGAGGGACGCGAGTGAGGAGGAGATGCAGCACTGGTTTCATCTTGGTAAGAATCGACTCCAAAGTGTCTGCCCCGCTAAGCCTCGAGGGACGCGAGTGAAGAGGAGATGCAGCACTGGTTTCATCCTGGTAAGAATCGACTCCAAAGTGTCTGCCCCGCTGAGCCTCGAGGGACGCGAGTGAAAAGGAGATGCAGCACTGGTTTCATCTTGGTCAGAATCGATTCCAACGTGTCTGTCCCGCTAAGCCTCGAGGGACGCGAGTGAAGAGGAGATGCAGCACTGGTTTCATCCTGGTAAGAATCGACTCCAAAGTGTCTGCCCCGCTAAGCCTGGAGGGACGCGAGTGAAGAGGAGATGCAGCACTGGTTTCATCCTGGTAAGAATCGGCTCCAAAGTGCTGCTAAGCCTTGAGTGACGCGAGTGAGGAGGAGATGCAGCACTGGTTTCATCTTGGTAAGAATCGACTCCAAAGTGGCACTAAGCCTGGAGGGACGCGAGTGAGGAGGAGATGCAGCACTGGTTTCATCTTGGTAAGAATCGACTCCAAAGTGTCTGCCCCACTGAGCCTCGAGGGACGCAAGTGAAGAGGAGATGCAGCACTGGTTTCATCCTGGTAGGAAATCGACTCCAAAGTGCTGCTAAGCCTTGAGTGACGCGAGTGAGGAGGAGATGCAGCACTGGTTTCATCTTGGTAAGAATCGACTCCAAAGTGTCTGCCCCGCTGAGCCTCGAGGGACGCGAGTGAAAAGGAGATGCAGCACTGGTTTCATCTTGGTAAGAATCGATTCCAACGTGTCTGTCCCGCTAAGCCTCGAGGGACGCGAGTGAAGAGGAGATGCAGCACTGGTTTCATCCTGGTAAGAATCGACTCCAAAGTGCCACTAAGCCTGGAGGGACGCGAGTGAGGAGGAGATGCAGCACTGGTTTCATCCTGGTAAGAATCGACTCCAAAGTGTCTGCCCCGCTAAGCCTCGAGGGACGCGAGTGAAAAGGAGATGCAGCACTGGTTTCATCTTGGTAAGAATCGACTCCAAAGTGCTGCTAAGCCTCGAGGGACCCGAGTGAAGAGGAGATGCAGCACTGGTTTCATCCTGGTAAGAATCGACTCCAAAGTGTCTGCCCCGCTGAGCCTCGAGGGACGCAAGTGAAAAGGAGATGCAGCACTGGTTTCATCTTGGTAAGAATCGACTCCAAAGTGTCTGCCCCGCTAAGCCTCGAGGGACGCGAGTGAAGAGGAGATGCAGCACTGGTTTCATCCTGGTAAGAATCGACTCCAAAGTGCCACTAAGCCTGGAGGGATGCGAGTGAGGAGGAGATGCAGCACTGGTTTCATCTTGGTAAGAATCGACTCCAAAGTGTCTGCCCCGCTAAGCCTCGAGGGACGCGAGTGAAGAGGAGATGCAGCACTGGTTTCATCCTGGTAAGAATCGACTCCAAAGTGCTGCTAAGCCTCGAGGGACCCGAGTGAAGAGGAGATGCAGCACTGGTTTCATCCTGGTAAGAATCGACTCCAAAGTGTCTGCCCCGCTGAGCCTCGAGGGACGCGAGTGAAAAGGAGATGCAGCACTGGTTTCATCTTGGTAAGAATCGACTCCAAAGTGCTGCTAAGCCTCGAGGGACCCGAGTGAAGAGGAGATGCAGCACTGGTTTCATCCTGGTAAGAATCGACTCCAAAGTGTCTGCCCCGCTGAGCCTCGAGGGACGCAAGTGAAAAGGAGATGCAGCACTGGTTTCATCTTGGTAAGAATCGACTCCAAAGTGTCTGCCCCGCTAAGCCTCGAGGGACGCGAGTGAAGAGGAGATGCAGCACTGGTTTCATCCTGGTAAGAATCGACTCCAAAGTGCCACTAAGCCTGGAGGGATGCGAGTGAGGAGGAGATGCAGCACTGGTTTCATCTTGGTAAGAATCGACTCCAAAGTGTCTGCCCCGCTAAGCCTCGAGGGACGCGAGTGAAGAGGAGATGCAGCACTGGTTTCATCCTGGTAAGAATCGACTCCAAAGTGCTGCTAAGCCTCGAGGGACCCGAGTGAAGAGGAGATGCAGCACTGGTTTCATCCTGGTAAGAATCGACTCCAAAGTGTCTGCCCCGCTGAGCCTCGAGGGACGCAAGTGAAAAGGAGATGCAGCACTGGTTTCATCTTGGTAAGAATCGACTCCAAAGTGTCTGCCCCGCTAAGCCTCGAGGGACGCGAGTGAAGAGGAGATGCAGCACTGGTTTCATCCTGGTAAGAATCGACTCCAAAGTGCCACTAAGCCTGGAGGGACGCGAGTGAGGAGGAGATGCAGCACTGGTTTCATCTTGGTAAGAATCGACTCCAAAGTGTCTGCCCCGCTAAGCCTCGAGGGACGCGAGTGAAGAGGAGATGCAGCACTGGTTTCATCCTGGTAAGAATCGACTCCAAAGTGCTGCTAAGCCTTGAGTGACGCGAGTGAGGAGGAGATGCAGCACTGGTTTCATCTTGGTAAGAATCGACTCCAAAGTGTCTGCCCCACTGAGCCTCGAGGGACGCAAGTGAAGAGGAGATGCAGCACTGGTTTCATCCTGGTAAGAATCGACTCCAAAGTGTCTGCCCCACTGAGCCTCGAGGGACGCAAGTGAAGAGGAGATGCAGCACTGGTTTCATCCTGGTAAGAATCGACTCCAAAGTGTCTGCCCCGCCGAGCCTCGAGGGACGCGAGTGAAAAGGAGATGCAGCACTGGTTTCATCTTGGTAAGAATCGATTCCAACGTGTCTGTCCCGCTAAGCCTCGAGGGACGCGAGTGAAGAGGAGATGCAGCACTGGTTTCATCCTGGTAAGAATCGACTCCAAAGTGCCACTAAGCCTGGAGGGACGCGAGTGAGGAGGAGATGCAGCACTGGTTTCATCTTGGTAAGAATCGACTCCAAAGTGTCTGCCCCACTGAGACCCGAGGGACGCGAGTGAAGAGGAGATGCAGCACTGGTTTCATCCTGGCAAGCATCGACTCCAAAGTGCTGCTAAGCCGTGAGGGACGCGAGTGAGGAGGAGATGCAGCACTGGTTTCATCTTGGTAAGAATCGACTCCAAAGTGTCTGCCCCACTGAGCCTGGAGGGACGCGAGTGAAGAGGAGATGCAGCACTGGTTTCATCCTGGTAAGAATCAACTCCAAAGTGTCTGCCCCACTGAGCCTCGAGGGACGCAAGTGAAGAGGAGATGCAGCACTGGTTTCATCCTGGTAGGAAATCGACTCCAAAGTGCTGCTAAGCCTTGAGTGACGCGAGTGAGGAGGAGATGCAGCACTGGTTTCATCTTGGTAAGAATCGACTCCAAAGTGTCTGCCCCGCTGAGCCTCGAGGGACGCGAGTGAAAAGGAGATGCAGCACTGGTTTCATCTTGGTAAGAATCGATTCAAACGTGTCTGTCCCGCTAAGCCTCGAGGGACGCGAGTGAAGAGGAGATGCAGCACTGGTTTCATCCTGGTAAGAATCGACTCCAAAGTGCCACTAAGCCTGGAGGGACGCGAGTGAGGAGGAGATGCAGCACTGGTTTCATCCTGGTAAGAATCGACTCCAAAGAGTCTGCCCCGCTAAACCTCGAGGGACGCGAGTGAAAAGGAGATGCAGCACTGGTTTCATCTTGGTAAGAATCGACTCCAAAGTGCTGCTAAGCCTCGAGGGACCCGAGTGAAGAGGAGATGCAGCACTGGTTTCATCCTGGTAAGAATCGACTCCAAAGTGTCTGCCCCGCTGAGCCTCGAGGGACGCAAGTGAAAAGGAGATGCAGCACTGGTTTCATTTTGGTAAGAATCGACTCCAAAGTGTCTGCCCCGCTAAGCCTCGAGGGACGCGAGTGAAGAGGAGATGCAGCACTGGTTTCATCCTGGTAAGAATCGACTCCAAAGTGCCACTAAGCCTGGAGGGATGCGAGTGAGGAGGAGATGCAGCACTGGTTTCATCTTGGTAAGAATCGACTCCAAAGTGTCTGCCCCGCTAAGCCTCGAGGGACGCGAGTGAAGAGGAGATGCAGCACTGGTTTCATCCTGGTAAGAATCGACTCCAAAGTGCTGCTAAGCCTCGAGGGACCCGAGTGAAGAGGAGATGCAGCACTGGTTTCATCCTGGTAAGAATCGACTCCAAAGTGTCTGCCCCGCTGAGCCTCGAGGGACGCAAGTGAAAAGGAGATGCAGCACTGGTTTCATCTTGGTAAGAATCGACTCCAAAGTGTCTGCCCCGCTAAGCCTCGAGGGACGCGAGTGAAGAGGAGATGCAGCACTGGTTTCATCCTGGTAAGAATCGACTCCAAAGTGCCACTAAGCCTGGAGGGACGCGAGTGAGGAGGAGATGCAGCACTGGTTTCATCTTGGTAAGAATCGACTCCAAAGTGTCTGCCCCGCTAAGCCTCGAGGGACGCGAGTGAAGAGGAGATGCAGCACTGGTTTCATCCTGGTAAGAATCGACTCCAAAGTGCTGCTAAGCCTTGAGTGACGCGAGTGAGGAGGAGATGCAGCACTGGTTTCATCTTGGTAAGAATCGACTCCAAAGTGGCACTAAGCCTGGAGGGACGCGAGTGAGGAGGAGATGCAGCACTGGTTTCATCTTGGTAAGAATCGACTCCAAATTGTCTGCCCCACTGAGCCTCGAGGGACGCAAGTGAAGAGGAGATGCAGCACTGGTTTCATCCTGGTAAGAATCGACTCCAAAGTGTCTGCCCCACTGAGCCTCGAGGGACGCAAGTGAAGAGGAGATGCAGCACTGGTTTCATCCTGGTAAGAATCGACTCCAAAGTGTCTGCCCCGCTGAGCCTCGAGGGACGCGAGTGAAAAGGAGATGCAGCACTGGTTTCATCTTGGTAAGAATCGATTCCAACGTGTCTGTCCCGCTAAGCCTCGAGGGACGCGAGTGAAGAGGAGATGCAGCACTGGTTTCATCCTGGTAAGAATCGACTCCAAAGTGCCACTAAGCCTGGAGGGACGCGAGTGAGGAGGAGATGCAGCACTGGTTTCATCTTGGTAAGAATCGACTCCAAAGTGTCTGCCCCACTGAGACCCGAGGGACGCGAGTGAAGAGGAGATGCAGCACTGGTTTCATCCTGGCAAGCATCGACTCCAAAGTGCTGCTAAGCTGTGAGGGACGCGAGTGAGGAGGAGATGCAGCACTGGTTTCATCTTGGTAAGAATCGACTCCAAAGTGTCTGCCCCACTGAGCCTCAAGGGACGCGAGTGAAGAGGAGATGCAGCACTGGTTTCATCCTGGTAAGAATCGACACCAAAGTGTCTGCCCCGCTAAGCCTCGAGGGACGCGAGTGAAGAGGAGATGCAGCACTGGTTTCATCCTGGTAAGAATCGACTCCAAAGTGCTGCTAAGCCTTGAGTGACGCGAGTGAGGAGGAGATGCAGCACTGGTTTCATCTTGGTAAGAATCGATTCCAACGTGTCTGTCCCGCTAAGCCTCGAGGGACGCGAGTGAGGAGGAGATGCAGCACTGGTTTCATCTTGGTAAGAATCGACTCCAAAGTGTCTGCCCCACTGAGCCTCGAGGGACTTGAGTGAAGAGGAGATGCAGCACTGGTTTCATCCTGGTAAGAACCGACTCCAAAGTGCTGCTAAGTCTCGAGAGGACGCGAGTGTGGAGGAG
Source organism: Gymnocephalus cernua (assembly GCA_023631565.1). Taxonomy (NCBI): domain Eukaryota; kingdom Metazoa; phylum Chordata; class Actinopteri; order Perciformes; family Percidae; genus Gymnocephalus; species Gymnocephalus cernua. The sequence goes on from CM042425.1 coordinate 26,856,735, forward strand.
ATGCAGCTCTGGTTTCATCTTGGTAAGAATCGACTCCAAAGTGCTGCTAAGTCTCGAGGGACGCGAGTGAAGAGGAGATACAGCACTGGTTTCATCTTGGTAAGAATCTACTCCAAAGTGTCTGTCCCGCTAAGCCTCGAGGGACGCGAGTGAAAAGGAGATGCAGCAGTGGTTTCATCTTGCTAAGAATCGACTCCAAAGTGTCTGTCCCGCTAAGCCTCGAGGGACGCGATTGAAGAGGAGATGCAGTACTGGTTTCATCCTGGTAAGAATCAACTCCAAAGTGTCTGCCCCACTGAGCCTCGAGGGACGCGAGTGAAAAAGGAGATGCAGCACTGGTTTCATCTTGGTAAGAACCGACTCCAAAGTGCTGCTAAGTCTCGAGAGGACGCGAGTGTGGAGAAGATGCAGCTCTGGTTTCATCTTGGTAAGAATCGACTCCAAAGTGCTGCTAAGTCTTGAGGGACGTGAGTGAAAAGGAGATGCAGCACTGGTTTCATCTTGGTAAGAACCGACTCCAAAGTGCTGCTAAGTCTCGAGAGGACGCGAGTGTGGAGAAGATGCAGCAGTGGTTTCATCTTGGTAAGAATTGACTCCAAAGTGTCTGCCCCACTGAGCCTCGAGGGACGTGAGTGAAGAGGAGATGCAGCACTGGTTTCATCCTGGTAAGAACCGACTCCAAAGTGCTGCTAAGTCTCGAGAGGACGCGAGTGTGGAGAAGATGCAGCTCTGGTTTCATCTTGGTAAGAATCGACTCCAAAGTGCTTCTAAGTCTTGAGGGACGTGAGTGAAAAGGAGATGCAGCACTGGTTTCATCTTGGTAAGAACCGACTCCAAAGTGCTGCTAAGTCTCGAGAGGACGCGAGTGTGGAGAAGATGCAGCAGTGGTTTCATCTTGGTAAGAATCGACTCCAAAGTGTCTGCCCCACTGAGCCTCGAGGGACGTGAGTGAAGAGGAGATGCAGCTCTGGTTTCATCTTGGTAAGAATCGACTCCAAAGTGCTGCTAAGTCTTGAGGGACGTGAGTGAAAAGGAGATGCAGCACTGGTTTCATCCTGGTAAGAACCGACTCCAAAGTGCTGCTAAGTCTCGAGAGGACGCGAGTGTGGAGGAGATGCAGCTCTGGTTTCATCTTGGTAAGAATCGACTCCAAAGTGCTGCTAAGTCTCGAGGGACGCGAGTGAAGAAGAGATACAGCACTGGTTTCATCTTGGTAAGAATCGACTCCAAAGTGTCTGTCCCGCTAAGCCTCGAGGGACGCAAGTGAAAAGGAGATGCAGCAGTGGTTTCATCTTGCTAAGAATCGACTCCAAAGTGTCTGTCCCGCTAAGCCTCGAGGGACGCGAGTGAAGAGGAGATGCAGTACTGGTTTCATCCTGGTAAGAATCGACTCCAAAGTGTCTGCCCCACTGAGCCTCGAGGGACGCGAGTGAAAAGGAGATGCAGCACTGGTTTCATCTTGGTAAGAATCGACTCCAAAGTGTCTGCCCCGCTAAGCCTCGAGGGACGTGAGTGAAGAGGAGATGCAGCACTGGTTTCATCTTGGTGAGAATCGACTCCAAAGTGTCTGTCCCGCTAAGCCTCGAGGGACGCAAGTGAAAAGGAGATGCAGCACTGGTTTCATCTTGGTAAGAATCGACTCCAAAGTGCCACTAAGCCTGGAGGGATGCGAGTGAGGAGGAGATGCAGCACTGGTTTCATCTTGGTAAGAATCGACTCCAAAGGGTCTGCCCCACTGAGCCTCGAGGGACGCGAGTGAAGAGGAGATGCAGCACTGGTTTCATCCTGGTAAGAATCGACTCCAAAGTGTCTGCCCCGCTAAGCCTCGAGGGACGCGAGTGAAAAGGAGATGCAGCACTGGTTTCATCTTGGTAAGAATCGACTCCAAAGTGCTGCTAAGCCTCGAGGGACCCGAGTGAAGAGGAGATGCAGCACTGGTTTCATCCTGGTAAGAATCGACTCCAAAGTGCTGCTAAGCCTTTAGTGACGAGAGTGAAAAGGAGATGCAGCACTGGTTTCATCTTGGTAAGAATCGACTCCAAAGTGTCTGACCCGCGAAGCCTCGAGGGACGCGAGTGAAGAGGAGATGCAGCACTGGTTTCATCCTGGTAAGAATCGACTCCAAAGTGTCTGCCCCACTGAGCCTCGAGGGCCGCGAGTGAAAAGGAGATGCAGCACTGGTTTCATCTTGGTAAGAATCGACTCCAAAGTGCTGCTAGGCCTTGAGGGACGCGAGTGAGGAGGAGATGCAGCACTGGTTTCATCTTGGTAAGAATCGACTCCAAAGTGCTGCTAAGCCGTGAGGGACGCGAGTGAGGAGGAGATGCAGCACTGGTTTCATCTTGGTAAGAATCGACTCCAAAGTGTCTGCCCCACTGAGCCTCGAGGGACGCGAGTGAAGAGGAGATGCAGCACTGGTTTCATCCTGGTAAGAATCGACACCAAAGTGTCTGCCCCGCTAAGCCTCGAGGGACGCGAGTGAAGAGGAGATGCAGCACTGGTTTCATCCTGGTAAGAATCGACTCCAAAGTGCTGCTAAGCCTTGAGTGACGCGAGTGAGGAGGAGATGCAGCACTGGTTTCATCTTGGTAAGAATCGACTCCAAAGGGTCTGCCCCACTGAGCCTCGAGGGACGCGAGTGAAGAGGAGATGCAGCACTGGTTTCATCCTGGTAAGAATCGACTCCAAAGTGTCTGCCCCGCTAAGCCTCGAGGGACGCGAGTGAAAAGGAGATGCAGCACTGGTTTCATCTTGGTAAGAATCGACTCCAAAGTGCTGCTAAGCCTTGAGTGACGAGAGTGAAAAGGAGATGCAGCACTGGTTTCATCTTGGTAAGAATCGACTCCAAAGTGTCTGACCCGCGAAGCCTCGAGGGACGCTAGTGAAGAGGAGATGCAGCACTGGTTTCATCCTGGTAAGAATCGACTCCAAAGTGTCTGCCCCACTGAGCCTCGAGGGCCGCGAGTGAAAAGGAGATGCAGCACTGGTTTCATCTTGGTAAGAATCGACTCCAAAGTGCTGCTAGGCCTTGAGGGACGCGAGTGAGGAGGAGATGCAGCACTGGTTTCATCTTGGTAAGAATCGACTACAAAGTGTCTGACCCGCTAAGCCTTGGGGGTTAAGCGAGTGAAAAGGAGAAGCAGCACTGGTTTCATCTCGGTAAGAATCGACTCCAAAGTGTCTGCCCCACTGAGCCTCGAGGGCCGCAAGTGAAGAGGAGATGTAGCACTGGTTTCATGTTGGTAAGAATCGACTCCAAAGTGTCTGCCCCGCTAAGCCTCGAGGGACGCGAGTGAAAAGGAGATGCAGCACTGGTTTCATCTTGGTAAGAACCGACTCCAAAGTGCTGCTAAGTCTCGAGAGGTCGCGAGTGTGGAGAAGATGCAGCAGTGGTTTCATGTTGGTAAGAATCGACTCCAAAGTGTCTGCCCCGCTAAGCCTCAAGGGACGCAAGTGAAGAGGAGATGTAGCACTGGTTTCATGTTGGTAAGAATCGACTCCAAAGTGTCTGCCCCGCTAAGCCTCGAGGGACGTGAGTGAAGAGGAGATGCAGCACTGGTTTCATCCTGGTAAGAATCGACTCCAAAGTGCTGCTAAGCTTCGAGGGACGCGAGTTCTGCGGCACCGGGTTTGAGCTTGACATATACGAACCTTCTGTAAAATCCATACACTTCTCTACACTGCAAAGTTTGTTGCACCACATGACCACGGTTGAAAATGTGACATTCGTAACAAGACCCGCTCCTACACTGCAACAATGCTGCAGGAGGGCTATCCATAATGATCGGGAGACCGTTAGGGACATTCCCTGTCATCTCAAAGACTTCATGAAGGTCAGCCAATGAGCCTGAAACGCGCGTCGTGAGTACCATTTATTCCTATTGTCTCTATCCACTTTGCAATAGGGACATTCCATGTCATCTCAAAGACTTCATGAAGGTCAGCCCATGAGCCCGAAGCTCACAGTGTGAGTACCATCTATTTCTGTTGTATGTATTGACTTTGAATGTGCTCATTTCACCCATCAAAGACAAAGATGATTACTTATATTTACTACGTGTACTCAGCTTGCACACTTCACCCATAGTAGAAATGACACCAATCCTTTAATGACATGATTATTCAACACAAAACTGCACGCAATGATTGTACATGGCGAGGAGCCAGCTACACACAAAGGGAATGAGAATGGCAGACGTTCACATGGATGTTGAAAGAGCCATAAGGATTTCTGACATCATGAAGGTCAATACATTGACGAGAGCCTGAGGATCTAAAGACAGGCTGTAGATCCAAGCACACGGTGAGTCTCCGAGGACAGGCTGATTCTCCGAGGACAGGCTGATTGTCCGAGGACAGGCTATATCATATGCAAGAATTGGACAACAGGGTAGTAGTTCTATATAAGGGTTAGGGAACACACTCCTCAATGTTTGTCAGACCTGAGAATATCACACAATGGTAGCTAGGAGAGACCTGGCTGTGGTCATGGAGGGTAATACATTACCTCATAGAGAGGCAAATACAGCTGTGGTGGAGAAAATAAAGGTGCCTTGCAACAGGAAAGCGTTGTTCCTAGCTGTTGGAATCGACATATTGCATGAGAAAACATGTGACGAATTGTCATTCGGTGCATTGTCTCCAGATGACAGAGCAACCCTTCAATTTCTGCTATATCTGACATATTGCTGCAAAGGAGAGCTTCTCCAAGTAACTCTAGAGAACACGGATTTTGGCAGCATGTCACCGCCCATTAGAGAGGCCTTTGCTCACGGGCGCCTATTGTGTTTTGTATTAGACATGAGCAAAGAGAGCTTGTGTGACATACAATCCTCTAGCGGTGCACGATCCAATCTGGGCAGAGTTGCCACAGATGACAATGACATAGGCGAGCATGTGTCCAGTACGCAGCTATTCAGCCTGAGAAACACGCTTAACATGGACGTGTTCAGAGGAGAAGAGGAGCCTCAGGACAACACGGGCTGGCAAACATCGTCAGCTGACGAAATGCTTGAGGAAGCATTCAATGCATTCATGCGTCTACAGTTGGTTAAGAAAAAGGCATCATCGCTAAACAACGCTATGTTATCCAAGAGAGACGACAAGGGCGAGTTGGGCTCCATGTTCGAGTGGATCGATATCTGCAGTGACACACTGAACGCCAACAAGGTGGACAAAAAGAAAGTCAAGGACCTACAAGGTTCCATGTACACACCAGTGTCTGGCCGACTGGCTGTCGTTTTACCAGAGCCTATAATTGCCCTGAATCTCAAATCTCTGGAGAACTCAATAGGTCGGATCACAGACAGCGTGAACGAAGGTGAAGGCAGGGCATTGTTCCTGTCGATCATATCTAAACTCACGAGGACGCAATTGTTGAAACAGAAAGTTATGCAAATGGGCTTTAACACGGACATGCCAGAGGACAAGAAATTTATGAAACGACTGAGACATTTCACAAGCGAACTCGACGGTTCCTCGACACGGGGCGAGGTCGACATCAGAGGACTGTTGGTATTCAGGTACTCGCTGGAGAAACTCATCAACAGGGAGAACCCGGATCTGTTTGTCAAATATCTCATTCACAGGCACGTGCCCATCTCACAGACCCGCATTGACACTGTGTTACGTGGCATAAAGAGCAAACGCAGAACAAGAGCTCTCGCGTCCATGCTGAACCACGGACGGTGTTATTGCAAGAGGAGGACTGCACCCACTGAGGAATGCGGCGAGTGCACCGGAGAGTGTCAGACTGCTTACTCCTGTTTTTACAACTCATCTGAGCAACACCCGTTTGTTGTGAGCAAAAGCGACCACAGTAACTACATAGCACGCCTGTACCCTCATCTGGGTAACCTGGAGCTCCTGAGCCAAGAGATGAAAGTCAAGTACAGTGGCAGCTGGCTATTTGAGAGCATATCGAACATGGTCTTCACTATCCTTGTCAGGCGCAGGTACAACGAGAATGAATCACTGTACCAAGGTTTGAGCGAAGTGATAGACGATAATATGAGCAATTCCAGCCTGTCTCTCGGTCACGGTCTCACTGAGATCCACGAGTCTTTATACCTTGCTCCGGACAATTGCAACGAGTACCCAAATGAGCCTGGTGTCCTGAATCCACTGAAAGTGTACGACCATGCATTAGTGCACTACTTGTTCTGTGACAACCTGCAAGTTGGCAGGTTGTTTCAAGCGTCGACTACGTTCAACTACATTATCTCCAACACGGCTCCCAGATACACTGTCGACCGGATCATGCTGTTCAACAACACAGGTCCGGGAGAAGGGAAAAGTTATGCAAACAATGTGCTCAACTACCAGTTCCGCAGGGTAAAGGGTTGCATAGAGACTCTGACGTCTTTCACCCCGCAAGCTTTCAAGTACAAGCAGAAGAGGACTGGCTGCGTGGTCATCATAGATGACGCGCACATAACCCATGAGAAGAATGCCAAGGCTGTAGACAGGGAGTCCAACGTGATCCCCAATACATTCAAGAACCTCCTGGACACCAGTGTGTTGGAAAGTGATGTAGCGACCAGAGATGCGAGCAGCGGTAGGGTGACCACAGTAAAGTACTATGGCATGCATAACTGTGGCTTTGTGTGGAACACAAACACAATGGGGTTTGTTAGCCCAGCATGGGCCGATCGGAGCATTATCATGGAATCTGAGTTTCCTGAGAAAGTGACCCGTACGCGTAGCACCAAGCAAGTACAGGACACGGTGGAGAAATTCAAAATGGAGCAAATATCTGCAGTGTGTCTTTACAGGCAGAACCTGATCCAGTCCGCTACGATGATCGCCAAGTCCGACATGATGCAGTTCGGGGACAGGTTTGACATGGCCAGACAAGCCTCCATGCTTGCCCTACGCTCGAGCTACATCATGTGCACAAAGGTCGTCGGTCACAGGGTTTCATGGTGTATCAACCACTTGGTGTTTGCCGAGGGTATGAAGTTGGCGTGTCACTTTGTGTTTGACATATGGATACCTCCGTGGACAGAGATCCCGAATGTCACAAATTGTCCCGATTTGAGGACTTACATGAGACAGATGAACAATAACAGACTGAAAGCACTGAACAAGTTGTCCTTTGGACAGGTCTGCCTGGAGACCAACGCAGTCTACAAGCTGTGCACTGCTGCTTGTCTTCCTGACATTTGTCCCCGTGTTCTCGACACACAGGGTCGCTTCGCCTGCAAGGTGCTAGGTTACATCTTAACCCAGATCCACAAGCAGCACCTGAAGACTAGTGTGAAGGATGGACGCCTGTGCATTTCGGGTATAGATTCTATGTTTTTCTCAGAGGACGAGATCAAGGGCGGAAATGAGGTTGCACACGAGATGCTCCTGCTGTGCTCGGCATGCGAGGTCCCGGCTCGTCAGGGTGTGGGCACTGAGCTGAAGACCTACGAGCTGTGCACGTGCAAATATGCAACAAATCGGACCGCTCAGCACAGCAGGAGGGGTCATTCAAATCCCAAGAGAGTAGGTTCTGTGACAGTTCCACTTGAATCAGTGTACGACTTGCTGGCCCTTTATGCTCCGAGTTCACACTCAGGCTTTTGGGATCAGTTGAGATTGGCCATGGTAAAAGCTTACGAAAACCAAGACTACGATGAAGACAATGCTTTCAGACAGTGTTCAAACGACAGCGGGGAGGGTCAGCCACGTACGCCAAGATTGGTATTCACATTGGACTTCAACGAGGACCCAGTACGTGCTGTGATACTACAGGCATGTGCAGCCATAAAACCCCTGAATGAACTCACGTTCGAGAAGTGTCATTTGTCAGTGGATAAGTTCCAGTGCTCCGCACCCGTATATTACGGGGCAGTTATCAAGAAGACGATGTCTCGGGCTGCACCCAAGGAAGCTCGCAACAAAATGCACGTGAGAGAATCGAGACTAGGTCCGAGAGGCACCTTTCATGGGCCCAGACTTAGCGTGTACTCAACTGACTACTCAGGTATACCCGTGGAAAATATCAGCTCATTTTGCTCCACACGGACGGTATATCACCAGGACAAGATACTTCTGAGGGTCAACTGTGACAATCGCGGCCACCTATCCAGAGTAGAAGAGGACTGGGAGTGGAAAGACGCATGTGACGTTTTTAACAGCGTTCATGGGGTTGACGTGTTCTCTGTGGAAATGCTTAAACAGGACTACGCTGCTACCATGATGGTTGTAAAGGGAGAGGTGACAACTGCGAAGCCTCAAGAGTCTCCGAGGCTCTGTGCAATGATAAGGGCGCTGCATGAGTCAAACAAGTGCGCAGCGCTCACAATGAGAACGGCTAAGGCTGCTGTGCATGACTCGCAAGAGCCTAGGCGTCGAAGGGACGCTCCGGAAGGCTCACCTACTGCAACTAGCCAGGGTCATCTAGGGACCAATTCAACAGACTCCGTGGACACTCTGAGAGTGGACGGGCATAAACGTGCAAAGCGAGCTTAGGAAGGCTCAACTAAGGCAAGTAGCCAGGGTCGTCAAGGGACTGATTCAACAGACTCTGTGGACACTCTGAGAGTGGACGGGCGTAAACGTGCAAAGCGAGCTAAGGAAGGCTCAACTACGGCAAGTAGCCAGGGTCGTCAAGGGACTGATTCAACAGACTCTGTGGACACTCTGAGAGTGGACGGGCGTAAACGTGCAAAGCGAGCTAAGGAAGGCTCAACTACGGCAAGTAGCCAGGGTCGTCAAGGGACTGATTCAACAGACTCTGTGGACACTCTGAGAGTGGACGGGCGTAAACGTGCAAAGCGAGCTAAGGAAGGCTCAACTACGGCAAGTAGCCAGGGTCTTCACGGGACCGATTCAACAGACTCTGTGGACACTGTGAGAGTGGACGGGAATAAACGTGCAAAGCGAGCTAAGGAAGGCTCAACTACGGCAAGTAGCCAGGGTCGTCAAGGGGCCAATTCAACAGACTCTATGGACACTGTGGGAGTGGACAGGAGTAAACGTGCAAGGCGAGCTGAGGAAGGCTCAACTACGGCAAGTAGCCAGGGTAGTCAAGGGACCAATTCAACAGACTCTGCGGACACTGTGGGAGTGGACAGGAGTAAACGTGCACGGCGAGCTAAGGAAGGCTCACCTACTGCAAGTAGCCGGGGTTGTCAAGGGGCCAATTCAACAGACTCTGCGGACACTGTGGGAGTGGACAGGAGTAAACGTGCACGGCGAGCTAAGGAAGGCTCACCTACTGCAAGTAGCCGGGGTTGTCAAGGGGCCAATTCAACGGACTCTTTGGACACTGTGAGAGTGGACGGGAGTAAACGTTAAAGGTGGGAAGAGCGGGTGCGGAATGTCGGCCGACAGTCCATCCTCAGATGGATGACGAAGCTCAGATGGCTAAAGAGCAGCTGGTGTGAACAGCCGCTTGCTCTTCTGGCCACGCTCGGATGGTCAGCGACTGACGGACTGTCGGCCATATATAAGGGAAGGGATATAAGCTGTGGCTGGTACATCAGCCGTGAAAGGACTGTCAACAGTCCATTGAGAAAGAAAGAGAGAGAGAGATGGACACCAGAAGTAAGAGTGCCAAAGGGAATGTCAACCGCTCTAAAGGTAAACCTCTCTGCATCAAGAAAGAAAGAGACAGCGGCGGCCATGCCAGGGACACAGCAGAGCCTCCCCGCAAGATTGCCATTGTCAAGCCCATGGGGCTTGATTGTAAAGCTGACCCTCTCTGCATCAAGAAAGAAAGAGACAGCGGCGGCCATGCCAGGGACACAGCAGAGCCTCCCCGTAAGATTGCCATTGTCAAGCCCATGGGGTTACAGTGCACAACGGACCCCAAGTACACACTGAGTTTCAGAGTCCTGATGTCAAGCTTCAGGAGATTCAAGACCACAATCGAGATTGAGGGTAATCCAAGAGTTAAAAGCACCCTGGACAAGATGTACCAGCATATGAGTTTGCACCCTACATTTGGGTACTATACACATATAATACACCACAGTTGCACATTGTTTTTGGATGCTGTGCAGAATGCCTCCAATGATCCTCAAACCGAGATCGATGATTTTATCGACATCAGACACCTAGCCGACAACGACTTTGATGTATGGTTCATCATGGAGATGGATCAAAGTCCACACACTATGACGAGGCTTGAGGCTAGCCCTCAGTGCTCCCAGAATAAGAAACACATTTTGATGGAGGGGACTGTTGAGTATGACATGGAAAAAATCTGGGAACCAATGAAGGGTCTGCTGTACTATGTTCTCTCCACTGCCTCACGCCACTAGGCTCATTCCTGGTCAGAGCAATAAGTGACATGCTGAGCCCACACAGAAGAGAAAGCAAACAGGCTTTTATTCAGACACTTGTATTATAGTATTACCACTATATTGTATATCAAACTGAATAAAAGAAACCCTCTTGAAATATACCATTGTGTCTGTGTGATATCTGTAGTAAGAACAACGTCCTAGTTGAGCTCACAGAAGAGGTTGCTCATGTGCTGTGTATTTACAAGTCGTTTGAGACAAACCTTATTCTACACAATCATGTAAACACGTGCAGGATAAAACATCAGACTTGATGTCTTTCCTACATGCACAGCATGTCCAAGGTTTATCATCAGTGGTCGGAAAGTCAGCCTTTGTCGGATAGTCAGCAGAGATGTCCTGTTTGCAGAGTATATAACTGGACTCTTCTAAGGAGACTCCAGTCTAAACATCCTACTTGTTTCTGCCTAATGTGGGAGCATGTGTATTCTGAGCACACTTACCAAACGGATGCTACGGCTAATGAAGACCCACGAAACGTTCACTTACAAATCTGCAGTTTTGGACCTGAAAGTACACTGGAAGGATAAACGCAGGCTATATGATGTGCTTTCCGCACTAGAAGGGATTGGACTCCTGCATAATGATTCGGGAACATATACACATAACACGCAATATTGTGGACCATCGAGATTTCCCAAGTGCAGCTTGAAACATCAGATGCGCATTGTTTACCAGTTTGTGCGAAACAACCCAGGTGTGTTCCACTCACGTGACTTGGGTAAGACATTAGATATTCCACCGTCCAAGATGTGGGACATTTTCAACGTACTTGAGGTACTCCATGCTGTGAAAGCAACACAAAGTCATGGATATTACACATCTGTGCCACGCTCGCATTTGGGGCTCTGGAACCGGAGGTTGGAAAACATCTGGGATAACTCCCATAGTCCCCAGGTTGTCCAGAGTGGCTCACTAGAGATCGTTTCGCTTGACAGTGATGTGCCAACAACATCTCATGATTCTCAAATCATCCAGAGTGGCTTGCTTGATTCCCAGTTTGTACATGTCAACCCAATATCGGAGTCCCTAACACAGGATAATTACAGATCCCAGTCCGTGTGTGACTCACCGGTGGCCAAAGATACAATGTGTGACTTTGACCAAAGCGAAGAAGCACTGTTCAACTTTCAGCTTGACGAGGATGTTCAGCTTGTTGAGGTCACGATTGACAACTTTGCTGTGGATAACCAAGGATCCCAGTCCGCATTGGACTCAGTGATGCCCAATGATACTAGGTGTGACTTTGACCAAAGCAAAGAAGCACCGTTTCTGCTTGACGAGATTGTGATAAACAACTTCCCTGTGGATAATCAAGGGTCCCAGTTTGTGTGGGGCTCACCAATTCCCCCGAAGATTGTGATATCCCCTACAACATGTGACTTTGACCAAAGCAAAGAAGCGCTGTTCAACTTTCAACTTGACGAGGATGTGCAGCTTGAGGATATTGTGATAGACAACTTCCCTGTGGATAGTCATGGATTCCGGTTTGTGGGCAGCTTAATGGTGCCAGATGATACTACACCACGTGACTTTGACCAAGGTGAAGAACCACTGTTTCTACTTGATGAGGATGTGCAGCTTGAAGAGATTGTGATAAACAACTGCCCTGTGGATAGTCACCGATTCCGGTTTGTGGGCAGCTTAACAGTGCCAGATGATACTACAACACGTGACTTTGACCATGGTGAAGAACCACTGTTTCTACTTGACGAGATGATGCAACTTGAAGAGATCCTGATGAACAACTTCCCTGGGGATGATCAAGGATTCCAGATTGTGGACGGCTTAACGGTGCCAGATGAAACTATAACGCGTGACTCTGATCAAAGTGAAGAAGCACCGTTTTTGCTTGACGAGATCATGCATCTTGACGAGATCCTGAGGAACAACTTCCCTGTGGACGGATCCCAGTTTGAGTGGGGCTTACTGGTGCCAGACGATACTACGTGTGACATTGACCAAAGTGAAGCACTGCTTCTACTTGACGAGATCAGGCAGCTTAACGATATCATGACGAGATCATGATGGACTACAACTAGATTGGGACAGAGACTCAGAGCTTTGTACGGACCACAGAGAGCTTGCGAGAGACCGATGTGACAGTCCAAATGAACAATTGTGTCATTGAGGAGATGTGTACCCTATGAACACAGGATTGACCTCAGGATTTATACATGTATGTAGTGTGCACATTGTAAACTCTGTGACATGCTTGTGTAAGAGATAAGTCTGTTGTCAGTTTTACTATACTGTGATGCACCCCAACGGCATGTCAGACACCTCCTACCAAGAGCCTGGGCCTGTCCGAGGCTTCTTCCTAAAAGGGAGTTTTTCCTTTCCACTGTTGCACTAGTGCTTGCTCTTAGGGGGATTGCTCGTTTTTTTGTATATTATAGAGTGTGGTCTACACCTACTCTATTTGTAAAGTGTCTCGAGATAACTCCTGTTATGATTTGATACTTTAAATACAATTTAAGTGAATTGAAATTGTCACTCTGTCTTGACCGTGCATGCTGTGGTGTATAACATTTACATTAATTGACAAACAAAACATACTTGTCCAATTGTTTATTATTCCAATCCGATAGACACACACACAATACACACACAATAACTAGTCAAGGTTTTCAGTGAGGAACATGTGTTCAGGTGTTCACTTTATAACAAGACCAGAGCTGCCACAATTCCAGCAAATCCAGCAGCCACGAGGAGTGTGTTTATCAAAGTATACTCCTGGTTTGCTACCCGAAAGAACTCCACAAAGCCGTTCTGGAAAGAAAGAATTGAAATTGACTTTAGATACTAATGAGAGTGACAAAGGTATAACTGCTCAGATGTACTGTAAGTCAACTGACCCAGGAGCCGTTTTTAACCAGCCAGTCCATCTGGGCAGACATTAGGTACTGGGAGATTTCCTCTGCCACTAGTTCCACACAGTCTTGTCTGCCAATCTCATTGAAGCGTTGACACAAAGCAGCACCGAAGGCTATCAAGCTGGCAATATGGCCCCAGTTTGTGGTACCATCATTGAACATGCTCATAGCTATTTTGCTGACAAACCCCATGTCATCTTTGGTCCAATGCTCCAATGCGAGTTTCACCATGCCTAAGGGTCCAGATGGGAAACATGTTAAACTCCTCATGCGCAATCACAATGCTTGATTTCCATACATCAATACCCACCATTATATGTGCATCTGTATTTCTTCAATAGATCAGCCACAACTATTTTCATTGTAGACAGAGCTTCGCTTTCGTTCCACTTAGGTTTCACAAGTCCTGTGAAGTTGTCTAGGCACCCTTCTATCAGTTTCCTGGTCTCATTGTGCGGGGAGTCTCGGGATATCGACATGCTGGGTTCACCTGCCAAGGCTCTGTTTGTACCCTTAAGTCCACAACCGCTTGCCGACATTGTGCAAGTCGTGCCTAGCTGCTTGTCTCACCCAGGAATATGTGTACCCTAGCACTGTCACCTAACAAGTGACAGTTACTTAAACATCATGGGTCAAGTCACCCTGGGGAGAGGTCTAGAGTATTTCAACACCACAGATCACACCCCTTTGTGTAACAAGTCACAGCCAAATGAGCAGTGAGTCAGACGGTAAACAACAATGACCTTTATTGTACAAACCGTGACATCGGAACAATGGTCAGGCACAACTGTAATTCATACATGCAAAGATAGATTTGTTACACTTGTTTATTTGTTTATTTAAAAGGATCCCCATTAGCTGACGCCGAAACGACAGCTACTTTTCCTGGGGTCCAGACAATACATACAAAGCCCAATAATTACAGTCACAATTACTGATAAAAATATCATATATAATTACACATAAAAGAACAAGAAGAAGTAACAATACAAAAAGTACTGATTAAAATAACGATAAAATAATGAAAAACAACATAGCACATAATACAGCCTCACATAACCAATCCAGACGATATTATGATGTTAAAAACAAATACGTTCTTAGTCTTTTTTTGAAACCAGTTTTCCCCTAATTTCCCACTTGGATGGGGTACTGTTCATAACATGTTTTCTTGAGCATTTCCTGAAGTGAATGTTTCATTGCATTGCAGTGTGGGTGATGGCCATTAGCTGGCAGGTCGGATGCCTGGATGGCGCTGCAAATAACGCAGCGGTGTGCCCCGCAGAATCCTGTATACCCGTAATGGGCCTCTATGGCCTGAGACGGGAATGCAATGTGTCCCCTTCTGTATCGCTCCTTGCCTATTGTAGCATCCAGGTCACGTTTTCGATTCTTGAACTTTCGTGCGATATACGGACAATTGCCGTTGCTATGATAGATGTGTTCACCCAGTAAGGTGTCGTTCTCCACAAAGTTGCTAATTGTGACCTTACACTGGAAACATTTGTGTGTGTCAACAGTACCAGGAATGTATTGCATGTTTGCGTGCGGTCCAAGTTTACTGAAGTCCGTGGTAAAGCACGCCAAGGTACTATCGGTTTCGAGGCATCCCCAAGTGTACTCGCAGCCGGGTCTTCTCGTGGTAAACAAAGGAACCATGTCCATGTTCTCCTGCAGTTTCACAGACATCAGGTTGATCTTGAGAAGGCGCTTCATGCTATCACAGCTATAGCTAGGGTGTCCTTCTCCGGATTCATGTGCACAGACAAAGCAGTGCCGGGTCCCTTCGATTGCAACGTAACCATATTTTGAGTATAACATGGACTGCGGGAATGCCACGTACCCCGATAGGAACCGGAGCTTCCCTTGCATGATGAGAAGCTCCTTTTCACGACTCCTGTATCTGGCTGCACCAAAGCCTCTGGGACTTCTGTATCCCAGCCATTCCAAGGTTGTGCTCAGATCACTGTCCTCTTCCAGACCACTGTCCAGGTCACCTCTAGACACGTGCACGATCGTAGGGGTCCCCTGAATTATCTTCACTTCTGGGACGGACTCAGGTGTGTCTCTGCTATTGCCTGGGTTCTGCATTGTTATAGCACAAACCCTTGCGCTTAGATATATAAACGTACTGCTCAGTCAGAGCGATAGACAAAACCTCTGATGTTTAACACGTGATGTCACCCCGTGGTTATTATCGAATAGCCCTTAAGGTTGATGTCAAACCAGTTAATATACGCAAGGAGCATCCATATCCGACCCCGGCTGACTGTCATTTCACGGCTGTCTATCCGAGTCTGACCGACAGTCCTTCCACGGCTGTGAGAAACAGAGAGGTCTAGAGCATGTCAACACCACAGATCACACCCCTTTGTGCAACAAGCCACACAGAAATGATTGGTGAGTCAGAAGGTAAACAGCAATGACCTTTATTGAACAGTACGTGACATCAAAACAATGGTCAGTGACAATAATCGTAACGGTCGTAATACATACATGTTAGAAAACAATTGTTACACTCAGATGGGGTACTTGTTCACCACATACACTTATTCTTGAGGGTTTCCCAAAGTGAATGTTTCATTGCATCGCAGTTCAGGAGATGGCCATTAGAGGCGCTGCACACAAGACAGCGGCGTTCCCAGAAAAATCCAGTATACCCGTAACAGGCATTTGTGGCATGAGATGGGAATGCAATGTGTCCCCTTCGGTATCGCTCCTTACCCATCAATGCATCCAGCTCGCTTTTTCGATTCTTGAACTCGCGTGCCAAGTAGGGACAATTGCCGTTGCTGTGATACACGTGTTCACCCAGCAAGGTGTCGCTCTCCACAAAGTTGCTAAGCTTGAGGTTACAGCTGGAACAATAGTGAGAGTCAACGGTGCCAGGAATATAGCACATGTTTGCAGGTGGTCCCAGTATACTGAAGGGCATGCTTTCCGGCATAGTGAAGCCTCTGGCCGGTGTACTGAAGAGGGCTATGGGCAATCCCCACGCACTGTTGAGTCTTCTGTCAGTAAACAGGCCCGTCCTGTCTATGTCGTTGTGCAGTTTCAAAGACATCAGTTGGATCTTGAGAAGACTCTTCATGTTATTGCAGTCAGGGCTAGGGTGTCCTTCTCCAGGTTCATGTGCGCAGACAAAGCAGTGTTCGGTCCCGTCGATTGTAACGTTCCCATACTTTGAGTAGAACATTAACTGGGGGAATGCCACATACCCCCCTATGAACCGGAGCCTCCCTTGTATGATGAGAAGCTCCTTTTCGTGACCCCTGTGTCTGGCCTTAAGAGACAGACATTTGCCTCCGCCGTACTCAATGTGCACAAGATTTGAGTCGGCCTTGTCCACGCCGCAGTCTTTACACTGGTGCACCTCAGTACCCGGTATGTGCTTCACCACATGCTGTAGTTTGTGTCCAGTCATTGAAGCTGTACCAAAGCCTCTGTGAGTGGCATTTCCCGACATTGAGAAGGGTGTTGCTGACAACGAGAAGTTTGTTGCCGGCCATGACAAGGATGTGCTCGGATGTTCAGCCCCGTACACAACCATAGGAGTCCCCTGAATTATCTTCACTTCTGGGTGAGAGCGGATATCTTTGGTATTGCCTGGGTTCTGCATTGGTTCCTTGCAACGTGGTAACTACCCAATGGCTCTCAGGGTTGGTGTCAAACCAGTTAATATAAGCAAGAAGCACCCCTATCAGACCCCGGCTGAGTGTCCTTTCACGGCTGTCTATCCGACTCTGACTGACGGTCCTTCTGTTGCTGTACGAAACAACTGGGGTCTGAAAGGACGTTGCAACTTGCTTGACTATAGCATGTTAGTCATCCGGTACACCTCTTTAGTCTAATAAAGTATGCCAAAAGACAGTGTGATATGTTTGTTTTATTTACACAGTGGTACTTACAGCACTATTCATATGTACAGTCACATATAGCTAAACCAATCACTGTGTCACTTTATTTGGTGACCCTCGACTGTCGTCGGCTGCACCAATGTGATCAGTGTCCTTAACAGTCATTCCTACAGTCTGAGCATGACATAGACGATAACCTACGTAGAGAGTTGTGCACCGCATGGATGACAAACTGGCTGTTACACACCACACACCCCTGGCTTAATAGCATTTTAAGGTCACCTATCTCTGTGTGTGTGAACTTGCCAGGCATCAGCTCTTCCAAGAGTGAGATTAAACTGGCTTCCACATGGAGCCTCCCTTCATGGTCTGTAGTGCACACTTCAATCACGCCAAGCAGGCTGCACACAGCTATGCACAGCCACCTCTCATAGCGTAGGAATGCAATGTCCAATGTAGTCTTCAACAAAAGCTTGCTAGCCACGACTGTGGCCCGGTTCTTCAGGATGTACTCGGTTGTCAACCGATTGGAAGGCTGTCCGTGGTCCAGGATCAGATACGAGCAGAGGAGACCGATCATATTTTGAGCATTCGTTGTAAACACGGCCCCTTTCAACTTTGCAATTATGTGCCTCTCAGCCTCTTCTATGCCCGGTCCATCTGACAGGATGTATGTGAGCCCGGATTTGTCGGCATTGCCAGAGGAGACTACAACCAAGGCCGTGTTTACGTGTCGGTTCGAATCCTCCATATCAATGTCAATTGCCATGTACACAGCATACATCTTTATTGAGAGCGAGAGGCATGCTGCTCGGATGTTGCTGATATTCATCAATAGTTGACATGTAACTTTGCCGAGGTGAGCGCAAGTGGTCATGTATCTGTCCATGAGGTTCACAGCTGGTATAAGGACAGAGTGATGATCCTCACCGATGATCAACTCAAATGGTATCTTGGCAAACCAGCTCAAGGCCGCAAGTCTATGTGACTGGTAGTCTATATCCGCGAGTGGCATCTTGGGATCAGTGTGCTCTAGCCCCTTATCACTTGCAGCATGTTTAGTGTGTAGATGAAATTGGGGGATCAGGGTTCGCTTCACATCATCCCCATCCATCCAAGACATACCATAGTCCAAGTTCGGAAACCGCATGACGGGTCTATCTGAACGGGGAGAGTAGTGTATTCCATCCCTGAACATCTTCCTGGTGAGCAGTCTCTGCTTCCTGCTGCGCTTTAAGGAGACGCAAGCTGTCATATTAGTCTGGACAGGCACTTGAGCAGTATCTATGGTTTGCATTTCACAATCATGTTTCCCACTGGGAACGCACCTTCGTCTTTAATACCGTAGCTTAGCCCATTGACTTTGTACCCAATAACGGCTGTCTCCCCGAGAACGGGTGTGCGTCCGACAGGGGGTTACTAGAGTGTGTGGAGCTAACCTGAGGCATCCAACCACAGCTTCATCTCTATACGTGTCTGACTATACAATCATATAGTGGACTGGCGTCACCTGCCGACACAAACCTATGGCTGTTTTGTGTTTTTCTGGTCATATCTCATTCTTTTGGGGTTTGCCATGACTGACAATGGTGTTCATTGATAAAGTAAATTGCTCAGCTGCACGTGTTGTGTATACTTCTTTTTATTATTTGCACAGGCGGGGTGACGGTCAGAGCACAATAACACACATTGACATGTCTATACACACATTATACAACAGTGGTGTCAGTCATAGGTTTGGTTCTACTGTATTCCCGGTAAGCATCTTCCACGGTTACTCTCGTGACAGGTTCTCTCGTATCGTCCAGGTCCCTTTGCACAGCCAGGGTTAACACCTGCCTGTTGATATATGCCGATGCATTGAGTTGCAGTCCCACGTTGTCTGAAAGAGTCTTTACGGCCCCGATCAACCTGTGAGCGTCGAGTCTTCCCCGGAGTGCTCCCAGTAAGCAACGGAGGTCGGCTCTCTGTTTCTGGCTCGACAGCAGCTCGTTGTTCAACTTCTTGTACTCCTCCCCTGTGGTTGTAGTCATGGTTTCTTTGAGCATTGCTATGCTAGCATCTAAACTTGCAATGGATCTCGCGACAGTGTTTATTGCTATGTCCACCTCGGCGTCCTCCCTTTTCCTGCTCAGGATTAGCTTGTTCTCCTGTTCCATGGGGTGCAGGTAGAGTGAGGTGAAAAAGTTTACGCCACAGGACAGCGCAAAGTCAGCCACGGCATACAGTCCCAGAGCTATGGCGTGCGCTAAGCCGCTACTGTGCATCCCTTGTCCCATTGGTTCAGTGAAATGACTCTGGCTCTTGCCAATCATCCGATGTACCGGGAGTACCTGCTGTTCTCAAATAGCCTGTTGAATATAGGGTTGATTAGGCGAGTGGTTGTCTGGATGGGGTTGCAGGCAAATATACCCGTTCCGTTGATTCTAGGCGCGAGCCTCTCAAGCAGGGTCTCCTGGGTCAAGTCGCTGGCGCACATGAGCTTCTTGTCAGATGTAAGCCCTATGCTATAAGTACCGCAGAAGGCCACTCCAAGCTTTGGCTGCATTATGTCTGTGGTACGCTTGTCTCCATTCACTCTCTCAACTGTATCCTTGAAGGGATCGCCAATGGGATCGAGTACTCCCTTTTCAATCTCCGAAAAATGAAATGTCTCTCGGAAGAGCTTGTGATTACTCTCCTCGTTGCGGTCTCTGTTGGTGGTCTTTTTTACACCCCTGTGCACGGAGCTGAACTATTGGAGTAGAGTTGGCATACAAGTGTATGCTCTGTCTTCCATCCAGGGGTCCTTGGTAATGGGCCCGTTGAGTCTTTCGGAACGACCGGTTGTGAAGATGTAAGGTCTGCGGTAAGCGCTCGAGCATTCTGACTCTGGGCAGAAGCCATTGAACGCGTCTGCGACCACCATGTCGAAGGGGTCACTTGTGTTTATGCGCACATCTCCGCCTCGCACGTCTTTCATGTACAGGTTCGGGAGGTGGACCCCGGGGGACTCTATTGTCTCTGGTATCACAGTAGACTCACAGTATTGATTCACGGTGAGCACTTGGTGCGTATTGTGGGACGTGGGTTTACAGAGGACCTCCGTGCCCAGCGTGTACAGAGCTGATTTTTGTTGAATGAGAGAGACACCGCATCCCGTGAAACGCACGCCTCTGAAAAGCAGGTAGGACATGCCTGAGTAGTATTTTGTGTCGTAGTGATGTTGTATGACATTGTGGGTCAACAGGGTGCTGTAGTGCATTGCCAGCAACACCTTGGCTAAGTTGTTGCTGATACTCGCGAGTTTTTGCAGTCTGATTGCCCACATATAGGTGACCACGGATGTCGCGTTGAATCCTGTGTCACTAGACAGCGCGTGCTTCAACGCAGTAGGCTCATATATTTCACTCACGTCTACCCCGGCCTCCAGCGCTACCTTGGAGAAAGCACAGATGCCATTCAAACGCCTCACAGTGAGAGTGTTACTGTTGGCAAGTTCTAACTCATTGGTCAGATTGCGGTCCGTCTCTCTGTATTGGATAGGAACGTGGACAGCTTCGGCTCCGTTCAATGTGCCCACCCGGTACACTCGAGCTCCGAGGGCTGGGAGAATGAGCCAGTACATGAGATTGCAATAGTCCACATCATCCAAACTAAAGTTCCGTGGGTAGCCATATTCCGTAACGTTAGCTCCATTCCTATTGTAACACGCAGGCATCGAGGCTATCACAGAGTTGCGTCTGGACCCAAGGATGCCCTTGAACAGCCCAAGTAGGCCGTTCATCAGCCCCTCAAGTTGTATCAGTACGATACGTTCCTCTGCGGTGATTGCAACCGGTGAGGCTGCCTCTTTTTCTAAGAGCCTGTGGCGTATGTGCATTGCGCAGATTGGGTCGGCTATCCAAGACCAAAATGTTCTTTGCTTAGTCCAGTCCCCGTCCAAGGTTTGACTTTCGTTTCCAGCTAGGATGCTCTCTCTCAATACAATCATTGACGCTATGCCGTGTCCGTAAAGGAGCGCCTCCTCGAGGAACGTCAACTGTTTTTGCACCTGTTTAGCTTGCTTGGTATCACCAAAGTATGTGAGTAACTCGCTGCCAATCTGAGCGATTTCGTTGTCGATGCTGTTCATGGCGGAGGAGTTGAAAAGAGCCACTCTGGGCCTGACCACCCATTGTCCAACTTGATTGGAGGCACCTTCAATAGGTATAGGCACCACCATGTTGCGAGTGTCAAACTCCAGTACGGATGCGGGATTCTGTATCTTACTGTACCACTCTCTGTCACGCGCAAGACAGCCCAGTGTAGCTACAGGGATGGCACTGTGGTCACCTCTCATCAACGTGTTGACCTGTTGTTGCAGTCTCAGTCTGCGCTCACGCGTGAACAGCTCCTGCGGATTACCCACGGGGTGCAAGCTACGGAGACTGACCGATGCAACAGCGCCATCATACTGGTGAAGGTACGAGGTGCAGGGTGATCGCTGGGCAAGCTGCTTGTAGTTGACCTCGTCCAAGTCTGTGGTGGAGAGCACGTTTGAAGGGTTTATTTGATTCAGAGCAGGCGCAGTGCAACCAACTGTGAAGTACTCCCACTTGAAAGCATCCGGGTTACAGAAGGCCTTGTGTTCTGTGGAGGTGTTTCTCTTGCCACCCAGCTCCATCTGCACCGAGTCCACGGTCACAATGGGGATCCTGTCTGTAGGGCCTCCGCCGAGTCTAATGTAATGTACTTTCATGTCAATCGGGGTGCCCTGAAAGCACGATTCGTTGGTGAAGGGTAGATCTTTGTCAGCCAGAGCCTGCTGCGTGACCTGTTGCATGGTGAACTCGTAACCTCCACCTCCTCTACCGTGTTCGTTGGCCATAGTGTACACAGAGAACTCCGGGGTGATCTTGGTGTCCTCGCTGGCTATCTGAAGCCAGACATTGGAGCTTCTCTGGGATATGACGCGGAACAGAGTGTCGCCTACAATCACAACTTCGGGCTTATCGCTCGCCAGTATCCGTCGAGCATTTTCCAGTGCACAGACAAAGGAGTCGGGTTGTATGTTGACCATACCACACATGAGTTCTGCCACAATCAACACAGAGTCCAATTTCTCTGCACGACTGGCCGGGTTGGTCTTTTGTGCAATCCTGTCCGTCAGGGTGGGTTGAGCGGCACAGTAACGGAGCACTTCTGTGGTCCTTGTCAGCTCCCAGGAAGTACTGGCTCTGGCCAACTCTCTGCTGACCAGCTCAATGGCCTCTGTGGGCACTGTCAGGCTGAGTAGGCATCCAAATTGCAATGTGACAACAAAGGACCTGTGCTGGAACACTTGGCTGTACTCTCTGGTCTGCACTCCGTTGGCAATTGTGTCGTAGGTGCCCTGCTGAGCCTCTCGCTGCTCCGTGATCCTGTAGCGCTTGCAGAATCTAGTACCCGTGGGCACAGCTGTGTCCGGGACTAGCATTTTGTAGACAAAGCCTGCGAGTAGACGACTCGTGTCTTTCTGTTGCCTGAACAAGGTTGCTCCCATGTGAGCTTGCACCATCATCACGGTGGCCTCGGCTGAGATGGAACTGTTGGTGGCCGAAGCTCTGGTTAGGTTGTCGACGATGTATTGCACAAATGCGCTGTGCGGATCGGTCATAAACCCGGGAGCTTTCACCAAGCGCTCGATTGTGTCCAACGGTTTCAGCTTGTAGCTGCTCGGGTCCAGGTTCACCACACTCATGATGATGGAGCCTTACACCAAACGGTAGAGGATACTCGGCTTTAACGCAAATCACAAGAAAACATGGACAGAGGGGAGCTTATCGAGATCTCGATACATGTCGTTGGTGAATCTGTCATGGCACATTAGTAAACTTGAATCGTCACAGTGTTGTCTCATCAGGTTTTCAGTTACAATCACGTCCATGATAACATTGATAGCATTGCGTTTGAGTTGGGAGAGCTTCATCACACGTGCCCTGGCTTTTGTGGTCGAGAACCCTTCGCCATCGCTGTCATCGCTGCCATTGCTACCATCGCAGTCGTCAGTGTCAAGGTATCGGTAATCACGTTTCTTGCTTTTTGGAATACTTTCTCTGTTGCTCCACAGACGAGACAATGCTCTAAACAATGTACAGAACATCTCGGAAACTGGCGGTGTAGCTGGAAACATGTTGATATCGTTAACTACACATAGTGCTACGCGTTAAGACCGGGAATAGAGATGGCGAGATCTGCAACGAGCGTGTCTAGGGACCAGCTGTTCCATTGCGAGAATGCGCTGGCCGAGGCTGCCTTGGAGGACAGGGGTGATTCCTACATGTTAGACACTTTCAGGAGAAAAGAGTGTTCCCAACGCGAACGGGGTCCTGACTCTCACGCCGTTGACTATGAGCGTTATGGGTTGGTCCCAATCCACAGGGACACTGACTCCTGGGTCTATGTAAGTGAGGATCCACAGCTGGTCATTGCTACAGAGGAGATTGTCAACACATTCAGTCCAGCTCTGTCAGTGGAGCTGCTGCTATATAACGTGTTAGGGAGCAACAGCGAGAGCGCCACTTGCTTGGTGCGGTACCTCATCAACTACTATTCTGCAAACCATGTGTGCACACACATAAAGAGCACACTGAGAAACATGATCCGGTGGACCGTGTTGGCAGGCTTCGTACCCTGTGTTTTCTTGCCATGGAAGAAGGTCAGGGCTCTAGGTCTGGGATTGTCGGGTAAAGCTACTGTGACTAACCTAGTCTCGTCCAAACCGTTTGTGCACAGGTTTGTGTACACGGGGTACGTTGGTGACGAGGTGTGTAACCAAAGTAAACGGAGGAGGACCGAGAGGCACGAGAGACAGCCGAGATCAGAGCGCCCTGCTGCCCGAGGCAAACACATCGGTAGGGGTAGACAGAAGCATCACAAGCCTTGCTTTAACCCTGTGCCCGATGGACTCAGTCCGCCGGCTGCTGCTTTCGAAGCCGTGCAGGAACGAGAAGCTCACGAGCGGGCCCTGCCTTTGGTCTTGGACGTGCCACTCGATCGGCTGGCGGACACCCTGAGAGGTTTGATGGGCAATTCGGTGCCCAGAACGCAGGTCTCCGTGGTGTGTAAGATCATAGGAGAATGGGTCAAATGGGACATTGGGCTCAAGCGTGATCCGATCAAGGAAACAGAGCTGAAGATGGCAACCGTGGCCCTGTGGGGTGTGATGAAGACCTTTGAGCATGGACGCTGTCCAGTCATACCAGAGTGCAGGGCTTCCACGTGTATGGCCTTCTACGACACAGAGACGGACCTTGTCACGGCCTCGGTGGACGGGGTCCTCTATAGGCACACATCTGTGTGGGATAGTTGCTGGTCGTGGGATTCCACATTCTCCTCGTTGGCCAAGAGATCTCACACAACAGTCCGCAGCTGGTCTACTCTCTTCTACAAGATCATACAGGGTCTGACCACAGCCTCAAGCAGACACGTATACACCAGCACGGGTGTGGACCGCTCCTCTTTGACACACCTAGCCGACGTGGTGCTTTCATCCCGTGGAGAGCAGCAGCACGCGGGACTTTCGGTAGCGGGCAACGCTTTTGGCCAACCTTTACTAGATAACCTGTCCCGCTTTCTGGCCAGCGAACAGCAGCCCGATATGTTCGGGCTGAATGCGGCCACGCTACCAGATGTGTTTCTGAGAGCAGGGGTTGGTACTACGGTTTCTGAGCACAAGTCTGCCAGCGTCTCGCACAGTTTGAGTAAAATGATGACCTCGATGATCTCTGAAGGCAAGGAGGTTTTGCTCCTCAAGCAGTTTCTCAGTGAGGCAAACAGCCACCCTCACCGGGCCTTGGAACGGCTCAAGAGTGAATGTAAGGATCGGGGGCTGCTACAGCTGGCAGAGTCCATCGCGAGGCAGCTGGAACGGGTTATCTGCCAGGCCGGCGACACCAAACATGAAGAAGCCGTGACAGAGCTTGGATCGGATGTTAAACTTGTGTGCAACTACCCATCTTCCGTCAGTGTGGCTCACTTGGAGGAGACATTGAGCATGTGGACCAATTTTTGGCGAAGCACGCTGTCCGGATTCAGCCAGTTCAACAGGAGACACAATACCATACAGTACAACAACAGGGATACGGTCAGAGAATTAGAGTCTGGGTCGCCTGTGCACGTTTTCCACTGTATGCTGGTGACACTTTTGAACACGTCCGGCATGACATTTGCAGATAGTCTATCCGGGCGAAAGCCAGACGCTTCGCTCACAGTCAACGACATCATGCTCACGAGAGAATCTCTGCATCCAAGTGCATACGGGTTACTTTTGGCCAACAAGCTGGGTCTCAGACCCTCTGATGTGAGGTGCGAAGGTGAAAGGGAACAGGATCAGGGGGTTATTGCGGTGGCCTGCCCAGAGTCGATGCTCTCGGCTACATCAGCGAGCAACCCCGTGTCCCTGGACCCTCGGCCGTGCGTTGATCACAGGCTGGGTTCTGTTGAGACTCTGGGGGCGGCAATCTCAAAGGGGGTCTTTGGTGACCACTTGGCAAGATGTCACCAGAAGGACTCGCAACATACTCTGAGTCAGGGTCACCGAAGTGTTGCTCCGCTGCATCAGGGTTTGTTGACTCGACGGGGCCCTGTTGCTCAGTCCTGTGGTGATCGTGAGAAGCTTCGGGGACACAAGCACAAGGTTGAAAGTGGGACGTGATCATCTGAACTGCCCACGCTTTCTCTGGCTGTGCTTTGGGCACCGGTAAAGGACATTGTTGGGATTGCGCTTCGTCTTCTTTGTGCAGGGAGACGGGGTCTGGTGTCTTGTTGTACAGACGGCGCTTTCTCCTCTTCATATTGTACGTTGTGTTCATTCCTCTTTTGGGGTGTTGTAATTGTGTCGATTTCATCCTGGTTTGCATTCCCTGATTAAAGTTTGTGTGTACAACATTCGGTGTATAACATCTTTTTTTCTGTTCTTTGTGCTCTCCCCGGACCTCGGGTTCAGAGCCTAGGCTCACATGAGAACCCTCGTCTTCGCCTCCTGTGCATGCCTTACGCTTTTGTGTGACCCGAACCCTGTCCTTGGCGGGTTCGTTCACCGCTTTCGCTCGATCGCAGCTCTTTGTGTCATCTTCACACCCATATACATCACTCATGTAGTTACATCTCTCAGGGCAATTGTGATCGATTAGACCTTCCATGGCCAAGCTGAGACATTTGTCAGTGTGGTATCTATTGGGTTGAGCGCACAGCAGCTGTTCAGGGTCGAGAATGTACGGATCCAGCGAGTGGTCGTCTATCTTAATCGTGAGCCACTGCTCTTTGGGGAAAAGCTGGACTATCCCTTTAATCTTCCAAAGAGGTTTCAATGTGAGCTCAGTCAGGTTTTTTAGTGACACTCTTATCCAGAGAGTCTTTTTGCTTGACGGCATGAGCGTATGTAGGAATGTCTCTATTGGTATGGCCTCGTCTCGCAGCGTCTGAATGAACACGTTGATCTGCTGAATGTGGTTGATCTTTAGCACTCCACACTCTTTGTGTTTCTCAGTGAACCTGTATTTCACAAGAGAGTAAGCTTGTTCTAGGGCCACTACTCCGATGAAAGAGTCGAGCGTCACCATGTCGTCTTGTATGGGTTCCATTTCATCCTCGGCCCCACGAACAAGTTGCTGCTGAGGCTTAAGCGGCTGCTGACTAGGTGCCTGGGTAGGCACGGGAGAGGACAATGGCATAGTTCGAGGTTGGTACGAGTAGGAGAACATGGTTTAGTCTCTCAACTGTAAAGCCAGAAACCCAAAAGTGCTATCGAGAGCTCGAGAGAAGTCGTAGTCTGAAAGGAAGTGTTTCAGGTTCAGCTCTGCAAGGCTTTGTCCAATCTCACACGTGTTCTCTAAACCTCTGGGTCTGTAAATAGGGTTGCTCCAACGTGCACTCTGTTCCACTATCCACCTAGGCGCAGCTGAGCCGTCCAAGTACTGCCAGGCTGGCACTCTGTTACCCCTCTCTGCAATCTCAAACAACGCGTGCTTCCAAAACTCAGAAACCTTGAACGATATCTGACAACAGGGACACAGCGCATAGTCGCCCGTTTGAGTGCAATCACTACATGATGTCTGATTCACCTCTCTCAGTACCCCGACGGGGATGGTGAATTCGGCTCTTTTTACTGACCCTTGCCCATTGCCGTTTTCGCACCTAACCGAGATCGTTTCTGGGACCAGCTTCATGAATCCGAAAACATGGTTATCTTCCATGTACAAGAAATGCCAGTCTCCTACTAGGTCGGAGCACGGGGTCTGTTGGAACATGTGGTTCTGGGTCTTGTTGAGAGTACCCTCATCTTGTTTATGCAAGTCCGAGATATAAGCCTCAATACTCTGCAGCCGCGTGCCACACACTTCCATTAGGGTTCTAAGTTCCTTGACCTGAGACTGTATGTTGGTCTCTGCCCTGCTCTTTGTGGCTGACCGTTCGGCAGTTGCTAGTAGAGATTCAAAGTGTCTGTTTACCATGTCCCACACCCGTAGAATTGATGCTGTGGAGGTTACAGAAGGCACTGCAGATCGGCAGCTGCTAGATGAGTTATCGCTTGCCATGATAGCTGCTGCTGCAAAATGTTACCTCTACTCCACGTCCCTGTTCATAGACTAATTAGCTTACATGCTCAATGTGCACAACAGCCTCCCGGTGATGATCACAGAACGCTCATACCCAATTTGAAACCCAGATCCCCTGTCCGTACCACACAGTGACATTATGAACCTGTACTGAGTATGATGACTGTGACATGGGCATGTACATGTTATGTCATTAGTGTACAAATAATTAAAAGAGAAATAAACCACACTGAGATGTATACACAGTCAAGGCATCTTTAATATCCACAGAATGTACTACAAAAGACAACGAGCACTAGATGCGTGTGCTACGGGTATCACACTTGGGTCGCCGTGAGACACTGAACTCTACTCAAGGTGAGCTGAAGTGTCTGCTCACTGTATCGGAGTTCTTTGAAATCAATGTCCTCTAAGTTAGGAAATCCTCGGGGTGGGCAGCACATAGGGCTTTGGGTGACGTGATTGTGTACAGTAGTGATAAGTTCCACTCTAGCGTTCACTTTACCTTCCTCTCTCAAGTATGCCTCGTGTGCGAGTAGCATTTTGTCATGCAGAGCACTGGGATTGTCCAGAAGCCACGGGACTAAGTGAATAAACTCTGGGTTCTTCAGATGGTAACGTGTGAGGACGTTATCCTGACACGAAGTGAGATTGCTACGGTAACGCTCAACGAACGCGTGTCTCACGCACTCTCTGTATCCTGGCCAGTGTTTTGGGTGGCTGCGTTGTCTCACTTGCACAAAGTATGTCTCTGTGAGGTATACCAGAGCCATCTTCTCCTGGGATGTCAACGTGCCGCGTCGCTCCTGAGCTAGCTCGCAGCACAACCTGTTGAGGTGTACATGCATCTCCACCAGCCTGGCCACTTCACCCAGGGCCTTTGGGAGGTCTTTGGCTACGTTCTTCACCTTTTGCGAGTTGATTGACATCGATGCAAACACCTGGTGCGTGGTCTCCTTTCCGGTCACGTTGACGGAGGAGAAAAAGAACGGTGCGTGGAAAACCTTCTTCTTTTCCTTCATTAGGATCACCACGGTCGACGGGTTGGCCACTCCGTATATGTAACAGGTCAGGTTCTCGTTGCTGATTGCGAAAGGTTTTGTGGACACCACGCAGGTTCCCTGGGACAATGCTATGGTCTCAAACACGCCTCTGAAGTAGGGTTGTAGCAGGTGCTTGGCGTTGGATGTGAAGTTGGCACTGCGGCAGGGGCTGGATGAAAACTCTATGCGGGTGTTTTTATAGCCGTGTCGGGAGCACAGTCTCTTCTTGTCTGACACAAACCTCAGTCTGCTCGGCAACTTGGTTTTAGTGGTGTTGGACTGCATCAGAGCGTACTGACGGAGATGCGTAGAGAATACGGTCGCACTGAATTTCTGATTACCGACCGTGTTCACGTGTAGCACGTGGAGGAGCACATTGTTGGCCAACTCCACCACGCAGCTACCCGTTGTCCTCAGCGTTTCATTTGTTTTCAGAGGGGAGGTTATGCACTGTGGCCACTGCTGGGGTGCACAGATTGCGTTTGTGCTACGCTCTGTGCCGTTCAGCTTTGTAAAGCCAGTGAAGGGTGCTCTTGTTGCACTCAATGTCCAGGATCCACAGGGCTCCAAGCCAACAAATGCGGGACAAGCGAGACTCGAATAGGCCGTTGACACCGGCAGGCCTGGATCTAGATGTAACCCATTTAGACCTTGTGTATGTGTCAAGGGGCAGAACGGGACACCTTCTCTGTTGTATCTTGCAACGTTCTTCACGCTGAGAGAGTTGTTCTTGTTTGCCTCTTGTGTACTAGTGATGTTGTCTTCGGCACCGTTCGGTGCGCTGAGAAAGGGGATCATGTTTACCATGCACAAATAGCGCGGCTTGGAGCTGGCTTGGACACAGGTTCAGCGAGTCCTGGGGTCTGACGAGGAAGAGTTCTAGATTACAGAGCAGGAGCTTACGATTGCCAGCGTATACCAGCACCAAATGACACCAGAGGAGCTCCACAGCAATCTTTGTCTCAGCCGAAACGTCAGACGACTGACACACCTCCCCAAAGTCGACGGGAGGTGTTGCTGAGAGGTTGTCTATCAGGTACTTCAGGGTTCTGACTTCAAATTCGAAAACAACACTTCTGAAGTCACCAGAGCCCGTGACACGTGCCAGCAAAGCTTGCGCCACTGCCTTGGCTCGCTCGTGGCATTCGGACAAAAAGCACAGCCTGCAGTACACCGGTAGTAACTTTCCCAGGAACTGAACCACAGTAGGGCCCTTGGGCTTTATAACTGCAAAATTTCCGTGAGCATGCTGCTGAAAGTGAACATAGGCTCGAGCTCTAGGAGACCAAACATGAGGGCCTGAGATCAGCTCTCGGTGCTTGACGAGACAATCTATTAAGGCTTCGCTGGAGAGCGGAGCCTCCCCCTTGTAGTCTAGCTCATCCTTTAGATAACCAAGAAAGACATCGTACTTTGTTATGTCCACGTGCGCACCAGGGCATCTACCAATGGGGTCTGACAAAGGGATCTCTGAACAGTTCTTTGTAGCGACTGCCATTAAAGCGTGTTACGGAACACTGCCTACTTGGGATGAAACAAGCGAGAGATTGTGGGACGACGAGTCCTCACTTGCAAAAAAACCCAGGTTACAGGACTGTGTGTCCCTAGAGCGAGGATGTGAAACTATTGACACGGAGTACAAGCGTTTGTACTGTGAACTGAGAACTAAAGCCCTCTCAGACATAAAGCGTATGGTAAGAGAGCATGTGGAGAAACTCAGCACAATATCCGCCTCCTATGAGTTCATGAACATATATGGCATGTGTTCCTTTGACCCTCCTGATGTGACCAGGATCTGGCGTCAGGACGGGGAGCCTCCTATGTGCAAGTTTACCAAGCTCAGCTGTCCTGAGCACAGTGCTAACTCTCACAAACTCATTTCAGTCAGCGGTGTACTGAACCCACTCCTAAGCGCACGGGTAAAACATGGAGAGCTAGCGCTCACTCATTGTGGAGAGTCGGACTACCACCGGGCTACAGAGGAGTTTGCTAGACTCGACTCACGGAGTAAAATGAGGGCACCGCGAGTATACAAGGGGAACGTGGGAAGCACTCTAAGCAGCATGGAGAATCGTTTTGTTTTCACCGGGACAGAGGACTTGCACACACTAGGTTGTGCCTATAGGCAAATGATGGTTGTAGTTGAACTGCTACACCTCAATGTTCTACATTTCATATATTCCTAATGCGCAGGTGTTCATTTGCCGCACCTTGCAGTGTGAAAATAAAGACTGTGTACAACTGGCCATTGTGTCTGATCATCTTTTTATTTCATACATCACACAACAAAAACGGCTGGATAGAACAATCAAGAAGTCTCTGGCACATTGGGTCTCAGTCAGAGTCATCAAACCCAAAGTCCACATCTGAGTCACACATTGTCAGCCCACAATCGAATTTGGTCCTTTTCCCCTTCGGGCTATGGTTAGGCTCCTCTCCGGCTCCATCGAGCCTAGGGTCAGAGGACACATGGTGGTTCCCCTGTGATGTCTGCCCCCTCTGACGTTCCCCTCTGATGTCCTCTTCTCCAGTAACCTCAATGTTGTTATCCTTAACAGCAGTCACCAGTAGGTCAAACTCCCTTTCATTCAGCCCAGGGTTCATCATCATCTTGATGCGATTCACGTGTATCCTGGGTAACACGCAGGACACCTCCCTCTTGATCCTTTCGACCATGTCATCAATCGAGCACTTCTTCTCACTGGTGAGACAGCTCACGTCTGTACCACGGCGGGAACCAAACAGCTTTGTGTCGATGCACCTGTTGCTGTAAACCCTCACGTAGTAGTAGTAATCCTGTCTACAAAGCTTGACACAGCCGTAGTTGGTGTTACTGCTCGCGGAGTATGTTCTTATGCTCGACCTTTGCATCATGGGGGCATGGATCATGAATTCCTCATTGGCAAACACAGTTGAAAATTCCAGGACCCCTCTTTCGCCCAAGAATACCACCCTGTTGTAGGACAACTCGTTGTCTCTCATGATCTTTGTGACTTCGGCTTTTGTGTCCCCGATCATTTCCAGCGACTTCCGTATGTAACCCGGGAGATTACTGTCGTCCACTTGCAACCACTCCATGGTGTCCAGCTTGGCAAAGTTGACACCCCTTACATCTGGCTTACTGAAGGCTGGTCCCGCGAGTTTTAGACAGTTGCCATAGGTCGCTTCCAATGCATTGCCGCCACTCTCATTATCCTTTCCATGATTAAACTTCGGAGCCACCTGAAGCGAGACGAGATGTTTGCTCAGGACTGTGTCGTGGCCCTTTGTACTGTAGACGACGCGGGCTAACTCGGCACAGAAGAGTCCCATGACCATCATCACCGCTTGTCTCATAGTCATGGCCAGGGTTAGGGTGCACATGGGCAAGGCTCCGTTGGACATGATTATCCGATATTCGGTACTCTTGGACAGAAATGCCTTGTGAATCGAGGACTTGAAGGTGGAGTCGTTCATGGCTTTAACATCAGCCACCTCTGTGAATTCACCCGTGTTAAACCAGTGGAATCGGCCATACAGGAACCCCTTGGTGGACGTTGTGGTAATCCCAATGGGCTTGTGCCGCTTACACAGCATATTGTGTAAACGACCAAGGTGTGCAGGTTTTGTGTCTTGAAGGGCCATGGTCAGCATGGTGTTCATCATGGTGTTGTTGGCAATCCCCAGAATCACTGAAGTGAAGACCCCCACTTTAGTATTTGATAGGGCTCCCAGAGGAGGTGTGGGTCTCTTGCCATCAGGACCGGTGAAAACCTTACCAAATTGTAGAACTTTACCATTGTCTTGTCCACGGAAGCCTACCCCAGTAGTGTACAGGCAGCTTTCTGATATGTCGTTCAGCTTTGCCTTGAGGTTTGCGCTCTGGTGACGAACCGCGTCTGAAAAACAGGCCATCGACCTCTTGATCTTAGTCATTACAGTCTCAGTGAAGTCGCTGTTTGCAGCACAGGGGAGCATGTTGCCGATCGTACTGAACACTGCGCACTGCATGTAAGCCATTATGTTATCAGACATCAGGTAGGAGCTGATCTTGAGGGCCTTGTCATCCCTCTGTCCACCCATCATTTTCAGACCAGCCTCCTTTACCATGACCATCCTATCACCCATCTGGGGAGCAACAAACCACAGCTTTTTATGTTTCCCCTCCTCGATCCTACACCCCCAGATACGTTCCAGTACACTGGTGTCTGTCCAGCTGAGCTGCATCCCGTAGGACACGTCAGTCCCCTGTTTGTCCAGTTCATAGCCCGTAAACAACCTGTAACAGGTCAACCACGCGTCAGGGTCCTGACACTCGGAAGCTTGGTTCTCACCCGCTCGGGGGTTATTAGCCCCTTGCCAATTGAAGTAGGGAATGAACATGGGCTTAAGCAGAGTTGCGGCACACAAGGGGTCACAGAAATTAGCCTCAAGGAAGGGCGCCGACGCAACACTCATGATGGTGGCGAGGTTCTTCTCCTCAATGCAGCTGCTCACAAATATAGCCAGCAGCTGAATCAGGTACAAAAACAGCATGTGTTGAGGCTCCTCTCCACGTTTGTACACGACGTCCTTGATGATCAGGTCGGCCACGTCAAACAGTCCAAGTAGCTTCCGCAGCAGGGATGCAAACTGACCTGCTTTGTTTTTGTGGAAGCTGATGAAAACACTTGGGAAGGAGTCACTCCCACCTTGAGCGTCGGTGGTGTCAAGGACATGTTGACGCAGAGCGTCGTCAGTCAAGGTCTCTGTGTACAGTGAAAGGACCTTCTCCCGAGTGAACAGTTTGCACAGGCCGAGGAAAAGCGTCCGCTCAACCTCATCGTTGATGCGAGGCACATTTGGCAAAGCCAAGAAGTGGCCCAAGTGTTCTGCGTGCACTTTCAGGACCTCATCGGGGAAGAGGTCTGGACAATGGTGATGCAACACCACGGGAGACTTGAGCAGAAGCGGAGCAAAGGGGTTTGCGGGGCAGGTGTAGATGATTCCGGAGTCCTGTGGTCCCGTACCTATGCAAAAGCCACTCTGATCCAGGCTTACCTCGAGTGTCTTACCATAGTTTGCCATTCTAAACAGAGAGGAAATGGGTCCACACCCCGAATGCAGACAAAATTAGGGAAGATGTTGACGTCTAAGACAAAGATGTCAGACTGCGGTGACGCTTACTACTTCTGCTTGGAGCTCTGGGACGACCTTTCCTCTGCACTAATTGAATCACAAGACTCAAGTGCTGTGCTGCCAAGTAAAGAGATGTTGTCTCTAATGAAAGGACGCCAAGTTGTGCTCAGACTGGCTCTCCTGGCTGACTTTTATAGGTACCAAAAGGAGGATCTGGCTTTAAATACAGAGGAGTCTGACATCAAAGTGTGCGGGATTAGATCCGAGGCACTCAGGTTCCTCCTTATCAAGAACATCCGACCAAGGGCTAAAACAGTTGAGCATGGCTGCGTGCCTGAGCACGACTACAAGCCAACCGTTGGCACTGTGCACAAACACTTTCGGCATGTTAACACTCAGGGGAGGAGGAAAACTAACTCTTCAGGCCGGGCGAGACACGGCGTGTATTCCATCAAGTGGTCGAAATACAGTTTTTCAGCACCAAAGACGTCATACTACTCAAAGCTCGTCAGAGCCTTTCAGGTGGTGAAAAACGTGGGACACCCCATGCTTACGCTCAATTCCGAGTGGGGTCTGAGTTGTTACTACAAGCTAGCTGTCGCGTACACAACGGATCAACCGTTGGAGTTGGCCGCAGCGTGTCTACCCGAACTGCGCCCAGCCGTAGATATTATCCACAGTGAACGTTTCCAGAAGCTGAGCGAACTGAAGCTTGAGTGTCAGATGCTGCTATATGCTGTGCTAAACTGTCACATTAACTGGGTCCACCACAACCACAGGCAGATAATCCTCGTGCCGGGCCAACCCAGCGCACAGCCTGCTCATCGACAGGGAGACCTGAGGTGCTCAAGATGTCTAAAGAATCAGACCTTCCGCTCGTCCGAGGTGAAAGGCAACCCGAGAAACATTGACGTGGAATTTGACTTTGAGCTGATGAAATTCTGGTCTTCATGCTGTGCTGCGCCCATGATAAACGTACCCCTAGGCACAAGCGCTGTCAACACGTGTACATATACCGAAATGAAACAGATGTACACCTTGTGTATGACATGCAAGGAGCCCATATTTTCCGAAGTACTAGTGGATATGAAAATGCTCCACCAGCGCTGTGTATTGTGCACGTCCAAAGGTCTCTGATAGGACCCAAATAGACACCACTCTTTTTGTTGCTGGTAACCACACGATGGCCGAACCCGTCGCACACGTTGAGTACCAAGCAGATATAGCGCTGTTTAGAGCTGTACACATTATACCCTTGTCCAGGTTGAAAGATGTCATATGTACACATTATGGTGCTAAACACTTTGACGCCGAAATGCAGAGCGGTCAACGTGTTAGACAAGGCTCAACCAGTGGTAACAATAACCTCCACATCTACTTGGCCATGACGAACCAGTTCGGCAAAAAACCTGAGGCTATCAAAGACATTATGAGCATGTACAGAGATGTTACCAGAACGGGATCCGAGAGCAAAGGCAGAGTCGAGACCTTGGACTCGATAACACAGCCACCACTCGTGGAGCAATGTGCTCCCATGGTGATTGCCAACGCCGTGATCGA
Source organism: Gymnocephalus cernua (assembly GCA_023631565.1). Taxonomy (NCBI): domain Eukaryota; kingdom Metazoa; phylum Chordata; class Actinopteri; order Perciformes; family Percidae; genus Gymnocephalus; species Gymnocephalus cernua. Next base: position 26,892,025 of record CM042425.1, read on the forward strand.
GAACGCCGTGATCGAGGCCGCCGAGAGTATCACGGACTCGGAGACCACAATTGTGGAAACTGAGAACAAAGGCAGAGTTGAGAGCTTGGCCTCAATAACATGGCCACCACTCGTGGAGCAAGGCGATCCCGCCGTGATCAGCAGCACAGTGATCGAGGCCGTCGAGAGCGTCACGGACTCTGAGACCACCATTGTGGAAACCGAGAACAAAGGCAGAGTTGAGAGCTTGGCCCCGATAACACAGCCATCACTTGTGGAGCAAGGCGATCCTGCTGCAATCCACAATGGTATACTCGAGGCCGCTGAGAGCATTGTTGAGAATGCTCAGTCTATGACCGATTATCTGGAGGCTTTCAATTGCAATACCACTCGCAGCTGCTGCCTCGAATTCGGAGAGTATGGCATAGGATATTATTCACATGGGGACTGCAAGGACGATGAGTGGTGTTCAGACCATGATGATCAGTTCACCATGGGCGCTCTGGTTTTGGGTGATGCAATGCCAAAGGGGAGATAAGCCGGGGATGTGTCGGAAGAAGAGTCTGTGAAGACGTCCAGAGTTATATGTTACAAAGAGTGTTGTTGATTTATTTGTGTACAGTTTGTGCTTTGTATATACTATAGACAGAGTTGACTGATTCTCTTGTAACAGTGGAATAAAATACAAAATGTTTTCATAACGCAAGTCTGTGTCCCAGTTTACTTTCCTCACTGAGGTGCGTACAGATTTCGCTGCACAGAGTGCCCTCTAGTACAGGGGCGGACGTCGAACATGAAACCCTGTCAGAAAGACTGGAGCTCTACTCGTCACATGGCTGTGTGGTTCGAAGACGTAGCTACCCTAACTCGTCTAGAGTACACATGGGTGCAAATGTTTGACATAGAGAAACGGATACCTATGTCTGTAACCCTCAAGGAGCCCGGGCTAGACGGGGTCTTTCGCATACCTGTGGAGTCTGACATGGGTCCCGGTACTCATTATCTTGTTCTCCGGGCTGTGTACACGCACTCCGGAAAGAGCTATGGTCTAATCACAGCCAAACACTTTTCCCAGATGTACGCAGACAACAGGGGTCACCAGGTGAAACATATCAGTTATGTAGCCAGAGGGCCCTTGGCCTGGGTAAAGATGAATACAACTGCCGATAGGAACGACCTTTACACCGGGGACATTGTTTCTGGGTACCAACCTGAGGTTATTGTCTCGAATATATACACCACAGTGACCCGCTGCATGCACGGCAGCTTGGTGTCGCCCTCCTACGACCCAGACGACAGGGAAGCTTTGGCCACCAAACTGGTAAATGAAACTCTATCCATACTCGGGGCTCCGCTTGCATTCAAGGTGTAACACGAGCAGAGCAGGTTAACCTTGGAGCGGTCGCGGTGCAGCGAGGACCGGGAGATCTGTATGCTACCCGGTCCGCGAGACGCTCTTTGGGGGACGTGTGTACTGTGGCAGCTGGACTCCAACCTAAGCCTCTCACGTGCAACTGTTAACCATCATGCAGACCCATCACCCGCATCAGGCAAGGTTCAGTGGTTGAGCGTGAGGTTATCGTACATGGGTTTAGAGTTGACCGGGGGCTCACCGGGGAGGTGCACCAAAGAGACTATTAGGGCTCCCTACTGGGCAGTTGTACTTGCTGCGCTGTGTTGCGGCGCACTGGACCGTTGGTCTCGCGAGCTAGACGATCTCACTGCCTTGTTGAGAATAGACGTGCATCTGCACTCAACAAGTGATCCGAAGAGGGATGAGTTGTGTCAACGCTGCGGGTACGCGTATCGAGTATCGCCCGCAGTGTGTGAGCCCGAACCCCAGAGGGTGTCGGCTGTGTTGCAGATAGACAAGTTGCTCCTGGGCAGAAACTGCACCACTCTATGTGCCACGGTCTCCCGAGATACTGGCAATGGAGCCGAGTGTGACCCAAATGGAAAATGCGCTCAACCACACAAATACTGCCTCAACCACCGCAGAGACTACAGCTCAAGTCTCGAGGACACCTTTGAGCTCGACAAGGGAACAACAAGTGGACGTTGGCAAGGAGGAGGAGAGGAAGATGAGTTCCAAGAGCACAACTTGCAGGTCCTCTCATATGACAACAGTACGAGACCGAACCGGATCGCATCGTGGTGGGAAAACAGATCACGGTGCTACTGGGGTGCAGAGCAAGGTGAAGAAAATGAATGGCAAACGTGCAGAAAGAATCAAACGTTATCACGTAAGCAAGGACAAGAGCGGTCGAGTAAGAAGCGAAAGATCAGCGGAACACATGCCGAACACGAGCCAGGCTTGTGGTCGTGGCAGAAAGAGTGTTGCGTCAAACTCGGGTACACTACGCACAACTGGACGGTCCGCAAACACAGATTCTGGGAGCTCTATCTCTCAGGCTCATGCCTCAGGGGAGATGATCGAACAAGATCTTCTACTTCGTTCGGATACTGGAAGCGATTCACGTGCCACGCTCGTACATATCATATCAAAACTCTTCCCTTCGGCTACCAAGGTGGGATCCTCGGCATGTAGCACAGCCAAGGTCTCCACGGAACCGGTCATAACATCTCTGGAGTCTCTGGATGACACCTTGGTGGTAGTCAAGGCGCTTGAGGATAACTTCGAAGACCTGGCTATGTGGTTTGAGTCGTTTCAGGGGACGGAAGCTTGGGATGTAATAGGGTTTGATCTGGCTATGGAATTGTGCGGATGTTACAAGCTTGTCCTCAGGAGGTTGGCAGAGGGCATAAGGGATATATTCGGTAGGAGTACATTTATTCAAAGTGCACAACAGCTCCAAGAGGCTGATCAAGTGTTGCGGCGGCTCAAGGCTATTTTACCAGGATCTTCAGAGCCTGAGTGGTTCTGCGATGTATTGCAGCGTCTAGTGACAAGTGGGACCGGACCTGGATCAGAAGAACTACAGACTGTTCTCCAGACATTGTCACACAACACAGTTTTGTCATCAGCACTCACAATACAGGAGTCCCTTGATGTGCATTGGAGAGGTGTACTTGAGTTAATCCGTATCCTCATTGTCATGGCCGAGAACGGTAATAAACTGCTTCTGGAGTCGACAAACGAGTGCGCAAAGCATCAGGGTGAGTTGAAGTCCGCCAGGGACGAAATATCTCAGTTGAAACATGAGCTTGTGAAAGACAGGAATATCATGACTGAGCTTTTTGTGACGAGAAAGAAGACCACAAGTGAGACAGAGATGCAACTTGAAGAGGCTATGAAGATGCTACAACAACACGCGGCCCGCTGTGACAACCTGAATGAGGCGCTCAAATATTCTCAAGACCAGTGTGATCAACTGGAACGTTTCATTGCCGATATTGTATTAGCTCACGAGCGCAAGAAAGCAGAATTGAACCAGGTGATTGTCGAGGTACGCAGTCAGCTTACTGAAAGTCAACCATTGGTATGTGTGAAAGAGGACCACACCAAGGTGCAAGATGCTCTGAAACAAGAGATCACTGGTCTCACAGAGCATAATGAGAAACTGTCACTGGATATGGCAGAGCTTGAGAGTGCTAGGCAAGAGGCAGTGCTCAGGTACACTGAAGTGCACAAAGATGCTCAATGTCAACAGAGTGAACAAGAGCTGAAGCTATCTAAGTGTCATGGTATTATCAACGACCTTCAGTGCAGAATAACCAAGGGAGAGGAAAATCTAAAAGGTGTCCACGTGGCCATGGCATCTTATGAAGAGGAAAATGTCAAGCTTACCAATGAGATAGAAAGTTTGGTCAAGTGTAAGGGTGTACTGTCTTCCCTATGTCACTTGTTGGGTGTTGATACGGTTGACAGTTGGGACTCCTTGCTAGCTGCACTCTCTGCTCAGATGGATGCATCGGTTGACAGGATCGGCGATGGGCTTAAACAAACATGCTTTAAGCGTGATGCCAATTGTGCCTGTGATACAGGCGATCATATCAAGATGGAGATTGTGATAAACACAGGTGCCATGTTTAAAACCTATGAGGATGCGATAACCAGCATAATACAATCTCTTGATAGTGTGGAGCCTAGGCCAATGAGAAAGGCACACAAACGAAAAACATCAGCATGCACCCTAGAGAGTGTCGGGTCCCAGGGATTGATACAAACGAGGGAATGTGTGACTCCAGAGGACATTGGACCTGGCCTAACTAAGCTACCAAAGATAGAGGGACAGTTTGAACAGGATATGTGGTCCCTTGCCATTGAATGCCACACGGACCACAATAATGTGGACAGTTTTGACATTGAACTCCATGATAATGTCACACATGTCAGGATCCCCATTCCCACTTTTATCGCAAAATCACTCAGTGCACACGGGGATCTCAAGATACTCGATTTGGGACATCTGGACCCTCTTGTTACTCTACTGAAGGTGTTACAAGCTGCAGAGCATGAGATCGAGGCTTGTGTTGAAATAAAACAAAACAAATGCCATTGCCAAGAAATGGAACGGTTCTCAAACAGACTAAAATGCACCTTGTTCATATGTTGGACACCGAGTGGGGATCACGAAGTATACGGTGACAATGACCGCAACGGGGCAGTCTATACTGTTATAGTACACAAACACAAAGACATGAGAATATATTATTTGGTAGTTGTCAAACCAGAAGGAGAGGGGTCCTACATGTACAACTTTGGAAAGGTGCCATTCAAAGGACAATATAATGTACCGAGCAATACGTTTGTTCATGTACCTGATGGTACATGTCAAGGCCCGGGTTCAACGCATAACGTGATAACCGTCACAACAAATGATCTTGTGTTGCATGATGATATGTGAATAAAGTACTCTTGAGATACACAATGGTTTCCATTTATTGAGATATACAAAAGTAATATGACAGTCATGAGCTATAACATTAAGTCACACAAAGGGCATCGTATTACATTATGCTCGTCATACATTTTGCTCAGAATCTTTACTCACATAATTTTTGTCACGTCTGTGGACTTGCATGATGAAGTGTACATCAAGACAAATCTCGAGATACACGACGGTGTCCGTTTATTGAGATACACAACAGTAATGTAACAGTTATTCTAGCATTTGTGAACACATACTGCTTACAGTGAATGGTTACGGAAGCATTCAGTCAGAAGTTACACACGCACGTGGTGCACCTCAAGGGAACACTCTCTGAAGCTTTGCAAATACCTTTTCACACACAGGACATGTTTTGTTACAGGTGCATATCAAATGGTTACACTCTGTGACCCAGGTCCGTTGCTTGAAACATAGGTGGCATGTGAAATCAAAGTCTCTTGGTATGTCTCAGGAATCCTGTCCGAGTAGTTCTCATCATCTGACCACAACTGGCCATCCGTACATACCGGAGCAGTCTGAGCAGAGTTATAAGGAGCTGCAAGTCCCACCTTGATCAGCAAAGTGTCAACATTGGTCTTGTTTCTATAGACCTTATACCTGGTGCATATATGTGTACCTTCCGCTGTGACATAGCCCTGAGTTTTATTTTTGTTCACTCTGCATCCACTCATCTGTAGTTAGAGTGACAACAACCAGGCCCCTGCATACAGAGTCATGGCTGTGAACTGGTGTGGAGTGTTAGCAACATATGCTGATAAACTGAAGTTCACCGTGGAATACCACGAACTGAGTCCAATGGGGACACAGCATGATCACCCGTTCAGCGTGAAAGTCAAGGTCTTCATTAACGATCTACCTGAAGAGCAGGCCGAAGTTACGGGCACTGGCAAAACTACGGAAGAAGCCAAAGCTCAGGCAGCACAAGCGTGGATGGCACAGAATTCAGTTACCGGACTTCCGGTAAGTGGTTGTCTTGTTCATACTGTTTATTTTATATAAACCCAATGGGTATACTTGACACACTGTATGCTTTGTGTCCCATGTTGGCAGACAACTTTTATTGGTTTCATGACCGATCAAGAGAGACAGTGTCAACGTGAATTGGTACAACACCTCTGTGCTGTGTCCACAAGTGACTCTCAGACACCAAGCAGTGTCGAGCCAAGGTCAGACAACGTCGTTGTCAAATTGCAAGTACGTGGTCATTTTTTTACATATGGTTTATTTATAAAAACAACAATGGATACATGCTGCATGCTTTGTATCCTAGGAATTGTGTCAGAAGAATAAGTGGCCTACACCGTGGTATGCCTATCGAGACGCACAGCCTAACCACATCTGCTCTGGCAATCTGACTGTGTTGAGACCTGACGTTGAAATTCAAATACGTCTGACAGGTGGGTGTTTGGTCTGTATATTACACACTGGAATATTTGTGCCCATTTTGAGATGACAAACATTATGGCTACTCTACAACTTCAGGTTACGGGACCTCGAAGAAGGCTGCGAGAAGCGCAGTGGCTGCACAGATTCTACAACTCACGCTGTCGATTACCCAGCTCGTAGACCTAGAGACTGTGGATTGAAGAGGACCATGTCTGCAATCCTAGACACGCTATACACTAACACCACTTCTAGCCCTTCACTTGTGGCTGACAGAGAATTGTGCACATGGAGCATGGCTGTGATTGTGGCATTGCCAGCGATCTTGTTTGTGTACGGCTTGTGTTGTGTCAATCTGCTATGTAGAAAAAAGATCATATACATGAGTGTGCCTGCTGTCACAGTGTGAATGTACAATGCGTGCAATCTATTCTTTGCTAATAAAAACCCAAAGACTTTAACCGCCATGCATCATTCTTTATTGTCTCCAATACATTGAGAACGAGTTATAAAAGGGTCCTTGTATTGCATACACACATTGTTGTAGTGAGAGTCAGACTTCTTTTCAGGTTAGGACTAGGCGGAACCTTCACATCCCAAGGGTTCAGGTGTATCGCAACTGTGTCCTTTGTGCAGGTTCTGTTGAAACACAGACCTGTCGTTACACAAATAAAACCTCACTATTGCATCTTAGTAGCATGTGGAAATCTGCGTTAGTTGCAGTCGCCCCTCTTCGCATCACTGATCACTGAAGCGTCTGTAGCTGCGATGGCATATTCGTCAGCCTGGTTCTTCGCATCACACCTCGTGTCTTTCAAAGCGCAAGTTGTGGGACGATAAACGCTGGTGTACAGGTATGCATGTGGCCCCAAATGTGGTTTGTAAATATTGGACGATTGTGTGCTACAGAACCTGTGGGTGATCAGCACCAAAGCAAATATGATTGTCAACGAAGATGCTATCAAAGTGATCTTGAGCCAATCGTCCCTTGTGTTAATCCACCAGTGGTAGTAAGTGTCTTCTTTGTGAGCCGCCATGATGGCGACTTGCATCACAAAGTACTGTAGACTAGTATGTTCCCTTTCTACTCAATCACATCTCAGTTAACATTTAACAGTTTAATCTTACCAAGAGATACGATTGTGCTCAGGTGGACCTTGGCAATGAACACTCAACAACAATATTCGTTCACAGGGATGGGTCTTTATTATGCAAAAGTTTAAGAAAAGAAATAAGAGTAGACACATGGGGACATAATTTACATTTCATAGCTTAACCACAGACAGAACATCCTCAGTCTACGGTAGAGTGTTTCCTCATCACGCTTCATCGGGATCCCTTTGGTTGCACTGTACCCGGGTCGTGGCAGCGGCTGCGGTCAGTTCCTCCACTAGATCCTGACGCTGGATTTGAGTGAATATCAGCATCATCACATATGCTGCATGGTCAGAGTGCTGGGAGACTATCTGGTCGGTTAGGTGGCTGGGACTTGAATTCTCCATACGAAAGAGGGGAATGTGACCGTAATCCTTGACGATCTCCCACGAAAGCAACAGTTTCACTTGTCTCAATTCGGAGCCCCTCATGCTCGTAATTGCATGCAAGATGACCCTTTTTATCTCACAGTTGTTACAGAGAGCATATTTCTCAAGCTTTTCCAGACCGTGCGCATCAAGGTCGGTAACATTGAAATAGATCCAGTGCATTTGGAGAATGCTAAGCAGAATGTTCCATGTGACATAGTCACCCAGGTAGCGATTCGTCTCACCGACCAAAGTCACAGGGTGTTTCAGCAGGGTGTCCGCACCGCACTCTTCAAACATGAGAACAATCCGGTCTATGTGGTCCAGTGGCAGAGTCTTGTGGACTCGTATATTCGCATCCACAGTGGCAAACGCGTCCTTATTTCTTGCTAGGTAGTTGACCATTTTGAACATCCGTGTCAGTCCCATCTTGCATGTTTGTGCTCTGGTCTGCAGAGGGCATGTGGAGGCAGCGACGGTCAGTTCCTCTACCAGATCCAGACGCTGGATTTGAGTGAATATCAGACTCATTACACACGCTGCATGGTCAGAGAACTTGGAGAATATCTGCTCGGTGAGGTGGCGGGGGCTAGAATCCTCGATACGTCCTAAAGGAATGTGACCGTAATCAGTGACGATCTCCCACAAGAGCAACAGTTTTACTCGTTCCAGATTGGCTTCACTGAGGCCTGTGAGTGCATTCCGGATGACCCTTTTCATCTTGCTGTAGTTACACCGGTCATACTTTCCAAGCTGTGGCAGACCGTACGCATGGAGATTGATGATGTCGAAATCAGGCATGTGTGTTTGGAGTATGCCAGCCAGAACTTTCCATGTGACATCGGCACCCAGATAGCAATTCATTCCGATGACCAGAGTCTCAGGGTGTTTCAACAGTGTGTCCGTTCCGCACTCGGCAAGCATGGAGGCGATCCACTCTCTCTCATCTGGTGGCAGAGGAGCCTTGTTGTCTCGTATATGCGAGACCACAGTGACAAAGGCGTCCTCCTTTCTCATTAGATAGTTGGCAAATTTGAACATCAGCGTCAGTCCCATCTTGTATGTTTATTCTCTGTTCTGCAGACAGTCTGTGTGTTTGTCAAGTGTCCCCTTGTCTACATACTCAACTATTCATTCATGGGTACAGCAATGCAAAATAAACCAATGACAGTTTTCTTAGGGGTCCACAGTCCTGCTGTGCGAACCGAGTATCAGATCGGCCATAGCCAGAACACCCCCCTGGTCTAATGTGGAGAGTGTCCTCGCTGGGCCTCATCCGGGATCACTTCTGTGTGTTGCACCGTACTTGGGCAGCACCGGTTAGTTCCTCTACCAGATCCTGGCGCTGGATTTGAGTGAATATCAGAGTCATCACATACGCTGCATGGTCAGAGTATCGGGAGACTATCTGGTCGGTTAGGCGGCTGGGACTTGAATCCTCCATACTTCCGAAGGGAATGTAACCATAATCCTTGACGAGATTCCAGGAGAGCAACAATTTCACCCGTTCCAATTCGGATGCTCTTATGGCCGATAGTGCATGCCAGATGATGTGCTTTATTTCGCCGTTGTTACACCTGTCATACTTTTCAAGCTTTTTCAGGCCGTGAGCATAGAGTTCGATAGTGTCAAGAACAGGGTAATTGGGCTTGTGCATTTGGAATACACTAAGCAGGAATTTCCATGTGGCATCTTTACCCAGATAGCAATACATCCCATCGACCAGAGTCTCAGGGTGTTTCAGCAGCTTTTCCGGACCGTACTTCCTAAGCATATCAGTGATCTTATCTTCAGCCAGTGGCAGAGTCTTGGTGTATCGTATAGCAGCAAGCACAGTGGCAAAGGCTTCCACTTTCATCATCAGGTAGTTGGCCAATTTGAACTTCAACGTGAGTTCCATCTTGTATGTTCTTTCTCTGGTGTGCACACGCTATGTGTGGCTGACAACAATTTGATTGAATATGTCCCCAACGAGACAAGGCTACCTTCCTATTCCTCCATGGCTATTTATGACTGTTTCCGCCCACGGCCATAGTCCGAGCGCAGCTGCTGTCCGAGAGTTTAGACTAGCGTATTTTCTTTTCTACTTCATTGCATCTTGGTTAACATTTAACAGTTAAATTTCACCAACACGTGGTGCTTTTCACATGTACATAGACAATGAACACTCAACAACAACAACATTCATTCAAATGGATGGGTCTTTATTATACAAATGTATAGAACATAACAGTACACACACAGAAACATACGGACACATTTAAAAATAATGTATAGCTTGGCCACTGTTAGAACACGCCCGGTCTAACGTGAAGCGTTTTGTCGCTGCACCTGATCCGGGATAGCTTCAGTCTCACACTGTACTTGGGCGGCAGCGGCTGCCAGTCTATCTACCAGATCCACACGCTGGATTTGAGTGAATATCAGGCTCATTATGTACGCTGCGTGATCAGAATACATCAAGAATATCTGCTCGGTTAGGCGGGGGCGGCTCGAATCCTCAATACATCTCAGGGGAATATGACCGTAAACCTTGACAATCTCCCACGAGAGCAACAGCTTCACTCGTCTCAGTTCAGAGTCCCCCATTCTCGTAATTGCACACAGGATGACCGTTTTTATCTCACAGTTGTCACATCGGTCACACTTCTCAAGCTTTTCCAGACCATGTGCATGGAGGTCAGTAACGCTGAAATATATCCAGCGCTTTTTGAGTATGCCAACCAGAATATTCCATGCGACGTCATCACGCAGATACCAATTCATAGCATCGACCAGTGTCTCAGGGTGTGTGAGCAGGGTGTCCGTACCGTGAACCTGAAGCATATGGGCAATCAGCTTTGTCTCGTCCAGAGTATTGTTGGCTCGTATATCGGCGAGTAGAGTGGCAAAGGCATACTTTTCTCTCATTAGGTAGTTGGACATTTTGAACTTCCGCGTCAGTTCCATCTTGTATGTTTGTTCTCCGATCTGCAGAGGGGCTTTGTGGGCAGCAGCGGTGAGTTCCTCTACCAGATCCAGACGCTGGAGTTGAGTGAATATCAAACTCATTACAAATGTTGCGTGATGAAAATACTTGGAGAATATCTGCTCGGTTAGGCGGCTGGGGGTCGAATTCTCGACACGTGTAAAGGGAATGTAACCATAGGTTTTGACAATCTCCCACGAGAGTAACAGTTTCACTCGTTTCATTTCGGCTTCACTCAGGCTCAACAGTGAAGCCAGGATCACCTTTGTTATCTTACTGTTGATACACCAGTCATACTTCTCAAGCTTTTCCAGGTCGTGCGCACGGAGATTGCTCCTTTTGAAATAAGTATTTCGTGGAGTATGCCACGCACAATGTTCCATGTGACATCGTCACCCAGATACCGATTCATCCTATCGACCAGAGTCTCGGGGCACATCAGTAGGGTTGTCGGACCGTACTTCCTAAGCATACTGGTGACCTTGTCTTCAGCCAGTGGCAGAGTCTTGCTGGCTTGTATCTCTGCGACCACAATTGCAAAGACCTTGTCATGTTTCATCAGGTAGTTGGCCAAGTGAAACTTCCGTGTCAGTTCAATCTTGAACGTCTGTTTTCCAGTCTGTAGAGGTTCTGTGTAGACAGCGGCAGTCAGTCTATCGACCAGATCCAGACGCCGAATTTGAGTGAATATCAGAATCATAACATAAGCTGTGTGGTCAGAGTACTCAGAGATTATCTGCTCGGTTAGGCGGCAGGGGCTCGAATGCTCGATACGTTCAAAAGGAATGAGACCACACTCCTTGACAATCTTCCACGAGAGCAACAGTTTCACTCGTTGCAATTCGGCTGTCTCTTCCCTTAGGTCTGACAGTGTATCCATTATCACCCCCTTTATCTTGCTGGTGTTACACCGGTCATACTTCTCAAGCTTTTCCAGACCGTGTGCATGGAGATCGGTTACACTGAAATCGATCCAGCGCCTGTGGAGTATGCCAGCCAGTATGTTCCATGTTACCTCGTCACCCAGATAGCAATTCATCCCATTGACCAGAGTCTCGGGGTGTTTCAGCAGGATGTCTGTACCATTGTTCTCAAGCATGAAGACAATCCGCTGTCTGTCATCCGGTGGCAGAGTCTTATTGGCTCGTATAATCTCAACCACTTCGTGAACAGAGTCCTTACTTCTTATTAGGTAGTTGACCATTTTGAACATCCGAGTCAGTCCCATATTGTGTGTTTGTTCTCTGGTCTGCAGAGGGTCTCTGTAGGCAATGGCGGTCAGTTCCTCTACCAGATCCAGACGCTGGATTTGATTGAATATCAGACTCATCGCATACGCTGCGTGGTCAGAGTACTTGGAGAACAGCTGCTCTGTTAGCTGGCGGGGACTCGAATCCTTGAGACGTTCGAAGGGAATGTGACCATAATCCGTGAACATCTCCCACGAGAGCAACAGTTTCACTCGTTCCAGTTCGGCATCAATAAGGTCTGAAAGTGAAGCCATGATGACCTTTTTCATCTCAAGCTTTACCAGAACGTGAGCATAGAGATATGTCTCAAGCTTTGCCAGACCGTACGTATAGATATCAATATGTACAAGAGCCTCGTAATTAGGCTTTCTCATGTGCAATATGCCAAGCAGAATATTCAATGCATCTTTGTCACCCAGATGGCGAGACATCCCATCGACCAGGGTCTCAGGATGTTTCAACAGGTTGTCAGGACCATACTTCATAAGCACTTCGGTGATGTTGTCTTTGGCCAGTGGCGGAGTCTTGTTGGCTCGTATATCCGCGACCACAGTGTCAAAGACCTTGTAGTCTTTCATCAGGAAGTTGGCCAGTTTTAACTTCAAAGTCAATTTCATATTGTATGTCGATTCTCTGGTGGGCGCAGACTCTGTGTGGGGGACAGGAATTTGATTGGGTGTATATATAGCCTCCCCAACTGTGTCCAAAAGCGGCTGTTGTCTGTGCGTGGCTGTGTGTCCGCACGCGGCTGTCCAAACTCAATAGCTACCCACAAGTATCACTTGTCCAGTCAGAGCAACAGGGTGTCACTACTTCCCAACGTTTGTTTTGAAGATGCACGCTCAACAACTGGAGAAGTACAAGCACGACATAGCCGAGAGGCATGTCAGTTTCACACGTATAGTAAATGAAATCTTGCCTTGTGTGAATCCAATAAAGATGATTCACACGGTCATCGAACACTGCCTCCAGAGCGAGAAGCGAGCTGAGAGGTTCCTGAAGGTTCTGCGAGAGACAAATCCGCTTTTGTACACCGAACTGACAACATGTGGACCACGGGGCAAGTTCGGTGAGTAGAAGGAAACATACACAAGTACAGTTCATGCACTTGGAACCCAGAATGGACCGTGATCTGTATGTCCCTTTGTGTGTTTATTACAGTCAGAGCTGAGCCACCAGCAGTGGAAATCACCGACAAGGCCCAAGCTGCACTGGGTGAAAGAATCGAGGCTCTAGGGACCATGATTATGCTACCTTCTTACACCAAGAATATCACCAATTTCTGGCCCGTACTAGATACACTCATGTCGCATGGGCAACTGCTTCCCGAAGAACACGAGGATTTCATGATTAACCGTGATGATCGCAATGCCATGATTAAGCAACTGGAATACCTGTGCACGGACGGTAGCATACCCGGAGGCAGTCAGAGGTTCATCTCGTTGGTAACGGCTTCGTATAACATGCACATTTTTGGCATTTTTGGCATGTCTATGGAAGACGTGCTTGTGTTTACATAGTCATGTTTTCCTCTACTAAGAGCAATGTCTATGTGTGTATCAGTGTGTTACAATGACATAAACAGTGACAGATACAAACTTTCTTGTATGGGTTTATTTTTACAAGGTACTTGGAAGGTATAATTAACTGCACAACAGCAACATCAATCTTCTCAGTCACGCTACACATATCCCCAACTACAGCTACAACCTATTCGTAGACCCTTAGGATTACATTGGGTTCAACGTGGCTAGGGTGCAAATACATGTCCATTCATGAGTTACATCAGACGCCAATACACATACACAACACACATACACAAAGCACATGTATGTGCCTATAACATCTTAGGCCGCTTCTTATAGTTGGAGAATACCACTCCTCCTCCTCCTCCCGCACCACAACCACCAACAGCCGCTCCACAGAAATACATGTAGCCGATCCCAGCTGAGAGTGCAGTACACTTAGCAACGAGTACAGTCACAGAGGTCCAGAGGGCCATGTCACTTGCAAATCCCGAAAGCCATCCGCCAAAAGTGACCCTGCTGGCCGTGATCTCATCATAACGCTTGCCAAACTCCTGTATGCTTCTTGTAACATTGTCCAGGTCTCCTCGCACATTAATGAGCTTCACGCTGGTGTTTATGGCCTGGAGTAACTCCATTTCGGGCATTCCCGGGATGCTGTTTTTCAATAGATCTGAGAAGGACACGGGTCCGTCCGAAATGTGCGGCCTCGAGAACGGCCTGAGCGGGGGAGACGTAATCTCTACCTCGGCAGAACCCTCCATCCATGTGACTTTCCTGTCCTGGTAGCAAATGCCACGGTGACAAGGTGCGCACACGGTCCTGCACTCACTGGGGTTCTTGACGCATCTCTGGTATCTTTCATGACGCTCAGGCTTATGACAATACTTGCCGTGACATTTAGACGGTTCGTAATACTCGCCGTCAATCAGCCACACCTTGTAGTCGGGCCAGCACGCGACTCCGTCCGTGCTCATCCTGGGCATGGGTATGATCCCCCTGACAACCTTCTTCTCAACGGTCCCGGGGATAGAGTGTACTATGAAAAGCTTTCTGTTTCTGTACAGGGCAGTGCCCACGGTCGGGAAATCTGACAGCCCGGGGTGATCCCGCATGACAGTTATGCCACTGGAGCAGCTCCCCGAACGTTTTGACACGATCTGCCTCAGACAGTTTTCCACTCCTCTGGCCATGAACTTGGTGTACATCGCGGCCTGCGTCATCTGATGGGTGACGCTCTGCATCTGAGCGTACCACATTTGATAGCTTGCCATGACCGAGAACTTGGCATTAGTGTCACGCCACGCCGCCTCTGTGTTCCTCATCATGGCGTCCCTCATCATGGCAAAGTTGCTGTTGACGATATCGTTGTTCTTCTGAATCACCTTTTCCTGCTCGTCAATTCTGCCACTGACCAGGGCTATGTTCTCGTTGAGCTTGCCGCTCACTTCGACCAGTCGACTCGACACATCGACGAGCATATTCTTAAGCGAGTCCGTTTGTTCCTCCAACTTGTCCACCTTACTGGACACGTGCCACGCTAGCCCCAAGCCTGCCGCGCCTGTCAAGAAACCGAGAAAGCGCTTGTGTCTGGCGTTGTCACGTTGGGGTCTGTCCAGCCAGGGGAAGGGCGCGTCCTCGGGCAGCTCGTACATTTTGGCCTTAGTCTCCTGCACAGCCAAGTCCTCGAGACCTTCGCTCATCATCTCTCCGGCTCTGCGGGCATCGCTGATGATCTCGTGTGCTGAATTGCAGAGCCTGCCGTAGTCCTTCCTGCAACTGCTGTCACCTCCGCATATTGCAATCAGACAGGGACGTAGAGCGCTCACGTCGTATTTGATGCAGCTCACATTCAGGTTGATGTAGTCTATGCCCGGCGTGAAGTTGGACACGAAATAGAGCGCTTCGACCGGTTTCACTATCACCCCATGGTCGGCCTCGACCATAGGTTTGTCAACCATATAACCGTCATCCACTTGGACAACGTTCACGCTGTGTGAGGTCTCCCCGGTGTTGTGTGCGGCACACACTTGGTTGACGGGAGGCACGTACTCCACTAGCGTTGTGGAATCTAGGATGCCTACCATGTAGTGGTTGCCGTCCGCAGTGGGGCTCAAGGTGTTGATGTTGACTGCGACGTGAGGTGGCCTTGTGGATGATTCGGCCCTCTTGCCAGGTTCTCCGGGGGTGCACGACTCGAGTGTGTGCAAATTGACTATGTAGATCTTATCATAGCTGGTGCTGTACATCTCGACATGGGGCTCATTGAATACGCCAAGTGCCCCGTGAGTGGCTATGAGCCCGGGACACACGATTGTGAAACTCGTGCCTATATTGTACTGGGGGTCCAGACAGTTCTTGGACCCTGAGGCAGGGTCTTTGTACTGTGTTTTGGGGATTACAATGTCAGTCAGCTTCACCACATGCAGGCCATCGGGTTCTGACTCGGCGCGTCTCACTCTCCCGTGCGACACAGGTGTCTCTCTGGATAAGCCTGCTGCTATCTGCTGCCTCTTCCAGTCCCTAAGCCTGTGTATGTCTGATGTGATACCCAGAATCGCAGGGGTGTTAGATCTGACGCCTCGCTTGAAATCTGAATCCACCGGAGCTATGGCAAACTGGTTGATGCCGAACGCAACCGCGACCAGCTCCGGAAGCCGCTTGAGCATCTCGAATGAGGTGGAGGTGACGGTGATGTTCACAATCGTGTCCCTTGCCCGGACAGTAACACTGGAGCCAGAGCAGCACTTGGTGTTTAGGTCCTCTTCACAGTTTAACACCGTATTGGTTTCCATGTCGGCCAAGGTGAGCTCGCCTATGGACCCAGCTTGCCGCTTATCTTGATGTTCGAGCTGGCTGATCTTCACCCCGCCGGTGAGAGACACTGTAACGATCACCTT
Organism: Gymnocephalus cernua; assembly: GCA_023631565.1. Lineage (NCBI taxonomy): Eukaryota > Metazoa > Chordata > Actinopteri > Perciformes > Percidae > Gymnocephalus > Gymnocephalus cernua. The sequence continues at coordinate 26,908,407 of CM042425.1, forward strand.
GTTGGCTCTGATACCTTGCCTGATCAGCGCCAAGAGGTACGGCATAAGACCCTCGGAGGACCTGTGTCCGCTCCTGGACGCCCACATATTCTGACAGTGTCCATGTCTGCTCATGTTAACCGAACCCTGGGGTGTAATGAAAGCATCAAACACACGCAGCTGCGAAAAGTCGATCTCACCCAGGATTATGTGGGAACGAGGCAACCTGAGGAAGAGTTTATACACCCCCTCTCTGAGCAGAGCCGAGGCGAGATCTGCCGCAACCCTGGTGAAATTAATTCCTTGCCATTTTCTGCGAGAGCACTCTGCTGTTCCCCAGTCAGTTGCATCCAGCATGACAGCGGTCGAATATGTTGCCACTCTCACCTTTGCTAGCGTTTTGGCAACACTACTGATGGTCTCGGGGAATTCAGAGTCTGACGAGGGGACAAGACACTCGTCGAATGGGACCTTCATGATGACCGGGCCCGCTTCAGACACGGTGTGAAATGTGGTCATGTCGAGCTCTACCGCGAGGTAGTTTGACGTGTATACGGCTCGGTCCACAGGAAGTATTGTGGCGTCGCAAGACGAGGGTATGAGAAAGTCCCTAATCTCTGTTGCAGTGGGGTTGTTTGTGGGGTCCCGATCCCTTCGACTCAAAGAGCTTGAGATCTCGCACATGGCAATTGGCGCTGAAGCAGAACTGTCTGCATTGGTTATGCCCTGCATAGGGCTTCTGGAATTACCTTCTACACAGAATGTGTTATGTTTGGACAGAAAGCAGTTGTCCCCTAGTTGCGAGTAACACGTACCAATGGACTCGGAGTCTCCGAGGCCCACATAAGAAAGCACACAGGCATAGGGTGAGTTTCGGATAGCGAGGACGTCGTCGGTGTCGGGCCACGTTCTGTTATTATGGGGCGCGTGTAACGTCCTTCTCAACAGCTTGTAGCTTGCGCACTGAGGTCCGGGTCCACAATCGGCCATGGGGTCCTTACCCAAATAATAGGCTCTGTTACGCGGCTCGGCATGTAGCCGAATTGATATCTTGTTCAACGGCGTGTCCCGGACCACGCGGTCCGAACACTTGAAGCCTCCGGGCACCATGAGACAGGACCCAATGTCCAACGCTTTCACGTATGCGCCAAGGAAGGAGCCTTCACTCTTGTACTTGGTGAGGTCGACGGTCCAGTCTTGCGAGGGCCTCCAGTGAGCGTTGATTAGCCCAGGGCAGTAGTCGGTGCACATGTCGGTCATGCGGTTGTACTCGCCCACCGCCAACGCAAAACCGCTGGCACTGCTGCCCTGACACCAGCCACCATTGCACGTGTTGACATTGATCCAAACGTAGGGAGCGTACCCATAAGGCTTGTTGTTGTCCACCGGTGAGCCCATGGAGCGCGTGAGCCGCAACAGTGCCAGTATCAGGAGCATCATGTGTGCTGCTGATTCAGTCTGGGTGGTAATGGAACAAAAACACTTGGGAACTACAAGTGTAGCCTTGGTCCAACAAGAAGGTTAGGGTAACATTATTGCGGAAATGACTACAACAGAGGATTGGTCGCAGAGACTCTTTCGTTCTCGTTGTGCTTGTATTTCATCAACGTCTGACATGTAGACGCGAGACCTATAAACTGTTTAACGGCATCACTGTGAACCTTAGCCACATCCTGGTCCGGTACAAAAAGCGCTCTACCCATGTGCGTTCTTAAGCGGTTCATGATGCGAAGAGAAGCCTTGTTTGCCAGCGAGTACGATTTGCTAATCAGGTCCACTGACATGTTCTGTATCACCCCAATCACGTTCTCATCCCTTACACTGTGGGCCAGATGTACATTGACTTGCTCCTCTGTGAATCTGTAATTGTCGGAGTCGAGGTAGGCTTTAACCTCGTGGGGCTTGAGCACTTTCATGGAGTCCAAGGTGTTCCTGTCCAATTTACACAGGGGGCAGCTGGTGCCTTCATCTTCATACTGCACATCGATTATCAAGGGGTTCTCATGCGCGTTGAGGTTCATGTACAGCATCGGGTACTGTTTTTGTATGAAGCGATTGTGCTCGCTGATCTTGTACACATCCTGGTCCTGTTGCTCCCCGGGCTCTGGGAACATGTGGAATATAGGGTCTGAGGCCATGTTCGGGGTATAGCCTCGATTAGACAAATCATGCAAGGCCACAGTTCCATCTTCTGAGGACGTGGAAGCCCCATTGCGAGGCCTGTTAGGATTACTAACAGAAAGGGCTGCTTGCATATTTCCCCGTGAAACCAGATCTCGGCCGCAGCTGACAGTGGTTAGGGTCTTACTGGAAGGCTGATCGCTTAGGTTGTCCGGGTCGCCTCTCGCCTTCTTGTACCTGCCAGCGAGGTTTCCTTGATCACTTTCATGTGGCGATGAAAGCCGCTGAGAGCACAAACCAGAAGGACACAAAGAGCAAGATGTGGAACACGAGCCACGTTCAGTCATCCTTGGCTATACGTGGAGACCTTTCCAAGGCGGTGGCTGGATTTATCGAGTGTGGTAACTTCACCGTGAGCGGAGGTCTTCTGGCCTTGTGCTGCGGATCACGTTGGGCTAGCCACTGTGTATTCCGTACGAGTTCCAAGCATCTGGTTGCCGTACTAAACAGTGAACAGTGTAAATGGTGTAAATGTGCTTCGTCTGTGCAAGATAACGAGTTTGATGGCTTTACGACTAGAGCGTACTTACAGGGGATATTTGCCGTAAACGCCTCGGACACTGTCAAGTTGTTTGAATTGATAGCCGAGCTCACGCGCACTCAAACAACAGGCAAGAGCCACGGCGTACCGTTCATCGCCACACCACCCTATTGCACAGTGGAGAACGTGAAACATATCTCTGGCCTCGCGCTCCAGAAGCTGATCGAGTTCGATAGGGAATTTGGCTGGGGCGACAATCTGGTTTTCAACACCCAACGTTCTGAATCTGGTTGTCATTAGAGTCCAAGCTCCTCACTGACAATGGCTATGACATCAAACAGTGTAACCCCACTGGTGAGCTGCTCGTCTAGGGTAGGACCTGTGTTCTGCACAAATGACCAGTGCACATTTGTGAAGGTGTCCAAGGAGGACGATAAGAGAGCCGTGGTGAACATGACCAGCATGACTCTGGTCGACTATGCCGATAGGTGCGACTACCCTGAAGGGCCTCTGAGGTCTGATCAGTCTCTCTTTGTGCCGACATTCTGCAAACAGTGTTACGGTACCAGCGACGATGACTATGCAGAAGCCTTGGCCAATATTGTTGCGTGCAAGAGCTCCACATTCCTGGTGGGGCTGTGTTGTGTATTTGGCCTTGAGCGGGACGAGGTGTATCCTGAGTCAAGGAAAGATTTCATTTTGGGGAACAACATATCGTTCTCCGGAGCGTGTCACCCCCAACCCGGTAAGGCCGTATTCCTACACAAGGTCAAGAGGAACATTGGTCGAGTCAAGTGTTACTGGCATGTTCACAGTAGGTCTGCAGAAAAAATGTTTCTGTACTGCTGTGTCGCATGTGACGGCAGTGAGTACACCAAGAGCATCTTGGAGTCAGAGATGAACATGGGCTTCAGCTTGGGCACAGTGGGAGACAACAAGAGCGGCCCTGTCACCGAAGAGTGCAGTTTAGTCACCGTGCCCATGAGACCGGGTTGCTATTGCACAACGGGGACAGGCAGGGATATAGCCTAGCTCATGACCAGGATGGGGTTTTCCACACTCAAGGACTCGGTCCTCGACGCAGGACTCGACGTGGATGAGATTAACGTCGGGGATGTTGACACCCAGACCAAAGCACATTCTGACGTGTCAAAGGAGAATTCCGAGGCACTCATAGAGACTGTAAAGTCCCTGGCTACAGCAGTGTTAGACCAGGCGACCGTGGTGCGAGCGCTCAAGGATGTGATAGAGGCCATGAAGGTTCAGACTAGCGTACTCACTCAGAGAGTGAATTTCCCCGACGATCCAGACACATTGTTCACGGTGCAAGGAGCTAAGGATTTCACCAGACGTACCGGGGTGATGACTAAACTCTGCGCCGGTATTAGACCTACTGACGAAGATGCTAACACTGGGGTGACAAATCCATCCAGAGACACTTTAGCACCTATCTCCAAGCACACGGAAGACAATATGGAGGCTGCCCAGACACAAATCGACACACTTATCAAGCTGTTGCAGCAGCCTCAACAGCAGTCTCAACAGCACCCTCAGCCTTATCAAGACTCACACACGCAGCTACAACCCCTACAGAGTTTAATGTACTTGGCTCCATTGCTCCAACAGCTCACCCAGCCCCAAGTCCAAAACCTGTGGAATCATCAGCTGCACACTGCAGCGGGAACATTCCCCCGGCCGACTCCAGCCGAGAACCAACTTCAGTACGGGACTCTGACCGACGAGCAGAGGAGGACGATAGCCACTGAGTATAACAGGGAGGAATCTGAGCGACAGGCAGCCTCACAAAAAGAGCACGAGAGGATGCTCGACTCGATCAAGGCCAGCATAAGGGACGTGATACTAGAACAACAGTGCAGCTCCACATCGGAAGAGGCCTCGTCTATTCTATCCAATGTGGACACGTTGCATAGTTTGGCCAGGGGCACCCCGTATAAGCGTGTGCGTGCAAAGGATGAGCAGGATCCCGTTGGCATCTCGCAATTAATGAAAGAACTACGCGAGCTCACAAAGCATATCTCAAACCATGGAACTAGCCATTCGGGCGAAGAGGATGGAGGCCCCGAGGTCACGATGGCGACCAGAGATGGTCAGGGGCCTGCACTCTCAACGCCTAACAACCAGCAGCCAACTGCAGAGCAGGCCAACACAGCCGTGATGAACAAACAACAGGCAGGATATGTGGTACCCTCGGGTAGAGGCAGCTCTCCCACTACTTCTACAGCCGTGGAAGAGTTCATCTCAGCGGTTGTCACAAGGGTGGTGTGAGGAGCGTGCTTGTTATGGACCTTGTGTAATGCACGTGGTGATATACATATATTTGTATGTACAGTATTAAATAAAGTCTTACAGATACAACTAAGCATCAAATGTTTCCTTATTGAGCTGTCCTTATTCATGGACAGCGTTATCGAGTGTTTATGGGTTATCAAGTGAGCCACTAATGACACATTGTAACTAGGCCGATCGCCAAGACTCCACTGCCACTCACAATGTCACACAAGTCGATCTGCTTCATGCTCAATGAAGAACACGTGAGAGTGCAACCACGGGCGAGTGCTATTGCCGGGATACACCTGGTGACCGATGAGTGCTGCGATAATGACATAGTAACATCAGGGCCAACCGGGTACAGGGGACAATGGAACAATCTGGCCTTGGGTAATCTTTACTTCAAGCACATATCTTCTGATATGATCTCCTCGACTACCAAACACAGTCCTGTAGTTGGCGACGTGTGCATCAGACTCATGGATGTCTTCAGTCGATCCGAAGAATACTCATCGATTGTCAACTTGTACAACACGTACATTTTCAACGGGAGCTCGCAAATAGCCAGGAGGTGTATAGACAGCTACACTGGCAAAAGGGAGCTGTACATACCAACAATCCCTATCCACATATTTGTCCACGAGTGGAACAAGTCGCTCAGACAGTTCCATGACATGATCGGGCAGGACAATCCGAATGACCACAGGACCGCGAAGCAGCGGCGTCTGATTGTGGTTTCCAACGTGACAGAACTCGCTCTCAAGAAAGTGCCCATCGACAGTGACCATTTGTGGTTTGTGCTACACTGTATTGTGTCAAGGCCGCGCCTGGTCAAGCAGGTCCTGCAACTAGTGGGTGCTATCTCATCGACTTCGGGCCCGGTGTACCGCACAGGCGAAGTCGAAAACGTAACAATTCCACGCGACGTGGACATGCGTGCTGGGAAATTGTACCTGATAGCAAAGTCTGTACCCGCGAGGGGAAACAATGTCACCATACTGGGAGACGACGCCGGTGTGACGTTAGGTCTGATATGGGTTTCTACCGAAGATGAACTGTACGATCACCTCAGAAACAGTGGAAACTGCTCCTATGTGCATATCGGCACAGAGTCTGGGAACACCTTCAGGTGCTCAAGATTCTGCGAGTGGCGCTACTACAACCACACGGTGTTCGAAAGGATGGTCAGAATCGGACATGAGACTGTGTCAATGTACGCTAGTTCGGGTCTTGCCGGTGACACGGGAGACTCGGCTAGACTGGTACACCCAGCTTAGCAGTCCAAGTTATTTTGTATGTATATATATATATATATATATATGTATATTAAAAAATACAATACCACATATCCCCATTCGCACACCGGCCTAGACATGTTACCCAGAAGGTGTGTACCCGATCAGGACCTGATCCTCTACCACGCGTCCCTGAACAGGACTATGGTGACCGCAAACGTTCACCCGCTGTACCTACCGCCCGTTGTGTGCTGGCTCAATGTGACCTATGTGCAAGTTCGGCGTGTCAGGATTGTGCTGTTCAACCTGGTCAAGGTTATCTCGATTGTACTGGTGTTTGTCACCCTCTTTGTGCACATGCTAAGACTATGGAACCTGTTTGTGTGGGGATTACTGGGTGCCCTGTGGTCTCTTATGGTATGCATCACACTGATCGCAGGAGCCATTGTGGCCACGCTGAGCGCGGTGAGACGACGCAGTCGCAGTGACACCAAAGCTATAGCTGATCCGATGTCGACTGTGTCCATATCCCAGAAACTCGTCATGTTCATCTTCTTCTTAGCCACATATATTTACACCTGGTTATACTACACATTATGCTGCAGCACGGAACTTGTTGTATCGCGGGTTGAATGTTCAGACAGACGAGGCCCGTGTCTGTTCCCAATTTTAAGATGGACAACGTTCGTATTCATCTGGATTAACACCGTCGGCTTTGTCAGACTGCCTCGAGCCAATTGAATACATGTCACTTTGCCAAGGGACAAGGTTGTACTTTCTCTTATTGTCCATTGTCTGTCTCTCCTATGACCTAGCACTAGGGGGTCTGCTAAAAGGAAACGTTGTCTGGCTCTCTGGATATAAGGTTATATTTCTGGTTGCTGCTGTCAGATCCTTAACGTTGTACGTGTGCCTGGAACTGAACACGCTACTCGAGAGAACCACACAGCTGCAGTGTTCGACCCTGGCTACCACGTGCAAAGGAGAGGTGCTTGCTCTGTACAGGGAGGATAGACTGTCTTCCTCTAACAGTGTCGAGGAGAGCAAGAGACCTTTTGGACATGGTGAGCAGATACACATCACACCTCTTGACCAGCACAACCCGGCTCTCGTATTCTGGTGCAGCCTCATGACATTCATGGTCCTCTACAACACTGCACATCTTGCTCTAGTTCCGCTTTCTTACACATTGCCTCTGTTATTCGGTACACCCGCTTACGTGTTGTACTGGGGAGCTATGAGAACAACCTGGATGGTGTTACGATGAAAAGTCTTACATTGTATTGTATTAAGGAAAGATGCAACCCCACTACATGGCAAAAGTAATTTGATCTACACCAGCCCACAATCGAGTCAAAGAGGAGGTGAATTTGCTACACTGGAGAAATGCCTGGATCAAGGTATTGCTGTAATCCTCTGCATACTGGTCTTATTGAACATCTGCCTCTGGTTTGCTAGACTATGTTTCCATGCCAGTTCCTTAGTTGAGTAACAACATCTTTTGGACTATGATGGATGATCTTGAAGATAACTGGTGGATGAACCTGCTCAATGTGAAGGCAGGTACACAAAAACATCAAGGCATGTGTGGACATCGACCTGACTGGTGGCTTGAAATGGAAGCTGGGCATCGCCCAATGAGCAGCAAACACGATTGTGATCAATGGTGGATAACTTTGGGGAAAGACTTTGGGGAAAGAAGAAGTGTGACTGGCGAGGCACCAGATAACCCAAACGTGACCAGCCAGCATGTGTGCGGCCCAACCACGGCCAGCCAGAGTGTGAGCGTCTCAGGGAACACTGAGACCAAGGCAGCAGCACCATTCCACATCCATTACAACACAAAAATGTCTGCTGTCAAGTCGGCAAAGCGCCACGTTGATAAAGGCCACATGAAATTGATCAAAAACACTACCAGGATCCCCTTTGACAACCCGGAGCAGGTCTCAAAGTCACTACATTGAGCCTGATGTATGTGTGTGTCATACTTGTGTACTCATATAGTTGTTACAGAAATAAAACCATTACAAAAAGACATGTTAAATTTGTACATCCTTTTATTTCATTACAAACCACACATGTTGTACACACACCAACGCTAACCTGGCCAAACAGTTTACAAAAGCCATCTGTTCATATTGAGCTGAGCGATGAATCTGTCACCCGTCTTGATTGTGCTGTTATTATAACCTTCGCAGGCTCGTACCACCTGTCCTCCTGCGAAGCCTTGCACACTTTCGACGATGCTCATTGCAAGTCCCACCACTGTCCTCAAAAACGTTTTGACACTCTCGTCCTCCACGATGGTGCCGATTGTCATTAGGTTGAGATCCTCGTTTACGGCAAGAGCGGCGGCGTGTCTAAGAGCATCTGTGATGTTGTGATAACCGGCACCGTTGGCAACCAGCGTCATCATTGATAGTATACTTTGGGGTGTGTATGGTGAAATCAGGTTAAATACGTCAAAATCATCCTCGTGCTTGATAGACTGTATCGCCTCTTCCACAGGGTCGCCACCATACTCACAATTCACTTTTCTAGTAGCCAGTAGTCCTCCCCAGATGCCATTGTTCACAGACATGTTGTAACCTTTGTCGCCGTTCACCTCGAGTTGGGCATTCACATCGTGTTGGTTGGGGAGCTGCACGGTGAAACGATCTCCCTGCGTCAAAGAGTCACGTCCCGTGTTGATCAGCTCCACTTCGTACAGGTGCGGGGTATTCAGAAAAGGTCTATGGGCAATAGTGCTGCTTGCGGCGCAGACCGCCACCTCTTTCAGGTTTCCAATCAGGTCCACGCTCAGCCCGTGTAGGGTAGGCACGTATGAATCCGTATCTTTGACAAAGTGGAACAGGCCACCGGGGAGATGGTTCTTGCCCGACTCGTAATTGTAGCACCCGTAAGGCACGTCCACAGTCCTGTTCCGACGCTCGGTAAGAGTGTGTGTGTACGTGCGGATCGGTTGGTATAGTCTCGTGGATGACATAGCTGATGCTCAATTCAACGGTTGACATTTGCTTGATTATCTTGTGCGACGCGCTAGTACAGGGAAATCTCGGTCAGCTGCAAAATAGGAACCTCTCTGCTTGACCTGGCTCTCGACAGATTGGAGCGTGTGGTACATTGGGCTGCGTCAGGACAAGCATCGCTGCTGTGACCAGTTCCACAAGGATGGGGGCTTCCTCGCTGTTGAGCCTGAGCACCCTGACTGTGAGCATGTTAAGATTTGCATCCGAGAGCACGCCAAACATCCGTGAAAACCAAGGGCACCACCTTAGCATAATGTACGAAATGAGATCGTCTTGTGCACTGGCCCGGGGTGGCCCATGATCGAGGTCCGGCTCGCTAGACCTTTGGCTGTTGATCATCAGCTGCACCCGGTTGGGCTTCTTCTCATACCCCTCGGTGAGTTCCGTTAGAGACCTGGACGAGGTGAGGCATATCAACTCCTCAAGCGTTAGCTCGTGCCACGCAGCTGCCCAGCTCATCTTTCTGTGTTTTGTTCTGGTGTTCAGTGAGGCAGTGAGTTCATGTGACACAATGATGCATCTTGGGTGTTGGTGTCTACTAGGTGCATCACAATGAATAGTTCATCTCCACCCGCTTGCGATAAGCCACCAGTCTAGGATCGTAAAAGGCCACGATGCCTACATTCTCTGCAAAGTTACAGTTTGTCATTTGGAGATTACCTCTTTTGACCACCCTAGTCAGTACAACGTACACTGAGGGCTTTATTGGTGACATGGCGAAATACCTGGGTGGGTGGTAGAGCACCTGCCCGTGCACGGTGCAACCTTGACAATCGTAGGTGTTCATGGCCAAGAGACAGGCCAGGGGGTGCGTGGTCACTGTCCAGTTCATGCACTGCCATTCGGAAGGAGCCACCTTGTACAGGGTCCCGGTGCGAGCCCCTCTCACGTAGAAGTCGTTCACCCGACTCCCTCGCTTCAAACGAATGTCTTCCACTACACCTTCCGAGTCGAGCATGGACTGGGACTGCTTCTGTGGTGCACCTTGCACACACAGCAAGCCGGCGTAGGAGGCCGACGTCTTCTTGTCTGCAACCTGTATGCCGTTTAAGTCCATGTGCCAGATCATGCGAACCTTGCAACCTACCCAGAGCCTGTCCACCCTCAGATAATCCCTCTCTGTGGAGCGGATCCCTTTGCGATATTTGGGCACCGAAAACAGCTTGGGTAGCGTCTGAGCGGCCTGCTTTAGCACCTCGTACCAGGCGCTCGGTCCTTTGGTGGAGGACGTGCTGGTCTGAGCCACTTTCAGAAACTTTTCCCGGGCCTTTGAGCGCACCGTGTTCATGTAGGCCGCGGTGTACGTGATCTGCTGTTCATCCTGGTGAAAGATCCGCAGCTTCTCGGGTTCGTACGCCGGGTCCATCACATCGCGCTCACTTACAGACACCTGGCTCTGGAAAATGCACCGAGACTCCTTCGTGACCGTGTTGAACTGAAGGTACGTAACGGCTTCCGCGTAACCCGGGTCCTTGAACTGTCTCCTGTTGACAAAGAGCGGAGTCGAAGAAGAGAGAAGCCTTTCGAAGCGATCGGTGGCCCAGATGCGCGTGGTCGAGCCCACCGGCTGCAATTGCGAGACGCTGCCCGAAAAGATTACCATTGGACCCTTGCCGGTTCCGTAGAAGAGAGCCAGGCAGCCCAACATCCTTTCCAGCAGCTCCACATTCATCAGACCATACTCGTCCACGATCAGCACGTTCGCCCCGAGGAATGGCGGAGTGTCCGCCATGTTCTCAGATACTCTCAGCTGCTCAAACATTTTACTGCACACGGCACAAGACTCCGGCCTCAGGTGTCTACATGAGTGTCCGAGGATGGCATTGTTCCGCTTCTGAGGCAACTCGGATATATAAAGTGTATTGAAACGATACACCACTGTCCCATGGACCTTATTGTACTTCTGCATGAAGTCTGTGAGCGAAAGCTTGTCGTCCAAAAGTTCCTTGGTGAATCCCATCATCTTGTGGAACGTGTAGACTCGTTCCAAGGACCCACATTCCATCAGAGTACCTGCTGCCTTATTGGTCATGGCGCTCACAGCCACGCTGATGTTCAAACTCCTGAGCTTCTTCACGAGCAGTGATATAGCATATGACTTGCCACAGCCGGCGTCTCCGCTCAGCAATGCCACTTTCATACTCTCGCATCGGGACATATGCAGCATAACCATTTTCCTCACCCATTGTTCCTGGCAGTACCTAGACATGGCCAAGAGTGCTTTTGTTCTCAGGTCATCGTCCTCTTCGACACGTCGTCTCTTGCTCTGAGAGCCTGACACCGGCGGAGCACCTCCGAGTCCCTCCGCGTGCACATTCATGTCTGTATGTTTGTCCATAGGTATCTGTCTGACTATATATACACACTCCTTATTCTCCTCACATCCCTCTTCTTTGACAGCGCTACAGAGTGGCTGAATCGCTTGGCCAAGGTGAATCAAACAGCACCCGCTTTACAAGAGGCCCTTGCACCTCATGTGACGCTGATCCTTTAAGGGGGAAATACTCCTGGGTGGTAATCCGACTAACCGACCTGGATTCTTTACCCTGTCCCTGCAGACGTCGATGTTTCATGAATGCAGACAGGGACTGCTCCAACCTAAGTGGGTCTTCACGTGAGACTCTTTCAACCTCTGCACTTGTCGCCGCACAGCCAATATGAGGGGGGACTTCGACGCCTTCCAGTATGGAGCGCAAGACTGTGTTCCTGACAGAATGGGAGCCTCCTTGACATTCGCTCTGATCAGCACTCAAGCCTGCTGTGAGAGGTACATACACGAGTCCTTGTGCCTTCCGCACACTCTGAGCCCTCTCGTGCACACGTACAAACACATCGTAGGCCCTTGACACCGTGTCTCTGAACAGTGTCACGTACGAGGTGTACATGCTCTTGCTCGTGCACAGAGCCGTGGTCGTTACACCCCCCTTCCCCGTGCTGTTTAAAACATTCAGGAGCCCAGCTATCACTTCGATCAGCGGAGCGTGCGCCCCGTACTCAAACAACATCCAGGCAAAGTCCTCCGTGTCCACCCTGTCCATAGACTTGTATTTGTTGCCATGCACATGCGCTCTACATAGACCAAAGTGTCTCCCATACCACTCAGGGTCCTGTTGAGCTAGCATGATGTTTATATTCTCTAACAGCAGGCTGAACCCCGTTGCCAGCTTATCACCTACTCTCATTTCAAACAGCTTCTGTAACACTCCGACCGGAGTGATAGACTGACCGGGTTTGAACATGCGATCTTCGGGTAGTGACACGGCCAGGTAATGTCTCCCTACCCAGTCTAAATGGGGATGCAAGACTTCAGTCGTGTGCGTTTCGCCGAGCGAGCTGTGATTCTCGACGGCTTTGGTCTGGGTCTGTGACAGTTTGATCCGCAAGCATTCTCTCTCTTCACAGGCCTCGTGGAAATCCCCTCTCATATTCTCCAGTTCCCTTTTACACAGCTCGAGTTCATATACCGTATGCCTTAGAGCATCGCTCTGCTTGGTAACAGCCTGGGCTGTGGCGTGAGCAGTGTCTCCTGAGCCTCCTTGTCTGGCAACATTTTGTTCTTTGTCTGTCGACAAGCGTGCTGAAAACAAGGCTGTCCTGTTGCGAAGAGCCTCGACCCTGTGTTTGCGCTCGATATTCAGTGAGCTATTGAGTTCCAGGATTTCACGTTTCAGGTTTGCTATCATCTTCATGTGAGATGGGTCGTCACACTGCCCAGACGACTCGTCTCGTGTTCTCTTTCTACACAGAGATGATGCACTGCTGCGTGTCAGAGGCATGATCCCCAATAGACTATACACTTATTGACAGTACCAGGTTACGGCAACTTGACTTTTGACAATAAAAACATCACACACACACAGTATTGTAAAGTTTGAAAAATCCTTTATTCAGGTTCATAAACAGCAAAGGGTTTGGTGTTGTTAGCATTTATCATGACCAACATCGGACATGGCAATTTCTACAGTTAGTTGTGAACACCTTTGAGCAAGGAGCACAGTCGAGCCTTCTTTCGAATCTCTTTAGGTAGTTTGATGGATATATCATATGTGTCATCACTTTGCAGAGCCTGGCCGAGTTGATCTACAGGGATCCAGGTGTCGGTGCTGTTTGATTTGAGTAGAGTGTAGCGACCCTCTAGCGCTTGTGAGCTGAACCGACCGTCATCCTTCAATGACTCCCTTATGGTCTTCCTGGGATTCACCACCACTAATCAACGTGTAGGGGTCATGGCTGTCCGTCGAACATTAAGCACATGAACACCTTCAGCTCCTCCCCGTACGCATAGCAGTACACCGACAACTTTGTTGGGAACCGTTATGTGTCTCACGGGGTACGTTGCTTGGGGAGTAGACGTATTTTTCAGAATGATGATGTCTCTGTCACACATAAGGTTACAAGGGAAGTTGTCAGGCACCCACGCTTGATCGGGATATCTTAAAATCAGCATAGTGTGTGCAGTCATCCCGTACACTGTCGAAAAGAAAGGACACTTGTTCAGAGCAGTCTTGATGGTGTCCAGGTCCGTGCAGCAGCACTGTACCTCGTATGGTGTAGTCACATGGCGTACTTCGTACCCAAATGAGTGATGTGTCTGATTAGGAGAGGGGGAAGAAGACGCAGCTGCATATACATTGGCAGTGTGTGGTGGAGAGCGTGAGCTTGAGCGGGAACCAATGTGTGAAAAGACAGACATTGGTGGGTCCTTTCAGCTATAGTACAAGCTGCAATGTGTGTGTGTGTGTGTGTGTGTGTGTGTGTGCCACTTTATACCCGCTCACTCAACTCCAACCTGTCCGACACAAGGTTGCGAACTCTTCTAGGACTTTACGGTTCATATTTGCTATCATCTTGGTGTGACAACAGTCATCACACTGCCCAGACGATTAGTCTTGAGTTCTCCTTCTACACAGAGATGAAGCACAGCAGCGTGTCAAAGTCGTGATCCCAAAAACACTTATCCGTTTCTTATTGACACCACCGGGTTACAGCAACTTGACACTTGACAATAACAAAAAAAGCACACACACAGTTTGCTAATGTTTGAAAAGCCTTTTTTCAGGTTCATAAACAGCAGAAGGTTTGGTGTTGTTAGCATTGATCATGACCAACACCGGACAAGGCAATCTCTACAGTTAGTTGGGAACACCTTTGAGCGAGGAGCGTAGTTTAGATTTCCTCCAAAGAGGTCCAGGTATCTTGAGGCATATATCATACTTGACATCACGTTCCAGAGCCTGGCCGAGTTGATCCACAGGGATCAAGAGGGGGTAGTCAGGTGGTGTGAGATGAGTGTACCGACCAGCCAGTACTTGTGAGCTAAACCGACCGTCGTCCTTCAGTGACTCCCTTATGGTCTTCTTGGGGTCCACCACCAGTAATAACACTTTAGGGGTCAGGGATGACCGTTTAACATTGAGTAGACGAACAGGGACATATCCTTGTAGGCCTCGGTTGGTAGATATGTCTATCTGCACAACGAAGTCCTCATTGGGAGCCCCTATGTGTCTCACGGGGTACTGTGGTTGGGCAGTAGACATAAAGTTCACCTTAATGATGTCACCCTCACGCATAAGGTTACAAGGAAAGTTGTCAGGCACCCAACAGTACCCACTTGTCGAAATCCGCATGGGACTCTTCCTGTGCACTGTGGCAAAGAAAGGACACTTGTCCAGAGCAGTCTTGATGGTGTCCAGGTCCGTGCAGCAGCACCGCACCAGACAGTCTCCAAGCCAGCCTTTTATGCTGTAGTCAAACAAGCCATGTGTCTGGTTAGAAGAGGACACAAAGCACTTATCTGCCCGTACATTGGCAATGCACGGTGGAGACTGTGAGCATGAGCGATAGCCAAGGCGTGAATGGGTAAACTTTGCCATGTTGACTCCTTCCAGCCACATTGCAAGCTGCAAAGGCGTGTGTGTGTTTTTGTGTGTACCGTTGAGTACTCATTCACTCACCATCAAACTGTCCATGACACACAGTGAACACGCAGCCAATATATATATATATATATATATATCAAGGAGTCCGACCGAGTCTGTGTGTGTCCGAGCACAGCTACACTAGATATTGTGATAGCTCACGCTTGGTTAGATGCATGCTACACATACAGCGTTATCCAGCTCTCACTCATTACATGACAAAGGAAGGGGAAGGATCACAACACCTCGTAAAGAATACTTGTGGTCTCTGTCCATTCCGAATCATGAACAAAGCTATACCATTCGTGGAATTCTTCCCTAATATCTACCCTGAGTGCAGAGCTGTCAACCTTGAGCTCGAGCCTACTCTGGTTGGGGTGATGATCAAATCTGTGATGTTTCACAAGGTCGAAGAGGCGCTCTCATTCTCAAGTACGACCGAGTCCAAGGGTGCTTTGTCCGCGCACCGGCCATATTCTCCTCCTCGGTGGAGTACTATCTCAACCGGCGAACCGAGTTCAAGAGGAAACTCAAGGACTCCAAGATTGGCGAGGCCGAGCGGGTCTACTGCAAGACATTGGAGGGAGAGTGTAAAGTTCTGGCCAACTCCTTTTACGGTACGGCTCCTGATCCCTGTGGACCTCTCATATCCGGCCATGGTAGGCAACAGATTGCCGTGGTAAACAGCTGCGTGTCTACCTTTTACAAGCACCGTTGCCCCGTTGTTTATGGAGACACCGACAGTGTGATGGTCTCAGTTGGACACGGACCAGGGGACGAGGCTGAGAGCCAGGTAGCTGACGTTGACATCACAGGAGATGAAGACACACTCGCTCGAACGCCTGAGCATGAACTCCTCAAGACCTTTGCCGGAAAGGCCCGTGCGGCTTTGGGTGACAAGTTTAAGCGAGCTGGCGAGCAGGTGCCTGCCTTTCTGGACTATGTCCACACTGCATTGGTGGAGGACACTCTCACGAGGTTGTACGTGATAGGCAGCGGTAACAAGCACCAAAAGCTAGTCAGAGACCCCAAAGGCACATTCACCAAGGAAGGCTACCCTGTATACGTGACTACACTCCCTGGCTCTGAAGAATGTTTGGACGTCACTGGACCCTTTGTCAAAGACAGGCGAGTCAAACTAGAATATGAAAACAGTTGCTCCATATACTGCCACGTTGCCAAGAAGACCTACGTGGCTCTCACGCATAACCTCGACGACAAGGGCGATCTCTCATCCATCTCAGTTAAGGTCCGGGGATTGTCAGCCTTCAAGAGTGTGCGCTCACCTTGCGACTCTGCTGTCACGGAGACCTTCATAGCGTGTGTAATCAGGGGAGACTGTGTTAGGCTTGAAACGGACCAAGTGTCATGTTTCTCTACCTGCCCCTGGCACAAGCTCAATCCGGGAGACGTCATCTTGTACACTGATCGGGAACCCAGCCTGGATGACCTCGGCCGGTGGTCAGAGCTACATCGTGCTAGCTCATTTCTCACAGAGTACAGAGTCACAGCCGTTGTAACGCTGCAGCTGGACTCAGGTTTCTCTGCGGTCTCCACGACACTCGTCCCCATGCATGCAAACGAGTGTGGCTCGTTGGGAGGCCTTACAGTGCGAATGCTGTACAAAGACGGGTATTGCATGAACCACATATTCTCGAGCAAACAAGGCATACTCCGAGACCTGCTAATGTGCAAAGCAGCTGAACTCATTGCATCAAAGATGGGAGCCGGGTTCTTTCCTTGGAGCAGTCTCATCAAATCGTCAAAGAACAAGAACTTTAAGCCAGTAACCCTGGACCGCCTAAAAGTGTCCAATTCCAGCGTGAAAACCTCGTACATGGAAATTGTAAAGGTCTGGCTAAAGCGCATCACAGGACTCTCTGTGAAGCCCGTCGAGGTCATCGAGTATCACAAGTGCAACCCGTGTGAGGCCGCTTTCTACAGATACCCGTTGAACCTCCAGGCTAACACAGGGTGTATCACGGCCATGTTCGGCGGCTCGCTACTTTGCGAGGCCAAGTGTTCCAAATCCAGCAACATCTCTGACACGGAGCAGGACTGTGAGAGCAAATCAGAGCACCACGTGCTGAACAAGGGTAAGGAACGACACCGGCTCGCTCCCTCATCTCACGCAGAACTCATATCCCACCCGTACCAGCCCCTCAACAAATGTTACGGCAACTCTAGGGTCTTGATAGCTCACTGCGCAGACCGCACGTTGGTCAATCGTTCAGGCAAGCTCGTGGCTCACTGCATCATAGACTACTGCCTGCCCCGCTACATGTACAGTCCCGCCTTGGGGCCCGGTAGCCTGAATATCTGTGAAGAGCACCTGCTTGTGTCGATCGCCTCTGTCAGACAGAGGTTGCACAGGGCAACCATGGCTTTCAACACGCTGATGAACAACTGCCCCGAACACATGATACCCTTGCAGGGAACTCGTGATTTGTCACATCTAAGGACAAACAGGGAGACCGTGACTCGTCTACCGGGTGAAAAACTCGAGGCCTGTCTCAAGGTGATCACAGAGGACATGTCACTAATGCCCCACATTGTCTACAAGAACCTCAGCGCTCTGCTCGGGAATAAACTTGCCAAAGCCATATCTCAAGGCACAGTGTCCGTGCGAGATGTGCAGGACTCGTCTCTACCCTGTTCAGACGCATCTATATCGCTCTCGCTGCCCATGGTCATACTCGCAGACGCCGACATTGTTACCACCACTGGTAGGCTTTCCATAGCCAGAAGTGAGGTATGCGAGAGGACTTTAGTTGATCTGGCTGGTGTTCTGTACCAGACCATGATCGTGGCGCAGATACACACTCCAGACTTGTTCAGCTCAGCAACCGCAATGTACCCAGAGTTCATTCTTTGTATCATGCCCTATTCATGTGCGGACAAACACCTCATGCAAACTTGGATCGAGGCCTTCAATAGGAAAAGGTGGATCAAACCCAAGCCAGTCAAGCTCGGCAAAAGGAAGCGACCCGTTGACGACTGCAGGGAGGTCACATATCATTGCACGGGCTGCAAAAACTTCTACATGGACCTGCATGCCAACAGCATTCCAGGTCACAAACTCCTACAACTGGTATACGGACAGGACAAGAAGCGGAAGATAGGACAGTGTGTCAGCGAAACACCGTGGCACTCTTGATCTTTGCTCTCCACGTGGTGAGCCCAATGCTTCAACGTGTATCAGATCCAAAAGCGCTGTGTACAAACGTCTCGTACGCTCCTCACAACCCAGACCAAACACAGTCAAGATGTCTTTCAGTCAAAATGAGTACATTTTAGCCCACACCGTGACCAATGCCAGTAAGCCCCATCAGCCTGTCATTTTAAAAGTGGACCTGCGTGGCCTCATATCCGTCGGTGAGTGCAGCACTCTGTTTGTGGTCGACAAGATGAACCTTAAGGCGTACAAACAAGGCACCTTGGAAAGAATACCAGTGAAGTTTGCAATCGTGAACGACACCGACAAAAGGATCCTGACCAACGATCCGGGCAAGCTTTCCTCCAAGTGGAATGTCAACATTGACTGTGGATCTCGTATCAAGATAGCAGGCACCGACACTGAACCTTTCAATCGTACCCTACCTGTGTACGATGAAGAAAACCGGCAGGCTCTCGTCAATGTGTTGACCTTCATGATGTCTGCAAGCCTTTGGGCCTCAGACAAAGCGCAAGGCGCTTTCGATACCCTCGTCGAGTCTACCCGAGGAGAGTATGAATTCATGTGCCAACGGTGTTTGCAGGTGGGCATTGCCTGCATAAAAAGGAAAACCCCAAGTGACCTGCCAGCATTCTCGTTCCCCTCGTATCTAGACGGCTATGTGTGCATACCTTCCCAACAAGCCTTGGCTGACAAAGACTACGACGCTCTCCGAAATCTCCTAACTCTCTTGAGAGCCGCTTCCATTGACAACCTTGACATTGTAACACAAATCAGTGACGAGATATCCACCGGCCCAGCCATTGAAGAGCCTCAGTGTGCACATGTCCATCAAAGACAAGGCCACAAGAGGACCATAGAAATCCCATACACGGTGATGAGATACATCAGCACCCTGTACCAAACCATGAGCGAGTATGCGGACACCTTTGCTATAGTGGACCGTAATAGGCCCTACATCAAAGTCTTGATCGATAGCCCTGCTGAGAACATAGGTGAAGTCACAGGCTCTGTGTCCCTAACCAAAATCTACGGATCAACTCTCCTCGCCATTTACAACAAACTCATTCATGGCCTGCTCAATCCCCAGGTGTGTGAGGAACAGGAACCCGACCACGTGGTCAACATCACACAGTTGAGCACCGACGTGTTGATCAGGAGAACACAGTTGACTTTTGTGTTGAATAATCATATGTCATTGAAGGATTGGTCTCACTTCTACTATGGGTGACATGTGAAAGCCGAATACAGTAAAAATAAAGAGAAACAATGGAATAAACAAATGATCATTCACTGTCTTTACTGGGTGGCATGTGCAAGCTGTGTGCATGTAAATAAAAACAATACAAACAAACTATGAAGATATATGATTAATTGATTTGGATTATAACAGAGTGGTATTTGACAATCATTAGCCAGGGTATTCCACAACACATCTAAGGTGTTCTAAGAACAAACTGTAGCTTTGTAGTTGGTACCATTGCGTGGTCCTGTCTGACAATATTGCCTGAGGGGACGTGTGTGTGTGTGTGTGTGTGTGTGTGTGTGTGTGTGTGTGTGTGTGTGTGTGTGTGTGTGTGTGTGTGTTTGTGTGTGTGTGAAAACTGAATAGATCAACGTGATTGACAGCATAGCACGATACTTGCATTCCAATATAGATTCACAAGAAAACAACCTACCTTCACTGACAGAGGCCAGCTTTTTGCCTATTACAACATTCTGCAACAGTTGACACTACAGATTCTCTTGTCTGTCTAATTAATTCTAAATGAAAATGTAAAAGACTTTTTTTATTGTACTGAATCTTCTTCTACTCTGTTCCTTCTTTCCTTCATTCGTCTCTTTGTGGTTTTGCCGCCGTCTCGCTCTGCTGTTTGAATTTAACGTGGAGGAGTACAGTCTCTCCTCTCATATCTGTATTCTGGAAATGAGTCAGGCAGGTTGCTCAAGCTATGATTGTTGGCAGTTGAGTCAAATTAATAAATAGCTTGTCCGCACAGCGACATCAATAAATACAGATATATTACGTTTCATAGATAAAAGAACAAATTTGGTGAACCCATATGTTTTAGACAGTATGATAGTATGCAGTTTCACAAACTACAAGAGGGGCATAGTGACATTTGAGAATAATTGGCTGCAACACACACAAGTGACATTACAAATGAGCAGTAAACACTGAGCCTGTTATGTTGACAACCATTCATTTATTCAGACACTATTGTGTAATGTGTACAATTATTTAAGACTCAGGAAATCAGTTTGGGGAATAATAAATTGAATTTATATAGCGCTTTTCATAGACTCAAAGTCGCTTTGAAGGGAAGGGGTACATTGAATTTCAGACACTGAGCCCAGATATCTCCGATGTCTCAGCTAAGTCATTAGCCAAGATAGCTATGATTTACATGCTCTGTGAGTACATTCTATAGCGGGGTACAACTACATAGCACCGGTTGCAGGAATCACATGCAGTTTGCAGGGACTGGCAGTCTTACACATAGATATGGTCGGATGCACAGCCGGGCTCAGATAGAGACTGTGGGAATCATGTCATCGTAGTGAGACTGTGGTCGGATAACCTTGCATCACTTTGTCTTTCAGTGTAATCATACCAAAGCTGTCATGTTATAAAAGTGAGGTTTTAGTTGGATAACTGTGCAAACCCCATGTCTTTCAGTGTAATCGCACCGAAGCTGTCTACTCTCCCTAACACCCAACTACCACAGAATCGGCGGGTTCCCACCATAGCCTCACAGCACACTGGTACATTATAAAGGTAAGACTGTGACCTTCCCTGTCTTGTCTCTGTGTAACATGTTTAACAGTTCTCTCCAACTATAGTAATAAGTAGGCTTGTAACTACCCACAGAACCTTGAAAGTCAACAAAGGTGCCGACTTGGTACTCATCCATGCAAACCTCAGGCACACCAAGATCCGGAGACAGTTTTATATTGAAATAATAAACGGGTTCCATAGGATGCCGCTCGTGTCGTAAACGATCAGAGCTGTACATCTGAGCAATGGCGGCCGACTGGTTGAAAAGAATGCAGAGGATACACCGACACGGCTCGATCCTCTGAACCTTCCCGGTTTTGTTTCTGTTGGAGACAAAGTATTCGTACGATTGCGGTGAAATCAACGACGTGAGCGGCTGAGGATTGTACAGAGGGTTCAAAAGCATGCCCTTGCAAGAGTTCCCGTTGGGACACAAGGGTAGTTGCTGGTCGTTCAGCATGTTACAGAGCAGTTTTCTGTCGTACATGTTGCGAGCAAGAGCCCTTCCTGGTATTGCGCGTTCTGCAAACGAAGCTAGTAGAGGGTGTGGATTCTTGGCCAATAGCTGCATAACGGTGAGTGCCCCCGTGCAGCTCACGCACATAGGATTTCTTGCGCAACTGGACGTACATGTGCACACTTGAGGGGCATAACACTCAGGAAAAAGGGTTCTGATGTCCGTTGGGGACAAGTGTCTAGTCTTTGCCACCTTGTCGAAGACCCGCGATCGCATAGCATCCCTATAGCCGGCAATTGTTTCCTCTGCATTCACTAGGGAGGTATTGGTCTCTGTGTCGCCAACCGAATCATCACCATCATCTGCCAACCTGTAAAGGGTACGAATCTCACGCCTGGATCTTCGATTCAAGTCCCTTGAACATTTGAAACACTGAGTGATCTGGTTTTGCCGCCGTTCAGAGGAACAGCTAGTGCACATCCAGTCGCAGCAGACTTTCTCCCTCACGCCATCGAAGCATGCACAGACTGTGCAGATGAACCCGGCCAGAGTCGGACACTGTGTGAAGTGAGGCGTGCTCAAGTGCCAGTTTGGATTGTTCTTGAAGCAAGTGTAACACACTCGGACATTACATTCACAATGAAGTTTAATCCCTGCCCTGTGCTTGTCTTTGCTGCTTTTAACCAAGGTTACAAGGCACACAAAACACTTTGCACTGGATGGATTGGGATGTTTGTTGCTTGCGATAATTCCAGGGTTTCTGTACGTGACAGTTGACACCCTTCTGTAGAGGTTTGTAGCTTTCCGGACCGCTCCCACCAGGGTTTCTCGGCGTTTACTGTCGCAATCTCTCAGCAGACCCTCGGGAACTAGGCCGGTGAAAGCTGTGTTGTTCTCAATGGATCCTGCCGTTTTGTGCTGCCAGCTGTTCAAAGCACTAACGCTGGACCCTGTGCCGGCGATAGGGGACATGTTGTACATTCCCGGAGCCGAGGGTTTCAAGTTGAGTGATCTCACGGAAGAGCTAGTGAAGCCTTGCAAAGCTCACATATACAGTTTCCGACACGCTGTGAGAACATTGGGTCAGCACGCATTGAAGAATAGTCGTTGCCTGTGTGAGTCTGTGTCTTGTTCAAAGCCGAGGAAGGACAGCTTGGACCAACAGAGTGCCACCCCTTTTGTACCTAATGCCACGGGGAAAGCTAGCACGTTACGGGGCTGGAGGGGAGGCGCCACAGGCAGAGGGTCTGGATCTAGCGGGACCCTGTGGGCCTACGAATCTGTGTGCTTGCAGCATACAGATGGCTGATGCAACATCGCAGCATCCAATACCCAAAGTGCTGTAGCGCCGTGGTCTTGTGTCAACTTGTAAAGTCACAAAGTCTCCCTCAGGGTTTGTACGTCTACAGGACCCGCCCACGTCACTTTGGCTGCACACTGGACAGGCCCTTGACTGTTGTGGAACAATTCAACTTTGATGGTCACCCGAAGCGGTTCAGCAGAGGGGAAGGGCTACCCAGTGCAATTGCCATAGATATGTTCCCAGGCAGTGAGAATCTAAGTGCCCTGTACGTGATCAACAGGAGTCTCGCCATTTCCCCGCGGGAGTACGGGAACAGAATGTATGGAGAGGCAAGAGCCTTGGATCTCGTCACGTGCTACTCTACGCCAACCGAGATTGCGTGTGCGCATCACGAGGTAGCCCTGCGGACAGAGCGAATGTGTGTCATAGATTTACGGTGGAAGGGATTTGAGACCAAGAGTGCATGCATCAATGCAATCCCCAAAGTGCGGGGATTGCAAGCTGTGGTGTGGTCAAACCACAGCCACAACGTTCAGGCCATTGAGTGTAACGTTTTAATGTGGCTCTTTGGCCACTTAAATGAACTGCCAAATGAGGTGCAGATGTTCGATCACAGACACGAACTACACGGAGTTAAATATATTCTCATGGACATGGACAAGTGTCACGTGGACCTTCCCGAGCCTCCTAGTAGGACTGAATCTTTCTTCATGCACACGTCCTTTACGGGAGACTTGGATTTGGCCGCTAGCACCATTGGCCGGGTGCCAGAACATCTGAGTAGGATGGGCTCTCCGAGTACGGACTCAACAGCGTTTATTTTCTGGTATTCCCTACCCGGTCTGGGATGCTACCAACCGACGCCGTTTAGTTGCGGGGCCAGACACGGGCGTACGACAGGTTTCACTGCTGGCCTCAAGGCTTCCTTGTTAGAGTGGGCTCTCAAGCAAGATGGAAGCAGTTGCCTGGCAATTGCCGTGCAGCATACGCTGTACTATCACGCCAGAGACATGAAATACAAACTGATGATATGCCATACTGTCAGGGACACTGATACATCTCTGCAATTGTTCAGACTTTGATGGTACAACTCAACACATTTTCACATGATATGTACAGAGCTATGGTCCACATAAGTAAAATGAAACTCATCAGACTTGGTCAGCGTGCTGGTATAATTGTCACAATAATTGTTTTGACCACTAATCGCTATCTCACATCTTTTCTTTTTGTATAGTGTGCAATGGAGTCCCGGGATGAAGTGGCTAAGTGGAAGACTATCGCTGCAGCTGTCTATCATGGAGCCCTCGAAGGATGTGACCGTGATAAACTGTTTCCCTGCACGGATGACATCATACAATACCTGTACATGTACCAGAACAAAAAACTGAGCACATGTTTGGACACAGACTTCTACTACCACCCAGAGAAGCTACTGCATGGTCCCCTGAGTCTCATTAATTTCTTCGCTGACCACAATGGGTCTTGCATACTGTGCTGGAACATAACAATGACAGCAAATGATGGTAATTTTAGGGCTGAGGCCAGCGCCCGAAGGACGACTCCAATCAGTGTCTGGGCACGCTTGGAGCACTTGGCTGTTATCCACACACCTTACTTTGTGATGCTGTTTGCGGAACTCGCGCAGAGCAAACGATACATGTTTCACAAGACTGCAGTTGCCAGAAGCAGGATTGCCAGCTATGTGTTTGGACATCTCCAAAAGGACAGCAGCAGATTTGACCAAGGAGACACCCCGGACAGATTCCTACAGCTATGGTGGAGAATTCAGGACAAGCGAAGTTCCAGGACACTGATAGTGTCAATCCCTTGGTATCTCGAGTTGCAAACTAATGGTGATGACAACAGATGGAACATAAGGAGTGACATGTTTGTTGGCAGGAAACCTGAACCGCTGTACACATTCCTGAAGAAACAGTGCCTATGTCACGAACTAAGTCACACTGCCGCACACTCTGCCGATGTAGCTGTGACAACAAAGATGACCATGCTGCCCAGGGGACACGTGTCTACGTTTTCGTTGAGGGTGATGGTCCCCAGGCGACACATTGAAGATATTTTACATTCTGCTGCAAAGGCTTACGAAGACAGACAAGTTACGTGTGGGGCCTGGAGCCGCGCAGCCCAGAGGATGGATTCGGAACACATGGCATGCAGCGCAATGCTGGCACCCAGGCTCGATTGTCTGGTACTTGAGGCTGCAGATGAGGTGAATAAGGACAAAGCTGTGATGATGCACGTGGTAACGACTCTGGATTGTCAATGGCAGACCTTGGATTCTCGGATGGCAAGCGCGCAAGTCAAGTCCTTGAGCCGGGACCAGCTGGCTTCACACATCAACAAGGTCCTCCTAGGGGTAATGGGCTCTCTCAGAGACATGTGTCTGGCAAACAAGAGACCTCCCAGACACGTGTATGCAAAGCACAACCTCGCCACAGCGTTTTTTGTACACTGTGAGTCTGGAGACGTGCTATGTCTATTGCCATTTCTCTCACTGACCAGGATGTGCAGATCTTCAAATGATGAGCAAGACGAAACACATTTCCGCAAAGCGTGCGCTACTCTGGCAATGTATATATTGCACTCACACGAGGTGAGTGTCAATGTCCCCGGGAAAAAAGAGATGCTTGAGGACTGGTGGACATGTGAAGAGCCTTACCTGGGAGCTGGTTCAGCAGAGAGTCTAAACCCGCGAGACAAGGTTTTGCTAGACACTTGGACGTTTTGCCGGACCGGGCTGGTTAGCCACGATAAATGGGCTACACTGAGACCAGATACGGCCGGATGTAGGGACATGAGCGTGGTCGATGTGCCTGACGTGTGGTTGGGTGAGGATTCAAGATCACACGAAGCTCTTCAGGGTAAGCTCTTGGCTCTGGGATTCAAGCAACCCTCAAGTGTCAGCATTATAGAGTTGCTGAAGGAATGTGAAGCGTCCGTGTTTCGTGACAGTGAGGGATTCACTATGCCTAACCCTGAGGTCCACCAGAGACTGGTGAGTGCTGTGACAGCCACCACACAGAGCAGCACATGCGTGAAGGGTGGTACACATGTACACAAGGACAAACAATGCAAAGATAGACCGGTTTCTCACGTGGCCGAAAGGAGGCACCATGTAACACCTGGGATCGTTGTCAGAACATTGGGCTATCAGTGCAGACGAGTCAGCAATGAGCACAGGGGCTCCTCATCAGATATCTCCACGGTGTCAGAGAGCCCCCCACAATTGGGGTCAGAGAGTCTCCCTGAAACGCCCACCTGTACTGGTAGCCAGATCTATTTGGCTAGTGCTGCTATTGAGCCTCAGCTATATGCCTCAAACCTATGCTCCACTGAGGATACCCATGCATTTGTGGTGGACGTTGACAGATTGGGCTCGTTTCCAACACTGGGGAACCTGGGAAATACGCCCGTAGATAACACAGAAACCTCTCAGGGTTTAAACGCTTCCAGAACACTGATTGACACATTGTGTTTCACAAACACCCAAGACAATTCCACAATGCACAGTGACTCTGAATTGACTGCTGTGCTGTTTGACCTGTATAAGGACCGGTTCAATGACCCTGGGTATCTCCAAAGATGCATAGCACAATCGCTATCTGTAGATGTGAACAGTCACAGCGGATACCGGCCCCCACAGTGGCCGCAGCCCCAGCCTCTGGTTCCTCAGACAGTCAACCCGGTTGTCGACGTAACTGACCCAGACATGCTGCTACAAATGTCCGGCCATCAGCTATCAAACCGCGACTGGGGACAGGGTGTAATGGCAGTAGGAGGTCTTGTGACGGGACCTGTGGCGATGGTAGGACCTGTGCATGCAAATGAAGGGGTGATTCTTGGGCCCTTGGAGGACGTACTAAGAAGGAAACGAAATTGGAGATCGAGAGGTTTAACTACCAAACAACTGAAGGAAAGTGGCTATCAACCCTACAGCGTTATTGTCTATGACATATGTGACAGTATCTCCCAGAATACCGGTAGTACTATACTTTGCAGTAGCCCCGAAGATCCCAGACCCATAACCAATCCTTGGGCGGGCTTGACCAGGCCACTGGAAAAGGCATGGGAGATACCACACAACCTATGTATCGTGCTACCAATGGTACATCACAGGAAGGGTACATGGCATGTCGGGATCGAGATCAGTGCCAAGGGCAAGGTCAAACCATGCGATCTAGGCCTCCCTGAGAACTTTGGCCACAACCGAAAGATCCCCTGCAGTACACTGAGCTACCAGTCCGTTAGAGAAACATATCGAACGGTGAATTTGGCAAAGCCTCCCAGTGACGGCTTCAAACATGTCGAGTTGATAACTGACAAACTACCGGTTTCAAAAAGGAGTGACACAATCAAGCTCCTTTTGGTCAGAGTTGGAAACCCTAAGTGTCTGGGCTCGGTCAACACCATGACAAATGCATCTGGGTTGTTGGTGCACAGAGTTTTATATGAGGATGTCAAGATTATTGAGGACATCCAGGACATGCACACCTCTCTACAAGTGCACCCATTCATACCCAGGACGTTTGCTCTGCACCTTATGGAACACCCGTATGACAGGTCTGGTGTAGGTGTTTTCGTCGGTGAGGCTGTAGGACACTGGAACTTGAGCTGCTTGCACCAAATGAAGTTGTCAGATCATGACAAAGTGACCCTAGCCTACCATGTCTTACAGTGCCTCCTACGAGCACAGATCGTAGCGCTCAGGGTTCTGCGGTTCACTGTGAAGTGGCTACAACCGGCAAGGATCTGGAGATGGAATACTGGATTCAGAGTTGACTTTGTCGGGTGTCTGGTTGACACAATGCATATGTGGGACAGTGTCGATTCGCCCACGAGCGGATCAGGTGCCATACTCAGGACACTGGACCAGCTTGGCTTACTTGGGTGTTTGCCATGCCATGTGATGAGCCCTTTATTCGCGGCTCAGGTGACTGAGACTGAAGCAGCGGCACTCCACGATGTATACAACCTGTGCCATTACACAGAGCGAGAGACTTCGGTGCACAGTGACCTGGATACCATACTAGGCTCTGACCGGTACACACACCTCACGCTGGATACCGAGCGCTTCATCCTCGAGCCCTACGGGCCATTCAACATACAGATCCACAACCAGTTCATCCAATGGAACAGAGCCATTGTAGTGGAGCCCGTTCTTGATAGGAATCTTCCAGTCTTGGCTACGGTGATAGGCTACCAACGTAAAGTGCAGAAAGCAAAGAGAGTGCCAAACTCCGGCAGCTTCGGTTCTCAAGAGCGAACCCCAGGATCTGTGCCCAAGACACCTAGAATGGCTACTGGGAGTCTCAGTGCATGAGTGGAGTAAACTCATCCTGGTTGGCACCACTTACCAGACCAAATCATGATCCATAACCAGCATCACCTTTTCTGGCTCCAACATCCCCCTCTCAACAACAGACACAAATCTCGGTGTACAAAGGAACACCCAACTCACTTGTTAAGCCCATATAAATAATCTATGCAAGACCTCTTTCTACCACCTCTGTAACATTTCCAAACGCCGCCCCATTCTCTCCCTCTCAGATGCCGAAAAGCTGGTTCATGCCTTTGTCTCCTCCAGATGGGACTACTCTAATGCACTTCTTGTTGGGATTCCTAGAAGGGATCTGCAGAGGTTTCAGTACATTCGAAACTCTGCAGCTAGGTTCCTGATTAGAGTGCAGACTCATGGGCACATTACCCCAATTCTCCACTCACTCCACTGGCTTCCCATCTCCACCACGATTGAGTACATCCCTCCTCACACACCAATGCATCCATGGACATGCCCGGTGTCTGTGGAATGCCCTCCCTGACACTTTGAGGGCATCCACTGACTGTTTTACAGAAAGGTCTTGGGACATTTCATGTTAGCAATGTTTTTGGTCTATTTTTTAATGTTTGCTCTCTTTTATTTTTCATTTTATAACTGCTCATCAGGTTTTGATTTTAACCTGCGGCACTTTGAGATCTGTTGATGGAAAAAAGGGCATTATAAATTAAATGTATTATTATTGTTAAACCTCATTTGAAACTGTCACATTCCTACACAAAGCATGTCGGTCATGTGGGGATGGGACGGTGGTGAAGGTCTAACATATCGTTTTATTGCCTTTAATAATTCCTTTTTACATACTTACATTTTGTGATTTTATTAGGGTCCCCATTAGCTGATTCAGAGCACCAGCTACTCTTCCTGGGGTCCGCACAAAAAACATCACGTAGAAAAATAAGCCATTTTCAGACTACAAACAGCCAGATTATATAGAAAGATAGGAGCAGTATAATTATAGCTATATTTACTCACAACTACATATTCCTCTTCCTATACTCCTATTACCCTACATATATAAGCACATAATATAGAAAATGTCAACATGTGTACATGTTAATATTCCCATATATCATGAAATAAAAAAGAAAGAAAAAGATCAGTGATTACACTGATGTTTACAATGTTAAGACCCTTAGATGTTGCTTTACTAGTTTTTTAAAGCTTGATTTATTGTGCGCTTTGGCAATCTCGGCAGGAAGTGAGTTCCATGCAACCATCCCTCGATACAATACTGTAATTTGCATTGATTGTGTTCGGGCTCTAGGAACTTTGTAAAGACCTCTGGTAGCATGTCTGATAGGGTATTGATGTGTGTTAGAGCTAAATGTAAGTTGACTGTATAGTTAGGAATTTTCAATTCATTCATGTTTCTAACAAACATACTGTCCCATACCTTTTTGTATATGCTCTTTCATGGTTAGAAACGCAGTCTTTTGTAGTATTCACTTTCAATTGCTTCCGTTGTACATTTTGTTGACAATAAAAATGCTTCATGTATCTCAGTTTGTTTTATTTGTACCAATCACATATTAACAGTCTCACAATGTCACAGACAGACACTCATCACTGGTTCAAAATGAGAGTTTATGATAAGAAAATGACTACAATTCAGGTTATAAATGGGAAATGAGTGTTCTATGATCATTACTGGGAACTTGCCGTGAGCCTTGAGCATCATGGAGACTTCATCTACGGACAGCCACCGCTTGTACTGCATAAGTCGATCAGTCAGACCTTTAGTGTCAACGTCTTCAACATTTAGGTATGCCTTGATGCCCTTGTCATGGCTATTTGATTCAATGTATTTGACGGTGGCGTTGACCAGGGTTTTGCGATCTACCTCGTGATGGTCTAGACCCAATAGAGCGGCTACTGTGTGGAAACCGCAGTGGTGATCAGACGGTACTTTGACAACATTCAGATTATTCAGTCTCGCGTAAGCACGTAACGTACCCTTGTGATAGCAGTGTGTGTCTGTAATCTCCTGCGGTGTATGTACGGGTGGGTTGAGACCATGGGCCATTACGTGCCAGAGACCCCTCTTGTAACAGATGGAACCGGGAGCCCAAGATGTGTAGTGGTTGTTGAAGATACAATAGCTGTATCCACTGACACTGAGCTCTAGGTTGACTCCAAACAAACCTCCTACAATCGCTGTTACAGGTATAAACTTGTCTTCATCATTGCACGTGTCTTTGAACAGAATATTTATGTCATTGCAGACAGCAAGTACAGAGACGTTGGAGTTGAAACTTTTCACTGCTAGATGTACCATAACGGCCAGGGCTTCGGGGGTCAAGGGTTCCATAGCAGCGGTAGCAGCAGCAGTAGCGGCAGCTGCGCCGGTCGATGCTGAGGTAGCTACGAGATTTGTCTTTGAATGCATGAAGAGGACCCAGAGTGCCTCTATGAGTGTACCATGAGTGCTCGCACATGTCACGGCTGCCGAACCCAGGGTCTTTCCATACACGGTAGACGCGATGTTAGCCATGCAAGGGTTTTTGATGCTCGGAGATGTATCCCAGTTCGTGTCTGATGCCGGTTGCATATTTCTGTTAGTCAGGAATACGTGACCTTTGCAAAATCCCAACTTGTCTATGTCGACCACTAGCCCTGTGCATATGCACCAAGGCCCCTGGGGTCTGGCACATTCACCATCAGCACTGGCGTCCTGCTGTGGTGAGATAGTTTTATTGCCGCGTTCGTGTGTCCCAGATTCACCGATTGGAGAAGGACAGCGCCAAACCTCCTGCTCCTCAGTCTCTCTCTGTCCATCTACACATTCGAAGGTCTCCACCGATTCATCTCTGCCTGCCATGTGTAAAATGCTATCAATTTCATAAGCATGCTCATCCTCTCTAACCCAAAGTGTGTCACACCACGGGTCAAACTCGTTGCCGGGTCCATGGAGCGCCTGTGCGATCGGTCTGCCGTGCGATGTGGTCAACATGCCCTGGATGCTGCTATGTAGCCCATGCGCAAGATTGCCAAGGTAGGTGAAGGGTGGCTCACCTTGTTCGAGGTAGACGTGCCCGTGCTGTTTTGCGAACCAAATATCTCGGCTCTCTATCGCACTCTTCACGCTGCCTGGGCTCCGGTTCAGTTTCTCCGTGTAAGGCAGCTGAGCGAGAAGCTCGGGCACGTACAGCTCAGCGATGCGTACCACAGTCCCCATGTCGATCAAGTCGCCCAAGACTATGCGTAGAGCTTGTAACATCTCGCTGTGGTCAAGGACTACATAGCTATCGAATGCCTTGGGTGCACGCTTAAGGTGCAGAGCTGCACACAGGTGTTTGTCAGCATTCGAACCGGTTTGGGACAATCGCGTCTTCAACACGGGCTGTAAGTGCAACGTTCCGGCATAGACCAGTACGTACCATGCTGCAAAGTACAATAGGCCGGCTGAGGTAACTGTGCGCTGGGCGCCATCCCAAACATCACCGTCATCGTTGTTGTCGCTGTCGTCCCCAACCACGCGTAGGCCACAGGCTGCGAACGTCAAAGCTATTGTGGAGCTCACGAGCCGGTCAGGCACGCTGTCACCCTGTCCCGCAAAGCACGGTAGAACTCCTTTGCTCAAAACCTCGATCATCAGACGTCTTTCGGATTCGCTTATGAGAGTGACTGTAGCTAACGTGTTCAAGGGACCCATGAGGTGCTTGGTGTAATGTGCATAGCTGACTCTGACAAGACCTCCGGTGCCCATTGGTGTGAAACATTCCAAGACTTGGTGCGTGACACATCTCCACGATCTCGCCAGCAGCTCAAGTGTGTATACGGGACTGGGTGAAACAGGGAGAGCCAGGGCTTTGAACAGCTGGTAACATGTCCTGGTGGCATTGACAAACACGGGCCATATTCTGCCTGAGCACTTGCGCGTGTCAGGAGCCTTCAGCGTGAGATTGTCCAGAGCCGAAGCAGAAACCCTGGGGAAGCATGACACAAGAGCTTGCGTTATCACGTTCACATCTTGAGCCCTGGCCTCCATCGCATGGGTGGCATTGGTCAGGACATCCACCGTGCTCAATACGTTGAACTCATTCTCGCTTGTAATTGGGTACACAACAGCCCCACGCTTAGGGGAGAATCCTTCATTTTGAGTAAGGACCTTTACCAACTCGGGTTCTGGATTGAGATCCGCTTCACGCTCGACCTTTACGGTGCATATGTGTGTAGATGATACGAACGGAATGTGATCGATGGCAAACATGACAACGAGAGCCTCCAAGTCAAACGAGGCTCCCGTGGCCTGGCACTCCTGGAACTTCATTGAGTGTGCCATGATTGACTTGGTCCAGGCTTCTAACAACTCTTGGACATCAGACCCCGGAGGCTTTTGGATTTGATACAGAAGCCAGCACAGTTGAATCACAGCTTCGTTCCGCACCAGCCAGTCGTGCTGGCGAGAAGCCTCCAGAGCAGCACACTCCATAAGAAACACACAGGATGTCAAGAGTCTACGCTTACAGTCTGAGCATGAAAGCTTTACAATGCCAATCTCAGCGCAGCGCACTGCCTGCACAGCGGACCAAGGGCTGTAACCACACCATTTCATCTTGTCCAGTATTTCTGTTACAAGTGTGCCACCGTGTACAGTGCGTTTGGCTTGGCTTTGACACATGCCGTGGTGGGCAAACACTGTGGAACAGGTCCTGTTCTTGGCGATAGACTTCCAATCGTAGAACTCCTGAGCCCAACCAAGCTTCAGCTCGTTGTTTGTCTCCCTGAGTTCCTTGCGTTCTTCAATCCAGTCTGAACGAAGTGTTTGACGCAGAATCGGGGCGAGCATTGCGTCGCAGACAAAGGGTCCGAATAACTCTATGCACTGGTTCACGTTTTCTTTCTCCGAGAGCCACTTGTGTGTCAGATACAATAGGCCGTCGTCGTTTTTTTGTTCAAGGACTATTCTGTTTAGCTCTGGTAGACGTATACACATCAGACCCGCGTGTCTCAACCTGAATACCGATCTCAGACACTGGGCCCTGTCTGCAAGCCATGTGCCATTAGGTGACACATCCTGCATATATATCACACCTCGTAGGGCTACAAGGTGTCCATCTTTTACATAGAGTATTGGCTCGGATTCCTGGGACACGGTGAGCTCTGGCTGCTCTTGGAGAATCTCTACGTAAGGCACCATGCGGCCGGAGTTCCACGCTCCTTGAAACAAGACCGTGGGTATTATTCCTGTGCATCGTATTGGCTTGTCCTGGACCTGGTAGTCAGCACAGACTGGACAACCAGGCTCAGCATCATTCTCGCCCCTGTCATCTTCTGTGTTGTTGCTTTGGTACACCAGGTGATCGCAATCTGAATCCATGCTGTGTCAAACCATCTGTGATACAAGAGATTAGTACGTACACACCGATTGTCAGAGATGCAAGTGCGGTCACTGCTGCAGCACGTTCAACTCTGCATGCCGGCACCGAGCTACGGAGTCTCTGAGCTTGACTCGAGTCTGAGCCACCTGCAGCTCCAGAGAGCCCTGGTTCCTGGTCAACTTTCTCACTTGCGAGACGAGCATAGACCTTTCATGCAACAGAGTCTTCACGGAAAGCTCTCCCACGCCGGTCAGGGCTTCGAGTACCGTGAGATCGCTGCGAATATCAAAGTACAGGTCGTTCATTCGTGAATCCCAACTCCACTTGTGCGAAATCCTGTCCAGACAGCTGCGCATGTCCTCTAACTCGGCATCAATGACCCCTTTGTGTTTGTCAAAAGCCTCGGGCGCCGATGACAGGTTGAGGTCTATGTTTTTCAGAGCGCGGGCGCAAGCTTCTCCTACGGCCCTAGGGGTGATAGTGCCCACCTTGGCTAACATGCGAGCTACGTAGGCTTTCGCTTCTGACCAAGGCTCCCCGTGGCTCACACCCGGCCTGTCCCGAGTCAGGTTCACAAACTCCATCACCGTGATGTCTCTCGATACCTTGGAACACATTTCTCTCCACACCTCTATGTAGCGAACGTACAGATTGGTGTAGCACTCGAGGATCATCCTGAGAGCCTCACCGTCGGTGTAGCATGTGTTTAGAGCTTCGTGGACCAAAACTATGGCATGGTCAAAGGTAGCCTCTTCTTGGCCGGGCTTGGTTCTAAATGCCTTTTGCGTCTGTCTCTTTGCAGCGAGTCGAACCATCTCCTGCACAAGGTTGTTGCGCCCAAGTGCAGCCTGCACCATGTAGTGGAGATGAGCGTCGCCTGCGTCGACCCTAAGCTCTGGGTACCTCTCTAGGACTTTCTTGAAGCCTATCATGAGCTCGGAAACGGTTTTGGTGTAACTGGTCAGGACTCGTCTGTAGTTCTCGGCAGCAGCCTTACAGTGAGCGTCGTAGGCCTCGCATCGCAAACATCTATGCTCAGAGCTTGTCGAACGCCCCAGACGCGCTCCAGCCGGTCTCCTTTCTCTTTTAAAAAATAAGAGGTCCTCGGTGGTATGCTTTGTAACTCTGCACGACTGAGCCTGTTGGGACTCAAGAGTGTCAACATGCACTTCGCTGTGCCGATCGTTCAGGTTTAAATTAGATATTGACATACACTCGTCACTGTCGCTGGCATCGACACTCATGAATCTATGCGAGTTCTTAGGTAAGTCATCGCAGGAATCCTCTGAACTCATACTGTTGTCATCGCAACGCAGGTCTGTCTCGCTGACACATCTGTCGGCCACGGGCCCCGGTTCCATTGATTCCGCATAGCTTCCTTCTCGGGGAGCCGAGGCCCGTGGGGTCGCCTGTTCCTTGACTTGTTGCTCGTATTTTGCAAAGATGTCGGATACCGCGCGGGTCAGGGCTTCGCCTAATAAGCAGAGGGAGCCATCAAACGTGTCACCCCCTCTCTTCCAGAGCGAAGTGGCGGACATGGTCTCGAAGAAGAGCCTTCGTCAGGGACGCGGAGCCCTTTTGGCTATGAGGTCAAATAGATGTAGCCCAAGATCCCTCACTCGCATGTGTGATAAGTACATCTTCTACGTGTACATCTGCCTGAAATGGGAAAGGCTCCGGCTCACGGATGATGAACTGTCACACCTATTTGGCGGTCGCAGAGATGTGTTTGCTCAGTTGGATCCGAAATGGCTGTCCCGGTTCATTGCGAGGTGTAGGGCCTTGTACCATGGGGAACTGAACAAGTGTCTCTCTTTATCGCCTCTAGATATATCCAAGACCGTGTACAAGGTGCGAACCACAGAGGGCGCATTCGTAACGGTCGACAGCAGAGGTCGTGTTGTACAGATCGAAGATTTCACAGACCCAGGTCCCCCTAGGAGACTCGGAGATGAGGCGTTTACAGCGTTCGAGGAGAACCTATCAGTGTTCTCCGATGTGGCCTTTAGGCTACAAAGCGAAGGAGCACCGGCGTGGCCTTCGCTGGTCATTTGCAGAGACTCGGGTTCACACGATACCTTGCGTCCAAACCGGCAGACATGCTACACCATCAAGGAGTGCGACATTCGAGGCCTGAAGGTGGAAGCGGGCTACATCTACACGACAGACGGACTATCTCTATACAGAGCGGTTGCCTCGTGGAAGACCGATGTCTGTCTGATATTCGACAAAGCCTGCAGAGAGGAGATTGTCCGCACGCTGTGTGCTTTGGCGATGGGAGACTGTAGGTTGGGCATAGAGTTCACACTGAGATGCGTTCTACCCGATCGAGGGACAGGCTTAGATTTGCGAGATCTGGACCCGTTGGAACCGGAGTCGACACTGAGAGACATCCGTGTTCCCGGGTACAACCAAGTTGAGCCTCTTGCGTGTGAACAGTCAAATGCTCCCCTAAGCCACTGTGACCGTGAAGGCTTGGTGTGTCTCAGAGACATTACCAGACTCCCATCGGGGTTCTCCATCCTTGCGGAGAACGAGAATGTGGTCGTATTGAGGCACATATTGAGAGACGCTGTGGTGATTGTTCCAAAGAGCAGGGCTTGCATGACACGGGGGGTCCGAGGTGTAAATCAGCTGAGGGACGGCGACATCTCTGCTCCAAGCGGGTCTGTGACAGAATGGTTCCCATGTGGGCACTCTTTGTTCACAGTTGAAAGGGGTCTCGCGGGTGTACCTCCTGTCGTGATATCTTGTAATGGAGATGGCGACCATAGGCGCCAAGGTGAGGAATATTCCGCAGGAGAGGTGCCCACGCTGCGCGTCCTCAGGAGCTCCGAGTATCACAGGGTTCTACCGAGAGGGTTTATGTCGAACGGCCATCTCTTCAATCAATCTGTGTGCCTGCTACCGGGCACCATGACCATTGTTGCGCCAAAGGTTTTACATTTCCAGGGCTGTGTAGCTGTCATGTACGCGTTTGATGCATTCAGACAGCTAGGTGTCAATGAACCAGAGCGCGCCAGCAGCCCTGTCCAGCTTTCGTTTGTGTCGAACCTGAGCGTGCGGGAAGCTCAGCTCATGCTGTTGTTGTACCTGTGTCTCACAGAGTCTTTTGGTGGCTCAAAAAAGAGCCGTTTCACATTTACGGTGCAACACCATTCAACGTTATCAGAACTCAGAAAGATTATCTCAGCAAACCCAAGAGTGCACTCCAGGCTTGTGGCCTTGGACATGTCGCTTGGAGAGAAGGTAATGCGGGAGGACCTAGAAGAGGAGATATTGCGACTCCGGGACGGTTTAGCCACTGAGGAGGGCAATGAGGGTTCTGGGGGCGAAGAAGGTGGGCGAGGCGAGAACTACAAACACACCGGCCAGGGAGAGAGTGAAGACGACGAGTGGGAGGACGTTAGGAGTGGCGACGACGAGGAAAACGATTATACCGGTGAAGATGTAAATGAGTACGCTGGAAAGGAAGAGAGTCAGCAGGCTAGTGGCAGCTCCAATTGCGATTGTGGGGACGACACGGACGAGGAAGAGCGAGCGGTAGCGAACATAGCCAGCGTCATTGGCTCGGTACCTGGGAACTGCGCAAGAACGGGACACGTGGTTCTGTTTGGGCGCGGAGGATGCTGTTCGTCAAGTTACAAGTGGCTCACAATTGGTCTACGGACACTGGGCCTGGTTAACTTGAAAATATTGCGCGCATGCGGTTTGTTTTACTCAAAGGACGGACACAGCAGAGCCACGTTGAAGATTCCAAACACGAGCGGTGTCCTACCCGAATCCTGCTGGTTAGGCGGGGGCACATTGCTCACGGATGACTTGTGTCTCGGTCCTGAACGGGGACCGGAGGGCATGTCTACGATGTTGTTCGATTGCAGCAACTGCTTCTTTCAACTCAATTACTCTCCCAAGTCGGCTAGGACGAAAAGTCACCCGGGTGCCGCTGACAACGGGGGCTTGGTCGTAGAGATGTCCAGGATAGAGCAGGCCATATGTAGCGATACCGCGAGAGGCTACGACGAACACAAACTCTTCCGGCTCTTTAGGACGTCTCGCAGGAGGGCGAGGCAGTGCCCGTTTGATGTTGAGATTGACGACCCTGCGATCGGAGATCCCGGCTGCACGGAGCCTCTGTTCAAGCGATCTTGGCTTGGGTCACAAACGCAAACACCGAGCGTGTGCGCGGCTCCCTCAGCCATAGGAGATGGGGAATACTTCCCTTGTGTAGAGATAGCGACAGAACCCGATCTCGAGGAGAGCGACGAAGACACGCTAGCCTACCCGCTATCGGAATACAATCTCCACCTCACGATTAAATCTTCTCCGAATCACTACGCTATGGTCAGGGCAGACAGACCAGCGGGTGAATGTGGCTCAGTTTACGAGGCGTGCTTAGATGAGGCCATGCTACTGGGCCACTGCGCCAGGCTCTTTGTCACACGCGGCGCCAAGAGAAACATTGACGTGAGCGCTTGCTTGACGTGGTTCTACAGATCAGTTCACCCCTGTGTCCCCGACATGAACGTTGGAGACGTGATGCTCGACTACGAGTTTGCCCTGCATGGCAGGGGCGAGCTGTCTCCCGTGTACGCTCTCCTGAGCCATTTGGCAGAAAGCTGCAGGGTTAACTGCTTTCCCAGGTACAAGCTGATCACACTGAGCAGACACAGAGGTGCATCGGTGTGGACCAGGGGCACTGAGGCTCCGTTCCACTCACAGAGGTTAAGGACAAACACCATCGGAGTCTTCTTGTGCGCTCAAGATCACAGGCTAGCACCTCTGCTGTCGAGGTGTTGCAACCCAAGGCCCGTACAGCCCTCGGAATTCTGGGAAGGTTGCGACCTGCTGCCCCGTGGAGACGAAGAGGAGCTCCTCTTGCGAGCCTATTGTAAGACACTCGGTCCCGTGTTCGAGTTTGACAAGGTAAAGCGTTTCCCGACCAAGGTCAGCACCAGTCTTGGAGATTGGACGTTCATGCGGCTGGCGAGCAGGTCCTCTGGCGTGAAGCGCTACCCGGGCACCACGGTGGTAGACGGCTACGTTTTAGCGTTTGCGGCCGAGTCCCCACTGTTCTACCTCAGAGACGAGGGGCCATTGGTGCAGAAGCTTGAGTCTGTGGCGGTTGTTGTAGAAAGCAGCTCGGCTTACAGAACGGACGTGTTGAAAAAAGAGGACCCGGAGTGGCCGGGACCCAATCCGATAGAGACGCAAGACCGCATTAAGTGTAAGACCAAGAGCTCTGTCATAGATGAAATGTTCATGCGCTGCGGAGGCCGGGATCCCTTAGATGGGTATGATGTGAACGAGAGGTCTTGGGCCAAACTGATAGGCTCCAGGTGGACATTCAAGAAGGCCCCGGGTGAGTGTTATCTAGATCAAGACTGGGAACTGGAGTACCCCGTGTCTGAGAGCTTGACCGTGATAGGGCCCCGGGGTTCTAGCCTTGTCAATACTGTAAAGTGGCTCTGCCCTGCGCCTCCTGCCAAATTCACCTTTGGACAAAGCAGTATTGTGGGCAAAGCGCTGCAAGAAAGGCTTGCGGCGCTCATCATATGCGTAGAGCTCGACTCTAGGACCGCCCAGATCCGAGACCCAGCGGAGTGGAAAGGCTTCGAAGCTTTGTGCTCCCGTGTGCTGACATGCCCTACCGAAATGGTGTGGACCAGAGGTGTTTGTAAAGTGGTGAACAAAGGCCTGGACACATTCAAACGCGAGGCTCTGGTGCCCATGGCCAACCTGGTTGTGATAGTCAAACCCGGAGAGTGGTACGCGTCACCTTGTAACGACGACGCCACACGGTGTGACGATACCACAGTGCCACAGGTTGGCAAGAGTCTGATTTGCCACACTGAGGTGTGCTCGGCTCCAGAGTTTGCAGTGGCCCTGGCGTGTAGAATGCTCTCGGCAGAGGTGCACGAAGACCTGGAGATAAAATGCCTAAGACGTGGGGTGTACAAGTATCTGCAGCGGGCCCTGGCCTGGTTTGCGGGTGCCACAGGACCTTTCAGATCGCGGATGGTAACCATATTCACACCCGAAGCAAACTCGCTGACAGAATCTTGGACCCACACTCTGCCCCAGGGTTTAGACGTGCTGAAAACAAGTAGCACTAGCTACCTGGTCTCTTGTAAAGAGCCTTGTAGGGAGGATGTGTCTGTTGCGGTCGCAAAGTCCGAAGGGGTCGTTCGAGTCAACTCCGTTGGCAATTTGGTGTTACATTTGAACCCGGGTAGTTTGAAAGTGTCTACAATGAAAGGGGAGCCAGGTTTGCACGCCGTCGTTATCACTCCTGTGGAGAGCACTAAGGTCTGCAAGGGGGAGTACGCCCAGGTGCACGTTCGCTGCAACCTATCGTTGAGGGAGTTTTGCAAGCTGCGACGCATACCCGAGGGAATTCAAGGTCCCGAAACATGGAAGAGAGCCATGCCGTGGTCAAAGAGGGACCCGGGTACCTTTTGCTCTAAGGTGTCTGAGTTAACGTACAGATGGGAGTCTGGGAACACGGACTTGGCCGAGGTGCTACCACGAGACTCTGGTAGGTGGTATGGAGAGCAGCTGCCATGGCGGAGGTGCTCTGATGGGAAACTGATACCTAGAAGAGACAGGTTTTGGTACCTGATAGACTACAAGGAGTCTTATGTCAGACAAAATGCTGCGGACATTGCGAGGTCTGACGACGAGAGACTGGGGTTGCCTGACCTCGATGAGTACTCAGAAGGGGAAGACTACAAAGAAGGAGATGTCGAAGATGACCGTGTACAACACTCCAGTCCAGGAGACGGTGTAGCCCAGCCTGGGAAACACACGACTGTCAACTGCGAGTGGCATGAGAGGGAGCTTTCAAGTTTCATCTTACTCAATTCTCGCCTCAATATTGAACTAGTTCCCAGTCTCCCTAGAAAGGAAGGACATGTGTTCTTCGAACCAGTGCACAACCAAGGCTACTACAGGACCGGCGGTACATTGGACCACTCTGGCAAGCTCATCAAGTACTACAAGCCTCACAGATTTCTCTCGCTAATGTACGATGTCTGTACAGTGCTGGTCTATGGCTGCGGACTGAGACCGGTGTTTGTGCGCGGCTCCTCAGATGCTGCAGGCGACAGGGTTCTAAACCTGGTCATGGGAACGCTTGCCTTGGCAGACAAACTCTCCTCCGATGTGTGTCCCAGCTGTCCAAAGATCACAATTGTGGTACGCGAGGGGAGAGATGAGATGGTGAAACTCGCTCGGGAGATCAGCCGCTGCGTGGTCGTGACGGTGTGCAACAGGAAGAGTGTGTACACGTTTAGGGAGTTGCCACACAACATAGAAAGAGAGACCTACTGCTCAGCATTTACAGGGCATAGCGAGCTTGCTGGGCACTATGCCTCACCCGAGAAGTTCATCGGCCGCAGTGGCATATCTGCATTTGCTCAACTAACGACCCTCTGGCCCTCTGTGTGCAAGAGAGGTGACATAAAACACCCTACATGCTCAGGGGATCCCAGATGGATAGGGCTCATGGTGTGTCTAGCGGAATGGCAGGGTCAGAGGGGGATTGCAGATGCTGTAGCCCCGGGAGCGCTAGAGGCTCTGAGAGTGAGTCCCGCCGAGGCCACGAGCCGAGAGTGATCGACCTGTACGATCTGGCATGCAGAGCCAAGTTGCTCGGCGAGATCGACCCGCAACTGCAGACCTTTGTAGATGCGTCCGAGGAGCCCAGGCGATCGGCCTCAACGCCCGAAGAGCCTTGTAACAAATGTGTAAACGAATACACGGTGTGGCTCACGGTGCAAGGTGTGGAGAACCAAGACACAATAGTACAAAACCCCAGTCAACCGCTGACACTGTCCGAAGTTGTTGGCGCATACGCAAAGCTGAGCAGAGAGTTCATCACGTGCTCTCATGAAGAGTCCCTGAACACCTTGACTTTGCTAGAGCACTTCATCTCACTCATGCTCCGGTACCCCATTGTGCCGAAGCTGGCCATGGACACCAAGGAGTGTCCCGAGTGCTTCTTCGAAGCGGAGATAACCGCCGACACATGGAAAGACGTGAGGCAGAGGATGGCGTGCTATCATTTCACGCTGAGGCACGAACAGTTCATGTGCGCACAGACAGACACCGGTCAGTCCTCGGAGGACAGGGGCTATCTCCGCATTGACAACAACGGGGAAATGGTAAGGGCCGGACCCTGTGGCAGCGTGTTCATGACCGACGAGACCAAGGACATTGGCGACGCGGGTGAATGTCTAAAACCCATGAGATTCCTTGAGCAGTTGGAGTCGCTCAAGAGGCGGGACGAGATAACCAAGCAGAAAACATTGGGCAAAGAAATATTCCACGAACTCAAATCGCACAGCCACACACTCGAGGAGCTAGAGGCCCCTAGGTATCTGAGCGCATACCCGTTGCGTTGCCTCTACCAATTCTATGGCTCATTGAACAGGAGCCGGGCAAGAGCTCAAGTCCTGTCGGAACAGTACCCCGAGTGTAGCCGGGACAGGCTCCGGGCACAGCTCAAAGTTGAAGAACTGAGACTGAACCTAAGGTCAACAGCCTCAACAGGTAACAATGACAAGCTGCTCTCGTACGTGTGCATGGCGATGATTGGTCCAGTGCGAAGATACAAGCCTAGGTACAACTTCATGGCCGAGAGAGTCGTGTTATTCAAGCACCTGATAGCCTCAGGCTTTCCTATAGAGATCGCATCGAGTCTGGTGAAGAGCATAAGCGATTCCAAGAGAGTGTCTATGATCGCTGTACCTTTGGCCAAGGGGGTTGAGCTACAGTTGGAAAAGACCGTTCAGCCCACCACATATAACAGGAAGATAGCTTCCCTCATATGGTTATTCTCGCACATCACTGCATATTGCACACTTCGACAGCTGAATCATGGCTACGTACGAATGGGAGACTCACCCGAGGACATGGCCTGTGATGGGCTCTATGTGTTTGACCAAGATCACGTTGGCTTCAGAATGTCCCCAGGCCCCGAGCTCCCAGCCGCGACCGATGTCCGCACAACAGGACGAGCAGCCTCGGCGTACCTGCCCTTCTCACAGATTCTGGAACTGCTTGCACTGCGGGATAGTGTTCAGGAGAGACTTTGCCAATAGAGTCATCAGAGCCGGACCCGAGCAGTCTTATGATGCGCTGGTACAGTTCGGCAACGCTCCCATAACCGGCATGGTGAATCTACAGTGGAAATGTAAGGCTATGGAAAGACACAGCTCTGAGCGCTCAAAATACTCTGCTATCGGGTTCGAGAAAATACTCAGCGAGTACACGGCGAGGAGGCGGAATTGGCACACAGTGGGCTCCAAGTGTTCTAAGCCGCCGCAGCAGCAGCAGCAGATGCGGCAGCAGT
Source organism: Gymnocephalus cernua (assembly GCA_023631565.1). Lineage (NCBI taxonomy): Eukaryota > Metazoa > Chordata > Actinopteri > Perciformes > Percidae > Gymnocephalus > Gymnocephalus cernua. Next base: position 26,951,268 of record CM042425.1, read on the forward strand.
GCAGAGCTAAGGGTACAATCAAGTGGAAAAGACCTGTCTGCATGCAAAAGAAGAACAAAAGCTCGGAGAAAACACCCAGGAAAAAAGGACCAACAACAGCAGGTTAACAGCAAGGATTGCCTGTACCCCCTGGAACCGATTGTCCAGAGATTCATTCATCGTCTTTTCTATGTATGCATGAAGGTGTCTGAATAAAGTACCTTGACTAAACATGAATCATCTCAATTTCATCATTTTCTGTGTCTCATTAATTAACCAACCAAGGAAACATTGTGTCATGTGAGGGGTGTTTTATTGTTCAGTCACACGGAAAAACACATAGGCCACATGTACATCACAATTGAAAAAGAAAACATCATAGTCAATGGAAGCAAAGGTCATGCGAGGCAAGCCAAGGCAAGGCAGCGTTATTTGTATAGCACTTTTCAGCAACAGGGCAATTCAAAGTGCATTCGTATGCGGTCCTGGTCAAGGCTACGAGTGCTCTAAATGCATCACTTTATCCTCGAGTCTCCCCTCGTGCCTTTCGTAGTATCCCACATAGCAAGACGTCTTCCTTTTCCCCGTGAGTGGCGCACTCATCTTTGTTCGGTGAACAGATGACTCTGGTCGAGGGTGGCGCCGATTTCGAACCTCCTGAGGTTTCCTCATTTGCTCACTGTGGTCTCTGGGAGTCTGACCGTGAGACATGGACTCAATCTTGTTCTCAGAGTAGCTGGCGTCTGAAATGTATTTGTCCAAGGTGACTGTGACCACAATGGGCAAGGAGCTTCTGAGATCGCTGTTGGCTAGCACCCCCTTTACAAACTCAGGCTGGTTCACATGCAGGTGGACATGCGCCGAGAGTGTAGACCACTGGTTGTGTCTAGTGCGAGTCTTGTCAAAGCACATAATCACTAAAGTCCTGTTGTTAAATAGGTCACCGAGTATGCAATGTTTTAAATATGGGAAGAAACACAGCGCCAGCATGATCACCATGGTGTAGAAGTCAGCTCTCTTGCTGTGTATATCATTGTACTTGCATGTCACTTTCCTCATGAACCGGGTGATCTTGTCATCATGCGAGTTGAACAGTGTCGCTATGGCCACGGCTGTCTTCAACGCCGCGTCCTTCACGACTGAGGACATCTGTCTCGAGCAGTGCAGCTTAGGCTTGCTGGCAAACTGTATCGCCTCGGCCAGCTCGAATATCTTGGTTGTCCAGGAGACATGTGGGTCTTTCAACGAGTTGTTCAGCATCTGACTCTTGTCAATTGTCTCATATTGGCGAGCAAATTCAGCGGTCAGCGCTGTTGAGAAGAGTGCGATCGTAACAGGCAAGCTGGCTTTCAGAATGAGATGGTTGACTTCCATTTCCGTGTCGTAGAGATGGGTACCCGGTTTGTATTCCATCGCACCATAGCCCACTTCAACCGGGTCCCCCTTTGCCGGTATGTAGTGTTTTCCTCTGAACTCCAACTGAGGCTTCTGAAATACGGCCAGAGCTGCAACGGGGCACGACAACTCTGATGAGCGCACCTGATATTGGGTTTGCGTGGCCATGGTTTGTATCAAAGAGCAACTGGAAGCCGAGCACACGTGCCTGCTGCAGTGTGTTGGGCACACGTAGCCCCGAATGTGGTCTCTGAAAGAACATTCGTTCTCGACACAGTAGCTCACCCATTGCGGGTCCTCTATTAACACTGTGTGGGAATGATACATGCCGGGTCCGCTGAGACTTGGCCCCGCTGCTGTCCTTTCTCTATTCTCTTTTCCTTTTCGTCTTTTCTATCACGTCACGATCCACGTTTTCTGGGAGCCAACTCTGGTCCTCTCAAATGTGAAACATTGCAATAACCAGTGTCAATATGAGTGTGATCCTAACTCACCCTCCCATGTCCACATATCGTGTCTTCACAGGCTAGCAGAGGACAGAGCGCCGACCTCATTCTCGTGGACGAAGTTGGCTTTGTCAGTTCAAAGGTGCTACTGGCTGTGCTACCAAACATTGCATTCAGAGGGCGTAAGCAAGTGCACATCACGAGTCATGTCAACAACACCCCATGGCTGCACAGAGTTGCCAATATCCGTGGAGAGAACGGGGAGCCGGCCTACCACGTAGTCTCACAGAGCTTCAAGTGTAGGCATCACGAGAGGCAGCCAGGACTGACGTGCGCCTGCCTTGGAGTGTATTGTCCTCAACACATATCCGTGGACAACCATCTGAAGGAGCTGATGAACATGGTCACACCAAAGGGCTTTGAGAATGAAGTCACCGGAAGCAGCAGCACGTCGTCCACCGACACCAAGACTGACAACACCACTCCCTTCGAGCCCTCTGTCATAAACAAGTTCCTTTCGAACAACAGCGTCACCCTGGACTATATGAGACGGGCATCCGTGGTCAGAGCCTACTTGTGTCTCGACCCGACGTTTGGAGGAGGCTCTAGATCCTGCGCCGGAGTGTGCTGTGCCGTAGAGCTGGCAGGTGGCAATCTAGTGGTGAGTCGGTACATTCTCTTCGCTCGAATCTAAGCCAGAGACCAGAAGATTGCTAAACATGTATCCGTAATTTACAGGTCTGTGGTTTTCGCTATGCCACGGTTCATTGTTAACCGGTCTTAGGTCTAACAGGGTGCAGATGTATGCACTTATACGAGCCTCGTCTTGTATCGTCAAGGTGGTCTCTGTGTCGGGAACGAAGCACGAGATCAGGTCCAGGGCCTGGGTCCAGACGCCGCATGTGCACTTGGAGTTCGAGAGTTTCACCATCCACCCTGTTACAGCTAGTGAAATGATGGTGTGAATAGATCCTCTTGCCCGCACGCTCTCCTTGATGATGGCCATGTATTTTAGGGCTCCGCTGCGAACGGTCTCGGCCGCGGCGAACACTGCCAGCACCATCTCACTGTAGCCCTTCCAGTTGCCGTTCGAGATGCACCTGTGCACCAACTGCTCTGGGACATGATTTCCTATTGCAAGTGTTAAAGCCCTAGACAACTCGCTGGGGACGCGGAGCGAATCACACGCATTTTTATCTGGTCCTCGTTTGTTGTAAACAGACACTAAGGTGTCAATCATGAGTATTCTAGCGGGCGAAAAGGACACAAGCTGGCTGTAAAGGTATCTGAGCTGACCATGATCCATGTTAGAGTAAAAGAGTATGTTACGATGGAACATGGTGAACACTACCATGAACTCGTACTGCGATATGAGATACTCCCACGGGGTTCTCATCAAAGTTTCAACTTGCTCTTGAGCCGCCTGACATGTGGGACAGAACATGATGATAATGATGATGATGATAATTACTTTGTGTTTCTAGTCAAATCATGCAGACAATAACAGTCTATTTCTATATCTTACTCTCTTTCTCTGACACCTCCATACCCTCTCTTCACCACAGGTTATGGCCCTGGAGGAACTGGAGATACGCGATTTGGATCATGTCACTCGAGTCTACGCTGCTCTGCTAAGTGCTCATGTCAGACTGCTGAAGCTTCTTATGCCCAGAGTAATGTGGAAAGAAGTCCCTGTGGTCATAGTATTTGAACAAAACACCTATGTCAATGCCCTGGTCGATGTAAAGAATCTAATAGATCACTCGCTGGCACGCTCTGGGTTCAAGGTGCTGTTCTACAGCAAGTGGTCACATATCAACAACAAGTACATGCTAGGGAAGCATGTGGGCGCAAGGGCCAAACTCGCTATGGTTCTCAGTACGGTGTCGGCGATCAATAGAGAAACACTGTATTACTGTGACACCGTTATGTCCCTGGGATGGGCAGTGTTATCCGAGGCCATAAAGAAGACAAGCATACTCGAATCGAGCATGGGAACCTCACAGGGTGCGGGCTCAAGCAACAAGATGGGCTCCAATAAGGAAGTGTTTATGTACAGGCGCTCGCAAAGGGGAGTCAATCTGGCCACAGATATCACGGCAAGTGTATTGGAGACACGCGACGTGATAGCATTACCTGAGGCTAGACTCGCCGATAAGACCCATGCACAGCAAGGCAAAGTTCTACTTGGGAAATTGAGAGAAGAACTGTCAATGGTCACTATCACTGAGTCTGCTAAAGGTAGTACGGTGACCACAGGGGGCAAAAAGTCTGTAAACGGAGAGTACACCAGAGACGACATGCTCTCTGCATTCTTGCTCCTATGTCACACAAGAGACGAGATACACAGCCGAGAAAGGTCTATCAGACTTGGTGGTGAGGTTTATTGTAACTAGTGTGTGTGTGTGTGCGTGTGTGTGTGTTCTTGCGACTTGATCTGATGATAAATAAAGTACACCATAGAGAGTCTTGGCTGTGTTTGTGTTTGTTTTATTGAGAAACTGTGTTACAGACACACATCAATTAGGTAGGCTACACATTCTGGGTTTCATAAGTAATAGAACATGGCTTGTGTATAAGCACAGGGTTAACAAAGCCATAAACACATTGAGAAGAAGCAGAAATCAAAGGTTGACAAATTTAATCATCACACACATCCTCTTCAAACACAACTCCTTTGGACCGTTGATCACAGCTGACGAACCATCCACCACCCGGTCTATACCAAAAGCCTCCATCAAATTCGTGATGGAAGTCTAGGCCATTGCTCCGTAGATATGCAACCTCATCTTTGTGGTAATAACAAAGAACGGGATCGGAATCTGGGTCTGACCAACAAGATTCATCTGTGTCCGTGTTTCCGTAGGAATACAACACAGGGTCATCGTCACAGCGTTCTGCGTACCCGCCGTCCGTGTCCAGATTGAGAGCAGAGTCTTCGGCAAATGGTCCCTGGTCCCTGGTGACAGCGTCTTTGTTGGACAACCCGGCGCTGTTCTCTATAATGCTGAGGTCTGTCCGGTACAACGGAATCATTTTACCAAGTACCACAGAATCTGTAGTGTTCCCAGTGGTTGCAGTTGTGTGAGGGCAACCTGACTGAGCTTGGTCCATTTGGCTGCACTTTGCAGAAGCTAGTGCGCTCTGTGTGACACCTGTCGAAGCAACTCTCAGCCTTCACTCTCGGCTGAAGGGATAGTCTGTACTGAACACGAGCAGGAGGCAAGTTCATAGTTTGGCGAGTGGAGTCCAGGCTGCAATCGGATATGGGCTACAGTCAGTGGTGTCCTATTACCAGTCGGGGTCGACTGCCCTCCCTTTTAATCTGTGTGTGTGTGTGTATGTGTGTGTGTGTGTGTGTGTGTGTGTGTGTGTGTGTGTGTGTGTGTGTGTGTGTGTGTGTGTGTGTGTGTTTGTTATTGCAAATCTATCCGATAATAAAGAAAGTACACCATACAAAGTCTGTGTTGCAGTTTTTATTCAGTAACCGGGTGTTACAGACACACATCACATAGCTAGTTCACATTCCAGATTTTATAAGCAAAGGTTAACAAATACAATCGTGGCACACACACACATGCATGCACAGGCGCACTCTTCAAAAACACATTTGGGCCGTTGAGTTCAGTTCTTGATGTTGCTGATGTTGATGTCACCGGCTGTGTACCAAGTGCCTTTAGGTCCTTCATGTTCAAGGAACTGTAAGCCAAGGCCCCTGTAAAATGCAACATCATCCTTGCTGTAATAACGAAGAGCTGGATCAGGATCAGAGTCTGACCGACAAGGCTCACGCACTTCTGCGTCTCTGTTGGAAGAAGACATTGGGTCTTGGTCACAGGCTCTCTCGTACCCAACATCATCATCACCAGCACCAGCAACAGCAGCAGTAGCAGCAGCCGTGTCTCGAGCATCAGACGAGTCCTCGGCAACGGGTCCCTCGTCCCTGGTGACAGCATCTTCACAGTACATTTTGTTTGTGTTCTTTGCGTCACCGAGGTCTGTCTTGTGAGACGAAAACGGGTTGCCCATTACGAAGGCAACCGAACCTCTTTCGGACTGTACCGAAGACACCGTGTTACCGATCGCCACTGTCATCAAACCCCCTACATGTACCCCTGTGAAGTTGGGTGCCATGACGATCGAACCTCCTTCAGCAAGTATCGAAGATGTCATGTTGCCGTTTGTCACGACAATCGAACCTCCTTTGGCGTGTATCGAAGATGCCGTGTTGCTGGTCATCTGAGCCGGTTCTATTAGGCTACACTTTGAGGACTCTAGTGTGAGTTGAAGGGCGAGTGTGTACTGACTGCAGCCCACAGAGATGGGCTAGATCTAATACCCGTCAGGATTTGATTCCCTTTTATCTAAGTCCAGACCCTTTGGTTAGGCCAGATGGACGAATGAGCTCTGTGGTTCGACAAATTAGCTTTCTGCTCGGATGTCTAATACTCATAGACACTGAACCTCACGGGCTGCTGTGGACCTCATCGGGCGCTCGTCTGTACTGACATTGGCCCTAAACAGCATTGCCCTTGTCGTCTCGGAGCCCAGCTGCAGTTGGCGTTGACATGGCTTAGCACACTGGCATTTGTGACTCTGGTCCTGTACACATTTAGTTCTCACAGAATGTCTGCAACAATTATCCCCGAGCTTGGGTTGATACGTGGCACATATCGTTTCGGCGGGTACGGCTGGAGTGTGATAGGCATAGTCTGGACGTCTGGGGCGCACCGTGACATTAGCAATGCCGCGGTGGTGCTCCACACATTGTTTATCTTTCAGCAACCCCTCTCCTCGTTCCCTCAGTGTGACATGATTAGATTTGTCTTTCAAACCATCTGCCAGTATATTACGGTTATGTATGAATCCATCAGTGAGACCCATGGCACGTAGAGCATTGCCTGGTAGTGTGGTAAATGTAAGGAAAGACATCCCCAGAAACTTGGAACTCTCATTCGTATAGCCGTGGTTACCAAGGAACTTGCTTACCCTGGGGTCGAGGTTCTCCATGCTTAGGTTGGATGTGCAATCAAATGTGTGTTGTGTTGAGCTCTGTTAACAGAAAGAAATAAAGGCAAGGTCTCAGTTCCAAATTCGAGACCGTTTTCAAGCCCACAGCCACATTAAAGCTCAATTCAGCTCAAGCATAGTATGGCGTTCTCAAGAGGATTGTATGGTAACTTCTCTGTGGACTATGTAGTCATTAGAGGGGGTAAACAGAAGGTTGATGCATACGGTCTGGTCCGTAATGTGGTGGGTAAAGACTTCACTTATGACCACTTATTGGACCTGGACTCCTCGTGTACGGGGTATCACGTAACCACTCTGGACCAAGTAAAACCTCTCAAGGCATACACACAATACATAACCAATAGACTGAAGATTCTTCCAAAGTCACGTCCTCACGAGCAACGCAGCGTACTGTTTGTGTCTTCCAGTTACATACCCAAACCATTGGTTGGGATCACTGGGGCTAGAATGGAGATGGTACCTTATTTTCTCAATTGTTTCAGCAAGGTCTACGTGGTAAACGGGGAATCGCTGTGCAACCCGGACTATGTGGACAAGTGGAGCGTTGACTCACCGCTCCACTGTCGTCTGCAGACCGTACACGCTGCTCTGGATGACTACACACCGGTCATAGCGAGTGAAGGGAAGCAGCTTGCTCTGTTCTCGGGTGAGCGTGAAGAGGACGCTGTGTTGGATTGGTATCTCGTATACACAGAGGACCATGTTACGTACATCACAATGTCTCAGTGTGTTATGTGTCTGTATCTCAAGCACAGCGCTAAGTTAGTGTTTAAGAGAAAGCCTCACTCTGAGTATGTGACACACACACTCGGCAGCATTACATTTGTCCGTGAATACTACTCGCTGGAAAGCGGGTTTCTTTTAAACAAACTGAGTGCATTGTTGGCACATTTATTCAAATCCCCATTGTGCACTAAATGTCTGTGACTTGTATGCAATTCGATATTCAATATGATAGAATTCGATATGCAATGTGTTACCAGCTGTACGGTTTGAATGATAAACCTTACATCCTATCAGTGTGTCATATCATATCTTTAGACTAGTCGTTATGGGATCTGTGGGCCACGTGCTGGTCCTAACTGTCAACTATACATAACAGAGACAAGAGTCGTGATCAAGGTTGCTTTAATGTTTATTTTCAATATATACGCTGATACATTGTGAATCATGTACAGGTTTAGGGAATAATGTAATCATGTTTATGCTATTGCTTGTTTTGTTGGTGTTCCACCCGCATTCGAACAATCCTGTCTCTGACCAGGTCCCCGTCATCTTTGGTCATGTGAGCGGCCTTAGTCCATTCTGTGTCTTTCAGCAGCTCGTGAGCCAAAAGTCTCTCGTTCTGATGAAAAGCCAACAACTGGAAGACGATCCTTTTGACTAGTGCACACTCCATCACCTTGGGCATTATGGTATTAGGGTCCCAAGAGATGAGCGATGCACTGGGGTGGCCTCGGGGGCACAATGTCCTTACAATGATCTGGTACGTGGACACCCCAGGCTTCAGGAATACCACTCTTCCTTCCATTGCATCAACAATCATTACCCTGAGGCTCCACATGTCTATGGCACAGGTGTACTCTGAGAGGCCACCTTCAACAAACAATTCAGGGGCCCTGTACGGCACCGTGACCACAGGTGCGCTCATCCATTTACAGGAATGTCTAGAGAGTCCCATGTCAGCCACTTGTACGGTTAGATCTTCTGTCAACAGCACGTTGAACGGGGTCAGGTCTCGGTGCACCAGGTTCAATCTGTGCATGTAAGACAGCGCTTCAGCAACTTGAACTGAAAAACAAGCCACGAAACTCAACGGAATCATCTTTAGCGCTCCGGCTGGCTCATGACTGAGAGGGTGTTCACTGTGAATCACTGTCGACAGTGTGTAGGGTGCGTAGGGCATGAGCATGGCCATAAGTCCATTGTGGATGAAACATTCATGGATCTGGATCACGTAAGGGTGACCCTTTAGCGCTGTGAGACAGAATAGCTCTCTCACAGTTGCATCCTCTACGCCACGCTTGTGACATTTCATGGCAAACTCTTTTCCAGTTTTTCGACACGTGGCTTTGTACACAGTTCCATAGGCGCCTTCGCCAATTACGGCACCTTGCAGGTAATTCTCCATGACTTCCTTCAGTTGTGTTGTGTACCCAAAGCTTACGTAAGGCTTCTTGACCAAGGACCCAGTCTGCTCTGATATAATAATAAATTGAACTTATATAGCGCTTTTCTTAGACTCAAAGTTGCTTTGATATACCAAGCCAAAGCAGACATGAACAGCACATTTTATGTTCATCTGTGTGTAAGCGAGGTGGAATGGTGATGAGGAAACATGTCCGACTGTGGCTGTGTGTCCGGGCACAGATGTCTGTCCCACTTTAAACTTCTTATTCATGACATAGTCAGAATAAGGCCAATCTAGTGAACATTCTTGTAAACCAGTTTCTTTTCAGGTTCAGTGAAAACTGCAACTCCGACAAGTCCTCTCGTACCAACCACTGAGCACCCAGAAGCGACACTCTCTCCCGGAGTTTTGAGACCGTAGAGGTGTCCGTGATGAAGCTGAAATATTCTGTGTAAAGAGGATGAAGCTCAAAGAGTAACGCCTGACCGCTCCGTATCTCCATGGTATCAATGTCCTTCTCTTGCACACCGTGCTCTTCAAAGGAGACATTCTGTTCGCCGTTTGTGTTGATGGGGAGAGGATACTTGGCATACACATTGTAGAACCTACCCTGGCTCAAAGTCATGGCCTCGCCGCATATTCTAATCAGGTTAGCGTGAGCCGAGCCTGAAGCCTGCATCGTTTGTCTGCACAGCTCTGGGTTGCTAGTCCACAAGGACAGCGCCACGCGTACATTCTGCTGCCTGAGGCAGCGGAACTTGAAGTCTTCAGAGAGTCGATCCACATAGACGAGTCGCCCGTCCGTGGTCAACCAGAAGGCCTTCATGTCTTGCCAGTTGGCTTTCTCAACGGAACACACCTGGCTGCACAGATCGGCGTTTGTGTGTGCCATCAGCGTTCGGTTTATGTTGCGCCATTCTTGTGTGGTTAACTGTTTTGTTCTATTTCCCAGGCACTTGGTGTTGTGCCAGGGCACCCCGGAGTAAAGCCAACAGTATCTAAAGTAAATCTTCAGCGGCAACACAAACTCTGTTACTGTAGAAGGTGGGGAGCACTCCCATTCCTTGTCCGTGAGACACATGGAACCGTCTGTGATGCATTCTCTGGGGCATAATAGGACACTCTCATTCTCGCCGGAGCTCCAGGTGATCTCTGGGTGTAACACGTCAACAGGGTTGCAATGTTCCAAACGAGCACTGTCCACGAACCCAGAGGACTGCTTGTGGCTGCTCAGCCACGTAGTGCGAGATCCCATTGATTACTCTAGGTCCGTGCCTGTTGGCGTGGCTGTCGACTGTGTGAGAACCAGGCTCTCCAAGGACGACGGCGAGAGAGAAAGGGAGCGGATGGAGAACGACAGAATGACAGAGTATAATCGCCTGATAACGGATCGTGTGGCACAGGCCGCACTGATAAAGGAGCTGGGACTCGAGGGCGCCAAGGCTAGGATGCGCAGGCTACAACTTCACGGTGTGTCTTTCAAGGACACGTCCGGCTCTGTCATGTACCGATTTGAACGTCTCATTTACAGGATGTTTGAATATTTCCAAGTCAAGGGCATGCGAATGGAGCCCTTTCAGCTAGAGCTCTTCAGGGGTGTGGTGTTGGGTGTCACTAAGAAGCACACAAAAACCACACATGAAAGCAAGCAAACTGAGTGTCTTTATTGTCAATGTCAGAGTGAACAATGCTTCTTCGTGTAGATTGTACAGAGAGTTAGCAACACGGTAACATAGATCGAGTCCTCAGGGGAGTCAATACCGGCTCTGGGCGAGTGGGGCCAAGACCTTGTCTTGTACGGGATACGGCTGTGTTTACGTGCTTGAATACCGCCATGACTAGACCTGAGGGGTACGCGTGTAGCTCATCCAGGGTGTGAGTACGATGTGCGAGTGATGCCAGTTTGGTATTGGAGTACAAACGGGGTCCCCGTTGAGCCACCTCAATGTGGCATCGTTCTACAATGTTGCCACAGTTGCCTTTGCACATCATGCCTCGAAATGGGTTGTTGGTCATCAGCCGGGTCCTCTTCCTGTATCTGGTTCCATATTGACAATAGTCAAATCTAACAACATGCTTGTCCTTGCACGCCATGCTGAAAGCCCCACTCTTGGCCCGCTCGACATCCCGACATGTTTTCTTTTCGTCGCTGCGAGTTATCAGCTCGACGAATACGCTCTCGGGGTGATTCCTGACATCGTCGTAAAGCCTGTGTGAAACCCATCTCTTCCAGAGCATACTAGAGTCTGGGTTTTCCACAAAGTACTGCATGGCAGGGTTTATGGCATGGAAGTGCTCTATGATGTCTATCATTTTTCTCACTAGAGAATCTGAGAGATTCAAGTCCCTGGGTGTCTTAGCTCGAGTCCTAGCCAAGCTGTAGTGCTCACACGGCGGACCGGCAAATATGACGTCTGGAGCCGGTCCCGACCACTCTGTGTCAGGGTCCCAGTTGCGTATGTCTACAACGATATCAGCACCATGACGACCGTCAACGTCTAGCCTTCGCACGTTCCAGCCTGCTTCCACAAAGGGTCTGCATATGCTGCCCGTGCCGTCAAATAGACTTAGCAGGGTTTTCCGTGTAACAGGTACCATTGGTTGACAAGCGGTCAATGTTGGGTTCTACTCAAGTTTCCTTTGACAGAATGTGTTAACCGGGTGATATCTGTGCATGACGAGAATAACCATGAAGCTGATAAATGTAACGTGTGTGCTAGCAACACTGATTGTGGTTCTTGCGAGTCAGACATCTGTGCCTCTATGGGATACTGCCAATCTAGACAAGTGCAGTCCCAAAGTTAACTACTGCCACACAAAGGTTAGACCATATCTGATCGGATGTATAGCCAGCCGCCAAGCATACTGCGTACACCGGTGTCCTCTAGGGCGACCCGTTATATCTCCCAGAGGAGGTGAAGGACTGCGTTGTGGAGCGGTGTGTCCGCGTGGGCAGTTCCTGAATTGGCAGACTGCAGAACGTTGTGAGCCACACAGTGTGCCATGTTCCGCAGGTCAGAGTGTCATACTATCTGGAACGTCGTGGCATGACACAATATGTGGACACCAGAGTGATTACGTGATACCAAGGGGTTTCACACAGAGGATAAAATCCAAGGTGTTTCTCGAGACGCTCAATAGACTGACCATGGTGTGGGTCCGGCAAAGACAGGGGTGGGTTGTTGATAATCTGTGCGTTCAATTCTCCAGGCTGGAACCAAACAAGTGTACGGGTATACTGTTCGAGAAATTGTACTACATGTTGAACAAAATGTCCTACTATGAATTGGCAAACCTCATGTACGAGACTGTGGCAAAACCGCTACTTGGTCAGCAAGATTCGGGGCCCAAGGTGTCCGTTGAGTTCATGCAATCCAATCCATTGTGGCTGGTGGAACATGACACGGCTATCATTCCAACTACAATCACCATCCCTGTGGGCATGTCAGACAGGTACACATTCAATGAGCTCACTTGGTACACGGGTAGCATGGGTAACAGGTTAGTGCTTGCAGCAAACAACAAGAAGGTTGAGAAATACAACTCGCGATACGACATTACCAGAGGCCTCAATTGGACCAAAAGGGACTCCTCGGGTGGCTTCTTGGTGGACACGCTGGATATCTCGCTGGTCGTGAAAAGCTTCCAGTGTGGCCCGTTCGAGGCATTTCAAGTCCACATTGACCTATATGACAATCTGCGTGGGGAAATGTTAGGGATATCTGCCACCCTCGTTGTCAACTGTATGTGGAAACCCAAGCTGAGTGCGGCCTGTAATTGCACCCGAGCGCTACTGAATTACATCAACCCCAAAGGCCTGTGCTCACCGATCTGTCTCTCGACCCCGTTCACTCACCTGTCAAAAGGAGTCGAGGGTAGCAATAACGACTGGACTCTGGAAATCACACACAAACAACCTGACACTTCAATAAGGAGCCGGGGTAGGGTTCTGTACGGTTCGGTCCATGTCACGACAGAAAGCTTCTGTCTAGTCAAGATGGACATTTTCACCCGCTCACCTGGACCGAAACGACATGCGCCATCTGCGCCTCTGGACGTGCGGCGATGTGGCGTCGTACTGGTGGAGTTTGACATCCTGACACAAGACCGAGCACCGGGTCTCGGTGAACAGTACTTGTCCATAGCCGTGCGATCGTTGTCGAAGGAGGACCATGCAAGGACGTCCGAGCTGTACATGCCACTTGCGGCCGTGGACACCTTGACAACTGTCATTGACCAAGGCTGGGGAAAGAAGATCGGCGTCAAGCTCAGATTTGTACACCGAAGCCAAGTCACACCGCGCCAGGAAGAGATCGCCGCTGTACTCGACTGGATACTGACCACAAAGAGCGCAGAAGGAGTGCCGAGAGTGGTAGTCATCGACGTGGACCTGGGCGTAAGGTCGGCAGACTTTGCTATGATCAACAATCTATATGGGTCCAAGGTAGAGTTGATTCCCGGGCTGTCGGCAGACATGATCGCAGAGGTCATTAGGATCAGCGGGTACGATGTGCAATCACAGGACTACAACCACTTTAAATGTAGTGCTAAGGAGAGCTGTTCTAGACTGACAGCTATATACGACTCGGAGGAGAACCTCCTGTACCGGAGAGATGTCAACGATCACATCCCCAATTGCCGTGAGGCTTCACCGTTCCCCAAGGACTGCAATGTGTGCCGGCACGAAGACATGATCATCATCATCTGTCCAAACAGCTATCGCCCAGCAGCCGTGATGAACAATGCAGGAAGACAGCTGAGTTTCTTTCACGTGAAGGACAGTGTGGGAGGTGTGCTCAGTGACACCCTGTTGCCTGAGCAGGTGCAAGCCGAGACTGTGTTACAGGAGTTAGGTCTGCTAGTTTCGTTACACGGGGCTTTCCTAAACCTGGACACCATATCTGTGTTTCCTACGCGTCTCTACACGGGTTGTAAACAAGTGAGGCCTGCTCGCTGGACCGTGGGAGACACGGTAGAGGAATATGCCATCAAGATACCCCGTGACGAACGGCATCGGGAGAGAATAGGACTTGTGGTGTTCGAGGAGCTGTGCCAGAGATCGAACAACCGTGTGGGCATTGTGGTCTCGGTGCCCTCGGCCGACTATGTGCAGCAGAGCTGTGATCAGATGAAATTGCTCAACAGACACACTGGAAATGACACCGGGGACTCTGCTAGGGTCCATTACTCAATGCGTGACCTCACCGACATCATCGAAGACATGGCCAAGTGGGGAGTTCGTAGATATTCATTGGGATACCTCGACTACACCTTTGGCAGCTCTGCAGAACCCGCGCCCACCTTCACGGAGCTCTCACGTACCATTGACTCGGCTGCCGCAAAGATCCAGACTTTACATTACCGGTATACGAGGGACTCTGGATTTGGAGACGGCGGACAGTCTTACGCTCACGTGGATGGAGTGTATAAGCTAGAAGGGGGTATGTTCTTCCAGCGTGTGACCAAGGGCATGTCTCCAATCAAAAGTTTCATTCCGGTACCCGAGATACCGAACCTGCGATTGGGCTTGTCCTCAGACATGAACGTAGGAGCTCCGTCGCCCATCGGTGAGCTCGTTGCCCTACACAACACTATTGAGAAAACCAAGGTCATCCCGCATGGCGCGCAGGTTGTCAATCTGAATTACAAGAACATTGTGGCCTTTGTCAATCCCGACAGGGGGACAATCTGCATTCATTCGCCGGATATGGTTATAAGGAGCAACCGTCTCAGGTTTCCTTCTTTTGGTGTACACCGAGAAGATGAAGAAGAAACGGCTCAAGGTGAGAACCAGCACCGCGGTTGCCACCGCTACATTAGCAGGGCTCAGCATCGCGCTAGGATCTCTGTGACGGTACCGGTCACGGGATCTAGGCACTCTGTTCTCCAAAGCATATCAGAAGCGAATCGCTGGCTCGGAAAACCCATGCTCACGGGAGAAGAAGACAAGTGGCTTTACAGTACACCCGTGCACAAGACCACCACATTCCCATCAGTTGAAGGTTCACTCACGGGGCTGATGTCGATCCTGGACAGTATGCACTTGACATCCAAGACAATCGAGTGCATCAGGAGCTCTAGTTTGTGCACGGAGTTGGGAGACTATGCTCATAACGGTTGGCCCCAAGGAGGCACTGGGTACCCGATTGCCATTTCAACCACCAATGATGGGGGGCGCGGCGACATGGTGGTCAAGATGATAGTCGCTGTCAACCATGGTGTGAGGCGCGTTGTGATCCCATGCAACTTGGAACCGTTCTCTTTCGGATCCCAGCCGCCCTCGTGCCCTCAGCCCGCACCGGGCTACTACATGCAAAGAGACAAGTCCATGGTCCCCAATATGAAAAGCTACATCGCGGCCCTGGGACCGCTTACCTCCAGGATTGTGAAAGCCATCGCGTTCCTCTACTGCCCTGACGTTAACCGAGATCTAGCTGAGATGGCCCAGTCGTGTGTGACCACAATGAACAATTCCCTCGGAGCTCTAGGGGACACATTCTCTCGACTGGCTACGGTACTCATGCAGGATGTGAGGGCCGCAGAATCGAGAGTGCAACACCTAGCGTACATCTCGGCTCGTACCTCTGCGCTATGCCTGAGTGCTACTGTACTTGCTCTATTAATCAACATTGCATTGATTGTGATGCTCTGCTCGATGTGCAGTATGTACAGGAAACAACGGTTTAGGAAACTTAAATGATGATTGGAGATGACTACAGCCTGGCAACTGTCGGCTGTCTGTCTAATGATAACTCTGTTCTGGGCTAGATACCCAGTTCACAGTCAACGTTCAGCACCATTGAACGCGAGCTCCGGTGAAACCCCAGGCCACGCTTCTCTCGACTCCCAGGATCACAGGGTGATAATCCCCCCCAGTAAGTGGAAGATCCGCACGCCTGGAAGAAACACGTTCCTAGTGTACCATGTATTCTTAGGATTGAACCTGACCCATCTCCCAGTCAAGTATGCCGATTGCTCGCAAGTGGCCTGTAAAGGCTTACCAGAGGACGACAAGTCAAATCAACATTGCGATCGACTGTGCTCCAGTGGCAGTTGGAATGAGGCTGAGCTCACTTTGAAAACAGCCAAGCGCGAGTACACCAGGGCCACGTCCTCACTAGAAGCAGCCTTCAGTGATGTAGCCGCTCTTGTGGACGTCGTCGGCCACTCGAGTGCTTTAGACCCGGTCGTTATCAAGCTCTTGGCAAACAGGGGCTCGGGTTTGCAAGTCGTGGATGTCATGCGACCATACAGGACATTGATCGACAATGCGCTGACCTCTGTAGCGGAACACTTGGCGAGCGAAGCAGTCAAGACTACTGAATCCGTACACAACCAGCCAGTCTTGGGGTTCAATGATACAAGGTCGTTCATCGAGTTGCTGGACACCTGGAAGAGTGGCGCGTTAGAGTTGGCCGTCCAGCTCAACATGGTCACATTCGCCTTACTGGGAGCTCACCGGCGCTTACTCTTTTGTGCACAGGGCGTCAAGAGGTCAGACATGACGGGGTGTGAGCCACAATTCATTACCGAGTATTACACGGACATACCAGTGGCAAGCCGTTCACTGTCATCCAGGCTCATCGTGGTCGTCGAGAGGGAGCACTGGAAGCCCGTGGTGCTGTCACGTTGGTATATGCCCTTCATTGATTCTTCCCATGGTAATAGGACTTGTTGGCTGGACAGGCCCATGGTGAGCGATTCAGACGCAAACTACAGGGTGCCCTTGTGTGACCCAATCGGGATATGTGAGCCTCTGGTGGTTGACAATTCCACGGTCCCTGCGTGCCTAGTGAACCACAGGGGAGAGATAAGTTCTGAGTGCCCCGTGGTGTGCGGGGACTCGTGCTTCGGCCCTGTCTGCTACCAGCCACAACGGAACACGTACACGCTGAGGACTGCGCCAGGGGGAGCTCACGGTGTCTACACAACCACTCGTCAGGTCCAGGCAACCAAGAGCCCCAGGGTAATCTCCAAGGTCTACTCTCTGTCTGAGGCCGAGATACACACGTCTCTCGCTAGTGTTCGGGACAGAGCAGAACGCTCGTCTCAATTGCTGGAGCGAGGGGAGACCGTGTTACAGACCATGATCGCCATGGATAATGCCGCTCGAAAATACACCGACAAAATACATGCGCAGACAGTTGCTCTATCTCAGGGTTGTGTAGACTGTGAGCGCACGATAGCCCGAATCCGGTTCATGGGCGCTGCTTCAGTTACTCTGTCCGCTCTGACCTGCACATTATTGATTGTTATAATCATGACACTGAAGTGTAGCGGGGACCGACATGTTGCTGTGAGGATAGATAGGGGCCTTACGGAGCCCTTACTGTAAGTGTGCACGAGGCACTACCACTAACCCCAGTGAAAAGGTTATGATGGTCACCGAGTCTGGAGCACCTGCAGCGTCGACCATGTCGCTGTGACAATACACACTGTTACAATACACAAGAGTCTCTCTAAGTTCAACCAAAGGGTTACAGATCCACGACTACAATTGCAGCCACACAGTGACCTACCAGTGTTTGAGGGCTGTTGAACGGGTATACGAGAGTCAAAGGCACACTCTCAGAGTGGCTGACTGCAACGCCGTCGGGGATCCGATGATGAGGGGTGCGGCTCTTGGGAACTTAATGCAATTGATATACCCTCGAGTCTCATACTTGCTAGTTTGTCTCTCTGTCTACTAACGTTGACTGCAGTAGCCCCTTGTGAAACACAGCCTTCCCCTTCAATCCTGCTAATTCTGTCACCACTCGACTCGGGACATGGCGTCTGCTAAACCTCGTACTGCCAGACCAAGAGCTTCCGCTAATGTGGCGAAGAAGGATTCGGGGGGTGTACAAGTGACAATACAACCACTGATCCCCGCACAGAAGCAATATCACTACCTGCCAAAGTCGATTATCGAGTCCACGCGTGACATCCTAGTTGCATGCAAGAAGACGAAAGTGAAGATCGAGCCCCCTGTGACCCAGCACGCGACTAGCAAACTGGTTCACGTCCTGTGCTCCGCCGCGGCCGCAAATGTCTGGCCCGCCGAGTGTGAGGAAGCCTTGAGGACATTTCTCCCTTTAAGGGAGCACCATAAGGCCCTCTTGTCACACACCATGTTTGTGACCATGATCGGGACCTTGGTCGCCAGGGCTCTGGAGCAAGACACCAGGAATGGTGGAATCATTGTGGACCTTCTGGCCGATAGGCACTACATAAGAAACATCTTGTGTCACGATTCTAGTAAGACCAGTAAGATGGAAGCAGCTGCGTATGCCGGTATCATGGCCGTGAACATGGAGATGAATGCCCTTGCTGAAAACGCAAAAAAGAGACAAGCTTTCAACAAACAATGTGGATCTAAGCTGACCGAAGAGGAGGCCAGAGCCTGCTCGTGGGATGGTATTTACTCTGACCCTGATGCACTGATAACACCCATGGCCAACCTTGGACTCAGGCACCATTACAAGGAAAATCCCCATCACCCCGAGCACTTCACACGTGGATGGATGGATGACATGAACCTCGTGGAAGCCATCGTGGACGGATTGGCTTGCATATTCGAGAGAAGCAAGGTCCACAAAGACGTCCACTCTTGGCTGGATGTGTTCAACGTTGACAGGTTCTGGGATGGGCGCAACAAGAACAGTGCAAGAGAGATTGTCGAGGCTCTCAGGACCCACATCACTGAGGATGACTATAAAGCCCTGTCAATCTTCCGGTGGTCCATAGACGCTATCGTCGGTGAATCTCCCGTATGGTCCCGTGTGAACATGGATGCATGTTGCACTCACACTGTCAACAGGGGTGACCAGCGTGATTTGCTGTCATGTTACCAACCCCAAGATTGTGTCCTTTGAGCTGTGTAACCCGTAATGTGTTCTGTTGTAATTCTTTACTATTCTGTGTTTATGTTGGTGCACCATGAGGCATTCTGCATCAATCATAGCTAACTCCGTGTTACTATACAATGTACCTTTGAGTCAATAAAGTATACCTGTGCTTGAATCACAGACTGACCGTGATGTTTGATTTCCTTTCCTGCTCTCTTCACACCTCAACTGTATCAAGGCTTAGAAAGTGACCGGTAATTCCTGTGTCACCTGTGAAATATGAGTTTTATTAGGTTGAGAACACAAGTTAGACATGACACTCCCTGAGTCTGTACACTCCCTGGTATAATATCTGCCGCTTTAAGAAACCAAACCCAACAAACAATAAAATACATCATTGAAACATAGAGAAACACTCTGTGACACAGTAAAGGATGGGTTTATGAAGGGGTTTATTGTACACCGCACAACATATACACATCACACTGTAAATAACATCCCGCCTTGGTTATTGAGACCAAGCTCACATTACACTTTCGGGACAAGCCTCGAGTCCAGCATGGCGTCCGGCGTGGAGTCCTCACAGTTAAAGCCTAGTACGCCGTCACGCTCAGAATATCCATAAACAGGACCAGGTCTTGGTGTCATCAGGTTCCACAGTTCGTATACATATTTCATGCTCCTGACCATCAGGTTGCAATTAAACTCGGTCCAATACGTGGACTGGAATGACTTTGGGACATTTGTCATTCGCGAGAGTTGCGCACACAAGTTGTAGCAGTCCCGAGGAGAACATGTGTCCATTGCGTCCCATAGAGTCCTCAGCGAATGACACCAAGAGGAAAACTCTGTGTACTTGGTCACCACTCCGGTCATCAATCTCTTAATCCCCAGTCCCGTTGGCACCTTGTTGTAGTCGGTGCCACACAGTGCCATGAACACCAGCTTTTCCATACGCTCCTTATCGTCTCTGATTACGGCTCTTTTAATGCGCATGAAAATATACCTGCCCATCCGGTTCAATCTCAGGAAACGGCCGTAGCTGCCCCTGTGCACCATGCCTTTCATGTATGCATTGCCCAAGCGCCTGAGACCGCCCAGGATCTTCTCCCGTTCCTTGCTCTGGTCCGCCACATCTACACGCTCGTCTAGCTCAAGCTTTGGGACTTTCTCGTGCTCCTGCAGATTGGTCATCTTCCTCTTCTCACCGGTACACTTACGCTCTTCTGATTCAGAGCTTGACGTCAGACCCTGGTCAGATGCGGGCCACAGTGTTTCGAATATGAAACTGACTGTCTTTGCGTTGACACAGTGGGCGTCCACAGCGTGAGACAATACCCTCAATCGGTCCCCTTTGCTGGAGAACCTAGACAGAAAGGTGGCGTACAGAGATCCCCTGATCCCGGCCAGGTACAGGTACCTGGCTACATTTAGCTTTAGATTGACTCTCCCCTCGGCCTCCTCATGCCTATCCATACTGGCTTCAAAGTTCTTGTGTTGCTCTAGCGTCTCTGGTAGCAGGTGTTCGTGCCCGGCAGCAATGTCGCAGAGAACGCGGAACCTGTCGTCACTTGAAGAAAGCTCATCAAACGTCAGTTTTGGCGCGTGCTTCTCGGGAGTAGCAAACAACAGGTCACCGAAGCTCGACATGTGCATGTCTCGACCCTGACGGTAGCTCTTGTTGTCCATCCTCATAGTAATCCCTTCCCGTCCACAAGCCGTGAGCACGGCCACTACATCCGAATCTCCGGTGCACACGGTCACATTGCCCGTGAGAACGTTGGCCAACTCGACAAGCAGCGTATCGGCCTCTGTGCTCCTACACTGCAGACACGCATGCTGCAACAGAGACACTTGAAGTGAAGTCTCGGGGTCTGCAAAGGTCGCCACAAACACGCCCTTAAGACCATCGGGTCTTTCTATCTCTCCGTAACTGGGATCTACGTCATGGAGCTCAAACTGGGGAGGTGTCAGATTATCGAGCATGGTCAGTGACACGCTGTTGTCCTCCGTGTACTTCTTGTGGAACGACACAAGGTTTTCGACAGACGTTCCCTCATCCCCTCCCCTGGCCCCGGTCACCAGAAACAACTTGTTTTTCATACCCATATCGGCCAAACGTTTCATCATTGCGTATTCTATGGCACATAGATTGTGCATACAGAACCCCATGTGAGGCGCAGGGGTGCTGTTGAGTCTGAGCCCCCTCACGGCTGGCTTCTGAGCCTTAGTTCCGTCTTTGACGAGCACCACGCACCGACTGCCCTCATTCTCTGAGATGTAGCACGACGCCAGTGTTCTGGCCATGCTCAATATGGACCCCTGTGGATCATCCTCGATGTAGTCACTCTCCTTGACTTTATGAATTACCATGAGATGGTCAATCAGAGTCCAATCTTGTGGCTGACATGGGCTGTTGATCAATTCGAACGGGGCTAGGTGAGGGTTTGCGAGCATTGCGTGGATAGCTTGGTGTCTCAACCCCATGTTGGCCAAACCGGTGGAGTAGGAGCCTTTGGAGCACTGGGTCAGAGACAGTACACGGTCTTGAGTTCAGTCTAACTTGAGGACAGCTTATCCAACTATATATGTGTGTGTGAACACCACAGAACCCTGACTCAGCTCTCATAAGCCCCAGCTTCAAATGTCCGAGCAGCAGCTATCCGACCTACGTCCAAGGCATGGAAGCAATTTGCTCGATCTAACTAACCTGCCAGGACTCCCTTGAAAAAAAAATTGTAATCTCAATGATTACCCTCAATAAATACAGGTAGAAAAAAGAAAACCTCGAGTTACCAGCCCTGAGCCCAGCTTGAGTGTTCCCGAACTGCTATATCATTGCAGCAACATTGATTAGTCCGTGTAGGCCGCGGCCATGTTACACATCGCCGGAAACAACATCCCCATCACGGGCAAAGCCGTGAGCGGCGACCCTATTCTTCTCCTCATTGAACAGCATGTTCCTGTAACTCAACTCGGTCTCGTCCAACCAGGAGGCAGCGGTCTGCTCTGCAGTGGCCAGCCGAGTCTCAACTCTCATGTTCACACACGTAGGGGTGAGGCAATTAAGCACCTGTGGGCAGAAACTTTTCAGCCATGGGAACTTGTTACGGAGAGAATTAGAAATTGTGGGCCGTGAGCAACTCCTTACGGTAACCTGGTTGGTCCCGGGTCTGACGATCACCAGGTATGCCGCAGACCGCTCTGCCATGCTCGGGTACGTGAGCGAGAACATCAACCACGTCAGCCACAGTTGCGTGTTGTATCTCCACAAGGTGACCTGATCCAATGTGTCATTGTTCCTGGTCTTGAGCTCGAGCAGCACCACGTTGTCCCTTACGGTGTCGTGGGCCACTAGGTCCACTTCAGTGTAGAAGCCCCATGTGTCGCCTATGGACGTGCACTGTGTACAGCCATTGTGGTAGGTGTATGCTCCGGGAGTGCTGCTGCTACTCATGTCGGGCCTGGGCACACCGGCGACCTTGAGGCCAGCGCATATCGGAGTCAGGCGCAGAGCTTCGAGCTGCGTGAGAATGAGGCGAGACACCGGACCCACGTCACATATTTTCTTCCTTTCATTGTACACATCCTTGCACTGAGCGTCTACCACAGTGCCTATAATGGTGGACATGTGGGTCCTGTCCCATAGGCGCCTGCAGGCTTCTGGAGTGAGCGCTTTTGACCTCAACAGTTGACACAGGGCTTCCTTGAGTGCCAGTCCCTGGGACTCAGTGGGCACATTCAGATTTCTCACGTACTCTGGCACCCAGTCAAGCACAGTGTCCGGGTGGGCATTCAGGTCTTTAACAACCCTGGCGAACATGTCCATGCTTATCATGTTGTGTGTGGGCGCTCGCTTCCTGTACAACTTGATAGACTCAAGAGTTTTGGTGATACCCTGAACCTTGTACCAACGGTGGTCTGCAGTGGACCTTGCGCACAGGGTGCCATGTGAGCCCGAGAACTCGATCACGGGGTCTTTGAGCTTCATTGTATTAAAGTGCTAGGATCCACGGCTCACTGGAGTAGCTGCTACGGGAGAAACACATCGCGAGTAAGTAACAACAGACCCACAAGAGGAGCAAGGGTCCTCTCAGCGAAATGCAACGGAGAGCGAACCCGATGAGCATCGAGACTCTAGTAGCCAACACCAAGAAGGTACCAGCTCTATTGAACAGACCCGCTATTCGCTTTAAGGGTAAACTGGGAGCGGCAATAGCCATCATCACCTCTCTCATTGTGGGGTTCCTGACCATCCCCAACAACATCCTGTACTTCATCGACAGCAAACATGGCACCAGGGCCACGGGATGCCCATTTGCGGACTCTACTTCAGCTGAGTCTATGACCGACTACCAGTATGCCTACATCCACGCTGGGATAGCTCTAATCACGCTGGGATGTCTGGCCATGGTTGTGAGCATAGTGCTCAGCTACTTCGCCGCCAAGAGCAAACTGAAAATAGACGACCTGTCAGATCAGAACAGGGGTGCAGAGTCCAAGAGCACCAGGACCGTGATTGTGTGCCTCGTCATGATGAACATTGAGCTGTTCATGGCCGTGATAGCGGGATGCATGGAGTTACTGTATCAACCTCTGATTAGCAATGCTCAGAGGCTTCATAACATGGAGTGTGCCATTGCCGTGTTCAACATCGTAATCTACACCATGTACGTGATGACCATGGTCATGACATCGATCGTTCTCAAGGACAGACGCGAGACTGTCCAGGTCGATGGTCAGAGAGCGGTCATGGACACCACAGCCTCTGGCCGTGACCACAGAAGCTACTACGAATCATACAATTCAGTATCCAGCTTTATCTGACGAGGAACACTGGGACCGCAGCAGGACCTATATGACAGATGGGATCGAGAGGGCGCTTCACCGAGCACTGCAGAACCTGTGACAGCCCCGGATTTACATTCACCAACATGTGAGGTCACCCGTGTCAACAACAGAGACAACAGGAACAGGTCCACGTTCAAACCAAACAGAAAGCTCAGAAACGATGTCCGTGTGGTACGACTGTCTGCGCCTAAACAACAGGACCTTGACGGATCACGAAAAGAAATCCCTGGGCCGTGTCCACGTGAAATGTGTAACCCAAGGCGACCTATTCGATTTAATAGGACCTCAAGAAAGTCGCCTCGAGAGACCCCTTTTTGTTGAGTTTACACACCAGCACAGCATCGGGGACCTACTCGCCTTATTGTGTTGCTACATAGACCCGACAGTGAAAAGCCTTTACGACTATCCCCAGAGACACGTGCGATATGCAGCCGATCAGCAAGCGGACAGCGCATCCTCGCCAGTGTCAAGCGAGCCGAGGCCAAGCGAAGCGTAAAGAACACCTCTGCCACTGTCACACAGTCCTCTCTACCAACTGTCGGGGCTAAGGCAGCCTGGAGAGCCACTCTGGCCCTCACATCAGATGTGTCTTTGAGCTTCATCAATTGATTCTTTTATAATCGCTGTATACGTGATGTGTGACTTTGTGTGCCTGTTCACAGCTCTGAGGTCTGTGTTGAAGACGCATGCGAGACAACAGCGTGGCATCTGGAGCCAAACACCCAAACCTTACTAAGAAAGCCTGAACAGTGACAGCTCAAGTGGTGACAGCGGAGCCCCGGAATCTAGACACGGTGCCCGCGTATCCCCGCACATTTACAACAATGAAACGTAAATTGTTCACGCTGAAAAACAATAAATGCAAATGACATATAAACCTGATCATGATAATGAACATGTCGTTGTGTGAATTCAGTGATGTATTTAAAAATGTCATTACTTCTTGCGGCACACACAGCACACGTAGCAATAGTCCATGTTTGGGCACACCAGAGGAAATCAATCCCGTTTGGGAGTGAATCACAGTGTCATGGAGCGTCACGAGATGAACACCCACGTGGTGACACGGAGAACGTACACAGAATATGCACAAGGAGGCCGCAGTGCTCACAAGGCTAGCAGAGGCTTCTGTGTGTTGACTGTCTCTCTGGAACCGTTCTTTCTCTCACAAATATAAATCTCATAGTGCACATATCTTCGAAATAAGATGTCCAACGGGTCGAAATGCATCCCCCTATGTTGTCAGTTTTGGTGACTTTGGCTTTAGGACAGGCAATTCCAAGATTTGTCAGCAGATGCCGGCAAAGTGCCATTGTCCACTCCGTTAACCCTTGTGTTGTCCATCGGGTCACGGGGACCCATACAGTTTATTTTACTATTTGCATTGTATTTCACTATTACCGCGGCCTCGACCTTTGGGTCTCTGGGACCCTGTGAGATATCACATTGTATTTCACTACTATCGCGGCCTCGGCCTTTGGGTCTCTGGGACCCTGTGAGGTATTCCATTGTATTTCACTACTACCGCGGCCTCGGCCGTTGGGTCTCGGGGACCCGTCCTGTATTCCACTGTGTTTCACTACTATCGCGGCCTCGGCCTTTGGGTCTCTGGGACCCGTCCTGTATTCCACTATGTTTCACTACTATCGCGGCCTCGGCCTTTGGGTCTCAGGGACCCGTCCTGTATTCCACTGTGTTTCACTACTATCGCGGCCTTGGCCTTTGGGTCTCTGGGACCCGTCCTGTATTCCACTGTGTTTCACTACTATCGCGGCCTCGGCCTTTGGGTCTCTGGGACCCTGTGAGGTATTACATTGTATTTCACTGCTACCGCGGCCTTGGCCTTTGGGTCTCAGGGACCCGTCCTGTATTCCACTGTGTTGCACTACTATCGCGGCCTCGGCCTTTGGGTCTCTGGGACCCTGTGAGGTATTCCACTGTGTTTCACTACTATCGCGGCCTCGGCCTTTGGGTCTCTGGGACCCTGTGAGGTATTCCATTGTATTTCACTGCTACCGCGGCCTTGGCCTTTGGGTCTCAGGGACCCGTCCTGTATTCCACTGTGTTTCACTACTATCGCGGCCTCGGCCTTTGGGTCTCTGGGACCCTGTGAGGTATTCCATTGTATTTCACTGCTACCGCGGCCTTGGCCTTTGGGTCTCAGGGACCCGTCCTGTATTCCACTGTGTTTCACTACTATCGCGGCCTTGGCCTTTGGGTCTCTGGGACCCGTCCTGTATTCCACTGTGTTTCACTACTATCGCGGCCTCGGCCTTTGGGTCTCAGGGACCCGTCCTGTATTCCACTGTGTTTCACTACTATCGCGGCCTCGGCCTTTGGGTCTCTGGGACCCTGTGAGGTATTCCATTGTATTTCACTACTACCGCGGCCTCGGCCGTTGGGTCTCTGGGACCCTGTGAGGTATTCCATTGTATTTCACTACTACCGCGGCCTCGGCCGTTGGGTCTCTGGGACCCGTCCTGTATTCCACTGTGTTTCACTACTATCGCGGCCTCGGCATTTGGGTCTCTGGGACCCTGTGAGGTATTCCATTGTATTTCACTGCTACCGCGGCCTTGGCCTTTGGGTCTCAGGGACCCGTCCTGTATTCCACTGTGTTTCACTACTATCGCGGCCTTGGCCTTTGGGTCTCTGGGACCCGTCCTGTATTCCACTGTGTTTCACTACTATCGCGGCCTCGGCCTTTGGGTCTCAGGGACCCGTCCTGTATTCCACTGTGTTTCACTACTATCGCGGCCTCGGCCTTTGGGTCTCTGGGACCCTGTGAGGTATTCCATTGTATTTCACTACTACCGCGGCCTCGGCCGTTGGGTCTCTGGGACCCTGTGAGGTATTCCATTGTATTTCACTACTACCGCGGCCTCGGCCGTTGGGTCTCTGGGACCCGTCCTGTATTCCACTGTGTTTCACTACTATCGCGGCCTCGGCCTTTGGGTCTCAGGGACCCGTCCTGTATTCCACTGTGTTTCACTACTATCGCGGCCTCGGCCTTTGGGTCTCTGGGACCCTGTGAGGTATTCCATTGTATTTCACTACTACCGCGGCCTCGGCCGTTGGGTCTCGGGGACCCGTCCTGTATTCCACTGTGTTTCACTACTATCGCGGCCTTGGCCTTTGGGTCTCTGGGACCCGTCCTGTATTCCACTGTGTTTCACTACTATCGCGGCCTCGGCCTTTGGGTCTCAGGGACCCGTCCTGTATTCCACTGTGTTTCACTACTATCGCGGCCTCGGCCTTTGGGTCTCTGGGACCCTGTGAGGTATTCCATTATATTTCACTACTACCGCAGCCTCGGCCTTTGGGTCTCAGGGACCCGTCCTGTATTCCACTGTGTTTCACTACTATCGCGGCCTCGGCCTTTGGGTCTCTGGGACCCTGTGAGGTATTCCATTATATTTCACTACTACCGCGGCCTCGGCCTTCGGGTCTCAGGGACCCGTCCTGTATTCCACTGTGTTTCACTACTATCGCGGCCTCGGCCTTTGGGTCTCAGGGACCCGTCCTGTATTCGGCGAGCCCAGGAGGCCGACCA
Source organism: Gymnocephalus cernua (assembly GCA_023631565.1). Classification (NCBI taxonomy): domain Eukaryota; kingdom Metazoa; phylum Chordata; class Actinopteri; order Perciformes; family Percidae; genus Gymnocephalus; species Gymnocephalus cernua. The sequence continues at coordinate 26,978,481 of CM042425.1, forward strand.
CGAAGAGGACCACGAAGACCGAAACGACAACCAGGACGCGGGACCGAGCGCTCAGAGAGTGCCCAGCAAGAGGAAGAGGTGTCAGCTCTGTCCAAAGCCGACGGAGCGCAAAACGCACACCGTGTGCGGCTGCTGCAAGAGATACATCTGCGGGAGCTGCACGCGGGCCTACTGTGCGGAATGTGTGAGACAGTAGGTCGCTTGGCTCATGCGGCGCCGGGTTGAGCTTTGACGGTGACGGTGCAAAAACGGCTAACGGCTACCGAGCGGCAAACAAACAGCCGCGGGAGACGAGACGAGAATGTTGCGTTTGACATGTGTGACATGTGTGTGAAATGAACTGCAATAGATTGAAATGAACTGCAAAGAAATGAACCTTGCATCTATTCTCAATAAAAACCCTTTAGGATACATCCGCTGTGTGAGATGTGTGTTTATGTCACGCACCAAACCCACACACACTTGCACACACCCAACCCACACACCCTTGCACGCACGTACTCAACACCCGCAGGGTCCCATGGACCTGTGGGATGAGGCCGCGAGGCTAGCATGTCACTACTACTACGGCCTCGGCTTTTGGGTCTCTGGGGCCCTGCGAAGTATTCAATGGTAGTTCACTGCTACCGCGGCCTCGGCCTTTGGGTCTCTGGGACCCTGTGAGGTATTACATTGTGTTTCACTACTACCACGGCCTGGGCCTGTGGGTCTCTGGGACCCTGTGAGGTATTACATTGTGTTTCACTACTACCGCGGCCTGGGTCTTTGGCTCTCTGGTACCCTGTGAGGTATTCCATCGTATTTCACTACTACCGTGACCTCGGCCTTTGGGTCTATGGGACCCTGGCCTGGCTGGAAGAAGTAAAACAAAAGGAGAGGGGAAATTGGAAACAAAACACAACCAATGTTTGACCTAGTCCTACCAAACACTTTTATTATTATACACACACACACACACACACACACACACACACACACACACACACATATATATATACACATATACACTGTTGTTTGCAATAAACTGTCCTGTATGCCATCGTGTTTCACTGCTACCTAGGCCTCGACCTTTGGGTTTCTGGGAGCCTGGGTGGTATTCAATGGTAGTTCACTGCTACCGTGGCCTCATCCCTTAGGCTCCTGGTAGCCTGGGAGGTATTACACTGTGATTCACTGCTACCGAGGCCTTTGGGTCCCAGATACGCTGGGTGGTATTACAATTTTATTTCACTGCTACTGCGACTTTTGGGTCTCTGCAAATTGTCTTGTATTCCATTGTGTTTTGCTACTGCTGCGGCCTGGGCCTCTGGGTTTCCGGGGGCCTGGGCAGTATTCAATGGCAGTTCACTGCTACTGTGGCCTCATCACTTGGGTCCCGGGGACCCTGTGAGGTGTTCCATTGTGTTTCACTACTGCCGCGGCCTCAGCCTTTGGGTCTCCGGCACCCGTCCTGTGTTCCATTGCGTTCACTGCTACCGCGGCCTCGGCCTTTGGGTCTCGGGGACCCTGTGAGGTATTCCATCGTATTTCACTACTACCGCGGCCTGGGCCTGGGGGTCTCTGGGACCCTGTGAGGTATTACATTGTGTTTCACTACTACCGCGGCCTGGGCCTGTGGGTCTCTGGGACCCTGTGAGGTATTCCACTGTGTTTCACTGCGGCCTTTGGCTCTCTGGTACCCTGTGAGGTATTCCATCGTATTTCACTACTACCGTGACCTCGGCCTTTGGGTCTCGGGGACCCTGGCCTGGCTGGAAGAAGTAAAACAAAAGGAGAGGGGAAATTGGAAACAAAACACAACCAATGTTTGACCTCGTCCTACCAAACACTTTTATTATTATACACACACACGCGCACACATACACACACACACACACACACACACACACACACACACACACACACACATATATATATATATATATATACTGTTTTTTGCAATAAACTGTCCTGTAGTCCATTGTGTTTCACTGCTACCGTGGCCTCGACCGTTGGGTTTCTGGGAGCCTGGGCAGTATTACACTGTGATTCACTGCTACTGCGGCCTTTGGGTCCCAGATATGCTCGGCGGTATTCAACTATATTTCACTGCTACTGCGGCTTTTGGGTGTCTGCAAATTATCCTGTAATCCATTGTGTTTCACTACTACCGTGGCATCAGCCTTTGGGTTTCTGGGAGCCTGCATGGTATTACACTGTGATTCACTGCCTTTGGGTCCCAGATATGCTCGGCGGTATTCAATTTTATTTCACTGCTACTGCGGCCTTTCGGTCTCTGAAAGTTGTCTTGTATTCCATCGTATTTCACTACTACCGTGGCCTAGACCTTTGGGTGTCTGGGAGCCTGGTTGGTATTCAATGGTAGTTCACTACTACCGTGGCCTCATCCCTTGGGTTTCTGGGATCCTGGGCAGTATTACACTGTGATTCACTGCTACCGCGGCCTTTGGGTCCCAGATATGCTGGGTGGTATTCAATTTTATTTCACTGCTACTGCGGCTTTTGGGTGTCTGCAAATTATCCTGTAATCCATTGTGTTTCACTGCTACCGTGACCTCATCCCTTGGGTTTCAGGGAGCCTGCACGGTATTACACTGTGATTCACTGCGACTGCGGCCTTTGGGTCCCAGATATGCTCGGCGGTATTCAATTTTATTTCACTGCTACTGCGGCTTTTGGGTGTCTGCAAAAAGTTCCTGTAATCCATTGTGTTTCACTACTACCGTGGCATCAGCCTTTGGGTTTCTGGGAGCCTGCATGGTATTACACTGTGATTCACTGCCTTTGGGTCCCAGATATGCTCGGCGGTATTCAATTTTATTTCACTGCTACTGCGGCCTTTCGGTCTCTGAAAGTTGTCTTGTAGTCCATCGTATTTCACTACTACCGTGGCCTCGACCTTTGGGTGTCTGGGAGCCTGGTTGGTATTCAATGGTAGTTCACTGCTACCGTGGCCTCATCCCTTGGGTTTCTGGGACCCTGTGAGGTATTACACTGTGATTCACTGCTACCGCAGCCTTTGGGTCCCAGATATGCTGGGTGGTATTAAATTTTATTTCACTGCTACTGCGGCTTTTGGGTGTCTGCAAATTATCCTGTAATCCATTGTGTTTCACTGCTACCGTGGCCTCATCACTTGGGTTTCTGGGAGCCTGGGCAGTATTACACTGTGATTCACTGCTACTGCGGCCTTTGGGTCCCAGATATGCTCGGCGGTATTCAACTATATTTCACTGCTACTGCGGCTTTTGGGTGTCTGCAAATTATCCTGTAATCCATTGTGTTTCACTACTACCGTGGCATCAGCCTTTGGGTTTCTGGGAGCCTGCATGGTATTACACTGTGATTCACTGCCTTTGGGTCCCAGATATGCTTGGCGGTATTCAATTTTATTTCACTGCTACTGCGGCCTTTCGGTCTCTGAAAGTTGTATTGTATTCCATCGTATTTCACTACTACCGTGGCCTCGACCTTTGGGTGTCTGGGAGCCTGGTTGGTATTCAATGGTAGTTCACTGCTACCGCGGCCTCGGCCTTTGGGTCTCTGGGACCCTGTGAGGTATTACATTGTGGTTCACTACTACCGTGGCCTCGGCCTGTGGGTCCCTGAGACCCTGTGAGGTATTCCACTGTGTTTCACTGCTGCCTTTTGGTCTCTGGTACCCTGTGAGGTATTACATTGTGTTTCACTACTACCGCGGCCTCGGCCTGTGGGTCTATGGGACCCTGGCCTGGCTGTAAGAAGTAAAACAAAAGGAGAGGGGAAATTGGAAACAAAACACAACCAATGTTTGACCTCGTCCTACCAAACACTTTTGTTATTATACACACACACACATACACACACACACACACACACACACACACATATATATATATATACACTGTTTTTTGCAATAAACTGTCCTGTAGTCCATCGTATTTCACTGCTAACGTGGCCTCGACCGTAGGGTTTCTGGGAGCCTGGGTGGTATTCCATTGTGTTTCACTGCTACCGTGGCCTCATCACTTGGGTTTCTGGGAGCCTGGGCAGTATTACACTGTGATTCACTGCTACTGCGGCCTTTGGGTCCCAGATATGCTCGGCGGTATTCAACTATATTTCACTGCTACTGCGGCTTTTGGGTGTCTGCAAATTATCCTGTAATCCATTGTGTTTCACTACTACCGTGGCATCAGCCTTTGGGTTTCTGGGAGCCTGCATGGTATTACACTGTGATTCACTGCCTTTGGGTCCCAGATATGCTCGGCGGTATTCAATTTTATTTCACTGCTACTGCGGCCTTTCGGTCTCTGAAAGTTGTCTTGTAGTCCATCGTATTTCACTACTACCGTGGCCTCGACCTTTGGGTGTCTGGGAGCCTGGTTGGTATTCATTGGTAGTTCACTACTACCGTGGCCTCATCCCTTGGGTTTCTGGGATCCTGGGCAGTATTACACTGTGATTCACTGCTACCGCGGCCTTTGGGTCCCAGATATGCTGGGTGGTATTAAATTTTATTTCACTGCTACTGCGGCTTTTGGGTGTCTGCAAATTATCCTGTAATCCATTGTGTTTCACTACTACCGTGTTTCACTACTACAGCGGCCTCGGCCTTTGGGTCTCGGGGACCCTGTGAGATATAACATTGTATTTCACTACTACCGCAGCCTCGGCCTTTGGGTCTCTGGGACCCTGTGAGGTATTACATTGTGTTTCACTACTACCGCGGCCTCGGCCTGTGGGTCTCTGGGACCCTGGCCTGGCTGTAAGAAGTAAAACAAAAGGAGAGGGGAAATTGGAAACAAAACACAACCAATGTTTGACCTCGTCCTACCAAACACTTTTGTTATTATACACACACACACACATACACACACACACACACACACACACACACATATATATATATATATACACTGTTTTTTGCAATAAACTGTCCTGTAGTCCATCGTATTTCACTGCTACCGTGGCCTCGACCGTTGGGTTTCTGGGAGCCTGGTTTGTATTCAATGGTAGTTCACTGCTACCGTGGCCTCATCCCTTGGGTTTCTGGGATCCTGGGCAGTATTACACTGTGATTCACTGCTACCGCGGCCTTTGGGTCCCAGATATGCTGGGTGGTATTCAATTTTATTTCACTGCTACTGCGGCTTTTGGGTGTCTGCAAATTGTCCTGTAATCCATTGTGTTTCACTGCTACCGTGACCTCATCCCTTGGGTTTCAGGGAGCCTGCATGGTATTACACTGTGATTCACTGCGACTGCGGCCTTTGGGTCCCAGATATGCTCGGCGGTATTCAATTTTATTTCACTGCTACTGCAGCTTTTGGGTGTGTGCAAATTATCCTGTAATCCATTGTGTTTCACTACTACCGGGTCCTCAGCCTCTGGGTTTCTGGGAGCCTGGGTGGTATTCAATGGTAGTTCACTGCTACCGTGGCCTCATCCCTTGGGTTTCTGGAAGCGTGGGCGGTATTACACTGTGATTCACTGCTGCCGCGGCCTTTTGGTCCCAGATATGCTCGGCGGTATTCAATTTTATGTCACTGCTACTGCGGCTTTTGGGTGTCTGCAAATTATCCTGTAATCCATTGCGTTTCACTACTACCGTGGCCTCAGCCTCTGGGTTTCTGGGAGCCTGGGCGGTATTCAATGGTAGTTCACTGCTACCGTGGCCTCGACCTTTGGGTGTCTGGGAGCTTGGTTGGTATTCAATGGTAGTTCACTGCTACCGTGGCCTCATCCCTTGGGTTTCTGGGATCCTGGGCAGTATTACACTGTGATTCACTGCTACCGCGGCTTTTGGGTGTCTGCAAATTATCCTGTAATCCATTGTGTTTCACTGCTACCGTGACCTCATCCCTTGGGTTTCAGGGAGCCTGCATGGTATTACACTGTGATTCACTGCGACTGCGGCCTTTGGGTCCCAGATATGCTCGGCGGTATTCAATTTTATTTCACTGCTACTGCAGCTTTTGGGTGTGTGCAAATTATCCTGTAATCCATTGTGTTTCACTACTACCGGGTCCTCAGCCTCTGGGTTTCTGGGAGCCTGGGTGGTATTCAATGGTAGTTCACTGCTACCGTGGCCTCATCCCTTGGGTTTCTGGAAGCGTGGGCGGTATTACACTGTGATTCACTGCTGCCGCGGCCTTTTGGTCCCAGATATGCTCGGCGGTATTCAAATTTATGTCACTGCTACTGCGGCTTTTGGGTGTCTGCAAATTATCCTGTAATCCATTGCGTTTCACTACTACCGTGGCCTCAGCCTCTGGGTTTCTGGGAGCCTGGGCGGTATTCAATGGTAGTTCACTGCTACCGTGGCCTCGACCTTTGGGTGTCTGGGAGCCTGGTTGGTATTCAATGGTAGTTCACTGCTACCGTGGCCTCATCCCTTGGGTTTCTGGGATCCTGGGCAGTATTACACTGTGATTCACTGCTACCGCGGCCTTTGGGTCCCAGATATGCTGGGTGGTATTCAATTTTATTTCACTGCTACTGCGGCTTTTGGGTGTCTGCAAATTATCCTGTAATCCATTGTGTTTCACTGCTACCGTGACCTCATCCCTTGGGTTTCAGGGAGCCTGCATGGTATTACACTGTGATTCACTGCGACTGCGGCCTTTGGGTCCCAGATATGCTCGGCGGTATTCAATTTTATTTCACTGCTACTGCAGCTTTTGGGTGTCTGCAAATTATCCTGTAATCCATTGTGTTTCACTACTACCGGGTCCTCAGCCTCTGGGTTTCTGGGAGCCTGGGTGGTATTCAATGGTAGTTCACTGCTACCGTGGCCTCATCCCTTGGGTTTCTGGAAGCGTGGGCGGTATTACACTGTGATTCACTGCTGCCGCGGCCTTTTGGTCCCAGATATGCTCGGCGGTATTCAATTTTATGTCACTGCTACTGCGGCTTTTGGGTGTCTGCAAATTATCCTGTAATCCATTGCGTTTCACTACTACCGTGGCCTCAGCCTCTGGGTTTCTGGGAGCCTGGGCGGTATTCAATGGTAGTTCACTGCTACCGTGGCCTCGACCTTTGGGTGTCTGGGAGCCTGGTTGGTATTCAATGGTAGTTCACTGCTACCGTGGCCTCATCCCTTGGGTTTCTGGGATCCTGGGCAGTATTACACTGTGATTCACTGCTACCGCGGCCTTTGGGTCCCAGATATGCTGGGTGGTATTCAATTTTATTTCACTGCTACTGCGGCTTTTGGGTGTCTGCAAATTATCCTGTAATCCATTGTGTTTCCCTGCTACCGTGACCTCATCCCTTGGGTTTCAGGGAGCCTGCATGGTATTACACTGTGATTCACTGCGACTGCGGCCTTTGGGTCCCAGATATGCTCGGCGGTATTCAATTTTATTTCACTGCTACTGCAGCTTTTGGGTGTCTGCAAATTATCCTGTAATCCATTGTGTTTCACTACTACCGGGTCCTCAGCCTCTGGGTTTCTGGGAGCCTGGGTGGTATTCAATGGTAGTTCACTGCTACCGTGGCCTCATCCCTTGGGTTTCTGGAAGCTTGGGCGGTATTACACTGTGATTCACTGCTGCCGCGGCCTTTTGGTCCCAGATATGCTCGGCGGTATTCAATTTTATTTCACTGCTACTGCAGCTTTTGGGTGTCTGCAAATTATCCTGTAATCCATTGTGTTTCACTACTACCGGGTCCTCAGCCTCTGGGTTTCTGGGAGCCTGGGTGGTATTCAATGGTAGTTCACTGCTACCGTGGCCTCATCCCTTGGGTTTCTGGAAGCGTGGGCGGTATTACACTGTGATTCACTGCTGCCGCGGCCTTTTGGTCCCAGATATGCTCGGCGGTATTCAATTTTATGTCACTGCTACTGCGGCTTTTGGGTGTCTGCAAATTATCCTGTAATCCATTGCGTTTCACTACTACCGTGGCCTCAGCCTCTGGGTTTCTGGGAGCCTGGGCGGTATTCAATGGTAGTTCACTGCTACCGTGGCCTCGACCTTTGGGTGTCTGGGAGCCTGGTTGGTATTCAATGGTAGTTCACTGCTACCGTGGCCTCATCCCTTGGGTTTCTGGGATCCTGGGCAGTATTACACTGTGATTCACTGCTACCGCGGCCTTTGGGTCCCAGATATGCTGGGTGGTATTCAATTTTATTTCACTGCTACTGCGGCTTTTGGGTGTCTGCAAATTATCCTGTAATCCATTGTGTTTCACTGCTACCGTGACCTCATCCCTTGGGTTTCAGGGAGCCTGCATGGTATTACACTGTGATTCACTGCGACTGCGGCCTTTGGGTCCCAGATATGCTCGGCGGTATTCAATTTTATTTCACTGCTACTGCAGCTTTTGGGTGTCTGCAAATTATCCTGTAATCCATTGTGTTTCACTACTACCGGGTCCTCAGCCTCTGGGTTTCTGGGAGCCTGGGTGGTATTCAATGGTAGTTCACTGCTACCGTGGCCTCATCCCTTGGGTTTCTGGAAGCGTGGGCGGTATTACACTGTGATTCACTGCTGCCGCGGCCTTTTGGTCCCAGATATGCTCGGCGGTATTCAATTTTATTTCACTGCTACTGCAGCTTTTGGGTGTCTGCAAATTATCCTGTAATCCATTGTGTTTCACTACTACCGGGTCCTCAGCCTCTGGGTTTCTGGGAGCCTGGGTGGTATTCAATGGTAGTTCACTGCTACCGTGGCCTCATCCCTTGGGTTTCTGGAAGCGTGGGCGGTATTACACTGTGATTCACTGCTGCCGCGGCCTTTTGGTCCCAGATATGCTCGGCGGTATTCAATTTTATGTCACTGCTACTGCGGCTTTTGGGTGTCTGCAAATTATCCTGTAATCCATTGCGTTTCACTACTACCGTGGCCTCAGCCTCTGGGTTTCTGGGAGCCTGGGCGGTATTCAATGGTAGTTCACTGCTACCGTGGCCTCGACCTTTGGGTGTCTGGGAGCCTGGTTGGTATTCAATGGTAGTTCACTGCTACCGTGGCCTCATCCCTTGGGTGTCTGGGATCCTGGGCAGTATTACACTGTGATTCACTGCTACCGCGGCCTTTGGGTCCCAGATATGCTGGGTGGTATTCAATTTTATTTCACTGCTACTGCGGCTTTTGGGTGTCTGCAAATTATCCTGTAATCCATTGTGTTTCACTGCTACCGTGACCTCATCCCTTGGGTTTCAGGGAGCCTGCATGGTATTACACTGTGATTCACTGCGACTGCGGCCTTTGGGTCCCAGATATGCTCGGCGGTATTCAATTTTATTTCACTGCTACTGCAGCTTTTGGGTGTCTGCAAATTATCCTGTAATCCATTGTGTTTCACTACTACCGGGTCCTCAGCCTCTGGGTTTCTGGGAGCCTGGGTGGTATTCAATGGTAGTGCACTGCTACCGTGGCCTCATCCCTTGGGTTTCTGGAAGCGTGGGCGGTATTACACTGTGATTCACTGCTGCCGCGGCCTTTTGGTCCCAGATATGCTCGGCGGTATTCAATTTTATGTCACTGCTACTGCGGCTTTTGGGTGTCTGCAAATTATCCTGTAATCCATTGCGTTTCACTACTACCGTGGCCTCAGCCTCTGGGTTTCTGGGAGCCTGGGCGGTATTCAATGGTAGTTCACTGCTACCGTGGCCTCGGCCTTTGGCTCTCTGCAAACTGTCCTGTATTCCATTGTGTTTCACTACTACCGCAGCCTCTGCCTTTGAGTCCCGGAGTCCCTGGCCGGTATTCCATTGTGTTTCACTACTACCACGGCCTTTGTTTCTCTGGGACCCGTCCTGTATTCCATTGCATTGCATTACAATTGCGGCCTCTGCCTTTGGGTCTCTGGGACCCTGTGAAGTATACAATGGTATTTCACTGCTACCGTGGCCTCGACCTTCGTGTCTCTGTGACCCGTCCTGTATTCCATTGCGTAGCATTACAATCGCGGCCTCTGCCTTTGGGTCTCTGGGACCCTGTGAAGTATACAATGGTATTTCACTGCTACCGTGGCCTCGACCTTCGTGTCTCTGGGACCCGTCCTGTATTCCATTGCATTGCATTACAATTGCGGCCTCTGCCTTTGGGTCTCTGGGACCCTGTAAAGTATTGAATGGTATTTCACTGCTACCGCGGCCTCGACCTTCGGGTCTATGGGAGCCTGGGGGGGGGGGGGGGGGGGGGTATTCAATTGTGTGTCATTGCCACCATGGCCTTTGGGTCCCAGAGACCCTGGTCAGTATTCAATTGTATTTCACTGCTGCCGCAGCATTTGGGTCTCTGGGACCCATCCTGTGTTCCATTGCATTTCACTACAACAGCGGCCTCGGCCTTTGGGTCCCAGAGTCCCTGGCCGGTATTCCATTGTGTGTCATTGCCACCTCAGCCTTTGGGTCCTAGAGACCCTGGGCGGTATTCAATGGTATTTCACTGCTACCGTGGCATTTGGGACACTGGGACCCGTCCTGTGTTCCATTGCATTCAGGTTTTGTAGCAAGAAAGTGAGGCAAAGCAGAAAATAAAAAAAGGGGGGGGGGGGGCTCAAAGGATGAGGCCATGGCAGTTGACGCCTAGTGAATGGAAATAGTAAGCCGGAAGGCACAATATAAACAAACTAAACAAGTCCCGGTGACACGAAGGACAGTACAAGGGTTAAAACAGTCACGTATTGATCTCTGTTTAGTATCAGTAAATCTCTATAAATCTATGAATAATCCTTCATATCAAGATAACCCGTGGAGCGATCACAATACTTTTCTTGTGATATTGTTTTTGTTCATGAGAACCCAAAAAGTGGTGTATGGTGTTTTAACGCCAGTAGTCTTACTGATAGAAGTTTCTGTAAAAAGATTTCGAATATGTTAAACAATGCTATGTTTGAACTTGAAATGTGCGAAGATGTCTTAGAGTGGTGGAACTGCTTTAAAGGTAGAGTTAAAAGAACATGTATTAACTTTGCGAAAGAAAAGAACTGGCGAGAAAAAGCAGACTGAATACTTACTAAGAAAGAACTTGCAAGAAGAACTTGATAGAATGGCAATTACGAAAGATGTAGAAACAGATTACTATGTGTATCTGAAAACAAGTTTAGATCAAATTGAAGTTAAAAAATGTAAAGGGGCTGCTATTCGTAGCAAAGCTAAAAAAAATTTGGAGGGAGAAAAATGTACAGCGTTTTTTTTGAGACAAGAAAAAAGAAATCAAAAAAAGAGTCACATTGAGGAATTAGTTGATGAAAACAGAATAAAAACAATACACACAGAAGATATTTTACAAACAGTACAACAATATTATCAAAACTTATTTACAAGCAAACCTATAAATACAGATACAATACCTACAGTTTTAACAGCAATAACTTCAACTTTAAGCACTGACAATAGCACCTTTTGTGATGCCACTATCACTAAAGACGTAATAGAACATGCAATTACAGGTTTAAATGATAATAAAAGTCCAGGTATAGATGGCTTGACGGCCGAATTTTTCAAACATTTCAATCTGCAACTTACCCCGATTTTAGAGATTTTATTTTCATTTATGGCAGCACATCAAACAAAAAATATCTTCAACATTTTCATTTGGTTTAATAAATATTTTCTATAAAAACAAAGGAAACATCAACAAACTGGACAATTATAGACCTATTAGCTTATTAAATACAGACTACAAAATACTAACAAAAATACTGGCAAATAGAATCAAAACAGTCATTAATACAATAATAGGACCATCAAAATCATACAGTATACCGGGTAAAAGCATAACAGACTCAATATTAACCATAAAGGACACAGTCAGATTAATGAATACACAGGGGGGTTCATGGGTTGGGATTGATTTGAAGAAAGCTTTTGATTTTGTTGAACATCACTTTTTATTTTCGGTGTTAGAGACGATGGGTTTTGGTGGTGGTTTTATTAATTGGATTAAGTTATTGTATGGGTCAGCGGTGAGTGTAGTAAAATGTAATGGGTTTTTAACAGAACCGTTTAATATAACACGATCAATTAGGCAAGGTTGTCCACTCTCATCATTTCTATATAGTATCATCTCGGAACCTTTGGCAAATCTCATAAATCGCGACAATAATATAAAAGGCATTAATTTAGGTCATACTCACTCCATTAAAATAATTCAATACGCTGACGATATTAACCTTTTTGTACAAGATATACCGGACTTAGACTTATGCATCAACCACTTACATCTTTATGAACACGCATCAGGAGCTACAGTTAATTACGACAAATCTGATATCACATCATTTGGCATAAATTTGGATCTTTACAACACACAAAATTTTAGACACATACAGACACCTAGGAAAACTTTGGGCATACATATAGGACAGAACGAAACTGACGCAGACACTTTAAATTGGACTAACATCATCACAAAAATCACTACAATTTTAAATCTATGGAAACTACGATCTCTGTTTTTAAAGGGTAAAGTTATAGTTATAATGCACTTGTATATTCCACTTTGACACATATTTTAGACACTTGCGCACTACCAAATGATACTTTAATTACAATAAACAGGATTATTAACAATTTTTTATGGAACAACAAAGCACCGGCAATAGCACACAGGGTATTAATTAATGGGTGTAAAAAAGGGGGGTTAAATTTGGTAAATTTGGAATCGAAAAGGGATGCACTTAGGGTGAAAATTATAAGTAGGTATTTGGATGTCACAAGGGATGTTGGTTGGAAACATTATTTTAGCTGCTTATTGCAATCATTCGGACAAGGCAACAATACAAATCTTTATCAAATTCATAACAATCAAACAATTCAACACTTACCTGGTTTTTATCAAGAAGTTTTATTTTTTGGGTAAAGGTTTTACCACGTCACACCGTTTTTTTTTTGCAAAACACAACTTTTACGGATGCCAGTATTACATAACCCATTTATTATTTATAACAATAGGACAATAGAAAACAAGGTCATGACTTTATCACACAGCGACACTCTTCAATATATGGTAAATAGAACTGGACAATTAGACTCATCAGTACTTATCAATAATCTCCCAAATGCAGGCTTTAATTTCAGGAAACACATTATCATATCTATAGTAAACAAAATCGACAATAGTCTCACAACAGAATGGAAATCTTTACTATCAATAACGAATACACCAGTCAGGAATAATTCAGTCATATTTACTTTTGGTCAGAGAAATAATTCAAAAAACATCAGTGAAATCCAAACAAAAATATGGTACAATCTTTTCATTTCTCAAATTATCAAAACACCGACGGCAGACTTAACATGGACAAGATTATATCCCAACAAAATTATCAATAACATCTGGAAGAATATAAATATCAAATACACGTCACCAATTATGTTTCATTTAGATTTTAAGATTAGGCATAGGAGGGTATACACGGGGATTTTTTTTACACCAGATGAATAGGAATGTAGATAGGGTATGTAAGGTTTGTTTGGGGGGTGACGAAGATTTGGAACACATTTTTATTTATTGTAGGGCTTTGAAAAATTTTAAAACACGTTTGAAGAGTATATTAATAAATCACTGTAATGTTAAGATGATGGGGGATGTAGATTGGGGTTTTGTTTTTTTATTTGGTTTGGAAAACACGGTTAAAAATGTAAATATCACAGTTGTTAATTTGTTGTTATGTTTGGTAAGAAGGGCAATTTTTTTAAGACGTAATATGGCACTGTATGATGGGAGGGTGACAGAGGTAGCACAGGTTTTTAATACACATAGTAGGGCTCACTTTAAAGTTTTGTTTTCATTGGGGGTTGATTTTTTTAGGGACAATTTAATGGAGGGTAAAAGTTTATTTTCAATAGTGGATGGGGTTTTGATTTTCAATTATTAAGAATATTAGTTTTTTTGGGGGGGATAATAATAATAGTTTAGATTGTAGTTAGTTTTCATCTTTATTTTTGTTGATTTTCTGGTTATGTTTTGATTAGTTTTATGATTTACAGTGATATAGTTTCTCTGACATCTCTCAACTTGGTTTTTCCTTGCATATATTTGGTTTTTCATTGGTTTTTGATTATTTTTGGGAATTATTTAATGTAAATATGGGTTTTGCTTATTTGGTTTAATATTTGTTTGGAATTATTTTTTTTTTCGAAAGAATCGTTTTATTTGTTGATGGATTTGTTTTTCTATTTATAATTTGGTTTTGTATGTCTACCTTTTTGAAAAGATGTTTGATTTAGTATAAATGTTTTTTTGTCTTTTATTTGAATATGTTTATCTTTGTATTACAAATTTGAAAGTTGAACCTTATTCATGATTTTTTTTGTTTTATGTCACTAATTTTGTTTAAATAAGAATTTGAGTTTGTATATGAAGTTTATTTTTTTATAGTTTTGTTTGTTTGAAAAATATTTTATCTTTTGTTTATGAATTTCGTTTTTTTTTGTTTTCGTTTTGTTTTAATTTCGTCTTCATAAATGTTTTGTTTTATGTTTTGTTTAAATTTAATTTGAAAAGAATCTTATTTTGCTTATGAATTTTATTTGGATTATTATTGTGTCAATGTATTGTAAATGTTTGTAAATATTGAATTTTTGATAATAAAAGATAAAAAAAAAAAAAAACACGCCCGATCTCGTCCGATCTCGGAAGCTAAGCAGGGTCGGGCCGGGTCAGTACTTGGATGGGAGACTGCCTGGGAATACCCGGTGCTGTAAGCATTTCTTTTTTCTTTTTCATCAGCAGAGGGCGCTGCTCCTTCTTTGCTGGACACAGAGCTGACAAACAAACTCCATGGAGGATGCAACGTTGTTTTGGAAGCAACATCCTCACCAACTTTTTTGGGAAGCAACATCTTCATTTTCAACTAAAACAAACAATCTTACAGTGTTCAACAATTCAAGTAGGAGTTCAAAATTGTTGCACTTTAACCATATCCATGACTATCCCTCATAACAAATCACTAATCAGTGAACGACAAACATACTAGTAGGCTAAATCAAAGTATTACGGAAGACAACAAGTCACTCAAATCTCACTAAAGATAAAGGTGGAAAAAATGGAGAAATAATTACAGTCATGAAAAAAAACATGGAAATGGTTAAATGTATTAATAAATATAGCAACAGGCTGAATCAAGGTATAAATATGGAACAAAACAAATCAAAGAGTGCTTAAAAATACACAAGTGTTAATTACAGTACAGAAAAAGAGCCAAAAAGCAATTCAACTTCTTGATCGCAAGATGAATTTAGTTGAACTATACCAGCAAGCTACTGCAAAATGTATAGGTGCACTACCAGTGCGATGACATGTACTTCAGTACTCCTCAACCCCACACTGCGTATTCCACACTTTTGAGAACCTTTAGGTTTTCTCATCTATAAATTGCTCGTTTTCACACTCTTTACTTGCTTATGGCCATACCACCTTAAACACGTCCGATCTCGAAAGCTAAGCAGTGTTGGGCTGGGTCAGTACTTGGATGGGAGACCGCCTGGGAATACCCGATGCTGTAAGCATTTCTATTTCTTTTTCATGAGCAGAGGGCAATGCTCCTTCTTTGCTGGACACAGAGCTGACAAACAAACTCCATGGAGGATGCAACGTTGTTTTGGAAGCAACATCTTCACCAACTTTTTTCGGAAGCAACATCTTCATTTTCAACTAAAACAAACAATCTTACAGTGTTCAACAATTCAAGTAGGAGTTCAAAATGTTTGCAATTTAACCATATCCATGACTATCCCTCATAACAAATCACTAATCAGTGAACGACAAACATACTAGTAGGCTAAATCAAAGTATTACGGAAGACAACAAGTCACTCAAATCTCACTAAAGATAAAGGTGGAAAAAATGGAGAAATAATTACAGTCATGAAAAAAAACATGGAAATGGTTAAATGTATTAATAAATATAGCAACAGGCTGAATCAAGGTATAAATATGGAACAAAACAAATCAAAGAGTGCTTAAAAATACACAAGTGTTAATTACAGTACAGAAAAAGAGCCAAAAAGCAATTCAACTTCTTGATCGCAAGATGAATTTAGTTGAACTATACCAGCAAGCTACTGCAAAATGTATAGGTGCACTACCAGTGCGATGACATGTACTTCAGTACTCCTCAACTCCACACTGCGTATTCCACACTTTTGAGAACCTTTAGGTTTTCTCATCTATAAATTGCTCGTTTTCACACTCTTTACTTGCTTATGGCCATACCACCTTAAACACGTCCGATCTCGAAAGCTAAGCAGTGTTGGGCCGGGTCAGTACTTGGGTGGGAGACCGCCTGGGAATACCCGATGCTGTAAGCATTTCTATTTCTTTTTCATGAGCAGAGGGCACTGCTCCTTCTTTGCTGGACACAGAGCTGACAAACAAACTCCATGGAGGATGCAACGTTGTTTTGGAAGCAACATCTTCACCAACTTTTTTCGGAAGCAACATCTTCATTTTCAACTAAAACAAACAATCTTACAGTGTTCAACAATTCAAGTAGGAGTTCAAAATGTTTGCAATTTAACCATATCCATGACTATCCCTCATAACAAATCACTAATCAGTGAACGACAAACATACTAGTAGGCTAAATCAAAGTATTACGGAAGACAACAAGTCACTCAAATCTCACTAAAGATAAAGGTGGAAAAAATGGAGAAATAATTACAGTCATGAAAAAAAACATGGAAATGGTTAAATGTATTAATAAATATAGCAACTGGCTGAATCAAGGTATAAATATGGAACAAAACAAATCAAAGAGTGCTTAAAAATACACAAGTGTTAATTACAGTACAGAAAAAGAGCCAAAAAGCAATTCAACTTCTTGATCGCAAGATGAATTTAGTTGAACTATACCAGCAAGCTACTGCAAAATGTATAGGTGCACTACCAGTGCGATGACATGTACTTCAGTACTCCTCAACCCCACACTGCGTATTCCACACTTTTGAGAACCTTTAGGTTTTCTCATCTATAAATTGCTCGTTTTCACACTCTTTACTTGCTTATGGCCATACCACCTTGAACACGCCCGATCTCGTCCGATCTCGGAAGCTAAGCAGGGTTGGGCCGGGTCAGTACTTGGATGGGAGACCGCCTGGGAATACCCGGTGCTGTAAGCATTTCTATTTCTTTTTCATCAGCAGAGGGCACTGCTCCTTCTTTGCTGGACACAGAGCTGACAAACAAACTCCATGGAGGATGCAACGTTGTTTTCGAAGCAACATCTTCACCAACTTTTTTCGGAAGCAACATCTTCATTTTCAACTAAAACAAACAATCTTACAGTGTTCAACAATTCAAGTAGGAGTTCAAAATTGTTGCAATTTAACGATATCCATGACTATCCCTCATTACAAATCACTAATCAGTGAACGACAAACATACTAGTAGGCTAAATCAAAGTATTACAGAAGACAACAAGTCACTCACATCTCACTAAAGATAAAGGTGGAAAAAATGGAGAAATAATTACAGTCATGAAAAAATAAACATGGAAATGGTTAAATGTATTAATAAATATAGCAACAGGCTGAATCAAGGTATAAATATGGAACAAAACAAATCAAAGAGTGCTTAAAAATACACAAGTGTTAATTACAGTACAGAAAAAGAGCCAAAAAGCAATTCAACTTCTTGATCGCAAGATGAATTTAGTTGAACTATACCAGCAAGCTACTGCAAAATGTATAGGTGCACTACCAGTGCGATGACATGTACTTCAGTACTCCTCAACCCCACACTGCGTATTCCACACTTTTGAGAACCTTTAGGTTTTCTCATCTATATATTGCTCGTTTTCACACTCTTTACTCGCTTACGGCCATACCACCCTGAACACGCCCGAGCTCGACCGATCTTGGAAGCTAAGCAGGGTCGGGCCGGGTCAGTACTTGGATGGGAGACCGCCTGGGAATACCCGGTGCTGTAACCCTTTCTTTTTCTTTTTCATCAGCAGAGGGCGCTGCTCCTTCTTTGCTGGACACAGAGCTGACAAACAAACTCCATGGAGGATGCAATGTTGTTTTGGAAGCAACATCTTCACCAACTTTTTTGGGGAGCAACATCTTCATTTTCAACTAAAACAAACAATCTTACAGTGTTCAACAATTCAAGTAGGAGTTCAAAATTGTTGCACTTTAACCATATCCATGACTATCCCTCATAACAAATCACTAATCAGTGAACGACAAACATACTAGTAGGCTAAATCAAAGTATTACGGAAGACGACAAATCACTCACATCTCGCTAAAGATAAAGGTGGAAAAAATGGAGAAATAATTACAGTCATGAAAAAATAAACATGGAAGTGGTTAAATGTATAAATAAATATAGCAACAGGCTGAATCAAGGTATAAATATGGAACAAAACAAATCAAAGAGTGCTTAAAAATACACAAGTGTTAATTACAGTACAAAAAAAGAGCCAAAAAGCAATTCAACCTCTTGATCGCAAGATGAATTTAGATGAACTATACCAGCAAGCTACTGCAAAATGTATAGGTGCACTACCAGTGCGATGACATGTACTTCAGTACTCCTCAACCCCACACTGCGTATTCCACACTTTTGAGAACCTTTAGGTTTTCTCATCTATAAGTTGCTCGTTTTCACACTCTTTACTCGCTTATGGCCATACCACCCTGAACACGCCCGATCTCGTCCGATCTCAGAAGCTAAGCAGGGTCGGGCCGGGTCAGTACTTGGATGGGAGACAGCCTGGGAATACCCGGTGCTGTAAGCTTTTCTTTTTCATCAGCAGAGGGCGCTGCTCCTTCTTTGCTGGACACAGAGCTGACAAACAAACTCCATGGAGGATGCAACGTTGTTTTGGAAGCAACATCTTCACCAACGTTTTTGGGAAGCAACATCTTCATTTTCAACTAAAACAAACAATCTTACAGTGTTCAACAATTCAAGTAGCAGTTCAAAATTGTTGCACTTTAACCATATCCATGACTATCCCTCATAACAAATCACTAAACAGTGAACGACAAACATACTAGTAGGCTAAATCAAAGTATTACGGAAGACGACAAGTCACTCACATCTCGCTAAAGATAAAGGTGGAAAAAATGGAGAAATAATTACAGTCATGAAAAAATAAACATGGAAGTGGTTAAATGTATTAATAAATATAGCAACAGGCTGAATCAAGGTATAAATATGGAACAAAACAAATCAAAGAGTGCTTATGAATACAAAAGTGTTAATTACAGTACAAAAAAAGAGCCAAAAAGCAATTCAACTTCTTGATCACAAGATGAATTTAGTTGAACTATACCAGCAAGCTACTGCAAAATGTATAGGTGCACTACCAGTGCGTTGACATGTACTTCAGTACTCCTCAACCCCACACTGTGTATTCCACACTTTTGAGAACCTTTAGGTTTTCTCATCTATAAGTTGCTCGTTTTCACACTCTTTACTCGCTTACGGCCATACCACCCTGAACACGCCCGATCTCGTCCGATCTCGGAAGCTAAGCAGGGTTGGGCCGGGTCAGTACTTGGATGGGAGACCGCCTGGGAATACCCGGTGCTGTAAGCTTTTCTTTTTCATCAGCAGAGGGCGCTGCTCCTTCTTTGCTGGACACAGAGCTGACAAACAAACTCCATGGAGGATGCAATGTTGTTTTGGAAGCAACATCTTCACCAACTTTTTTGGGGAGCAACATCTTCATTTTCAACTAAAACAAACAATCTTACAGTGTTCAACAATTCAAGTAGGAGTTCAAAATTGTTGCACTTTAACCATATCCATGACTATCCCTCATAACAAATCACTAATCAGTGAACAACAAACATACTAGTAGGCTAAATCAAAGTATTACGGAAGACGACAAGTCACTCACATCTCGCTAAAAATAAAGGTGGAAAAAATGGAGAAATAATTACAGTCATGAAAAAATAAACATGGAAGTGGTTAAATGTATTAATAAATATAGCAACAGGCTGAATCAAGGTATAAATATGGAACAAAACAAATCAAAGAGTGCTTAAAAATACAAAAGTGTTAATTACAGTACAAAAAAAGAGCCAAAAAGCAATTCAACTTCTTGATCACAAGATGAATTTAGTTGAACTATACCAGCAAGCTACTGCAAAATGTATAGGTGCACTACCAGTGCGATGACATGTACTTCAGTACTCCTCAACCCCACACTGCGTATTCCACACTTTTGAGAACCTTTAGGTTTTCTCATCTATAAGTTGCTCGTTTTCACACTCTTTACTCACTTACGGCCATACCACCCTGAACACGCCCGATCTCGTCCGATCTCGGAAGCTAAGCAGGGTCGGGCCGGGTCAGTACTTGGATGGGAGACCGCCTGGGAATACCCGGTGCTGTAAGCTTTTCTTTTTCATCAGCAGAGGGCGCTGCTCCTTCTTTGCTGGACACAGAGCTGACAAACAAACTCCATGGACGATGCAGCGTTGTTTTGGAAGCAACATCTTCAACAACTTTTTTGGGAAGCAACATCTTCATTTTCAACTAAAACAAACAATCTTACAGTGTTCAACAATTCAAGTAGGAGTTCAAAATTGTTGCACTATTTAACCACTTCCATGTTTATTTTTTCATGACTGTAATTATTTCTCCATTTTTTCCACCTTTATCTAACAACGTTGCATCCTCCATGGAGTTTGTTTGTCAGCTCTGTGTCCAGCAAAGAAGGAGCAGCGCCCTCGGCTGATGAAAAAGAAAAGCTTACAGCACCGGGTATTCCCAGGCGGTCTCCCATCAAAGTACTGACCAGGCGCGACCCTGCTTAGCTTCCGAGATCGGACGAGATCGGGCGTGTTCAGGGTGGTATGGCCGAAAGCGAGTACAGAGTGTGAAAACGAGCAACTTATAGATGAGAAAACCTAAAGGTTCTCAAAAGTGTGGAATACGCAGTGTGGGGTTGAGGAGTACTGAAGTACATGTCATCGCACTGGTAGTGCACATATACATTTTGCAGTAGCTTGCTGGTATAGTTCAACTAAATTCATCTTGTGATCAAGAAGTTAAATTGCTTTTAGGCTCTTTTTTTGTACTGTAATTAACACTTGTATTTTTAAGCACTCTTTGATTTGTTTTGTTCCATATTTATACCTTGATTCAGCCTGTTGCTATATTTATTAATACATTTAACCACTTCCATGTTTATTTTTTCATGACTGTAATTATTTCTCCATTTTTTCCACCTTTATCTTTAGCGAGATGTGAGTGACTTGTCGTCTTCCGTAATACTTTGATTTAGCCTACTAGTATGTCTGTCGTTCACTGATTAGTGATTTGTTATGAGGGATAGTCATGGATATGGTTAAAGTGCAACAATTTTGAACTCCTACTTGAATTGTTGAACACTGTAAGATTGTTTGTTTTAGTTGAAAATGAAGATGTTGCTTCCCAAAAAAGTTGGTGAAGATGTTGCTTCCAAAACAACGTTGCATCCTCCATGGAGTTTGTTTGTCAGCTCTGTGTCCAGCAAAGAAGGAGCAGCGCCCTCTGATGATGAAAAAGAAAAGCTTACAGCCCCGGGTATTCCCAGGCGGTCTCCCATCCAAGTACTGACCCGGCCCGACCCTGCTTAGCTTCCGAGATCAGACGAGATCGGACGCGTTCAGGGTGGTATGGCCGTAAGCAAGTAAAGAGTGAGAAAACGAGCAACTTATAGATGAGAAAACCTAAAGGTTCTCAAAAGTGTGGAATACGCAGTGTGGGGTTGAGGAGTACTGAAGTACATGTCATTGCACTGGTAGTGCACCTATACATTTTGCAGTAGCTTGCTGGTATAGTTCAACTAAATTCATCTTGTGATCAAGAAGTTGAATTGCTTTTTGGCTATTTTTTGTACTGTAATTAACACTTTTGTATTTTTAAGCACTCTTTGATTTGTTTTGTTCCATATTTATAACTTGATTCAGCCTGTTGCTATATTTATTAATACATTTAACCACTTCCATGTTTATTTTTTCATGACTGTAATTATTTCTCCATTTTTTCCACCTTTATCTTTAGCGAGATGTGAGTGACTTGTCGTCTTCCGTAATACTTTGATTTAGCCTACTAGTATGTTTGTCGTTCACTGATTAGTGATTTGTTATGAAGGATAGTCATGGATACGGTTAAAGTGCAACAATTTTGAACTCCTACTTGAATTGTTGAACACTGTAAGATTGTTTGTTTTAGTTGAAAATGAAGATGTTGCTTCCCAAAAAAGTTGGTGAAGATGTTGCTTCCAAAACAACGTTGCATCCTCCATGGAGTTTGTTTGTCAGCTCTGTGTCCAGCAAAGAAGGAGCAGCGCCCTCTGCTGATGAAAAAGAAAAGCTTACAGCACCGGGTATTCCCAGGCGGTCTCCCATCCAAGTACTGACCCGGCCCGACCCTGCTTAGCTTCCGAGATCGGGCGTGTTTTTTTTTTTTTTTTTTTTATTATCAAAAACATTCCAAATTATTTACAATATTTACAAATCATCAATTTCATTTCAAACATCATCAATCATTCTAAGTACACTGTTAATGCTTCAAACAAAAAACAAATTAGTACACTGATACTTAAATAAAGTGAAAAAAAGTCCCACTTCAAATAGAAAAAAACATATCACTGTGCATCAACCAAAATAAAAACTCAAACCCCCCCCCCTCATCCACCGAAAACAAATCATTCCCTCCCATAAACTCTTTAACTCTTTTTCAAAAAACTTAATTCCATGTGAAAAATAGATCAGAAAAAAACTTTTAAATAAACGCTCAAATAAACCCCATACATTAACACATTTCTTGTCATAAAAAGCTAAATTTCTCCTTCTAAAAATAGCTTTTCTGGCTAAGCACAGAATCAAATTGATCATTCTTTCTTTTTCTTTATTTGTTTTGCAGCCAAACAAAACACACTTATTATACATACCATCATCTATTATATCAAAATGACACTTTTCTTTCAATATTTTAATTACATTTTTTTTAAACTGTGTTAAATTGGTACAACTTATGAAAATATGTTCAATTGTTTCTGCCTCTGTATTGCATATTTTGCAAGTTCTGTCTATTGTTTTGTTAATTTGATGTAGCACCACCGCTGAAAAAATTCTCCTATGTCTCAGTTTAAAACTTAAATTGAACATATCCGGCGATTGATATTTTATATTACTGTTTCTCCATATGTCCTCTGCTGTTAAACCTTCAAACATTGAGCACCAGGCTTGATTAGTTGTTGGTTGTGCCACTTTCTTTATCTTTAAAATATTATACCATTCTTTTGTTTTAATTGTACTGACATTGACTTTTTTCTCTCCTTTTACTATGGTAAAAGACATGTTTGTTTCGCTACAGATGGAACCTTGTTCCTCCAAAACTCTCCACCACTCTGGTTTCACACATACATTTCTTATTTTGTTTGCACTGTATTTCACACATTTCATTTTCAATTTGGTACACAATAATTCCCATTTTATTTGACCATTTTTATTCATCATATCCCCTAATTTGATGCACCCTGCCGTGGTAATTGCTTTGTTTTCTAGATTTTTCCCATGAAAAGTGAACTGTGGACTATTGATAAAAGGTACGTTCATAATTTGCTCTTTGTTGTTGCAGTTTATTATCAAGTGCGGCTGAATTGCATTCCAAGCTAATAGTGTTTTTTGATAGAAACTTGGTACACTTTGTATCTCTTTACTAGTATGTATTTTGCTTAAATTTGTCACACATTTTGTTCCATATGATGCCAATAACTTGCCCATGTATGCCTTCCATTGCGCTTAACAACCAACATTTAGGAATCTCCCCACCAATTTGGCTCTTAGAGCATCTTTTTTTGTTTCCAAGTCAATCAAATTTAGTCCCCCATGTTTTACCTCATTTATGATAACCTTATGTCTTACACTAACCCCCTTGGATTTCCAAATGAATGAATGAACTATTTTATTTACTTTTTCTTGTGCCCATGACGGAATTTCACACGTGTTGATTACATGTGTCAATATTGAAAAGGACAAAGCATTCACCACAATTACCTTGCCTTTTGTCAATAGATTTCTCATTTTCCACATATTTAAAACTTTTTCCATTTTGTCAATCACAGTTTTCCATGTTAAATCATTTGCTTTCACCTCATCATGTCCCACATAAATTCCTAAGACTTTTCTTGGCTCTTTGACAATTTTAAATCCCCACTTCTCCACCTTGGTTTCATCTAGCCCATATGTTGTGATTTCTGATTTATGTACATTAACTTTTGCCCCTGAGGCTAATTGATAGTTTTTGAGGTGTTCAAGAAACAGATCTATTTCATCATAGGTATATGCAAAGAAATTAATATCATCTGCATATTGTATTATCTTGACTCTCATTTTTTTCATCTAACTTTACACCTTTAATCTTATCATCTTGTATTAGTAGTGTCGCTAGTGGTTCTGCCGCTATGCTATATAGCAGAGATGATAAAGGGCACCCCTGCCTGATAGATCTTCCGATCTCAAAAAACTCTGTTTTCTCTATTACATTTGATGCAACTCTTTGCATTCCTGTACAAAAGTTTTATCCAGCTTATACATTTATGACCAAATCCCATCTTTTCCAGTGTTTTGAACAAAAAAATATGCTCAACTCTATCAAAAGCTTTCTGCAAATCTATTCCTAGCCACACCCCTTTCTCTGCACTAATTGTTCTGACTGTATCTTTTACAGATATTATTGAATCTGCAATATCCCTCCCCGGTATGCTGTACGACTGTGTTTCCCCTATGATTGATGATATTGCATGTTTCACTTTATTAGCCAGTATTTTTGTTAGTATTTTGTAATCGGTATTTAGGAGGCTTATTGGTCTGTAGTTGTCTAGATTTGTTTTGTCCCCTTTGTTTTTGTAAAAGATAATTATTTCACAATTTGAGAAATGGTTTGGCACTCTCTCTGTTAATTGCATTACTCTGTAAACTCGATTGATTATCGGAATCAGGTAAGTCTTAAAAGCTTTATAGAACTCCGCTGGGATCCCATCTGCACCTGGACTCTTGTTGATATTTAAACCTTCTATTGCTAATTCTATATCTGCGTTTGTAAATTCCTTCTCACACCATTCTTTATCTTCTGTTTTTATTTCTCTTTGTAAACTTGACAAAACTCTGTTTATTTGTGTAATATCAGTTTTCTGACTTGTGAACAGATTTTTATAATATAAATAGACTGTTGACATGATTTTCTCTGTTTCCTTGACTATGGTCCCTTCCTCTGTTTTTATACTTTCTATTTGTGTTTTAATTTGCTTCGCTTTTTCCAGCCTTAAGAAATATGCTGTGCTTCTTTCCCCCTCCATATAATTTTGCACTTTACCCCTTATTGCTGCCCCTCTACATTTTGTCACTTCTATCTCTCTTAGTTGGGCTTTAAGCATTTCATATCTTTTAATGTTGCTTTCTTTTTTGTTATCCAATCTTTTTTCCTCATATGTCAGTTGTTGTCTTATTTTTGTTTCATTTTCCGATTCTAACCTCTTCTTTTCTTTGCTGTAAACCACACATTTATTTTTAATTCTCCCTTTTAGTTCAAACCACCACTGTAATATGTCATCATTTAAATGTATTTCCATATTTGCATCTGTTAACATTTTGTTCATTTCCTTCTGAAATAACTCATCTCTAAGGATACTGGTGTTTAAACACCACTTCCCTCCCCTCTTTCGATTTTCCATTTCCATTCCACATGAATAGATACTGTGATCGCTCCACGAATTCTGAGTGTATTTTTGTTGTATAATATGTCTGCACATTCCTGCAGAGGCTACACACAAATCTATCCTTGATTGTTTCAGTTGTTTTCCTACCACCTGTTTTCTTGAGTATGTTCTTTCATTTGGATATGTGGCTCTCCACACATCACACATGTCATTGTTTTCCATTAATTTTTCTAAAGTTCTTCTACTTATATCTGTCTTGAAAACATTATTTGCTGATATATCTTTTTCAGTTTGTATTATGTTGAAATCACCCATTATTATAGTATTAGTGTTACACCATTTTTGTAAGTATTTATAAAAAATTACCCTTTCTTTTCCTATGTTTGGTGCATATACATTAATTATTCTTATGTTTCGTTTTTCATACACACAATCTATTATGATTACTCTTCCACTGTCATCTTTATAGATTTGTTTAATTTCTTCAAATTTGTTTGTTTTTAGTAAAATAGCTACACCACATTTTGCTGTTTCATTATTACACTCATAGATATGACCTTTCCATATTTTTTGCGCTATCGTGATTTTATCGTTATCCCACTTAGTTTCCTGTAAACACATGATGTCAAACGTGACCGTTTGAATTATGGACTCAAACTTTGTCATATCCCGTAACCCATTTGCATTGAGGGAAGCTAGTAGCAACATTAAGGTGAGTAAAATGAGATAGGCCATGGACAAAAAGTGGCTTTAAACACAGTCATTAATATGGATGCTTTGCTTCTCTAGCCTGTCTTTTTTTCTTCAATTTTTGTACATTCCTGGGAAGCTGCCAATTCCCTGCATCTTGTGACAGAGATTGGATCTCTGAGCTGCTAGAGCAGAATTCCAATTCATTAAATCGATGTGTTGTCGCCACCCGAGGGATATCTTTTGCGGACTTTATATTCTCAGACTTGGTATTGCAGCTCTCCCGCAAGCTCACGTCCAGGACCGAGGGGAGTGCACTGACTCGCAATCCACCCCCTCTCTCCTTTTCGTTTTGTGCAGGAGTTTCTGTCTCTTCCGTCATGTCAGTTACCATGCTGTCTGGAATCAAAGCAACGCTGCCAGTCAGACTCTGCCCAGTCTTGACTCTCATCACAGTCATTGCTGTCTCGCTAGTTATCTCTGTTCGTGTGTCTTGGTTTGCTTTAAACACATCAATGTGTTTTTCAGTAGATTGTGCTTCCCCAGGGAAATTTGTATTAATTAGCATTCCATTTTGTTCAATTTCACAGCCAATCAAATCATTTTCATTATCATCTATTTCCGAATTTTCTTCAGATTCGTCAGTGCTATGTTGGCATATGCATTCCACCATCTTGTTCATGCATATCAGACATTTACTCACCCCCACTTCACAGTCTCTGGCATAGTGTCCCGTCTTCCTGCACTTGAAGCAGACCATCTTCGGACAGTCTTTAATCATGTGCTCTGGATTTAAGCACAGTCTGCACACTTTCTGCTGTCTGTCGTGGATCACTCTGAAGAATTGTGGTCCTTGCATTGTCTCAAACTTTGCAGAATAAGGCAAAGATGTGATTTGTCCTCCAAATTTTACTCTGACAAAGCGAGTACCGTCAGCCACATTTGTCCCCGGCCACATACGTCTTTTGATGGGCGTTATTGGCACCACTCCCCACAGTCTAAATTTAGTGAAGATCTCTTCATCCGTGGTGTATGCTGGCAGTTGAAGAAAAGACACCATCACCTCATTGTTTCTTACTTCTGTTACTGAAACTTGAGAATCTCCTATTTGGAAGCCTTGTATTATGTTTCGCTTCCCCTTTTCCTCACTTAGAGTTACTTCATACTGATTGAAGGCAACTCTTCTGCATGCCATCAGACCTCCTGCTAGAAATCTGATTGTTGTCAAAAGTTCTAGTATTGGAATCTCAGTCAATGAATGAATTTGGACTCTCACCGTCAGCTTCTTGTCAAAGTACTTCTCACTTTTTGTGACTTTTTGAACCGGTTGTTTTGGCATCTTCTCTTCTTCCAGTACAGCGCTCCTTTCGGTCTCCTTGTTTTCACCCATGTGCGTTTCTCTCACTGCGGTGGCTGTCGTCTGTATGGCCGCCACCCTCTCCATCTCTGTCCATGGTGCTGCTACCGCCGTCACCTTCGCGTGTTGTTCCAGATTTCTCTGCTTCTTCTCTTTTGTCTCCCTTTGTATCTGTTCTATTTCAGTTTTTGCTCGTCGAATGCTTTCATTAGACTTCTCTATGTTGTTCTTCTCTTGCTTCCGCATGTCCTCGTCCGCCTCTCTCTCCGCCTTGTCTTGTGTGTCCGCTTGTATCTTCTTTACCGTCTCCTCCACCTCCGTCTCCTCTTCTTCCGCCATTTTCGTAACATCAAACATTTCCATATTCTCCTCTGCTGTCATCTTAATTTTAAAAACCCTGTTCATCCACAGAAGCTTCCTCTGTAATATTCCTTCTGTTGTTGAAATCCTGTGCACTTTTGCTTCTTGTTTTAGCACTCGTTTTGACGCACCTCTGGCGTCCTCGGACTCCCTCCATTTTCCTCCGGTCAAAAACAGAGAAAAGAAAAACAAAAAACAAATGGAATGACGAAAAAGTGTCCCCCAAGCAGCCAAAGCTGCTAGGGGGCCAAAAGAAACAAAAAGAAAAAAAACTCAAAAAGTACCTCAAAAGGCCGTATAGGTAGTGCACCTATACATTTTGCAGTAGCTTGCTGGTATAGTTCAACTAAATTCATCTTGTGATCAAGAAGTTGAATTGCTTTTTGGCTCTTTTTTTGTACTGTAATTAACACTTTTGTATTTTTAAGCACTCTTTGATTTGTTTTGTTCCATATTTATACCTTGATTCAACCTGTTGCTATATTTATTAATACATTTAACCACTTCCATGTTTATTTTTTCATGACTGTAATTATTTCTCCATTTTTTCCACCTTTATCTTTAGCGAGATGTGAGTGACTTGTCGTCTTCTGTAATACTTTGATTTAGCCTACTAGTATGTTTGTTGTTCATTGATTAGTGATTTGTTATGAGGGATAGTCATGGATATGGTTAAAGTGCAACAATTTTGAACTCCTACTTGAATTGTTGAACACTGTAAGATTGTTTGTTTTAGTTGAAAATGAAGATGTTGCTTCCGAAAAAAGTTGGTGAAGATGTTGCTTCCAAAACAACGTTGCATCCTCCATGGAGTTTGTTTGTCAGCTCTGTGTCCAGCAAAGAAGGAGCAGCGCCCTCTGCTGATGAAAAAGAAAAGCTTACAGCACCGGGTATTCCCAGGCAGTCTCCCATCCAAGTACTGACCCGGCCCGACCCTGCTTAGCTTCCGAGATCGGGCGTGTTCAGGGTGGTATGGCCGTAAGCGAGGAAAAAGAGTGTGAAAACGAGCAACTTATAGATGAGAAAACCTAAAGGTTCTCAAAAGTGTGGAATACGCAGTGTGGGGTTGAAGAGTACTGAAGTACATGTCATCGCACTGGTAGTGCACCTATACATTTTGCAGTAGCTTGCTGGTATAGTTCAACT
Source organism: Gymnocephalus cernua (assembly GCA_023631565.1). Lineage (NCBI taxonomy): Eukaryota > Metazoa > Chordata > Actinopteri > Perciformes > Percidae > Gymnocephalus > Gymnocephalus cernua. The sequence continues at coordinate 27,007,637 of CM042425.1, forward strand.
AAATTCATCTTGTGATCAAGAAGTTGAATTGCTTTTTGGCTCTTTTTTTGTACTGTAATTAACACTTTTGTATTTTTAAGCACTCTTTGATTTGTTTTGTTCCATATTTATACCTTGATTCAGCCTGTTGCTATATTTATTAATACATTTAACCACTTCCATGTTTATTTTTTCATGACTGTAATTATTTCTCCATTTTTTCCACCTTTATCTTTAGCGAGATGTGAGTGACTTGTCGCCTTCTGTAATACTTTGATTTAGCCTACTAGTATGTTTGTCGTTCACTGATTAGTGATTTGTTATGAGGGATAGTCATGGATATGGTTAAAGTGCAACAATTTTGAACTCCTACTTGAATTGTTGAACACTGTAAGATTGTTTGTTTTAGTTGAAAATGAAGATGTTGCTTCCGAAAAAAGTTGGTGAAGATGTTGCTTCCAAAACAACGTTGCATCCTCCATGGAGTTTGTTTGTCAGCTCTGTGTCCAGCAAAGAAGGAGCAGCGCCCTCTGCTGATGAAAAAGAAAAGCTTACAGCACCGGGTATTCCCAGGCGGTCTCCCATCCAAGTACTGACCCGGCCCGACCCTGCGTAGCTTCCGAGATCGGACGAGATCGGGCTTGTTCATGGTGGTATGGCCGTAAGCGAGTAAAGAGTGTGAAAACGAGCAACTTATAGATGAGAAAACCTAAAGGTTCTCAAAAGTGTGGAATACGCAGTGTGGGGTTGAGGAGTACTGAAGTACATGTCATCGCACTGGTAGTGCACCTATACATTTTGCAGTAGCTTGCTGGTATAGTTCAACTAAATTCATCTTGTGATCAAGAAGATGAATTGCTTTTTGGCTCTTTTTTTGTACTGTAATTAACACTTTTGTATTTTTAAGCACTCTTTGATTTGTTTTGTTCCATATTTATACCTTGATTCAGCCTGTTGCTATATTTATTAATACATTTAACCACTTCCATGTTTATTTTTTCATGACTGTAATTATTTCTCCATTTTTTCCACCTTTATCTTTAGCGAGATGTGAGTGACTTGTCGTCTTCCGTAATACTTTGATTTAGCCTACTAGTATGTCTGTCGTTCACGGATTAGTGATTTGTTATGAGGGATAGTCATGGATATGGTTAAAGTGCAACAATTTTGAACTCCTACTTGAATTGTTGAACACTGTAAGATTGTTTGTTTTAGTTGAAAATGAAGATGTTGCTTCCCAAAAAAGTTGGTAAAGATGTTGTTTCCAAAACAACGTTGCATCCTCCATGGAGTTTGTTTGTCAGCTCTGTGTCCAGCAAAGAAGGAGCTGCGCCCTCTGCTGATGAAAAAGAAAAAGAAAAGCTTACAGCACCGGGTATTCCCAGGCGGTCTCCCATCCAAGTACTGACCCGGCCCGACCCTGCTTAGCTTCCGAGATCAGACGAGATCGGGCATGTTCAGGGTGGTATGGCCGTAAGCGAGTAAAGAGTGTGAAAACGAGCAATTTATAGATGAGAAAACCTAAAGGTTCTCAAAAGTGTGGAATACGCAGTGTGGGGTTGAGGAGTACTGAAGTACATGTCATCGCACTGGTAGTGCACCTATACATTTTGCAGTAGTTCAACTAAATTCATCTTGCGATCAAGAAGTTGAATTGCTTTTTGGCTCTTTTTTTGTACTGTGTTACGTCCCATAAGGGCCTGTTTTTGTTTGTTTTTTGGTCTCTCTCTCTCCCTCCCTCTCTCAGCATGTGCCGGTGCTGTGACGTCAGTTTGGCAGCTGCAGCTGGTTGCTGTTGATTGGGTGCAGGTATCACTCTTGCAGCTGCGGCTGGTTCCTGGTAATTAACTGCAGGGGTTAAAGTCCTCTGGGTTGCAGTGGAGAGAGATGAGAAGATTCTGATCGCATAAGTGCCGTGTAACTGGAGGTGCTGTGTTGTACTGCTGAGGTCTGTAGATAGCCGCGGGCGTCGGGGAAGGACTCCCGCGGGTTCCGTTGGTGGACGGTGTGCTGGCCTATGCAAGTATTGCACTTTTCTGTTAGTGTTATCTTGTCTCCCTTTGTTCCTTTGTTCTCTCACAGAGACTGTTGTTCAGTTGTTTTGTGACCATCTCCGGTGGAGATCGTTTTCCGTTTGTGGCTTAAATACAATAAACTTCTGTTGATATTGGAACTCGTGTGTCGCCTGCTTGGTTTTCCACCCTGGGGATTAAATTAGTTGTTGGTCCCACATCCCCTGGATGCCATCGGGACATAACAATTTGGGGGCTCGTCCGGGATCTCTGGAACACCACAGCTGGTTGATGCGTGCATCCGTTGTTAGTTAAGTAGTTAATTCGTTGCTACCGTCTATTGTGTGAGGTTTCTATAGAGCCACCCTGTGTCGCCTCTGCATGTGACTGTTCCTCAGCTAGGATAGGCAGTGTCCAGCTGGGCTGGTTACAGTCCTTCCTTCGGGTGCTGATTTGTTATTTTGCCTTTTTTATTTTTGGGGTCTAATCCTGAGCGGAGGCAACGTTCTCCAAAGGGGGCTGGCGTTTCAGGGCTTCGGCCGCTGATGTGAGCCTATAAGACGCCTCGAGCTCGGCACGGCTCTGAAGACAGATAGGTGAGTCTGGGGTTAGGCAGGTGCTGGGGAAGCAGTGCATGTGAAGGGGCAGTAGTGGTTGTGTGGTGATCGCAGCCTGTCATGTATGGGTGACTCTTTAATACATAGTGACTTGAATGTGTAGTATAGTGACTCTTGCATTTAAAATGGTAGCCTTTGAGTTATAGGCCTTTGTGTCCAGTCCATCAGTGGGACAGTTAGATAGGTGTAAGAAAAGGGATCTGCATTTAATTGTGGAACATTACGGTATAGTGGTGTCATCCTCCCTCCGTAAAGATCAGCTCAAGACTGCTGTTCTAGAAGGGCTGGTCAGTCAGGGCGTGCTGGTAGCACCTGGGCCAGAGAGCAGCTCAGATACGGAAGGGGCAGGTGAAGGGGAGGAGGGCCAGGCAGTTAATGTTACCCCAGTGCAGCCACAGGAGGGAACGGTGGGAAACCTATTACTCTGCCACACTTTGTTCCTTTCTCCTCAGAGTCTTCTCCTGGTTCGAAGTTAGATGTTCGACTGAAGGTGCGCCTGCAGCGTCTTCAGATGGAAAGAGAGGGACAGGAACGGGAGTTCCAGCTTCGTCGTGAGTTGGAGTTAAAGAAACTTGAGGCGGAGGCCGCTATAAAGATGCGCGAGGTAGAACTTCAGGCAAGGTCGGGAGGCCAGAATGTTGCTCCTGGGGGTGAGTATTCCTACGGCAGACCAATCACTTCCGGTTTTGATGTGAGTAAGAATATTTTGTTAGTCCCAGTTTTCCGCGAGTCAGAGGTTGAAGTGTATTTTGGCGTTTTCGAATGTATCGCACAGTAGTTGCAATGGCCTGAAGATGTGTGGGCAATATTTCTACGGTGTCGCTTGACAGGTAAAGCTCAGGAAGCATGCTCGGCTCTGTCAGTGGAAGATGGGCTGAGCTATGAGAAGGTGAAAGGCGCTATTCTTCGTGCGTATGAGTTAGTCCCGGAGGCATATAGACAACGTTTCCGAAACCTTCGAAAAACCGCTGATCAAACCTATGTCGTTCTGGCTCGGGAGAAAAGAATACCGTTTGACAGATGGTGCGCAGCAATAATTTAATCCATCTAATAAACCCACCACCAAAACCCATCTTCTATAACACCGAAAATAAAAAGTGATGTTCCACGTGATCAAATGCTTTCTGTAAATCAATCCCAATCCATAACCCCCCCTGTGTGTTCATTGATCTGACTGTATCCTTTATTGTTAATATTGAATCTGATATGTTCCTGCCGTGTATACTGTAAGTTTGGGATGGTCCGATTACTGTGTTAATGACTGTTCTAATTCTATTTGCAAGTATTTTTGTTAGTATTTTGTAGTCTGTGTTTAATAAGCTAATGGGTCTATAGTTGTCCAGTTTATTGATGTCTCCTTTTTTTTTTAATAAAAAATGTTGATTAAACCAAAAGAAAATTTTGATGATATTGTTTGTTGTGTCATAATTGAAAATAGAGTCTCTAAGATTGGGATAAGTTGTTGATTAAAATGTTTGTAAAATTCGGCCGTTAAGCCATCTATGCCGGGACTTGTGTTATCGTTCAAACTAGTTATTGCATGATCAATTTCTGCTTTTGTTATTTGCGCATCGCAAAAAGTTTTATCATCTGTGCTTAAAAAAGAAGTTATTGCTGATAAAACTGTTGTTGTTGCCTCTTTGTCAGTTGGTTTGCTCGTAAATAAATTTTGATAATATTTGGCAGCCCCTTTACATTTTTTTTCTTCAATTTTCTCAAACATTTTTTTCAAGTATACATAATATTCTGTTTCAGCGTCTTTATCTATCGCCATCTTATCAAGTTCTTTTTCCAATTCCTTTCTTAGATTTTTTTCAGTCTGGTTATCTCGCCAGTTTTTTTCCTTTGCAAAGTTTATACATTTATTTTTCAATCTACCCTTAAAGCAGTCCCACCACATTAACACATTATCACATATATCCATTTCAAACATAGCATTATTAAGCATGTTTATAATGCTTTCACAGAACCGTTTGTCTAAGACTACTTGCGTTAAAACACCAAGTCCCATTTCTCTTTTTTCTCTCACTGATAGTTAAATCACACAAAAGGGTGTTATGATCACTCCACTGATTGTCTTGATATGAAATATTGCTGAAGTATTTATAAAGATTGACTGAAACTAAGCATAGAAATATACGTGATTGTTTTAATGTATTCTGAACTAATTGTTTTCTTGAAAATTTTTGTAAAAGTGGATACGTTGTTTGCCACACATCACACATATTTTCATACAGTAAATGTGCCAGTTGTCGCTGGCTTACATCCCCCTTGAATACATTATTTGCTGAAATATCCAGTATCGTTTGAACAATGTTGAAATCCCCCATAATTATTGTATTTTCTGTGCACCACTGACTAATGTTTTTGAGAAGTTTTTCGTTCTGTTTCTATGTTTGATGCATATACATTAAGTATGCGAAGTTTCTGTTGTTGATAGCTGAACTCGGAGACTAGTAGTCAGCCTTGTGCATCTGCATATATTAGGGAAACCGCTTTACATTTATCTAAATTAAAAAAAGTTACTACTCCATTGGTACAATTTAAACCATTGCTAACATGCGTTTGACCTTGCTATAGCGTGATGTATTCTGTTGCAAGCTCATTATCCCACTTGGTACCTTGCATGCAGATGATATCCTTTCTCAGGCTTTTGAGAATTGAGTCTAGCTTGTTTTTTTTACGTAAACCATTAACGTTTACAGATGCCAGAAGTAGCATTTAGAATAATAATAAAGTTTCCCCATTTATGCACACAAAAAAAAGCCGACATTAGTGCTAGTAAAGGTAGAGTATGTTACTTTGCAAAAGTTAACTGGCACAGGCTGAACTTAGATTACTTGGTACATCGCGAGATGCGTCTCAGATTTTTCTTGTCAGACCATCTGGGTTTTGGAGGGACAAATGCATCATCACTCAAAGTTTGACTACCAGTGGCTTCTGACACCGTGTTAAGGTTGTCAGGTGGCAGGTTATCTACTTTCGAATCTTTATGTATCAACTTTTGACAACTTTGATCAAGCGATCCCACAAAAAAGAGGGAGCAGGCAGACTCTTTTGGAGCCCATCCACCCCTCCTTCTTCATTTCGCACTATCATTTCTTCAGTTATCAGATTTTCATCAATATAACTCACTGGGAGATCTATAGCTTTTTGTACTAGTGATTCGCAGACTTCCTGCTCGTCACTCAGTAACGGTTCGCTATCTTCTACAACCTGTTGCCTGGCGTCTACCATCATAGACTGCCATTTTTTTTTCGCTATCTTCAACAACCTTTTGCCTGGCGTCTACCATCATAGAATGCCACGCTTCATCAGACTCAAAGTCCGTGTCATGTATAGCCTCTTTGTCAGAATTAGTCCCTTCGCTCCCATTGTCATCATGTAAATCAGAGACGTTCTCATCTTCAAAGAAGCAAATGCAGTCAGTTATGTTGTTATGACATACTCTACATTTACTTACTTTATTCAGGCATTCTCTTTTATAATGGCCCTGCTCTTTACACAAAAAGCATTTAAAGTCAGGGCAGTCCTTTGCAACGTGATCTGGAAGTAAGCAGATTCTACAGACTCGCACCTGTCGGTTGTGTATTACTCTGAAAAATTCAGAGCCATTTTCTGTCACGAATTTTGTAGAGTACGGTAGGGATGTTACTTTATCCGTAAACTTCACTCTTAAAAAGCGTGTTCCGTCAGCTACGTTAGTCCCTGGCCACATTCTCCTTTTTATCTCAGACGCAGGAGCTACTCCCCAATCTCTTAGTTTGTCTATGATTGCTGAGTCTGGGATATATACTGGCAGCGTCATAAAAGAGACCATAGCTTCATTGTTGCACAAATTTTGAGCTTGAATATTGATCCCCTCAATCATGATACCATCTAATAAGGTTTGCTTCCCTTCTGGAGTAGATAGCGTTATTTCGTATCTATTCTGTCCCAATTTTTGACAACACACTAGACCATTACACTTCAGACGGACATATTTCAGCAGTGTTATTGTAGCCATTTCTTTGTCGCTTAAAACATCGATTACAACCGTTAAATGTTTATCATAATTTAACCTTCCGGTGAAATGTCCGCTTCGTTGTTTACCTCGATATTCTTTCTGAAAGACGTGGATGGCCCAGGCAAAAGTCCCACCCTTGCTTCTGCTGCTCCCGTCTCTCGCCGCTCCTCCGTCATGTCAGAAGGCCCAGGCCGCCACCCCTGGTGTGCACCTGCAGACCCCGTTTTTCGTCGCACCGCCGCCGCTGGTCCCTCCACCTGCAGCGTCCCCTCGCCTGCTCTTCCACAGCCGTCCCTCTGCTGTGCTGCCGCCGGTATTCTCGCCGCCGAAGCCTGTCCTGCCTCCGCTCCCGTTGTGCTACCTCTCTGTTGCGCCCCGGATACTCCCGTCGTCAGCTATCGCCCCGTCTCCGCTTCCGCTGCACCGTCTCTCCGTTGTACCACCGCCGAACACTCCTCCACCGTTGACTGCTTCGTAACTGCTCCTGTAGTTTTAAATTTTTGCTGCTCTGCCGTAGATGTTCCCGCTGCTGGTTGATGTTTTGCTGCTACAGCTGCACCGCTGATCTTTCGTTGTGTCACGGTTGAAGTCAAACCAGCCGGCTGCTGTTTCAACCCCGGTCTCTGAGCCATGGGCATCATGGTTCCTTTTTTCTCCAACGCAACCGCACCAGTTGCTCTGCTTTTTGATTTTCCCAGCCACCTGCCATTTCTCCGTCGTCTCAGCTGTGTTTTTTCACGGCCTCCCCTTCACTATTCTGTCGGTTCGTTCAAATCCATACCGATGTCAATGTCCGTTGTTTCGTTCACGTGTTTCTTGGTCTTGCTGGTCATATCACCATCCACGTACGGGACACTCAGCTTTCTTTTGTCTCTTGACAGACGATTAAATAAAACGGCTTCTTCAGCCACGCACGCTGGCTCCGCCATTGCGTCTCCAATCAAAAAAACGCACACTGACGCAAACAAACAGAAAACTTCAAAACTATGAAACAAAAACTGTCCCCCAAGCAGCCAAACGCTGCTAGGGGGCCAAAAGAAATAAAAAAAGAACTCAAAAGTACCTCAAAAGGCCGAATAAATGTCCAAAAAAACAATAAAAAGTCCAAACAAACAATTCACCGTCTTTCCTCCTCACTACCAACGCACAGACTGCTCTCGTGACTCCTCCCACTCTCAACAACGGGCGTGTTCAGGGTGGTATGGCCGTAAGCGAGTAAAGGGTGTGAAAACGAGCAATTTATAGATGAGAAAACCTAAAGGTTCTCAAAAGTGTGGAATACGCAGTGTGGGGTTGAGGAGTACTGAAGTACATGTCATCGCACTGGTAGTGCACCTATACATTTTGCAGTAGCTTGCTGGTATAGTTCAACTAAATTCATCTTGCGATCAAGAAGTTGAATTGCTTTTTGGCTCTTTTTTTGTACTGTAATTAAGACTTGTGTATTTTTAAGCACTCTTTGATTTCTTTTGTTCCATATTTATACCTTGATTCAGCCTGTTGCTATATTTATTAATACATTTAACCATTTCCATGTTTATTTTTTCATGTCTGTAATTATTTCTTCATTTTTTCCACCTTTATCTTTAGCGAGATGTGAGTGACTTGTCGTCTTCCGTAATACTTTGATTTAGCCTACTAGTATGTTTGTCGTTCACTGATTAGTGATTTGTTATGAGGGATAGTCATGGATATGGTTAAAGTGCTACAATTTTGAACTCCTACTTGAATTGTTGAACACTGTAAGATTGATTGTTTTAGTTGAAAATGAAGATGTTGCTTCCAAAAAAACGTTGCATCCTCCATGGAGTTTGTTTGTCAGCTCTGTGTCCAGCAAAGAAGGAGCAGCGCTCTCTGCTGATAAAAAAGAAAAAGAAAAGCTTACAGCACCGGGTATTCCCAGGCGGTCCCCCATCCAAGTACTGACCCGGCCCGACCCTGCTTAGCTTCCGAGGTCGGGCGTGTTTTTTTTTTCTTTTATTATCAAAACATTCAATTATATACAGTATTTCCAATTCAAGGACAAATCATAAATGAACCATAAACAAAATAACGACAACGAATTAAGCAAATAAAAACCGAAGAATACAAAAGAATAAATTGTGGAAATTGGAGAAACCATATCACTGTAAAACATAAACACAATAAAACAAAAAAATAACAAACAAAAATATTCAACTATAAACTATCTTTCTATAAAAGAAATTCACAAACCAAAACTTCAAAACAAAAAATCACATTCTAATAATTGAAAACCAAGTCCCCATCCACCACCGAAAATAAACTATTCCCCTCCATAAAAGTATTTCTGAAAAAATCAACCCCCAATGAAAACCACACTTTAAAAAAAGCTCTACTGTGTATGTCAAATGTGCCCTACATCTATCACCCTCCCATCATACAGTGCCATGTTGCGTCTCAAAAAAATTGCCCTTCGAAATAAACATAAAAATAAATTAACAGTGATATTTACAAACTTAGTAGTGTTCTCCAACCCAAATAAACAAACAAAATCCCACTCATCATCTCCCAGTATATTTACATTACATTTGTGTATTAATAAATCTTTCAAACGTGTTTTAAAATTTCTCAGTGCAGTACAAAAAACAAATAAGTGCTCCAAATTTTCATCCCCCAAAAAACAAACTTTACAAACCCTATCAAAATTGATGTTCATCTGGTGTAACAAGATTCCCGTGTATATACGTCTGTCTGATTTTAAAATCCAAATGAAACATAATAGGAGATGCAAATTTGACGGTGATGTTATTCCATATTTTATTGATGATTTTATTAGGATATTGCCGTTTCCAGATATTCAAATGCCTTCATTAAATCAATCCCTACCCACAACCCTGTTTGTGCACTGAGTGTTCTGACTGTCTTTTATTGTAATTATGGAATCTGATATGCTACGTCCGGGTATGCTATATGATTGAGTTGGTCCTATGATTGTGTCTATAACTGTTTTTAATCTATTGGCAAGTATTTTGGTAAGAATTTTGTGATCCGTATTGAGCAAGCTTATGGGTCGGTAGTTATCCAGATTATTTTTTTCACCTTTGTTTTTAAAGAAAATATTTATTAAACCAAAAGAAAAATTCTGTGGGATAGTATTCTGTGTTTTCATTATAAAAAATATCTTTTCTAATATCGGAGTTAGCTGTACAATGAATTTTTTATAAAATTCAGTTGTCAAACCATCAAAACCAGGACTTTTGTTTTCCTTCAAGTTATTAATTGCATGTTCGATCTCACCCTTTGTTATCTCCACATCACATCCATTACTATCTTCAAGACTCAACTTCATTTTAGTTTCTTTCAAGACTTCGTTAATCACTTCATTATTCGTTTGTTTGCTTGTAAACAACTCTTGATAATAATTCTGCACATTCTGTAAGATATCTTCAGGGTAAGTTGCAATCACACCATTTTTGTTTATTTCATCAATTTGACTTTTTTGTTGTCGTTTCTCTAGACGTAGAAAATACGGCGTGCATTTTTCACCATAAATAAAATTTTGAGCCTTGCTGCGTATTGCTGCTCCTTGACATTTTTTCTTCTCAATTTCATCCAACATACTTTTCAGATATATGTAATGTGCAGTTTCTGCATTAACAGTTACACACATTCTATCTAGCTCGTCACTTTTATTTTTTGCAAAATTAATACACTTTCTCTTCACTCTATTTTTAAAATTTTCCCACCATACAAAAACGTCATCACACATCAATTTCAAATACAGCATTATCTAACATGTTAGAAATACTAGAAACAAAACGAGGATCACTCAAAAGGCTCGCATTAAAATACCATAGACTACTACGTTTCGTTTTATTATTAAAATCAATATCACAGGTATAAGTGTTGTGATCACTCCATGGATTATCACTATATACCGGGTTGTTTATATATTTACAGAGAGATGCTGAAGACAAGCATAAATCAATTCTTGACTGTTTTAATATATTTCGTACTAATTGTTTTCTGGAAAATTTTCTTGCAGATGGATAAGTTGTCCTCCAAACATCACACATGTTCTTTTCACTTAACAATTTTTGTAATTCTCTTCTACTAACATCACCTTTGAAAACATTATTATCACAAATATCTATATGATTTTGTACTATATTAAAATCTCCCATAATTATAGTATTATCTATACACCATTTGCTAAGATTTTGAAGAAACGTTTTTCTTTCGGTATCTATATTCGATGCGTATACATTAATAATGCGAATTGTTTGTAATTGATAGGAAAATTCCGAAACCAAAAGTCGACCTTTTGTGTCAGCATGAATAAGGGAAATAGCTTTACATTTGTCTATATTAAAGAAGGTTGCTACTCCGTTTATAGCATTGAAACCATTGCTTACATGCGTTTGACCTTTCCATAACTTTATATATTTAGTAGCAAGAACGTTATCCCACTTAGTCCCTTGCATACATATATCTTTTTTCAAGCTGCTAAGAATAGAATCCAGCTTGGTTTCTTTACGTAAACCATTAACGTTGAGCGATGCTAGAAGAAGCATAAGACAAAGAGCAAAGCTTTCTCACTCATCAACAAAAAGAAAAGGCCGACATTGGTAAAGAAAAAAGAGTAAAGAATAGAGTATGTCACTTAGTTGAATCAACTGGCTTACAACATTTTTGGGTTACTTTTTGAAATGAGATATTCGTCTCTGATTTTCTTTATCAGACCAACGTGGTTTCGGAGGGACAAAAACATCATCACTCAAAGGTCGACTATCCGTGGCTTCAGATTCCTTGTTAAAGGTTTCCGTAGGCAGGTTGTCTTTGTTAGAATCTTTTTCAATTGACTTTTGACCACACTTTAATAGCGATCCCATGATTGAGGAAGGGGCAGCCAGACTACTACGGAGCCCATCTACCATTTCTTCTTCATTTCGCACTATCATTTCTTCAGTTATCAAGTGTTTGTCAATATAATCCACTGAGGGATCCGTAACTTTTTGTACTGATGCGTCGCAGACTTTAGTCTGCTCATCACTCAGTATCTTATCACTGTCTTCAACAACCTGTTGCCCGTTATCAACCAACATGGACTGCCACATCTCTTCGGACTCTAGGTCCGTGTCATTAATAGCCTCTTTGTCAGAGTTAGTCCCATCACTCCTATTGTCATCATTTAAATCAGAGACATTCTCATCTGCAATAAAGCAAATACAATCGGGCAAATTATTGTGACATACTCTACAAGAGTTGATTTTCTTCGGACATTCTCTTTTGTAGTGCCCTTGTTCTTTGCACACAAAGCATTTGAATTCTGGACAATCTTTTGCCACATGATCTGGCATCAGGCAAATTCTGCACACTCGGACTTGGCGGTCATGTATGACTCTGAAAAATTCAGATCCATTTTCTGTTACAAACTTAGTCGAATATGGTAAAGATGAAATTTTGTCTGTAAATTTCACCTTTAGGAATCTTGTACCGTCCGCTACATTTGTGCCTGGCCACATTCTCCTTTTTATTTCTGACACTGGTGTCACACCCCAATCTCTTAACTTTTCAAGGATTGCTGAGTCTGGAACATAAACAGGAAGCATCATGAATGACACCATTGCTTCGTTATTACAAAGATTTTGCGCCTGGATTTTTACACCTTCTATGGTAATACCATCTAGCAAAATTTGTTTTCCTTCCGGCGTTGACAGCGTTATTTCGTATTTATTGTTTCCAATTTTTCTACATCCTACTAGGCCATTGCACATCATGCGTATGTACTTCAGGATTGTCATTGTTGGCATTTCTTTTTCACTCAAAATATCAATTATGACAGTCAAATGTTTTTCATAATTTAACACTTTTGGTGCAACATTAGCTTCTTTCTTTACCTGATCAACTTTTTTGTAGGAGGTAGAAGGCACTGGCTGTTGTCTTCTGTCCGCTGTGGTTGTAGACTCCATTCACTCCCGCTTTGTCAGTCACTCTCCTCTCCACCGTTGAAGCAGCCGCCTCAGGTTGTGGATCTTGGTAAGATACAAAAGACTCAGCTCTCCTCCTCACCGCCGCATCTGGTTCTCTCTCCTGTAGCCGCCTCTCCTCCATTTCTCCGCTGCTGTTTCTCCGCTGCGCCCCCGCCGATTTCTCCACTGCCGAAGTCTGTCTGGCTTCTACTCCCGCTGTCTTGTTGCTCCGCTGCGCCGCCGCCGTTGCTCCCGACATTTGGCGCTGCCTCGTATCAGCTCCCGTTGCCGCTTCACCGCCTCTCCGCTGTACCGCCGCCGCTACCTCCGTCTCCGCTGGCTTCCCCGCAGCGGCTCCCACAGCCCCTGCTCTCCGCCGCTCTGCCGCCGATGTCTCTGCTGTCAATCTAGATCCAGTCGCCACTGCTGCCGCTCCAATACCGCGTTGCGCCCCCGTCATTGTCAGGCCAGCTGGCCTTGTCTTTACTCCGGCTTTCCGTGGTATTTGCGCCACGGCCTTTCCCCTTTCTATCACGCCCGCACCGGCCACTCGACTTTTACTACTTCCAACCACCTGCCACTCCTCCGTCTGTTTCTCCACGTTGCTCCACTCCGCCATTCCTTCCGGATTTAAATCCGCTTCATCAGTATCCATTGTATCGTCAATATACTTTTTATTTTTGTTAGTAATGTCTCTCTCTATGTTAGGAATACTTAACTTTCGTTTATCTCCCGAAGGATGATGAAATGATTGGGGCTCCTCGTGCGCAGGCTCCGCCATTGCGCTCACAAACAAAATGAAAAAAGAAAAAACGCTCACTGGCGTAAAACAATCAATAAGCTCGACAAAGCGAAAAGTAAAGCTGTCCCCCAAGCAGCAAACGCTGCTAGGGGGCCAAAATAAGTAAAAACTAAACACAAAAGTACCTTAAAAGGCCGATAAAATGTCCAAATAAGAAAAAATCCAAACCAACAAAAACTCCGTCTTCCTCCTTGCTCTCCCAACAACCGAATGCGCTTTCTGACTCCTCCCACACACACGAGGGCATAGTGAGGGTGGTATGGTCGTAAGCGAGTAAAGAGTGTAAAAACAAGCAATTTACAGATAAGAAAACCTAAAGGTTCTCAAAAGTGTGGAATACGCAGTGTGGGGTTGAGGAGTACTGAAGTACATGTCATCGCACTGGTAGTGCACCTATACATTTTGCAGTAGCTTGCTGGTATAGTTCAACTAAATTCATCTTGCGATCAAGAAGTTGAATTGCTTTTTGGCTTTTTTGTACTGTAATTAACACTTGTGTATTTTTAAGCACTCTTTGATTTTTTTTGTTCCATATTTATACCTTGATTCAGCATGTTGCCATATTTATTAATACATTTAACCATTTCCATGTTTATTTTTTCATGACTGTAATTATTTCTCAATTTTTTCCACCTTTATCTTTAGCGAGATGTGAGTGACTTGTCGTCTTTCGTAATACTTTGATTTAGCATACTAGTATGTTTGTCGTTCACTGATTAGTGATTTGTTATGAGGGATAGTCATGGATATGGTTAAAGTGCAACAATTTTGAACTCCTACTTGAATTGTTGAACACTGTAAGATTGTTTGTTTTAGTTGAAAATGAAGATGTTCCTTCCCAAAAAAGTTGGTGAAGATGTTGCTTCCAAAAAAACGTTGCATCCTCCATGGAGTTTGTTTGTCAGCTCTGTGTCCAGCAAAGAAGGAGCAGCACCCTCTGCTGATGAAAAAGAAAAAGAAAAGTTTACAGCACCGGGTATTCCCAGGCGGTCTCCCATCCAAGTACTGACCCGGCACGACCCTGCTTAGCTTCCGAGATCGGACAAGATCGGGCATGTTTTTTTTTTTTTTTTCTTTTTATTGTATCAAAAATAAATTTTACATTTTAGAAACTATCAATTCCAACATATACGAACATTTCAGTCATCATTCAACATCAATAATCAACAAAGCTCATCCATATCCATTTGTACACCACATATACTCCACTCAGAAAAGAAAAATGACAAATAAAAAACACATTGAAAAAGAAAAAAAATCTGAAATTAATCACTAAATAACCATTGTCATCAACTGAAAATAAACTATTACCACCCATAAACACGTCTGTAAAGAAATCAACCCCTTTTGAAAAAAACATTTGAAAAAGTAAATGTAACTGACGTACAAAAAAAGCCCAAGCACACACCAACTTATCTTCATAAAACATCAAATTCCTCCTTAAATAAATCACCCGTCTAGCCAAACACAATAAAACGTTAATCAAGTTCAAATTAACCCCTGTCTCTTTCACTCCAAATAACAAACCTATATACCAATTAGGGCTGGGCGATAAAACGATAACGATATGTATCGCGATAGACATGTAATCAATATCAATAAAAAATGCGCTCGATAAAAGTTTGATAATTTTTTTTTTTTTTTTTTTTTTTTTTTGTCGGAAGAAACCAGAGGTTTCAAAGCAAGTTTGGTTGCATGAACAAAGGCACTCGCTCTCTGGTAGCCTAGCAACGTAGGGAGTGACACGCTAACAGCCAATCATGTAACAGTATTGTGTTTGGTTGCGCCATATCGTTGTCTCGTGTTGGATTCTTCAATAACAGAAGCGGCGTGGAGTGATAAGTGGAAAATGCGTGAAGCAGCGAGCGCGGAAGTTCTTGATGAAACGGGAAACGTCAGCTCGCCAATATGGCAGTTTTTTGGATTTTATAAGTCTGACCGTAGTCAGACCAATGTCCACACGGCACAGCCGTGTTCGCCAGCAACGTCCAACAACATCTGCAGCTGGAACCCCGCACAAGCAGCAGAGCACCACGGAGAGGTACTCTCAGTGCCTTATGACGGTAAAAGCTAAACGGTACAAATAAATAACGGAGGCAGTGGCATATCATATAGGCAAAGACATGCTTCCGCTGAGCACTGTTGAGAAGCCAGGTTACCACCCCCCACCATGTACGGTTTAGGCTGTACCGTGACTGTTAGACGGAGAAAAATAATAACTGTTACTGTGCTGTATCAGGTTTGTTTTTTATGTTACAGATGTAAAGTCTACCTCAGTTTTATTTCAATTTCTCCTATGTTTACAAAACACTGCACATATTTTAAAACACTTCATTCACCAGAAGTGTTCATTGTGATTTTAGACTTATGTTTACATTTTAATTATTTGAGTGTTTTCCATGGTTGTGTTGACATTTTCTGCTTTTATAACTGAGAGGATTATAATCGGAGGAAGGTTAAGCTTAAAATAAAAACGTTTAAATTGAATACATTTTTTTCTCCTGGTCCTTATTTCAAATAGGTCATAAAAAATATCAATAATTATCGATATCGACTGATATGAAACACTTATATCGTGATACAGTTTTCAGCCATATCGCCCAGCCCTAATACCAATCATTCTCATTCTTAAATTCCATACCACACCTTTCTTTCAACAAACATTTCAAATTATCATGCAACATTTTCACACCCGTACACTGTAAAAAAATATGTTCATGTGTTTCCGTGTCAGTCAGACAAATTTTACATTCTCTTGCTATGTTCTTGTTTATTTGATGTAGTATTTCCCCTGTAAAAACTCTTCTGTTTCGCAATTTGAAATCCAGGTGAAACATGGCAGGTGATGCATATTTAAAAGCCATGTTTTTCCATATTTGTTCTACTTTCAGAGTCGTCAAATTTCTACACCATGCCACATTAGTTACAGGTTTCACCGTTAAGTTCTGTATGAGAATGTCATACCAGATTTTGGTTTTGATTTCACTTATGTCTGTTTTTTTGTTGTTTCTACACAAGGTGAGCTGAAAACTGTCATCACTTTTGTCGCTTTTGTTACTGTTTATCATATTACCCCATTCTGTTGACATCCCATTCTGTACTTTCTCACATAATTGAATCATCTTCTTTGCAATAAATTTAACACCTTTCAACTTCAATTTTACACATAACACACTGACGTCAATTATTCCATTCACATTACAAATATCTCCAATTGTGTTAACACCAGCATCGATTATGACTTTGCTTTCTAATGCTTTTCCATTGTATGTAAATGTTGGGTTGTTAATAAAAGGTAGGTTCAAGATGTGATTTTTGTTATTGCAAACTGTGGTTAACGACGGCAAGATTGTACTCCATGCTTTAAACACCTCCAAATAAAACTCAGGTAAGTGTTGCAAATGACTGTCCTGTTTTATCATGCAAAGATTATACCTATTTTTAGTGACGAAATTTAGAAGTATGTTTTCAAAGGACGCTTTCCACTGAGCCAAACACGATACATTCATAAATTTTCCTACCAATTTAACTTAGTGCATCTCTTTTGATACCTACGTCAATTAAATTTAGACCACCACACATAATTTTATTTATCATTACACTATGTTTAATACTAACCCCTTTTGATTTCCAGAGAAACGAATTAACAATTTGATTTATCTTTGTACTAACCCACGCGGGGACTGCACATGTTGTTAGCACATGAGTAAGCAACGAGAATATCAAATTATTTACTACCAAAACCTTACCTTTTATTAACAAATTCCTTAATTTCCACATATTTAGAATTTTACTCAATTTTTCAATAACCCCATTCCACGTTTTCGTTCGTGCAGCTTCTTCATCTTTACCAACATATATCCCTAATACTTTTCTCGGTGCATCTATGATTTGAAATTTCCATTTCTGTAACATAAATTGATCGACCCCAAAAGCAGTTATCTCAGACTTGATTTCATTGATCTTTGCACCAGAAGCCATACCATAAACCTTCATATGCTCTAAAAATATGTCCACTTCTCCCAAAGAAGTCGCAAAGAAATTAGTGTCATCTGCATATTGTACCAATTTCACGGTCGTCACTTCATTTAGAGATACACCTTTAATTTTATCTTCAGTCAAATTCATCATTGCAAAAGGTTCAGCCACTAGGCTATATAAGAGTGACGACATAGGACATCCTTGCCTTATTGAACGATTTACCGAAAAAAAGTCTGTTCTGGTACCATTACATTTTACACAACTTTTAGCATTGTCATACAGCATCTTAATCCATCCAATGAATTTCCCTCCAAACCCAAATTTCTTTAGTCGCCCACATAAACGAGTGTTCAACTCTATCGAACGCTTTCTGTATGTCCACACCCAGCCACAGACCTGTCCCTTCTGCCATCGTTCTAACCGTATCTTTTATCGTAATAATTGAATCTGAAATATCCTTACCTGGTATACTGTACGATTGGGAATCGCTCACCACTGATCCTATGACATGTTTTATTCTATTCGCCATAATTTTAGCAAAAATTTTATAATCTACATTTAACAGACTAATGGGTCTATAATTATCCAGGTTGTCTTTATCGCCCTTTTTCTTATAGAAAATGTTTATCACCCCCCCCCCCCGCAAAAGATTCTGGTACTTCTTCCTTTTCCTGCATTGTTCCATATACACGTTTCAGTATAGGGATTAGTTGTGCTCTAAATTCCTTATAAAACTCCGCAGTGAGTCCATCCATACCTGGACTTTTGCTGTTATTGAGACTATTTGTTGCTTGTTCAATATCTGCATTCGTAAAGACACTATCACACAAATTTTTATCATCTGTAGAGATTATCTTTTGAAGTTTAGACAAAACCCGATTTATATGAATGTCTTCCACAGGTTCACTGGCAAACAAGGTTTTGTAATAATTAAAGACAGTTGTAAGTATACCTTCATTATCCTTTATCAGTTCTCCTTGTGGAGACATCAACTCATTAATTTGCGTGTTTTGTTGTCTTCCTTTTTCCAGCCTCAAGAAGAAAGCCGTACATCTTTCCCCTTCCAGGTAATTCTGTACTTTTGCTCGTATAGCCGCCCCCCTACATTTTTTTTCCTCAAGTTTGTTCAGTTGCTGCTTTAGACATTCATATTTTTCTGTTGTAACGCTCTCGGTTTCTGCTAATGGGTTTTCAATTCTATCTATTTCAGTTTGCATTGCTAATCTGATTATTATTTCTTCACTCGACTCTTCTAATTTCTTTTGCTTACTGTATAAAACGCACTTTCGTTTGATTCTCTTCTTCAAATTTAACCACCATTCAAAAATATCATCATTTAAATACATTTCATAGTTGGCATTTGTTAACATGTTTGTCATGAATTGGCGAAATTGGCAGTCTTCAAAAAGACTATTGTTCAAGTACCACAACCCACCTTCTCTCTTTTTACCCGACAATTCTAAATTACACATGTACGCACTGTGATTACTTCCCATGTTGGGTTTGTATTGTTGCTTGGTAATGTATTTACACATGCTAGTTGAAACAATGCACAGATCAATTCTAGATTGCTTCAGTACATGATTTACTACTTGTTTTCTTGAATATTGTCTTTCCACTGGATTGGACGCTCTCCACACATCACACAAGTTTTGGCTTCTCAGTAAACATAGTAATTCACGTCTGCTCGTATCTGTTTTGAAGACATTATTTGCAGAAATGTCAAGTTCCGTTTGAATCGTATTAAAGTCACCCAGCATTATTGTATGCTGTGTGCACCATCTACTCAGGTTTTTTAAGAAGCTCCTCCTTTCTTTCTCCATATTAGGTGCATAAACATTAATTATTCTAATTACTTGGTTATCGTAGATGCAATCAACAATTAACAATCTACCGTCATTATCTCTATGAATTACATTTATGTTTTCATCATTATCAGTCTTCAGCAGAGTTGCCACTCCACATTTACGATTATTTCCATTACTCACATACATTTGTCCTTTCCACAGCTTTCTCTGTCTCTTTATCTTGATCCCACTTAGTTTCCTGTACGCACAAAATGTCAAACTGGATCTGTCCCAGCACTGATGTCAGCTTCGCTTCCGTTCTTAGACCATTTGTGTTCAGGGATGCCAAAAGAAGCATGATTACATAGAGAAGTGTGGAATACGAGAAACATATGACGTACAATGCATTTAACTGAATCTTAATAGGGCTGTTTAGCCACTCTCGCCAATCTTTTTTTCACTTGCTTTTGCGTATTTTTAGGTAGCTGCCATGCACCTGTTTTTGGCACCTGTGTGATGAACATATTTTGACTCAGAAAATCCGAGTCATCAGTCAAACTTTCATGCACAGTAGCTGTATTCGTCTGAGCAGATATTAGATTCTCTGAACGTGTGTTGTAGCTCTCCCCCAAACCTATGCCCCGAGAGGTGGAGGGCACGCCTGTTTGTGGCTCACTCCCACCTCCCTGTTCATGTCGTGAGGGAGTTTCTACATTACTTTGTATTATCATATCAAAGTTGTCAAGATCTTTCGAGACGATGCTACTCAGACTCCCTTCTGTCTTGGTATTTTTTGCATCTCTCTCTGTCTCATCTGTACTAGCTGTTTGTGCATTACTCGTTGTCAGCATTGCCTCATCATTATCATCATCGTCAGATTCATCCTGACCATCTTGTTGCACCGATTCACAGGTGTCATTCATCTCATTAATATCCGAATCATCATCATCATCATCTGTTTTATTTTTGCCCTCTTCATCACTGTTCTCGACTATAATTCTTAAAACAGAATTGTCATTAATAGTATGACAAGTGCAAATAGTCACAGCCTTCCTACATGTTCCACACTCTCTTTCATGTTGTTTGCCGTCCTTGGCATAATGGCCCTGTGTTTTACATCTGTAACATGTGAAACTCGGGCAGTCTTTCATAATGTGCGTGGGATCAAGACAAATACGACACACTTTCTTCTGATTATCGTGAAGCACTCGGAAAAACTGTGGTCCCTGCACCGTCTCAAATTTCGCCGAATAGGGCAAGGATTTGACCGCGCCCTCAAACCGTATTTTAACAAAACGTGTGCCATCCGCCACATTAGTGCCCGGCCACATCCTCCTTCTAATCTCCGACACTGGCGTCACACCCCATAGGTTTAACTTGTTAATGATTTCTGCATCAGTCGTGTACGCTGGTAATTTTAAGAAAGATACCATTACGTCTTGATTTAATAAATCTTGCACTGTAAATTCGGCATCGTCTATCTTAAACCCCTGAAGCAGCGTCAGCTTACCCGAATCCGTAGTCAGAGTTATTTCATATTCATTCCACCCCAGTTTTCTGCATGCCAGTAATCCCCCCGCCAGAAGACGAATCTTTGACATCAACGCCAGTATGGGTATATCTTTGGTGGATGTTGAGTGAATCCTAACAGTCAGAGTCTTATTATACGTTTTCACCTGCTCCTTTGCTGGCCCTGCCTTCCACGGCCACACCGCAGCTCTCGCCACTGCCGCCGCCTCTGCCGCTCCGCTCCCGCCGCGCGTCCTCTCCGCGCCCTCCGCCACCGCTCTCAGCGCCGCCACTCGACCCGCCACCAGGCCTGTAGCTGCCATCTCTCCCTTCTGTCGGTTGTTTTCGTCCTGGGTTGCTCGCGCCTCCACTACCGCTGGTAGCTCATGGACAGCTGTAACTCCATTCTCCCCAATTTGTTGTATCTTTGCCCCCACCTGTTGGTCTACGGCGTCCTCCATCATGCCGTCCTCCTGTCGTCTCGCCCCCATTTTAGTCGCCGTCACCGTGCTCTGTTTCACTCGCCCGGCTTCTGCTTCTCTTGAGTCTGCTACCATTCTGGTCTTCGACTCCTTCACCGTCACTTGCTGTACTCTCTCTTCACTACTATGTAGGAAGCCCGTCTCACCGCGTGTCTGTCGGGCATCTGGCTCGCTCTCAATTCATCGTCGTCATCTTGGATATTGTCCATGTTAATGTCTCTTCTCTTTGCCAAATGTTTGGCACTAGATTCTTTTCGTTTCTGTAGTTTTACTTTTTCCATGTCTTTTCCCTCGTGTGCTTGAGACGCTCTTCAAAGCCACACGGCATACAAACAAAAAAAGCAATTAGGGCTCGCCCAAACAAAAAAAAAGCTCCACTACGGATAATTACAAAAAACGAACTCAGGGTGTCCCCCAAGCAGCAAAAAATGCTGCCAGGGGGCGAAAATAAAATAAAAGGAAACGAAAATGTAACAATAAAGGCCGTTTTAAACAAACAAAATTCAAACAAAACTCCACCAAACAAATTCACCTCCTTCCTCCTCGCTGCTCTCTCACTCACTGACGATTGCTCCTCCCACACACTCAACAACCCAAGGGCGTGTTCAGGGTGGTATGGCCGTAAGCGAGTAAAGAATGTGAAAACGAGCAATTTATAGATGAGAAAACCTAAAGGTTCTCAAAAGTGTGGAATACGCAGTGTGGGGTTGAGGAGTACTGAAGTACATGTCATCGCACTGGTAGTGCACCTATACATTTTGCAGTAGCTTGCTGGTATAGTTCAACTAAATTCATCTTGCGATCAAGAAGTTGAATTGCTTTTTGGCTCTTTTTTTGTACTGTTACGTCCCATAAGGGCCTGTTTTTGTTTGTTTTTTGGTCTCTCTCTCTCTCTCTCTCTCTCTCTCTCTCTCTCTCTCTCTCTCTCTCTCTCTCTCTCTCTCTCTCTCTCTCTCTCTCTCTCTCTCTCTCTCTCTCTCTCTCTCTCTCTCTCTCTCTCTAGGCATGTGCCGGTGCTGTGACGTCAGTTTGGCAGCTGGTTGCTGTTGATTGGGTGCAGGTATCACTCTTGCAGCTGCGGCTGGTTGCTTGGTAATTAACTGCAGGGGTTAAAGTCCTCTGGGCTGCAGTGGAGAGAGATGAGAAGATTCTGATCGCATGAGTGCCGTGTGACTGGAGGTGCTGTGTTGTACTGTTGAGGTCTGTAGATAGCCGCGGGCGTCGGAAGGACTCCTGCGGGTTCCGTTGGTGGACGGTGTGCTGGCCTATGCAAGTATTGCACTTTTCTGTTAGTGTTATCTTGTCTCCCTTTGTTCCTTTGTTCTCTCACAGAGACCGTTGTTGCAAGGAATCTCAGCATCAACCTACTAATTTATTTGATGAATTGTTAAGTTGTTTTGTGACCATCTCCGGTGGAGATCGTTTTCCGTTTGTGGCTTAAATACAATAAACGTCTGTTGATATTGGAACTCGTGTGTCGCCTGCTTGGTTTTCCACCCTGGGGATTAAATTAGTTGTTGGTCCCACATCCCCTGGATGCCATCGGGACATAACAATTTGGGGGCTCGTCCGGGACCTCTGGAACACCACAGCTGGTTGATACGTGCATCCGTTGTTAGTTAAGTAGTTAATTCGTTGCTACCGTCTATTGTGTGAGGTTTCTATAGAGCCACCCTGTGTCGCCTCTGCATGTGACTGTTCCTCAGCTAGGATAGGCAGTGTCCAGCTGGGCTGGTTACAGTCCTTCCTTCGGGTGCTGATTTGTTATTTTGCCTTTTTTATTTTTGGGGTCTAATCCTGAGCGGAGGCAACGTTCTCCAAAGGGGGCTGGCGTTTCAGGGCTTCGGCCGCTGATGTGAGCCTATAAGATGCCTCGAGCTCGGCACGGCTCTGAAGACAGATAGGTGAGTCTGGGGTTAGGCAGGTGCTGGGGAAGCAGTGCATGTGAAGGGGCAGTAGTGGTTGTGTGGTGATCGCAGCCTGTCATGTATGGGTGACTCTTTAATACATAGTGACTTGAATGTGTAGTATAGTGACTCTTGCATTTAAAATGGTAGCCTTTGAGTTACAGGCCTTTGTGTCCAGTCCATCAGTGGGACAGTTAGATAGGTGTAAGAAAAGGGATCTGCATTTAATTGTGGAACATTACGGTATAGTGGTGTCATCCTCCCTCCGTAAAGATCAGCTCGAAACTGCTGTTCTAGAAGGGCTGGTCAGTCAGGGCGTGCTGGTAGCACCTGGGCCAGAGAGCAGCTCAGATACGGAAGGGGCAGGTGAAGGGGTGGAGGGCCAGGCAGTTAATGTTACCCCAGTGCAGCCACAGGAGGGAACGGTGGGAAACCTATTACTCTGCCACACTTTGTTCCTTTCTCCTCAGTCTTCTCCTGGTTCGAAGTTAGATGTTCGACTGAAGGTGCGCCTGCAGCGTCTTCAGATGGAAAGAGAGGGACAGGAACGGGAGTTCCAGCTTCGTCGTGAGTTGGAGTTAAAGAAACTTGAGGCGGAGACCGCTATAAAGATGCGCGAGGTAGAACTCCAGGCAAGGTCGGGAGGCCAGAATGTTGCTCCTGGGGGTGAGTATTCCCACGGCAGACCAATCCCTTCCGGTTTTGATGTGAGTAAGAATATTTCGTTAGCCCCAGTTTTCCGCGAGTCAGAGGTTGAAGTGTATTTTGGCGTTTTCGAACGTATCGCACATGCGTTGCAATGGCCTGAAGATGTGTGGGCAATATTGCTACAGTGTCGTTTGACAGGTAAAGCTCAGGAAGCATGCTCGGCTCTGTCAGTGGAAGATGGGCTGAGCTATGAGAAGGTGAAAGGCGCTATTCTTCGTGCGTATGAGTTAGTCCCGGAGGCATATAGACAACGTTTCCGAAACCTTCGAAAAACCGCTGATCAAACCTATGTCATTCTGGCTCGGGAGAAAAGAATACCGTTTGACAGATGGTGCGCAGCCATTAGACTTTACCACTTTGACGGAGTTAGTGCTGTTGGAGGAGTTTAAAAATTGTCTGCCTGAACGAAAGGCCGTTTATATGAACGAGCAGAAGGTTACCACTCTGCAGCAGGCTGCCACATTGGCAGATGAATTCTCATTAACCCATAAAACCTGGTTCTCAAGGCATGTCTCTGTCCCAGCAGCATCTTTTCAGAGGCCAGCACCTGCCCCACCGACCGGAAAGGTCCGTGGCAGCGGCAACGCTACCACTAATTCTAAGCTAGAAAAGTTGTTTCTTTTGTCGTAAACCGGATCACTTGGTAGCCAACTGTGATGCTTGGAAGGGAAACCAGGGGGCGGAGCAGAGGTATCCAAAAGGGGTGGGGCTAATCCGAACCTCCTCTGTGCCATCCCAAGTTTCTCTAGCTGTTAGTGAACCAGACGTGTGTTTCAGACCATTTGTTTTTGACGGTGTTTCCCTTACAGGAGAGCCTGGTGATGGGCGACCTGTGAGAGTGCTGCGGGATACTGCATGCTCGCAGTCGCTGTTACTTGCTGACGTTCTTCCCGTGGGTGACCGGTCAGACGTCAGAGCGATAGTCAGGGGAATAGGGATGAGCTTTGTGTCGGCTCCTTTACACCGCATATACATAAACACTGATTTGGTGACAGGCTTTTTCACGGTTGGGGTCAGGCCCAGTTTTCCAATTGAGGGTATTGACCTTATTATGGGGAACGATATTGCTGGCGGGAAAGTGTATCCAGTTCCAAAAGTGGTGGATGTTCCCGTTTCCTTGTCAGAACAGGATGTGGTGGGTACTAGTGATCCACAGCTTTTTGTAGCCAATGTCACAACGAGAGCGCAGGCTAAACGGCAAGCTCAGGAGGTGGCTCTGTCTGACACGTGGTTTGCTACTACTTCTTCCGAGGAGGGTATGCCCCCCAGTTGTGACCTTCTAGGTGGGGATCCCAGTGTTCCGGAGGAGGTAGTGGGCAGAAAGGTGATGGGACTAGGTGATGAGTGTAAGTCCACAGGCCTTCAGCCACTGAATAGGGAGGCTCTCATCAAGGCACAGATGAGGGATCCTTCCCTAGCTAAGTGTTTTGCTTCAGTGGTTGAGAAGTCCAGCTGCTCCAGTGAGCACCCATTCTTTGTGGAAAATGGTGTGCTAATGCGCAGATGGAGTCCTCAGTTGGGTTGCACAGACAAAGGGTTGGATAATGAGTGGAGTGTGACTTATCAAGTGGTGGTCCCAGTTGACTGTCGTCAACACATATTGTCTCTGGCACATGAGAATGTGTGGTCAGGGCACTTGGGGGTTGTAAAAACCTACCATTGAGTGCTTCAGCAGTTTTTCTGGCCCGGCTTAAAATCTAGCGTAGTACGCTATTGCAGAACCTGCCACACCTGCCAGATGGTGGGCAAGCCAAACCAGCCTGTGCCACCTGCTCCGTTACAGCCCATTCCTGCAGTTGGCGAACCTTTCGAACATGTTTTAGTCGATTGTGTCGGGCCCCTGCCTAAAACCAAAGCGGGTAACCAATTCTTGCTGACTATGATGTGTGCTACCACCCGTTTTCCTGAGGCCATTCCACTACGTAAAGTTACCGCTGCCACGGTTGTGAAAACACTGGTAAAGGTTTTTACCTCTTACGGTCTCCCTAAGGTTGTGCAGACAGATCAGGGAACTAACTTTCTTTCAAAGGTGTTTAAGGAAAACCTGAAATCCTTAGGTATCTCCCACGCAGTGTCAAGTGCCTATCATCCAGAGAGCCAGGGTGCGCTGGAGCGCTGGCATCAAACCTTAAAGGGGATGCTTAAGAAGTTTTGCTATGAGACGAAAAATGATTGGGATGAGGGGGTGCCTTTTGCTCTTTTTGCCATCAGGGACGCTAAACAGGAGTCATTAGGATTTAGTCCTACGGAGTTGGTTTTCGGCCGTAAGGTGCGCGGCCCGCTTACCGTTCTAAAAGAAAAACTCACTAGCGTTTCCTTTCCTGAGTACAGTGTGTCAGCGGTTGTATCCAGGTGTAAAGATCGGTTATACCGCGCTACTCAGTTGGCTAGGCAATCCCTTGCCGACACTCAAACTGAGATGAAGCGTTTTGACAAGCGTGTGGTGGAATGACAGTTTAAACCCGGTGATAAGGTGTTGGTTTTGTTACCTGTTCCTGGCTCTGCCCTTACTGCCAAGTTTACCGGCCCATACACGATTGAAAGAAAGGTTTCCGATAGAAACTACATACTCTGTACGCCAGACCGTAGACGGCGTACTCGCCTATGTCATATTAACATGTTGAAGTCTTTTCACTCCAGGGACGCAGTGAAGGGTGGAGTGGGGACGCCGGAGGTTGCTGCGGTGGGTGCAGTCTCTCTTCATGGTGCTCAGCTGGAGCCGGACCTGGCGCTCCCCTGTGAAGGCCACATGTGCGGGAGGTTAAATAACACACAGTTTATGGCTACGTTAGACACACAGCTGTCATATCTCTCTCCCTCTCAGAGACAGGAGGTGGTTGACCTGCTTTACAGTTTCCCTAGCGTGCTGGGGGATGTACCCTCCCGCACTAATGTCCTGGAACATGATATTGATGTAGGTGATGCTAAACCCATTAAACAAAATGCGTACAGATGTCCGATAGAGAAGAGATAACTCATGAAAAAGGAAGTAAGTTACTTAGTGGAGCATGGATTTGCTAGATCCAGTTACAGTCCTTGGAGTTCACCCTGTCTTCTGGCGCCTAAATCAGACGGGACTCCCAGATTCTGTACGGATTTTCGCAAGGTAAATGCTGTTACAGTAACTGATTCTTTTCTGCTACCACGCATGGATGACCTAGTTGATAAAGTGGGTTCGGCTTTGTGTATCACCAAGCTAGATTTATTAAAGGGGTACTGGCAGGTCCCTTTAACTAAGCGTGCCTCGGACATTTCAGCTTTCGTCACCCCGGATGTGTTTAAGCAATATACAGTGATGCCGTTTGGTATGAAGAATGCTCCTGCCACCTTTCAGCGCCTGATGTGCCGTGTTTTGGGCGAGTTGCCAAACTGTTGTGTTTATTTAGATGACGTGGTAATCTACGACCATGATTGGGAGAGCCACATGTCTAAGTTGGCGAAAGTTCTCACGCTCCTAGCTGACGCCTCCCTCACGCTAAATCTAGCGAAATGTGAATTTGGGAAAGCGACCGTCACGTACCTAGGCAAACAGGTTGGCCAGGGACAAGTTCGACCGGTGGACGCTAAGGTTGAGGCCATTTTGTCTTTTCCAACCCCTACTACTAGGCGAGAACTTAGACGATTTCTAGGCATGGTGGGCTATTATCGTTGTTTCTGCCGAAACTTCTCAGATGTGATTGCTCCCTTGACCAAGTTGTGCAGTCCTGTGGTGCCATTTGTGTGGACCGAGGACTGTGTGCATTCATTCCAGTGAGCCAAATCCCTCCTTTGCAGCGGCCCTGTGTTAGCAGCTCCTGACTTCAATCTGCCTTTTCAGCTAGAGGTAGATGCCAGTGCCGTTTATATGAACGAGCAGAAGGTTACCACTCTGCAGCAGGCTGCCACATTGGCAGATGAATTCACATTAACCCATAAAACCTGGTTCTCAAGGCGTGTCTCTGTCCCAGCAGCATCTTTTCAGAGGCCAGCACCTGCCCCACCGACCGGAAAGGTCCGTGGCAGCGGCAACGCTACCACTAATTCTAAGCTAGAAAAGTTGTGTTTCTTTTGTCGTAAACCGGATCACTTGGTAGCCAACCGTGATGCTTGGAAGGGAAACCAGGGGGCGGAGCAGAGGTATCCAAAAGGGGTGGGGCTAATCCGAACCTCCTCTGTGCCATCCCAAGTTTCTCTAGCTGTTAGTGAACCAGACGTGTGTTTCAGACCATTTGTTTTTGACGGTGTTTCCCTTACAGGAGAGCCTGGTGATGGGCGACCTGTGAGAGTGCTGCGGGATACTGCATGCTCGCAGTCGCTGTTACTTGCTGACGTTCTTCCCGTGGGTGACCGGTCAGACGTCAGAGCGATAGTCAGGGGAATAGGGATGAGCTTTGTGTCGGCTCCTTTACACCGCATATACATAAACACTGATTTGGTGACAGGCTTTTTCACGGTTGGGGTCAGGCCCAGTTTTCCAATTGAGGGTATTGACCTTATTATGGGGAACGATATTGCTGGCGGGAAAGTGTATCCAGTTCCAAAAGTGGTGGATGTTCCCGTTTCCTTGTCAGAACAGGATGTGGTGGGTACTAGTGATCCACAGCTTTTTGTAGCCAATGTCACGAGAGCGCAGGCTAAACGGCAAGCTCAGGAGGTGGCTCTGTCTGACACGTGGTTTGCTACTACTTCTTCCGAGGAGGGTATGCCCCCCAGTTGTGACCTTCTAGGTGGGGATCCCAGTGTTCCGGAGGAGGTAGTGGGCAGAAAGGTGATGGGACTAGGTGATGAGTGTAAGTCCACAGGCCTTCAGCCACTGAATAGGGAGGCTCTCATCAAGGCACAGATGAGGGATCCTTCCCTAGCTAAGTGTTTTGCTTCAGTGGTTGAGAAGTCCAGCTGCTCCAGTGAGCACCCATTCTTTGTGGAAAACGGTGTGCTAATGCGCATGGATGACCTAGTTGATAAAGTGGGTTCAGCTTTGTATATCACCAAGCTAGATTTATTAAAGGGGTACTGGCAGGTCCCTTTAACTAAGCGTGCCTCGGACATTTCAGCTGGAGCTCGGAGCTGGGGCGGTACTGTTGCAAAAAGATGATGGTGGGATAGGTCGGCCTGTTTGCTACTATTCAGCGAAGTTTAAAAAGCATCAGCTGAACTACTCGACTATCAAGAAGGAAACGTTAGCCATGCTACTAGCCCTTCAGCATTTTGATGTGTATGTTGGGACTAGTTACCGTTACCTAGTCACGGTATACACCGACCATAACCCGCTTGTGTTCCTGAACCAAATGTATAACAGCAACCAGCGCTTGATGCGCTGGGCACTCCTGGCCCAGAACTGCAACATTGTCATCAAGTACAAGAAGGGAGTTGAGAACATCATGGGAGATGCGTTATCCCGTAGGTGAGACTGTTAAAGGCTACGGTTGTTGGGATGTTGAAGAACCCAGGTGTTTAAGGGTTTGCTCTTGTGGGAGGGGGTGTTACGTCCCATAAGGGCCTGTTTTTGTTTGTTTTTTGGTCTCTCTCTCTCTCCCTCCCTTTCTAGGCATGTGCCGGTGCTGTGACGTCAGTTTGGCAGCTGCAGCTGGTTGCTGTTGATTGGGTGCAGGTATCACTCTTGCAGCTGCGGCTGGTTGCTGGTAATTAACTGCAGGGGTTAAAGTCCTCTGGGCTGCAGTGGAGAGAGATGAGAAGATTCTGATCGCATGAGTGCCGTGTGACTGGAGGTGCTGTGTTGTACTGTTGAGGTCTGTAGATAGCCGCGGGCATCGGAAGGACTCCTGCGGGTTCCGTTGGTGGACGGTGTGCTGGCCTATGCAAGTATTGCACTTTTCTTTTAGTGTTATCCCTTTGTTCTCTCACAGAGACCGTTGTTGCAAGGAATCTCAGCATCAACCTACTAATTTATTTGATGAATTGTTAAGTTGTTTTGTGACCATCTCCGGTGGAGATTGTTTTCCGTTTGTGGCTTAAATACAATAAACTTCTGTTGATATTGGAACTCGTGTGTCGCCTGCTTGGTTTTCCACCCTGGGGATTAAATTAGTTGTTGGTCCCACATCCCCTGGATGCCATCGGGACATAACATAATATAAATGAAACATTGTTGGTGATTCGTATTTAATTGAGATATTTTTCCATATTGTATTAATTATTTTGTTAGGGTAATGTCGTTTCCAGGTTATTTCAGCTGTAGGTGTTCTGATTATTTTTGATATTAATAACGTGTACCATTGTTTAGTCGGGATTTCACTGATGTTTTTTGAATTATTGTCTTGTCCTAGAGTAAATGTGACTTTATTATTGCGTACTTGATTTGGTGGTGTTGAAAGTAAAGTTTTCCATTCTGGTTTGAGACAGTTGTTGATTTTATTGCAGATTGAAGTGATAAGTTTCCTGAAAATAAAACCTTTATTGGTGAGTGGTATGAAGAGTAGATGGGTGTATGAGTCCATTATTGTTAACCATATATTGTAATTGTTCGCTGTGAGATTCTGTCATGACCTTATTTTCTATTGTTCTGTTATTGTAAGTGAAAAAAGGGTTTTGTAAAATAGGCATCTGTAAAAGTTGATCACTGCAAAAAAAAAACGGTGGAACATTTGGTAGAATTTTTGCCCATGAAAATAAAACTTCTTTGTAAAAACCTGGGATGTGTTGTAAAGTAGGCAATTTATGAATTTGATATAGATTTGTATTGTTTTTTGACCAAAAGATTCCAATATATTGTTAACATAATATTTCCAACCAACCTCCCGTGTGACATCCAAGTATCTCCTAATAATTTTCACCCTAAGTGCTTCCCTTTTCGTTGTCATTATTTCTAATGTTGATATGTCTTTGTTAGATTGCGCTTGTACTCTCACTGTCAACAGTTTGTCATATGTTTTTGCATTGTTTTTCACCTTTTCTTTTTGTTGTTTGTCTGCTCCCCTCTGCTCCTCTACAGCTGTTGCTGTCATGCTTTTTCCGGTATTGTCTTTTGTGTTTCTTTGTATAGCCGCGATTCTTTCAGCCACTGTCCTTAAAGTATCCTTCTTTGTCCCGCTCCTCTCTTGCTGCTTGTCACCTGCTGTTTCTCTTCCACCCTGCACCGTTGTTTCCTTCATCGTCTCCATTGTCGTCTCCGTCTCTGCTTGTCGTTGCGCCACGTTTCTCCCATTCGCCTTTCTTTCTCCCATCTGAATCAACTCCTCCGCCGCTTCTCTCTCCGTCTGCTCTCCCGTGCTTCTCGAACCGCTCTCTCCCCTCGTCTCCTCCCGTTCGTCCTCTCCCCTTTGCTCTGTCTCTCTCTGGTCGTCTTTCTCCGCTTCTATCATTTTTTTTACTGCTGTCTATTCCCATGTTTGTCAGCCATTCCTCCGCTCTCTGCTGTGCTCCATGCTGTCTCTCTTGTTTGACCAACATGTTTTATTACTTCTTCTCTTTCATCTGCTCTTTGCTTTTGGATGTTCATCTTTCCGTCTTCTGTCTGCTGCACTTCTATACCTCTTCGGTTTGCGTGTGCACTTTGGCTTATTCTCAGCCTGCCTCTCTCCGACATCATGCGGCCCGTGCGCTGCTCCATGTTGAGCTCCCTCAACAAGGAAATGGGCAACAACTAAAAAAAACGATTTTTAATTATAAATAAAAGTGTCACCCTGGCAGCAGTTGCTGCAAGGGGGCAAAAACTCTTTCACAAACTAACTAAAAAATACCGTATTTCAGGTTTACTAATTACAAACCTAACTCAAAACACTCAAACAAACAAATCAGTCCTGCTGTCTTAGGCTGTTGCTTCTCTCAATCAGTGTTTGGACACTCCCACTCTGGAACTCTCACGTGTTCAGGGTGGTATGGCCGTAAGCGAGTAAAGAGTGTGAAAACGAGCAATTTATAGATGAGAAAACCTAAAGGTTCTCAAAAGTGTGGAATACGCAGTGTGGGGTTGAGGAGTACTGAAGTACATGTCATCGCACTGGTAGTGCACCTATACATTTTGCAGTAGCTTGCTGGTATAGTTCAACTAAATTCATCTTGCGATCAAGAAGTTGAATTTTTTTTGGCTCTTTTTTTGTACTGTAATTAACACTTGTTTAATTTTAAGCACTCTTTGATTTGTTTTGTTCCATATTTATACCTTGATTCAGCCTGTTGCTATATTTATTAATACATTTAACAACTTCCATGTTTATTTTTTCATGACTGTAATTATTTCTCCATTTTTTCCACCTTTTATCTTTAGCGAGATGTGAGTGACTTTTCGTCTTCCGTAATACTTTGATTTAGCCTACTAGTATGTTTGTCGTTCACTGATTAGTGATTTGTTATGAGGGATAGTCATGGATATGGTTAAAGTGCAACAATTTTGAACTCCTACTTGAATTGTTGAACACTGTAAGATTGTTTGTTTTAGTTGAAAATGAAGATGTTGCTTCCCAAAAAAGTTGGTGAAGATGTTGCTTCCAAAACAACGTTGCATCCTCCATGGAGTTTGTTTGTCAGCTCTGTGTCCAGCAAAGAAGGAGCAGCGCCCTCTGCTGATGAAAAAGAAAAAGAAAAGCTTACAACACCGGGTATTCCCAGGCGGTCTCCCATCCAAGTACTGACCCGGCCCGACCCTGCTTAGCTTCCGAGATCGGACGAGATCGGGCGTGTTCAGGGTGGTATGGCCGTAAGCGAGTAAAGAGTGTGAAAACGAGCAATTTATAGATGAGAAAACCTAAAGGTTCTCAAAAGTGTGGAATACGCAGTGTGGGGTTGAGGAGTACTGAAGTACATGTCATCGCACTGG
Organism: Gymnocephalus cernua; assembly: GCA_023631565.1. NCBI lineage: Eukaryota > Metazoa > Chordata > Actinopteri > Perciformes > Percidae > Gymnocephalus > Gymnocephalus cernua. Next base: position 27,040,115 of record CM042425.1, read on the forward strand.
TAGTGCACCTATACATTTTGCAGTAGCTTGCTGGTATAGTTCAACTAAATTCATCTTGCGATCAAAAAGTTGAATTGCTTTTTGGCTCCTTTTTTGTACTGTAATTAACACTTGTGTATTTTTAAGCACTCTTTGATTTGTTTTGTTCCATATTTATACCTTGATTCAGCCTGTTGCTATATTTATTAATACATTTAACCACTTCCATGTTTATTTTTTCATGACTGTAATTATTTCTCCATTTTTTCCACCTTTATCTTTAGCGAGATGTGAGTGACTTGTCGTCTTCCGTAATACTTTGATTTAGCCTACTAGTATGTTTGTCGTTCACTGATTAGTGATTTGTTATGAGGGATAGTCATGGATATGGTTAAAGTGCAACAATTTTGAACTCCTACTTGAATTGTTGAACACTGTAAGATTGTTTGTTTTAGTTGAAAATGAAGATGTTGCTTCCCAAAAAAGTTGGTGAAGATGTTGCTTCCAAAACAACGTTGCATCCTCCATGGAGTTTGTTTGTCAGCTCTGTGTCCAGCAAAGAAGGAGCAGCGCCCTCTGCTGATGAAAAAGAAAAGCTTACAGCACCGGGTATTCCCAGGAGGTCTCCCATCCAAGTACTGACCCGGCCCGACCGTGCTTAGCTTCCGAGATCGGACGAGATCGGGCGGGGTTTTTTTTTAATCTTTTATTATCAAAAATTCAATATATATACAATATTTACAGATCAAAAACAAATAATAAATCAACCATTAACAGAATAAAGACAACAAATTAAAAATAAAAACCAGAAAAATACAAATGAAAAAACATTTTGGAAATTGGAGAAACTATATCACTGTAAATCATAAACACAATAAAACCAAACAAAACCTAAGAAAATAAAAAATATTCAAACTATAAAATTATCTTTCCAAAAAAACAAAATCCACAAAACCAAATCTTCAAAACAAAAAATTACATTTCTAATAATTGAAAACCAAAACCCCATCCACCACTGAAAATAAACTATTCCCTTCCATAAAAGTTTCCCTGAAAAAATCAACCCCCAATGAAAACCACACCTTAAAAAAAGCCCTACTATGTATATCAAAAATGTGCCCTACATCCATCACCCTCCCTTCATATAGTGCTGTGTTTCGTCTTAAAAAAATAGCCCTACGAAATAAACATAAAATCAAATTTACAACAGTGATATTTACAAACTTTGCTGTGTTCTCCAAACCAAATAAATAAACAAAATCCCACTCATTATCACCCTGTACATTTACATTACATTTGTGCATTAACAATTCTTTCAGTCGTGTTTTAAAATTCCTCAGTGCCGTACAAAAAACAAATAAGTGCTCTAAATTCTCCTCCCCTACAAAACATAACTTACATTCCCTATCAAAATTAGTGTTCATCTGTTGTAAAAGAATTCCTGTATAAATGCGCCTGTGTCTAATTTTAAAATCTAAGTGAAACATAATTGGAGATGCGTATTTGATAATGATATTTTTCCATATTGTGTTGATGATTTCGCTCGGATATTGTTGTTTCCATATATTATCAGCTGTAGGTGGTCGAAGTAGTTTTGCTTGAAAAATAGTGTACCATTGTTTTGTTGCAATTTGTGTGATGTTTTTGGAATGATTATCTTGACCTAAATTGAAAATGACTGAAATATTTTGAACCGGTTGTTGTTGATAAAATTGTTTTCCATTCTTGTTTTAGGCAGTTGTTTACTTTATTGCAGATGGATGTAATGACTTACGGTCTACGGTAAGTGAATCCCCTGTTGTGAAGTGTATTCTGAAGTGTTAGTGAGTCTATATGTCCTTGTGCATTAATCATGTGTCTCAGTTGTTATGTTTGTGAATCTGTGATGACTTTGTTTTCCAAGAATCTGTTATTGTATGTGAAAAAAGGATTACGTAAAAAAGGTATTTGTAACAATTGTTCTCTGCAACAAAAAAAACGGTGTGACTTGTGGTAAAACTTTCCCCCATGCAAATAAAACCTCCCTGTAAAATTCCGGAATATCCTGTAGTGATGATGATTTGTGTACTTGATATAGATTTGTATTGCTACGTTGTCCAAACTTCCCCAAAATACTGCTAAAATAGTGCTTCCATCCTACTACCCTTGTGACATCTAAATATTTCCCAATTAATTTCACCCGAAGTGCTTCTCTTTTAGGGCCAGATGTACGTACATTTGTGAACGTAGCGTTATCAGCGCCATGGCTCACCCGCAGATAGCGAACGCAATGATACCGTAGTTTACGCCATATTTACAAAAACCTGCAGGTCATCCGTAATTAGCGCCTTTCTCCGCCCACTATAGCGTAAACTGTAAGTACTTGTGCTATGATACGGCTGAGTGCAGACTGCGATATTCCCACTGCTGATGCTATGACTGTTTGAAATTATCCTGATGCCAATATTTGTAATGTAGCGGGGAGTTTAACAACTGCTGGAATGTGAACTCTGAGTCGGAGATTCGATGTCATCTTTGATTTCTTCCAGTAACTGTAATCTTGCATGGCTGCAATCTGTGATCCTTGTGGCAAAACTCCTTTCAGCTCGTCTCCTTGGCCTATGTCTTCGTCTTGCTCGGATTACTGCTGTCATTTCACCAGGAGGCATATGTGAGGAAACCCGCTTCCAGGTTTACACCTGCTTTTAAGAGGCGGAGAATTTTCACCGCAAAATAGAGGCGCGCTATCACTGCCGGTGTTTGTACATACCGCGGAATACGTAATTAAGCGCTCTTTACGCTTCCCCTCCCATCTCTTTACGGTAAACTCCCACTTTCCCCGCGACCCTCCCATGAATAAATATGCATGACACGAAAAACGCAATTTGCCCTTTTCAGCTCCCACGACATGCAGTTTGCGCTTTTACATCATTGCGGCCTGTTTGTACATACCTCGCCATGATTTTACGCGCACGTTGCGACACAAATACGCCTGAAGTGGGCGCAAAAGCGTTAGTACATCTGGCCCTTAGACTCTAGGTCAATTAAGTTCAAACCACCTTTTTTATAACTATTAATCAAAACCCTATGTGCCACTGATGCTGCCTTTGAGTTCCATAAAAAATCATTTATGATCCGGTTTATTTCAACTAAAAAATTATTTGGCATGACACAAGTATCAATGATGTGAGTTAAAGTCGAGTAAATCAAAGCGTTTATTATTATTACTTTTCCTTTTAAAAACAAAGCTCTCATCTTCCAAAGGTTTAGAATATTAGTGATTTTTTTGATTACAGTTGTCCATGTTATTGTGTTCGCTTCTATTTCATTGCTACCTATATAAATCCCTAAAGTTTTGCGTGGTTCTCGTGTATGTTTAAAATCCTGTATATGAATGGGTTCTAAGTTGATTCCAAATTATGTTATTTCCGATTTGTGATAATTAACAGAGGCTCCTGATGCTTTTTCGTAAATTTTCAAGTGATCTATGCATTTTCCCAAGTCCGGTATGGTTTTAACAAAAATATTGATATCATCAGCGTATTGTAAAATTTTGACTGTTTGTTTGATCTAATAAAATTCCTGTGATTGTGTTGTCTGTGTTAATGAGATTTGCTAGATGTTCAGCTATTATACTATATAAGAAAGATGAAAGCGGGCAACCTTGTCTGATATATCTTGATATTTTAAACGGTTCTGTTAAAAAGCCATTACATTTCACGGCACTCCTCGCTGCTCCATGAAGTAACTTAATCCAACCTATAAACCCACCACCAAAACCCATGCTTTCTAAAACCAAAAATAAATAATTGTGTTCCACCCGATCAAAAGCTTTCATTAAATCAATACCCACCCACAAACCCGTCTGTGTGCTCATTTCTCTGACTATCTTTTATTGTGATTATGGAGTCTGATATGCTGCGTCCGGGTATACTGTAAGATTGTGTTGGTCCTATTATTTTGTTAATTACTAATTTAAGTCTGTTTGATAATATTTTAGTTAGGATTTTATAGTCGGTATTAAGCAAGCTAATTGGTCTGTAGTTGTCGGGATTTGTGATATCACCCTTGTTTTTATAAAAAAATATTAATCAAACCAAAAGAAAAGTGCTCAGAAATTACATGTTCTTTCATAAAATATAAAAGTTTTCCCAAAATAGGAGCTAGCAGCAAACAAAATTTTTTATAGAATCCAGCCGTTAGTCTGTCTATTCCCGGACTTTTGTTATCATTTAAACCAGAAATAGCGTTCTCTATTTCTGCAGTAGTTATTTCAAGATCACAGCCAACACTGTCTTCTATATTCAGCTTATTTGTTACAGCTTGTAGAACCGTTTGTAAAGCTTTTTCATCTGTCTGTTGTCGCGTAAAATTTTTTTGATAATACAATTGTACAGTTTGCAATATATCTTCCGTAAGTAGTACCGTATCACCGGTTTCATTCTTTAATTCATCAATATAACTTTTTTGTTGTCTTTTTTCTAATCGCAGAAAATAAGCAGTACATTTTTCTTCGTTTAAAAAGGTTTGCACTTTACTGCGTATTGCAGCCCCTCTACATTTCTTCTCTTCAATTTTGTCTAACATTTTCTTTAGATAGACATAGTATGCTGTATGTGCGTCTTTTATCACACTCAACCTCTTTTCTTCTTCATTTAGATTTTTCCTTAGTAATAGTTCATTCCGTTTTTCACGCCAAGTTTTCTCTTTTGCAAAATTGACACATTTTCTTTTAACTCTACCTTTAAAATCATCCCACCATATAATCACATCATCACACATGTCCATTTCAAACAAAGCATCGGTAAGCATTCGTGAGATACTTTTACAGAAACTTGTATCTGTTAAATTACTGGCATTCAGGCACCAAACACCGCTTCTTCTCGTATCGTTTTCAAAAGAAACAGTGCATGAAAAGGTATTATGATCACTCCAGGGATTATCAGAGTAAAATGGATTATTTATAAATTTACATAAATTTGCTGAGGACAGACAAAGATCAATTCGAGACTGTTTCAGAGTATTACGGTCTAATTGCTTCCTAGAGAATTCCTGTAATGTTGGAAAAGTCATTCTCCACACATCACACAAGTTATTATCACTCAGTAGTTTCTGCAATTCCTCTCCGGGAACCATCACCTTATCGTGGTGGAGAGGTTTGGGTGTCCCTATGAACCTGAGGGCTGTGTTGTCTGGAGCTTTGTGCTCCTGGTAGGGTCTCCCATGGCAAAGTGGTCTCAGGTGAGGGGCCAGACGAAGAATGGTTCAAAAGACCCTATGAATAAACGAGGAAGGGATAGAGAGACCCTGCCCGGAGGAAGCCCGGGGCCCCCGTCTGGAGCCAGGCCCAGAGGGAGGGCTCGTCAGCGAGCGTCTGGTGGCCGGGTTTGCCACGGAGCCCGGCCGGGCACAGCCCGAAAAAGCTACGTGGCACCTATCTCTCCAGCCCATGGGCCCACCACCTGTGGGAGGAACCGCTGGGGTCGGGTGCGCTGCCACACGGGTGGCGGTGAAGGTCAGGGGCCTCGACGGACCAGACCCGGGCAGCAGAGGCTGGCTCTGGGGACATGGAATGTCACCTCGCTGTGGGGGAAGGAGCCGGAACTTGTGCGTGAGGTGGAGCGCTACCAGTTGGATCTGGTGGGGCTTACCTCTACGCATAGTCTCGGTTCTGGAACCGTACTCCTGGAGAGGGGTTGGACTCTTTTCTTCTCCGGAGTTGCCCAGGGTGTGAGGCGCCAGGCGGGTGTGGGGATACTCACAAGTCCCCGGCTGAGCGCCGCAACGTTGGAGTTTACCCCGGTGGACGAGAGGGTCGCCTCCCTACGCCTGCGGGTTGTTGGGGGGAAAACTCTGACTGTTGTTTGTGCATATGCACCAAACAAGAGTTCAGAGTATTCGGCCTTCTTGGAGACCTTGAATGGAGTCCTGTATGGGGCTCCGGAGGGGGACTCCATAGTTCTGCTGGGGGACTTCAACGCACATGTGGGCAATGACGGAGATACATGGAGAGGCGTGATTGGGAGGAACGGCCTCCCTGATCTAAACCAGAGTGGTTGTCTGTTATTGGACTTCTGTGCTAGTCATGGATTGTCTATAACAAACACCATGTTCGAACATAGGGATGCTCATAAGTGTACTTGGTACCAGAGCACCCTAGGCCGAAGGTCAATGATCGATTTTATAATCGTTTCATCTGATTTGAGGCCGTATGTTTTGGACACTCGGGTAAAGAGAGGGGCGGAGCTGTCAACTGATCACCATCTGGTGGTGAGTTGGGTCAGGGGGTGGGGGAAGACTCTGAACAGACCTGGTAAGCCCAAACGGGTGGTGCGGGTAAATTGGGAACGTCTGGAGGAAGCTCCTGTCCGACAGACCTTCAACTCACACCTCCGGCGGAGCTTTTCGTGCATCCCTGTGGAGGCTGGGGGCATTGAACCTGAGTGGACAATGTTCAAAGTTTCCATTGCTGAAGCTGCGGCAGGGAGCTGTGGTCTTAGGGTCTTAGGTGCCTCAAGGGGCGGTAACCCTCGAACACCGTGGTGGACACCGGTGGTCAGGGAAGCCGTCCGACTGAAGAAGGAGTCTTTCCGGGATATGTTATCCCAGAGGACTCCGGAGGCAGTTGCAAGGTACCGACGGGCCCGAAGGACTGCAGCCTCTGCCGTGAAAGAGGCAAAGCAGCGGGTGTGGGAGAAGTTCGGAGAAGACATGGAGAAGGACTTTCGGTCGGCACCAAGGCGCTTCTGGAAAACCGTCCGCCACCTCAGAAGGGGGAAGCGGGGAACCATCCAAGCTGTGTACAGTAAGGATGGGACGTTGTTGACCTCAACTGAGGAGGTAATAGGGCGGTGGAAGGAGCACTTTGAGGAACTCCTAAATCCAGCTGATGCGCGCTCTTTGTTAGAGGCAGAGCTGGAGGATGATGGGGGATTGTCGTCAATTTCCCTGGTGGAGGTCACTGAGGTAGTCAAACAACTCCACAGTGGCAAAGCCCCAGGGATTGATGAGATCCGTCCAGAAATGTTGAAAGCTCTGGGTGTGGAGGGGCTGTCTTGGTTGACACGCCTACTCAACATTGCGTGGAAGTCTGGGACAGTGCCAAAGGAGTGGCAGACCGGGGTGGTGGTTCCCCTCTTCAAAAAGGGGGACCAGAGGGTGTGTACTAATTACAGGGGTATCACACTTCTCAGCCTCCCTGGTAAAGTCTACTCCAAGGTGCTGGAAAGGAGGGTTCGGCCGATAGTCGAACCTCAGGTGGAAGAGGAACAATGCGGATTCCGTCCTGGTCGTGGAACAACGGATCAGCTCTTTACTCTAGCAAGGATCCTGGAGGGAGCCTGGGAGTATGCCCATCCAGTCTACATGTGTTTTGTGGATCTGGAGAAGGCATATGACCGGGTCCCCCGGGAGACTTTGTGGGAGGTGCTGCGGGAGTATGGGGTGAGGGGGTCCCTTCTCAGGGCCATCCAATCTCTGTATGACCAAAGCGAGAGCTGTGTCCGGGTTCTCGGCAGTAAGTCGGACACGTTTCAGGTGAGGGTTGGCCTCCGCCAGGGCTGCGCTTTGTCACCAATCCTGTTCGTAGTATTTATGGACAGGATATCGAGGCGTAGTCGTGGTAGGGAGGGGTTGCAGTTCGGTGGGCTCGGGATCTCATCGCTGCTCTTTGCAGATGATGTGGTCCTGATGGCATCATCGGCCTGTGACCTTCAGCCCTCACTGGATCGTTTTGCAGCCGAGTGTGAAGCGGCTGGGATGAGGATCAGCACTTCTAAATCTGAGGCCATGGTTCTCAGCAGGAAACCGATGGAGTGCCTTCTCCAGGTAGGGAATGAGTCCTTACCCCAAGTGAAGGAGTTTAAGTACCTTGGGGTCTTGTTCGCGAGTGAGGGGACAATGGAGCGGGAGATTGGTCGGAGAATCGGCGCAGCGTGGGCGGTATTACATTCAGTTTATCGCACCGTTGTGACAAAAAGAGAGCTGAGCCGGAAGGCAAAGCTCTCGATCTACCGGTCAGTTTTCGTTCCTACCCTCACCTATGGTCATGAAGGTTGGGTCATGACCGAAAGAACGAGATCCAGGGTACAAGCGGCCGAAATGGGTTTCCTCAGGAGGGTGGCTGGCGTCTCCCTTAGAGATAGGGTGAGAAGCTCAGTCATCCGTGAGGAGCTCGGAGTAGAGCCGCTGCTCCTTCACGTCGAAAGGAGCCAGTTGAGGTGGTTCGGGCATCTGGTAAGGATGCCCCCTGGGCGCCTCCCTAGGGAGGTGTTCCAGGCACGTCCAGCTGGGAGGAGGCCTCGGGGAAGACCCAGGACTAGGTGGAGGGATTACATCTCCAACCTGGCCTGGGAACGCCTCGGGATCCCCCAGTCAGAGCTGGTTAATGTGGCTCGGGAAAGGGAAGTTTGGGGTCCCTTGCTGGAGCTGCTCCCCCCGCGACCCGACCACGGATAAGCGGACGACGATGGATGGATGGATGGAGTTTCTGCAATTGTTTTCTGCTTACATCACCTTTGAAAACATTGTTTTCAGATATGTCTAATGGTGTTTGAATGATATTGAAGTCCCCCATAATTATTGAATTATCTGTAACCCATTGACTTAGATTTCTGAGGAAGATTTTTCTTTCCGTATCTATATTGGATGCATATATATTAATTATGCGAATGGTTTGTTGTTGATGTGAACATTCAGAAACTAATAAACGACCTTGAGCATCTGCATGTATCAGAGAAATAGCTTTACATTTTTCAGTAGTAAAAAAAGTTGCTACTCCATTAGTTGTATTTAACCCATTGCTCACATGCATTTGTCCTTTCCATAGCGAACCGTATTTTGCAGCAAGCACATTATCCCACTTGGTGCCTTGCATACATATTACATCTTTCTTTAAATTTTTAAGAATTGAATCGAGCTTAGTTTGTTTTCTTAGACCATTCACATTAAGCAATGCTAGGAAAAGCATGAGATGAAGGTTAAGAAATGTATCCCTACACAAGCAGAAATACAGGCCGATATGGGGGCAGAAAAACAAAAAGTAGAGTTTGTCAACATTTTACATTATTAGAAAACTGGCGTAAATAGTATCTTGATTACTTTTTTTTTAAATGAGAAATTCGTCTCCGATTTTTTTTATCAGACCATCTTGGTTTCGGAGGGACAAAATGATCATCATTCAAAGGCTGGCTTACGGTGGCTGTCGGAACCTCATTTAGAGTTTCAGTCGGCAGTTCATCTGTAATTGAATCTTTTGCTATTGACTTTTGATAACCTTTTTGTAGCGATCCCATGACTGCGGAAGGGGCAGCTAGACTACTCTGGAGCTACGCAACCCCTCCTTCTTCATTTCGCACTATCATCTCATCAGTTATCAGATTCTCGTCAATAAAATCCACTGGGGGATTTGTAGCTTCTGTTACTGGTGTTTCGCAGACTTTATCCTGCTCATCACTCAGTAACGCTTCGCTATCTTCTGCTCTTTGTTGCCCGGTTTCAACCATCATGGGCTGCCACATTTCATCTGACTCAAGATCTGTGTCTTGAATAGCCTCTTTGTCAGAAGTAGTCCCAATACTCCTATTGTCATCATTTAAATCTGAGACATTTTCCTCTTCCATAAAACATATGCAATCAGGCATATTATTATGGCAAACTCTACATTTGTTTATCTTGTTTGGACACTCTCTCTTATAGTGTCCCTGCTCACCGCACACAAAGCATTTAAACGCTGGACAATCTCTCGCAACATGATCTGACTGTAAACATATTCTACAGACACGGACTTGGCGATCGTGAATGACCCAAAAAAATTCGGGTCCATTTTCCGTCATAAATTTTGTGGAGTAAGGTAGAGAGGTGATTGTGTCTGTGAAACAAACTTTTAGGAATCTAGTTCCATCGGCTACATTTGTGCCTGGCCACATTCTCCTTTTAATATCCGATACCGGCGTTACTCCCCAATCTCTTAGTTTTTCAAAGATAGCAGTGTTTGGTACATAAACTGGCAGCTGCATGAAGGACACCATTGCCTCGTTGTTACATAAGTTTTCTGCCTGGATTTTAATGCCATCTATCGTTATTCCATCTAGCAGGGTTTCTTTACCTTCTAGCGTGGACAAAGTGATTTCATACTTATTGTTACCTAGTTTCCTGCGTAGTTATCTGCGTCTTCCCCATGTCCGCTCCTCTGTGCTGCCATCGGTGCTCCCGATGCCGAACGCTGCTTCGTCTCAATTCCTGCCGTCCCTCCTTTCCGCTGCACCTCCGCCGAACTCCCCATGAGTGATGGCTTACTCGTCATGACACCCACCGCTCCTGTTCTCCGCTGCTCTGCCGCCGTTACCTCAGCTGGCTGCCGCTGTCCTGTTGCTACCATCGTAGCATCGCTTCCACGTGTCGCCCTCGTCATGGTCTGGCCCGCCGGCCGCTGTTTAGAGCCAGCTCTCTGTGGCATCTGTCCCACACCTTTTTCTCCGTCTCGTGCAGGTGTACTGGCCACTCTAGTTTTGTTACCCCCGACCACCTGCCACTCCTCAGTCTGTTCTGCCACTCTCTCCGCATCCGAACCGGTTCCGTGTGTGTTTATTGTATCGTCCACATACTTGGTTGCTTTACTGGTTGATTCTCTTTCCATGCTTGGAATGCTCAGTTTCCTCTTATCACCAGAAGGCTGATTGTCAACAATAATATCCTCGTGCGCTGGCTCCGCCATGACGCGTACAAACAAAAAGGAAAAGAAAGCAACGCACACTGGCGTGATACAAACAAAAAAACTCACAAAACGCGAAAATAAAGCTGTCCCCCAAGCAGCCAACGCTGCTAGGGGGCCAAAAGAAATAAAAAGAAAATCAAATGTACCTTTTCAGGCCGTTCAAAAGTCCAAAAAATCAAAAAAGTCGCACCAAACAAATTCACCTCCTTCCTCCTCGCTTCCAACTCTCAGACTGCTCGTACACTCCTCCCACTTCCAAACAACAGGGCGTGTTCAGGGTGGTATGGCCGTAAGCGAGTAAAGAGTGTGAAAACGAGCAATTTATAGATGAGAAAACCTAAAGGTTCTCAAAAGTGTGGAATACGCAGTGTGGGGTTGAGGAGTACTGAAGTACATGTCATCGCACTGGTAGTGCACCTATACATCTTGCAGTAGCTTGCTGGTATAGTTCAACTAAATTCATCTTGCGATCAAGAAGTTGAATTGCTTTTTGGCTCTTTTTTTGTAGTGTAATTAACACTTGTGTATTTTTAAGCACTCTTTGATTTGTTTTGTTCCATATTTATACCTTGATTCAGCCTGTTGCTATATTTATTAATACATTTAACCACTTCCATGTTTATTTTTTCATGACTGTAATTATTTCTCCATTTTTTCCACCTTTATCTTTAGCGAGATGTGAGTGACTTGTCGTCTTCCGTAATACTTTGATTTAGCCTACTAGTATGTTTGTCGTTCACTGATTAGTGATTTGTTATGAGGGATAGTCATGGATATGGTTAAAGTGCAACAATTTTGAACTCCTACTTGAATTGTTGAACACTGTAAGATTGTTTGTTTTAGTTGAAAATGAAGATGTTGCTTCCGAAAAAAGTTGGTGAAGATGTTGCTTCCAAAACAACGTTGCATCCTCCATGGAGTTTGTTTGTCAGCTCTGTGTCCAGCAAAGAAGGAGCAGTGCACTCTGCTGATGAAAAAGAAAAAGAAAAGCTTACAGCACCGGGTATTCCCAGGCGGTCTCCCATCCAAGTACTGACCCGGCCCGACCCTGCTTAGCTTCCGAGATCGGGCGTGTTCAAGGTGGTATGGCCGTAAGCGAGTAAAGAGTGTGAAAACGAGCAATTTATAGATGAGAAAACCTAAAGGTTCTCAAAAGTGTGGAATACGCAGTGTGGGGTTGAGGAGTACTGAAGTACATGTCATCGCACTGGTAGTGCACCTATACATTTTGCAGTAGCTTGCTGGTATAGTTCAACTAAATTCATCTTGCGATCAAGAAGTTGAATTGCTTTTTGGCTCTTTTTTTGTAGTGTAATTAACACTTGTGTATTTTTAAGCACTCTTTGATTTGTTTTGTTCCATATTTATACCTTTATTGAGCCTGTTGCTATATTTATTAATACATTTAACCATTTCCATGTTTATTTTTTCATGACTGTAATTATTTCTTCATTTTTTCCACCTTTATCTTTAGCGAGATGTAAGTGACTTGTCGTCTTCCGTAATACTTTGATTTAGCCTACTAGTATGTTTGTCGTTCACTGATTAGTGATTTGTTATGAGGGATAGTCATGGATATGGTTAAAGTGCAACAATTTTGAACTCCTACTTGAATTGTTGAACACTGTAAGATTGTTTGTTTTAGTTGAAAATGAAGATGTTGCTTCCGAAAAAAGTTGGTGAAGATGTTGCTTCCAAAACAACGTTGCATCCTCCATGGAGTTTGTTTGTCAGCTCTGTGTCCAGCAAAGAAGGAGCAGCGCCCTCTACTGATGAAAAAGAAAAGCTTACAGCACCAGGTATTCCCAGGCGGTCTCCCATCCAAGTACTGACCCTGCTTAGCTTCCGATATCGGACGAGATCGGGCGTGGTCAGGGTGGTATGGCCGTAAGCGAGTAAAGAGTGTGAAAACGAGCAACTTATAGATGAGAAAACCTAAAGGTTCTCAAAAGTGTGGAATACGCAGTGTGGGGTTGAGGAGTACTGAAGTACATGTCATCGCACTGGTAGTGCACCTATACATTTTGCAGTAGCTTGCTGGTATAGTTCAACTAAATTCATCTTGCGATCAAGAAGTTGAATTGCTTTTTGGCTCTTTTTTTGTAGTGTAATTAACACTTGTGTATTTTTAAGCACTCTTTGATTTGTTTTGTTCCATATTTATACCTTGATTCAGCCTGTTGCTATATTTATTAATACATTTAACCACTTCCATGTTTATTTTTTCATGACTGTAATTATTTCTCCATTTTTTTCACCTTTATCTTTAGCGAGATGTGAGTGACTTGTCGTCTTCCGTAATACTTTGATTTAGCCTACTAGTATGTTTGTCGTTCACTGATTAGTGATTTGTTATGAGGGATAGTCATGGATATGGTTAAAGTGCAACAATTTTGAACTCCTACTTGAATTGTTGAACACTGTAAGATTGTTTGTTTTAGTTGAAAATGAAGATGTTGCTTCTGAAAAAAGTTGGTGAAGATGTTGCTTCCAAAACAACGTTGCATCCTCCATGGAGTTTGTTTGTCAGCTCTGTGTCCAGCAAAGAAGGAGCAGCGCCCTCTGCTGATGAAAAAGAAAAGCTTACAGCACCGGGTATTCCCAGGCGGTCTCCCATCCAAGTACTGACCCGGCCGGACCCTGCTTAGCTTCCGAGATCGGGCGTGTTCAGGGTGGTATGGCCGGAAGCGAGTAAAGAATGTGAAAACGAGCAATTTATAGATGAGAAAACCTAAAGGTTCTCAAAAGTGTGGAATACGCAGTGTGGGGTTGAGGAGTACTGAAGTACATGTCATCGCACTGGTAGTGCACCTATACATTTTGCAGTAGCTTGCTGGTATAGTTTAACTAAATTCATCTTGCGATCAAGATGTTGAATTGCTTTTTGGCTCTTTTTTTGTACTGTTACGTCCCATAAGGGCCTGTTTTTGTTTGTTTTTTGGTCTCTCTCTCTCTCTCTCTCTCTCTCCCTCCCTCTCTAGGCATGTGCCGGTGCTGTGACGTCAGTTTGGCAGCTGCAGCTGGTTGCTGTTGATTGGGTGCAGGTATCACTCTTGCAGCTGCGGCTGGTTGCTGGTAATTAACTGCAGGTGTTAAAGTCCTCTGGGCTGCAGTGGAGAGAGATGAGAAGATTCTGATCGCATGAGTGCCGTGTGACTGGAGGTGCTGTGTTGTACTGCTGAGGTCTGTAGATAGCCGCGGGCGTCGGGGAAGGCCACCCTGTGTCGCCTCTGCATGTGACTGTTCCTCAGCTAGGATAGGCAGTGTCCAGCTGGGCTGGTTACAGTCCTTCCTTCGGGTGCTGATTTGTTAGTTTGCCTTTTTTATTTTTGGGGTCTAATCCTGAGCGGAGGCAACGTTCTCCAAAGGGGGCTGGCGTTTCAGGGCTTCGGCCGCTGATGTGAGCCTATAAGACGCCTCAAGCTCGGCACGGCTCTGAAGACAGATAGGTGAGTCTGGGGTTAGGCAGGTGCTGGGGAAGCAGTGCATGTGAAGGGGCAGTAGTGATTGTGTGGTGATCGCAGCCTGTCATGTATGGGTGACTCTTTAATACATAGTGACTTGAATGTGTAGTATAGTGACTCTTGCATTTAAAATGGTAGCCTTTGAGTTACAGGCCTTTGTGTCCGGCATTTTTGACATGCTTTCACAGAACCGTTCGTCCAATAGACTACTGGCGTTGAAGCACCATGTCCCATTTCTTTTTATTTCGTCAGTAAATGTTATTTCACACAAAAGGGTGTTATGGTCACTCCACTGATTATCTTGATATGAGAGGTTTTTGAAGTGTTTATAAAGATTTACAGAAGCTAAACATAAATCTATTCGTGATTGTTTTAAAGTGTTCTGAACCAGTTGTTTTCTGGAGAATTTTTGTAATAGTGGATACGTTGTTCGCCATACGTCACACATATTATTTTCAGACATTAAGTGCGCAAGTTGTCGCCGGCTTACATCCCCCTTGAAAACATTATTTACGGATATGTCTAGTATCGTTTGAACAATGTTGAAATCGCCCATAATTGAATTTACTGTGCACCACTGACTAATGTTGTAGAGAAAAGTTTTTCGTTCTGTTTCTATGTTTGATGCATATATGTTTAGTATGCAAAGTTTTTGTCGTTGAATTAGGAACTCAGAGACTAGCAGTCGGCCTTGTGTATCTGCATAAATTAAAGAAACCTCTTTACATTTATCGATGTTGAAAAAAGTTGCTACTCCATTGTTACAATTTAAACCATTGCTAACATGCGTTTGACCTTGCCATTGCATTATATATTTTGTTGCAAGCTCATCATCCCACTTGGTACCTTGCATACAGATGTCTTTTCTCAGGCTTTTGAGAATTGAGTCTAACTTGTTTTTTTGCCGTAAACCATTAACGCTTAGAGATGCTAGGAGTAGCATTACAAAAATATAAGGTTTTCCCATTTATGCACACAAGAAGGAACCGACATGAGAGCTAGTAAAGGTAGAGTATGTCACTTTGCAAAATCAACTGGCACAGACTGAACTTAGTTTAACTTAGCGCAACGTGAGATACGTTTCTGATTCTTTTTATCAGACCATCTAGGTTTTTGAGGGACAAAAGCATCATCACTCAAAGTTTGGCTACCGGTGGCTTCTGATACCTTGTTATGAGCATCAGGTGGCAGGTTGTCTACTTTAGAATATTTCTTCATTGACTTTTGACCACTGTCATGACGCGATCCCACAAAAAAGGATGGAGCAGGCAGACTCTCGTGAAGCCCCTCCTTATTCATTTCGCACTATCATTTCTTCAGTTATCAGATTTTCGTCAATATAACTCGCTGGGAGATCTATGGCTACTTGTACCGGTGCTTCGCAGACTTTGTCCTGCTCGTCACTCAGTAACTGTTCGCTATCTTCAACAACGTGTTGCCTGGCGTCTACCATCAGAGACTGCCGCGGTTCATCAGACTCAAGGTCTGTGTCACGTGTAGCTTCTTTGTCAGAGTTAGACCCTTCACTCCCAATGTCATTATGTTGATCAGAAACGTTTTCATCTTCAAAAAAACATATGCAATCAGAGATTTTGTTATGACACACTCTACAATTGTTAATTTTGTTGGGACATTCCCTTTTATAGTGTCCTTGTTTTTTACACTGGAAACACTTAAAATCGGGGCAGTCTTTTGCAATGTGATCAGGCAAAAGGCAGATTCTGCACACCCTCACCTGTCTGTCGTGAATAACTCGAAAGAATTCTGAGCCGTTTTCGGTCACAAATTTAGTTGAGTACGGTAGCGACGTAACCCTGTCAGTAAATTTAACTTTGAGGAACCGTGTACCGTCCGCCACATTAGTCCCTGGCCACATTCGTCCCTGGCCACATTCGTCCCTGGCCACATTCGTCGTTTAATTTCGGAAGCTGGAGTAACTCCCCATTCATTCAGTTTTTCAAGTATAGCAGTGTCTGGGATGTAAACCGGCATCAACATGAAGGACACCATAGCCTCATTATTACACAAGTTAGTAGCGTCTATTGGTATCCCCTCTATATATATGCCATCCAGTAACGTTTGTTTGCCTTCTTGTGATGACAGATTGATCTCATATCTGTTGGCCCCTAACTTGCGACACCCCACAAGACCATTACATCTCAATCTTACATTTTTTAGCAGTGTCATTGTCGGCATCTCTTTCTCACTGAGAATGTCTACCACCACAGTTAAATGTTTTTCATAGGAATTGCATCTGAGTATATTGGTTACTGCTTTATTTACCTCATTTTTTTTCAAAGCATTGGAAGTTGTCGGCAGGTGTTCTGTTGGAATGTTTGTCAGGGCATTTCCCTTCTGTACAGCTGTTGATGTGGATGGTCTTTGCAGAATCTCCGTTCTTTCGGCTACCGCACCTTCCTCTCTCTGTTCTCCTAATCCACTGGACTGCCCAGGCCGCACCACCTGGCGATCCCCCGCAGACTCGGTCCTCTCCTGCCCTACCGCCGCCACTGGCCTCGTCACCCGTTGAATGTCCGCTCCTGCTTCACCCACGCTGCTTCTCCGCGCTGGGAGCCGTCTCGTGTCTCCCTCCAAACTTCCTCTCCTCTGCATCTCCACCGCTTTTCCCGTCACTGTTCCAGCCACACCATCTCGTCGTTGTACACCCGTTGTTTTAGGCTTTTGTTGATCCATTCCCGCTGCCAAAAGATTCTTCCCTGCCAGGGCTGCTGCGTTAATTTTCCGTTGAGTCACGGCTGAAGTCAGGCCGGCTGGCAGCTGCTTTTTTCCCTGTCGTTGGCCTAGGAGACCCGTAGATCCCCTCGCCTCCACCGCTGCCACACCTGTAGTTTTCACTCTCGATTTCTCCACCACCTGCCATTTTTCCGCTGCAGCCACAGTTGGCTCTGCCACGGCCTCCCCCTCACTGCCCTCGTTCATCTCCATTTCCGTCTCGTCGTCAGTCTGCTCAGTTTCTTGCTTCTTTGTTTTATTTAGTTTCTCGCTATTTATAGTCGGTACACTCAGCTTCCTTTTGTCTCGACTAAGACAATTTTCCACTCAGGTTTCTTCCACCCTTGGCGCTGGCTCGGCCATGCCGCCCACAAACAAAAAAGACGCACACTGGCGTGAAAAAAAAACGACAAAATGTCCAAAAGCACCAAACAAAAAACTGTCTAAAATCGGGATAAGTTGTTGTTTGAAATGTTTAAAAAATTCAGTTGTTATTCCATCAATTCCTGGACTTTTGTTATCATTTAAACTGGTTATTGCATATTCTATTTCTGCTGTCGTTATGGTTGCGTCACAAAAGGTGCTATCATTAGTGTCTAAGGTCGAAGTTATTGCTGTTAAAACTGTTGAAATTATATCTGTATTGATAGGTTTGCTAGTAAAAAGGTTTTGATAATATTGCTGTACTATTTGTAGAATATCTTCTGTATATATTGTTTTAATGCCGTTTTCATTAACCAATTCCTCAATATGACTCCGTTGTTGATTTTTCTTCTCTTGTCTTAAAAAAAACGCAGTGCATTTTTCTCCCTCTAAAACATCTTTGGCTTTGCTACGGATAGCGGCCCCTTTACATTTTTTGATCTCAATTTGATCCAACATGGATTTCAAATACACATAATAGTCCGTTTCCACAGTTTGTGTTATTGCCATTCTATTCAGTTCTTTATGCAAGTCTTCCCTTAAACGATATTCAGTCTGTTTATCTCGCCAGTTTTTTTCCTTTGCATAGTTGATACAAGTTCTTTTAATTCTACCTTTAAAGCAGTTCCACCATTCCATAACATTTTCGCACATCTCAAGTTCAAACATAGCATTGTTTAACATTTTCATAATCTTGGTACAGAAACTTCTATCAGTAAGAGCGCTAGCATTGAAACACCATACACCACTTCTTGGGTTCTCATGAACAAAAATAATATCACAGGAGAAAGTATTATGATCGCTCCACGGATTATCTTTGTATGCAGGATTATTCATGAATTTATATAGATTAACAGATACTAAACAGAGATCAATACGTGATTGTTTTAAAGTATGTTGGACCAATTGCTTTCGTGAAAATTCCTGTTTTAAAGGAAAAGTTGTTCGCCATACATCACACAGATTTTTTTCATTTAGGAATCTTTCTAGTTGACGCCGGCTTACATCCCCCTTAAATACATTATTTACTGAAATATATAAATGGGTCTGAATGATGTTGAAATCCCCCATAATTATAGTATTCTCAGTGCACCAATTACTTAAATTTCTAATGAAAGTTTTCCTTTCAGTCTCTATGTTTGAAGCATATATATTGAGAATGCGAAGTTTTTGTTGCTGAAACAGGAACTCAGAAACCAGCAGTCGGCCTTGTGCATCCGCATAAATTAAGGAAATCTCTTTGCATTTATTGTTGTTGAAAAAAGTTGCTACTCCTGTGGTACGATTTAAACCATTGCTAACGTGCGTTTGACCTTGCCAAAGCGTGGTATATTTTGTTGCAAGCTCATCATCCCACTTGGTACCTTGCATACAGATGATGTCTTTTCTCAGGCTTTTGAGAATCGAGTCTAACTTGTTTTTTTTACGTAAACCATTCACGTTTAGAGAAGCTAGGAGTAGCATTTACAAAGAGATAAGGTGTTTGTCATTTATGCACACAAGTAAAAGGAACCGACATGTGAGCTAGTAAAGGTAGAGTGTGTCACTTTACAAAATCAACTGGCACCGACTGAACTTAATTAGGCTTGTGAAAGCGTGAGATTCGTTTCTGATTCTTTTTATCAGACCATCTAGGACCTGGAGGGACAAATGCATCATCACTCAAAGATTGGCTATCAGCGGCTTCTGATACCTTGTTATGAGTATCTGGCGGCCGGTTGTCTACTTCAGAATCTTTTGTCATTGACTTTTGATGACCGGCATGATGCGATCCCACAAAAAGGGAAGGAGCAGGCAGACTCTCGGGAAGCCCATCCACCCCTCCCTCTTCATTTCGCACTATCATAGCTTCAGTTATCAGATTAGCGTCAATTTCACACACAGGAAGATCTATAGCTACTTGACACGAGGATTTGCAGACGTTAACCTGCTCATCACATAGTGTCTGTTCGCTATCCTCAACAACCTGTAGCCTGGGGTCTATTTGCATAGACCGTGGCGCTTCATCTGACTCAGGGTCTGAGTCATTTATAGCCTCTTTGTCAGTGTTAGTCTCCTCACTCCCTTTGTCATCATTTGGTTCAGAAACATTCTCATTGTCAAAGAAACATATGCAATCTGTGATATTGTTATGACACACTCTACAGGTATTTATTTTGTTTGGACATTCTCTCTTATAGTGTCCCTGTTTCTTGACTTAAACTCGGGGCAGTCTTTAGCGATATGATCTGGCAGCAGGCAGATTTGGCACACCCTAACTTGTCTGTCATGTATTACACGGAAAAATTCAGAGCCATTCTCAGTAACAAATTTTGTTCAATATGGTAACGACGTGACTCTGTCCGTAAATTTAACTTTAAGGAACCGCGTACCGTCCGCCACGTTGGTTCCCGGCCACATGCGGCGTTTAATATCAGACGCTGGGGAGACACCCCATTCAGTCAGCTTGTCCAAAATGGCAGTGTCAGGAATATAAACCGGCATGAGCATGAAAGATACCATTGCCTCATTGTTGCACAGATTCGTTGCCTCAATAGGTATCCCATCAATGTAGATCCCATCTAATAGAGTTTGTTTACCTTCTAGTGTTGAAAGCGTTATTTCATATCTGTTCGCCCCTAGTTTTCGGCAACCCACCAGACCATTGCATCTTAATCTTATGTTTTTCAATAGAGTCATTGTTGGCATCTCGTTCTCACTTAGAATATCTATTACAACAGTTAAATGTTTTTCATATGAGTTACCCTTGGGTGCAATTGTAGTTGCTGTTGTTACCTCATTCCTTTTCTGGACATTGGGAGCCTTCTGTGGGTGCTCTGATGAAATGTTCGTCGTGGCATTCCCCTTCTGTGCCGCTTTCGATGTAGAAGGTTTCTGCAAATAATCCGTTCTGTCAAACACTGCTCCTTCCTCCCTCCGCTCACTCAGTCCACTGGACAGCCCTGGCCGCACCGCCAGATGATACTCTGCAGACTCGGTCCTCACCAGCTCTGCCCCCGCCACTGACTTCGTTGCTCGTCCGACTTCCGCACCTGCTCCGCCCTCGCTGCTCCTCCGTGCCTGCAGCCGTCCCGCATCACCCTCTATGCTCCCTCTCCTCCGCGTCTCCGCTGCACCACCCGTCACCGCCACCGCTGCTGCCACACCGCCTCTGTGTCGCGCTCCCACTGCTCCAGGCCTTTGTTGAGCTATTGCCGCTGTCACACGCGTTTTCTCTGCCAGGGCCGCTGCGGTAATCTTCCGTTGCGTAACGGCCGATGTCAGGCCGGCCGGTTGCTGCTTTTTCCCCTGCCGTTGGCTTGGAGGGCTCGTTGTTCCTTTCGCCTCTACCGCCGTCATAGCTGTAGTTTTACCCCTCTGTCTCTCCACCACCTGCCATTCCGCTGCAGCCACAGGTGTCTGTGCCTCTGCCTCACCGTCACTGCCCTCGCTCATCTCCTCCTCATCGTCCGTCCACTCTGCCTCTTGCTTCTTGGCTTTATTAATACTTTCAGTTTCCATCGTCGGTATGCTAAGCTTGCGTTTATCCCTACTGAGACGATTAACCGTGTGGGTTTCACCAACCCTTGGCGCTGGCGCCGCCATGCCGCCCACAAATTTAAGAAGACGCACACAGGCGCTATCAAGCCGAAAAAAAACGAAAATGTACAAAACTCCAAACAAAAAACTGTCCCCCAAGCAGCCAATGCTGCTAGGGGGCCAAAATAAATAAAACAAAACTCAAAAGTACCTTTTCAGGCCGTGTAATGTCCAAACAAATCGAAAAACTCGCACCAAAAAATTCGCCTCCGTCCTCCTCGCTGTCTCTCACTCAACTGTTTCAGCTCCTCCTACGCACGTCACAAACCAGGGTGTGTTCAGTGGTATGGCCGTAAGCGAGTAAAGAGTGTGAAAACGAGCAATTTATATATGAGAAAACCTAAAGGTTCTCAAAAGTGTGGAATACGCAGTATGGGGTTGAGGAGTACTGAAGTACATGTCATCGCACTGGTGGTGCACCTATACATTTTGCAGTAGCTTGCTGGTATAGTTCAACTAAATTCATCTTGCGATCAAGAAGTTGAATTGCTTTTTGGCTCTTTTTTTGTACTGTAATTAACACTTGTGTATTTTTAAGCACTCTTTGATTTGTTTTGTTCCATATTTATACCTTGATTCAGCCTGTTGCTATGTTTATTAATACATTTAACCACTTCCATGTTTATTTTTTCATGACAGTAATTATTTCTCCATTTTTTCCACCTTTATCTTTAGCGAGATGTGAGTGACTTGTCGTCTTCCGTAATACTTTGATTTAGCCTACTAGTATGTTTGTTGTTCACTGATTAGTGATTTGTTATGAGGGATAGTCATGGATATGGTTAAAGTGCAACAATTTTGAACTCCTACTTGAATTGTTGAACACTGTAAGATTGTTTGTTTTAGTTGAAAATGAAGATGTTGCTCCTCAAAAAAGTTGGTGAAGATGTTGCTTCCAAAACAACGTTGCATCCTCCATGGAGTTTGTTTGTCAGCTCTGTGTCCAGAAAAGAAGGAGCAGCGCCCTCTGCTGATGAAAAAGAAAAGCTTACAGCACCGGGTATTCCCAGGCGGTCTCCCATCCAAGTACTGACCCGGCCCGACCCTGCTTAGCTTCCGAGATCGGACGAGATCGGGCGTGTTTTTTTTTTTTTATCTTTTATTATCAAAAAGTCAATATTTACAAAACTTGTACAATACATAGATTAAATAAAAAGTCAAATCAAATTCATAAATAAAATAATAAAGTTCTTTTCAAATTAAACTCAAACAAAATATATAACACACATTAATGAAGACAAAATTTAAAAAAAAAAAAATCTTTTCAAAAACACACAAAGATTTTTAACTCAAAAGCCGAAATTCATAAACAAAAAGTAAAATATTTTTCAAACAAACGAAACCTTAAAATTTTTTTTTTGTCATCAACAAAACTCAAATTCATATTTAAACTAATAATTATTAATACAAAACAAAAATTAAAAAAATTAGGTTCAACACAGTTCAAACAAAAATTATAATATAAAAATAAACATCAAAAAGACATAAAAAACCATTCATACAAGAAACCATCTTTTCAAAAAGGTAAACATGCAAAACCAAAATATAAACAGAAAAAAACAAATCCATCAAAAAGATATAGCAATTCTTTTCAAAACTCCAAACAAATATTAAACCAAATAAGCAAAACCTATTTAGATTAAATGATAATCAAAAAACCAATGAAAAACCAAAAATATTCAAACAAAAAAAAGACACATTGAGAAATGTCAGAGAAACCATATCACTGTAAATCATAAAACTAATCAAAACATAACCAGAAAACCTCAGAAAAACAAACTAAAAATTCTTAATAATTGAAAATCAAAACCTCATCCACTATTGAAAATAAACTATTACCCTCCATTAAATTATCCCTAAAAAACTCAAACCCCAATGAAAATAAAACTTTAAAATGTGCCCTACTATGTGCTTGAAAAACCTGTTCTACATTAGCTACCCTCCCATCGTACAGTGCCATATTTCTCCTTAAAAAAATTGCCCTTCTAACTAAACATAAAAACAAGTTAACCACCGTGATATTTACATTCTTGACCGTGTTTTCTAAACCAAATAAAACAAAATCCCAATCTGTTACCCATCTCTTTAACCTTACAGTGATTCTTTAGAATATCTTTCAAACGTGTCTTAAAATTCTTCAGTGCCCTACAGTGAATAAAAATGTGCTCTTGATCTTCTTCACCCTCCACACAAACTTTACAAACCCTATCAATATTGTGTACCATTTGGTGTAAAAGAATCCCTGTGTATAACCTCCTGTGCCTAATTTTAAAATCTAAATGAAACATGATTGGTGATGCGTATTTGATTGATATATTCTTCCAGATTTTATTGATTATTTTATTGGGATATAGTCTTGACCAGGTTATTTCTGCTGTTGGAGATCTGATAAGTTTTGAAGTGAATAAAGTATACCATATTTTAGTCGGGATGTTATTAATGTTTTTTGAATTATGTCCATGTCCTAAAGTGAAAGTTACTGTTGTGTTTCTAACTGATGTATGTGTTGATGATAAAAGTGCTTTCCATTCCGGTTTCATACAGTTGTTAATTTTATTGACTATTGAGATGATAATTTGTTTCCTAAAAATAACACCTTTATTTATGAGATTATTGATGAGTACTGATGATTCTATTAGTCCTGTTCTAATAACCATGTATTGTAGAGTATTGCTGTGTGATTGTGACATTGCCCTGTTATCTATAGTTCTGTTATTGTAAGTTATAAAAGGGTTTTGTAAAATTGGCATCTGTAACAGTTGAGTCTTGCAAATAAAAACCGGTGTGATATTAGGTAAAACTTTCCCCCATGCAATTAACACCTCCCTATAAAAATCCGGAATCTCCTGTAGTGATAGCGATGTGTGTATTTGATAAAGATTTGTATTATTCCGTTGTCCAAACTTCCCCAAAATACTGCTAAAATAGTGCTTCCATCCTACTTCCCTTGTGACATCTAAATATTTCCCAACTAATTTCACCCGAAGTGCTCCCCTTTTAGATTCTAAATCAACCAAATTCAAACCCCCCTTTTTATAACTATTCATTAAAACCCTATGTGCCACCGATGCTGCTTTTGAATTCCATAAAAAGTCATGTATGATCCGGTTTATTTCAACTAAAACATTATTAGGCATGAAACAAGTGTCAATAATGTGAGTTAACGTAGAAAAAATCAAAGCATTTATTATTACAACTTTCCCTTTTAAAAACAATCCTCTCATTTTCCAAAGATTAAGGATGCTTGTGATTTTGTTGATTACCATTTTCCATGTTATTGTGTTTGCTGCTATGTTATTACTACCTATATAAATTCCTAATGTCTTGCGTGGTTCTTGTGTAAGTTTGAAGTTCTGTATATGAATTGGTTCTAAATTGATTCCGAATGATGTTATTTCTGATTTGTGGTAATTTACAGAGGCTCCTGATGCTTTTTCGTATGTTTTCAGATGATTAATGCATTTCCCTAAATCCGGTATTGTCTTGACAAAAATATTTATATCATCTGCATATTGTAAGATTTTGACTGTGTGTATGTGATCTAAAGTTTTAAGAATTGAATCGAGCTTTGTTTGTTTTCTTAAACCATTCACATTTAGCGATGCTATGAAAAGCATGAGATAAAGGCTTAGAAAGTAATCTTTACACAAGCAGAGCTATAGGCCGACATGGGGGAGGAATAACAAATAGTAGAGTTTGTCAACATTTTACATTATTTGAAAAAACTGGCGTAAACAGATTCTTAATTATTTCTTCTTAACGTGAGAAATTCGTCTCAGATTTCTTTTATCAGACCATCTTGGTTTCGGAGGGACAAAACGATCATCATGCAAAGGCTGGCTAGCAGTGGCTGTCTGAAACTCGTTTAGAGCTTCAATTGGCAGTTCATCTGTAATCGAATCTTTTGCTATTGACTTTTGATAACCTTCTTGTAGCGATCCCATGACTGAGGAAGGGGCAACTAGACTACTCTGGAGCCCCGCAACCCCTCCTTCTTCACTTCGCACTATCATCTCATCAGTTATCAGCTTCTCGTCAATAGACCCCACAGAGGGATTTGTATCTTTTGTTACTGGTGTTTCGCAGACTTTATCCTGCTCATCACTCAGTAGCGCTTCGCTATCTACTGCTCCATGTTGCTCGGTTTCAAACTTTTTGGCCTGCCACATTTCATTTGACTCAAGATCTGTGTCTTGAAAAGCCTCTTTGTCAGAAGTAGTCCCAATACTCCCATTGTCATCATTTGAATCTGAGACATTTCCTTCTTCCATAAAACATATGCAATCCGGCATGTTATTATGACAAACTCTACATTTGTTAATTTTATTAGGACACTCTCTCTTATAATGACCCTGCTCTCCGCACACAAAGCATTTGAACTCCGGACAATCTCTCGCAACATGATCTGACTGCAGGCACAGTCTACAGACACGGACTTGGCGATCATGAATAACCCGAAAAAATCCGGGTCCATTTTCCGTCACAAATTTTGTGGAGTAGGGTAGAGAGGTAATAGTATCCGTAAAACGCACTTTTAGGTAACGTGTTCCATCAGCTACATTCGTGCCTGGCCACATTCTCCTTTTTATATCTGACACTGGCGTTACCCCCCAATCTCTCAATTTATCCAGTATTGCAGTGTTTGGTACATAGACTGGCAACTGCATAAAGGACACCATTGCCTCATTGTTACACAAGTTTTCAGCCTGTATTTTTATGCCCTCTATCATTATACCATCCAGCAGGGTTTCTTTACCCTCTATCGTGGACAGCGTGATTTCATACTTGTTATTACCCAATTTTCTACACCCCATTAAACCATTACATGATTGGCGTATGTGTTTTAGCAGAGTCATAGTCGCCATTTCTTTGTCACTCAAAATGTTTATGACAACTGTGAGATGCTTTTCATATTTGGGCACAACAGGTACAATATTTATTTCATCTGTTACCTGAAGTCCTTTCCCCGATGATGTTGACGGTACAGGCTTAAAGACCTCTCGCTGTTTGTCCACCTTTGACGTGGAAGCCACCGGCAAAAAGTCACCAGTCACTCCCGCCGCTGCTCTCACCCCCCGCTCCACCGCCAACGCGGCTGGCCCATGCCGCAGGCCCAGACGCGCCTCCGGCTCATCAGCGTTTTCCCTCTCGCTCCGTCTCTGCAGCACCTCAGATACTCCCGCCGCCGTAGTCTGCCCAGTATCCTCGTTTTCCCTCTGTGTGCTCCTCTGTACTGCCATCGGTGCTCCCGCTGCCGACCGCTGCTTCGTCTCGATACGTGCCGTTTCTCCCCTCCGCTGCACCTCCGCCGGGCTCCCCATTAACGCTGGCTTGCTCATCATGGCTCCCACCGCACCTGTTCTCCGCCGCTCTGCCGCCGTTACCTCTGCTGTCTGCCACTGTCCAGTTGCCACTTTCGTAGCACCGCTTCCTCGTATCTCTCTTGTCACGGTCTTGCTCGCCTGCCTCTGTTTAGAGCCCGCTCTCTGTGGCAACTGCCCCACACCTTTTTCCCCGTCTCGTGTTGGTGTTTTGGCCACTCTAGTTTCTTTACCCCCGACCACCTGCCACTCCTCAGCTTGTTCTTCCGCTCTCTCCGTATCCGAGATCTCCTCTACATACTTGGTCGCTTTACTTGTAGATTCGGTTTCCATGCTCGGAATACTCAATTTCCTCTTGTCCCCAGAGGACTGAAAATCGATAATAATGTCTTCATGCGCAGGCTCCGCCATTACGCGTACAAACAAATTGAGAAAATAAAGCGACGCACACTGGCCATATATAAACAAGAAAAAACTCACAAAACACGAAAAATAAAGCTGTCCCCCAAGCAGCAACGCTGCTATGGGGGCCAAAAGAAATAAAAAGAAAATCAAATGTACCTTTTCAGGCCTTTCAAACGTCCAAACAAACAAAAAAGTCGCACCAAACAAATCCTCCTCCTTCCTCCACGCTGTCTCACTCTCAACTGCCTCAAGCTCCTCCTACGCACGTCTCTCACCAGGGTGTGTTCAGTGGTATGGCCGTAAGCGAGTAAAGTGTGAAAACGAGCAATTTATAGATGAGAAAACCTAAAGGTTCTCAAAAGTGTGGAATACGCAGTGTGGGGTTGAGGAGTACTGAAGTACATGTCATCGCACTGGTAGTGCACCTCTACATTTTTTAGTAGCTTGCTGGTATAGTTCAACTAAATTCATCTTGTGATCAAGAAGTTGAATTGCTTTTTGGCTCTTTTTTTTGTACTGTGTTACGCCCCATAAGGGCCTGTTTTTGTTTGTTTTTTGGTCTCTCTCTCTCGCTCTCTCTCTCTCTCTCCCTCTCTCGGCATGTGCCGGTGCTGTGACGTCAGTTTGGCAGCTGCAGCTGGTTGCTGTTGATTGGGTGCAGGTATCACTCTTGCAGCTGCGGCTGGTTCCTGGTAATTAACTGCAGGGGTTAAAGTCCTCTGGGCTGCAGTGGAGAGAGATGAGAAGATTCTGATCGCATGAGTGCCGTGTGACTGGAGGTGCTGTGTTGTACTGCTGAGGTCTGTAGATAGCTCCGTTGGTGGACGGTGTGCTGGCCTATGCAAGTATTGCACTTTTCTGTTAGTGTTATCTTGTCTCCCTTTGTTCTCTCACAGAGACTGTTGTTCAGTTGTTTTGTGACCATCTCCGGTGGAGATCGTTTTCCGTTTGTGGCTTAAATACAATAAACTTCTGTTGATATTGGAACTCGTGTGTTGCCTGCTTGGTTTTCCACCCTGGGGATTAAATTAGTTGTTGGTCCCACATCCCCTGGATGCCATCGGGACATAACAATTTGGGGGCTCGTCCGGGATCTCTGGAACACCACAGCTGGTTGATGCGTGCATCCGTTGTTAGTTAAGTAGTTAATTCGTTGCTACCGTCTATTGTGTGAGGTTTCTATAGAGCCACCCTGTGTCGCCTCTGCATGTGACTGTTCCTCAGCTAGGATAGGCAGTGTCCAGCTGGGCTGGTTACAGTCCTTCCTTCGGGTGCTGATTTGTTATTTTGCCTTTTTTATTTTTGGGGTCTAATCCTGAGTGGAGGCAACGTTCTCCAAAGGGGGCTGGCGTTTCAGGGCTTCGGCCGCTGATGTGAGCCTATAAGACGCCTCGAGCTCGGCACGGCTCTGAAGACAGATAGGTGAGTCTGGGGTTAGGCAGGTGCTGGGGAAGCAGTGCATGTGAAGGGGCAGTAGTGGTTGTGTGGTGATCGCAGCCTGTCATGTATGGGTGACTCTTTAATACATAGTGACTTGAATGTGTAGTATAGTGACTCTTGCATTTAAAATGGTAGCCTTTGAGTTACAGGCCTTTGTGTCCAGTCCATCAGTGGGACAGTTAGATAGGTGTAAGAAAAGGGATCTGCATGTAATTGCGGTATAGTGGTGTCATCCTCCCTCCATAAAGATCAGCTCAAGACTGCTGTTCTAGAAGGGCTGGTCAGTCAGGGCGTGCTGGTAGCACCTGGGTCAGAGAGCAGCTCAGATACGGAAGGGGCAGGTGAAGGGGAGGAGGGCCAGGCAGTTAATGTTACCCCAGTGCAGCCACAGGAGGGAACGGTGGGGAAACCTATTACTCTGCCACACTTTGTTCCTTTCTCCTCAGAGTGTTCTCCTGGTTCGAAGTTAGATGTTCGACTGAAGGTGCGCCTGCAGCGTCTTCAGATGGAAAGAGAGGGACAGGAACGGGAGTTCCAGCTTCGTCGTGAGTTGGAGTTAAAGAAACTTGAGGCGAGACCGCTATAAAGATGCGCGAGGTAGAACTCCAGGCAAGGTCGGGATGCCAGAATGTTGCTCCTGGGGGTGAGTATTCCCACGGCAGACCAATCACTTCCGGTTTTGATGTGAGTAAGAATATTTCGTTAGTCCCAGTTTTCCGCGAGTCAGAGGTTGAAGTGTATTTTGGGGTTTTCGAACGTATCGCACAGTAGTTGCAATGGCCTGAAGATGTGTGGGCAATATTTCTACGGTGTCGCTTGACAGGTAAAGCTCAGGAAGCATGCTCGGCTCTGTCAGTGGAAGATGGGCTGAGCTATGAGAAGGTGAAAGGCGCTATTCTTCGTGCGTATGAGTTAGTCCCGGAGGCATATAGACAACGTTTCCGAAACCTTCGAAAAACCGCTGATCAAACCTATGTCTTTCTGGCTCGGGAGAAAAGAATACCGTTTGACAGATGGTGCGCAGCAATAATTTAATCCATCTAATAAACCCACCACCAAAACCCATCTTCTCTAACACCGAAAATAAAAAGTGATGTTCCACGTGATCAAATGCTTTCTGTAAATCAATCCCAATCCATAACCCCCCCTGTGTGTTCATTGATCTGACTGTATCCTTTATTGTTAATATTGAATCTGATATGTTCCTGCCGGGTATACTGTAAGTTTGGGATGGTCCGATTACTGTGTTAATGACTGTTCTAATTCTATTTGCAAGTATTTTTGTTAGTATTTTGTAGTCTGTGTTTAATAAGCTAATGGGTCTATAGTTGTCCAGTTTATTGATGTCTCCGTTTTTTTTTAATAAAAAATGTTGATTAAACCAAAAGAAAATTTTGATGATATTGTTTGTTGTTGTGTCATAATTGAAAATAGAGTCTCTAAGATTGGGATAAGTTGTTGATTAAAATGTTTGTAAAATTCGTCCGTTAAGCCATCTATGCCGGGACTTTTGTTATCGTTCAAACTAGTTATTGCATGATCAATTTTTGCTTTTGTTATTTGCGCATCGCAAAAGGTTTTATCATCTGTGCTTAAAAAAGAAGTTATTGCTGATAAAACTGTTGTTGTTGCCTCTTTGTCAGTTGGTTTGCTCGTAAATAAATGTTGATAATATTGTTGTACCATATGTAAAATGTCTTCCGTGTGTATTGTTTTAATTCCATTTTCATTAACTAATTCTTCTATATGACTTTTTTGTTGATTCTTTTTTTCTTGACGCAAGAAAAAAGCAGTACATTTTTCTCCTTCTAAATAATTCTTGGCTTTGCTCCGAATGGCAGCCCCTTTACATTTTTTTTCTTCAATTTTCTCAAACATTTTTTTCAAGTATACATAATATTCTGTTTCAGCGTCTTTATCTATCGCCATCTTATCAAGTTCTTTTTCCAATTCCTTTCTTAGATTTTTTTCAGTCTGGTTATCTCGCCAGTTTTTTTCCTTTGCAAAGTTTATACATTTATTTTTCAATCTACCCTTAAAGCAGTCCCACCACATTAACACATTATCACATATATCCATTTCAAACATAGCATTATTAAGCATGTTTATAATGCTTTCACAGAACCGTTTGTCTAAGAGACTACTTGCGTTAAAACACCAAGTCCCATTTCTCTTTTTTCTCTCACTGATAGTTAAATCACACAAAAGGGTGTTATGATCACTCCACTGATTGTCTTGATATGAAATATTGCTGAAGTATTTATAAAGATTGACTGAAACTAAGCATAGATCTATACGTGATTGTTTTAATGTATTCTGAACTAATTGTTTTCTTGAAAATTTTTGTAAAAGTGGATACGTTGTTTGCCACACATCACACATATTATTTTCATACAGTAAATGTGCCAGTTGTCGCCGGCTTACATCACCCTTGAATACATTATTTGCTGAAATATCCAGTATCGTTTGAACAATGTTGAAATCCCCCATAATTATTGTATTTTCTGTGCACCACTGACTAATGTTTTTGAGAAGTTTTTTGTTCTGTTTCTATGTTTGATGCATATACATTAAGTATGCGAAGTTTCTGTTGTTGATAGCTGAACTCGGAGACTAGTAGTCGGCCTTGTGCATCTGCATATATTAGGGAAACCGCTTTACATTTATCTAAATTAAAAAAAGTTACTACTCCATTGGTACAATTTAAACCATTGCTAACATGCGTTTGACCTTGCCATAGCGTGATGTATTTTGTTGCAAGCTCATTATCCCACTTGGTACCTTTCATGCAGATGATATCCTTTCTCAGGCTTTTGAGAATTGAGTCTAGCTTGGTTTTTTTACGTAAACCATTAACGTTTACAGATGCCAGAAGTAGCATTTAGAATAATAATAAAGTTTCCCCATTTATGCACACAAAAGGAAGCCGACATTAGTGCTAGTAAAGGTAGAGTATGTTACTTTACAAAAGTTAACTGGCACAGGCTGAACTTAGATTACTTGGTACATCGCGAGATGCGTCTCAGATTTTTCTTGTCAGACCATCTGTGTTTTGGAGGGACAAATGCATCATCACTCAAAGTTTGACTACCAGTGGCTTCTGACACCGTGTTAAGGTTGTCAGGTGGCAGGTTATCTACTTTCGAATCTTTATGTATCAACTTTTGACAACTTTGATCAAGCGATCCCACAAAAAAAGAGGGAGCACGCAGACCCTTTTGGAGCCCATCCACCCCTCCTTCATTTCGCACTATCATTTCTTCAGTTATCAGATTTTCATCAATATAACTCACTGGGAGATCTATAGCTTTTTGTACTGGTGATTCGCAGACTTTATCCTGCTCGTCACTCAGTAACGGTTTGCTATCTTCTACAACCTGTTGCCTGGCGTCTACCATCATAGACTGCCATTTTTTTTCGCTATCTTCAACAACCTTTTGCCTGGCGTCTACCATCATAGAATGCCACGCTTCATCAGACTCAAAGTCCGTGTCATGTATAGCCTCTTTGTCAGAATTAGTCCCTTCGCTCCCATTGTCATCATGTAAATCAGAGACGTTCTCATCTTCAAAGAAGCAAATGCAGTCAGTTATGTTGTTATGACATACTCTACATTTACTTACTTTATTCGGGCATTCTCTTTTATAATGGCCCTGCTCTTTACACAAAAAGCATTTAAAGTCAGGGCAGTCCTTTGCAACGTGATCTGGAAGTAAGCAGATTCTACAGACTCGCACCTGTCGGTCGTGTATTACTCTGAAAAATTCAGAGCCATTTTCTGTCACGAATTTTGTAGAGTACGGTAGGGATGTTACTTTATCCGTAAACTTCACTCTTAAAAAGCGTGTTCTGTCAGCTACGTTAGTCCCTGGCCACGTTCTCCTTTTTATCTCAGACGCAGGAGCTACTCCCCAATCTCTTAGTTTGTCTATGATCGCTGAGTCTGGGATATATATACTGGCAGCGTCATAAAAGAGACCATAGCTTCATTGTTGCACAAATGTTGAGCTTGAATATTGATCCCCTCAATCATGATACCATCTAATAAGGTTTGCTTCCCTTCTGGAGTAGATAGCGTTATTTCGTATCTATTCTGTCCCAAGTTTCGACAACCCACTAGACCATTACACTTCAGACGGACATATTTCAGCAGTGTTATTGTAGCCATTTCTTTGTCGCTTAAAACATCGATTACAACCGTTAAATGTTTATCATAATTTAACCTTTCCGGTGAAATGTCCGCTTCGTTGTTTACCTCAATATTCTTTCTGAAAGACGTGGATGGCCCAGGCAAAAGTCCCACCCTTGCTTCTGCTGCTCCCGTCTGCTCTGCCGTAGATGTTCCCGCTGCTGGTTGATGTTTTGCTGCTACAGCTGCAGCGCTGATCTTTCGTTGTGTCACAGTTGAAGTCAAACCAGCCGGCTGCTGTTTCAACCCCGGTCTCTGAGCCATGGGCATCATGGTTCCTTTTTTCTCCAACGCAACCGCACCAGTTGCTCTGCTTTTGATTTTCCCAGCCACCTGCCATTTCTCCGTCGTCTCAGCTGTGTGTTTTTTCACGGCCTCCCCTTCACTATTCTGTCGGTTCGTTCAAATCCATACCGATGTCAATGTCCATTGTTTCGTTCACGTGTTTCTTGGTCTTGCTGGTCATATCACCATCCACGTACGGGACACTCAGCTTTCTTTTGTCTCTTGACAGACGATTAAATAAAACAGCTTCTTCAGCCACGCACGCTGGCTCCGCCATTGCGTCTCCAATCAAATTTAAACAAACAAAAAAACGCACACTGGCGCAAACAAACAGAAAACTTCAAAACTATGAAACAAAAACTGTCCCCCAAGCAGCCAAACGCTGCTAGGGGGCCAAAAGAAATAAAAAAATAACTCAAAAGTACCTCAAAAGGCCGAATAAATGTCCAAAAAACAATAAAAAGTCCAAACAAACAATTCACCGTCTTTCCTCCTCACTTCCAATGCACAGACTGCTCTCGTGACTCCTCCCACTCTCAACAACGGGCGTGTTTTTTTTTTTTTTAATCTTTTATTTGTATCAAAAATAAATTTACATTTTCCAAACATTCAATTTAACATATACAAACTCTATTTAACATACAAACATCAATAATTCACACAAGCTCGTTCATATACACTCATTCACTACCATACTGCACTCAGAAAGAAAATAAACAAATAAAACAAACTAAATAAGAAAAAATCATAAATTAATCCCCAAATTACCATTAACATCTATCGAAAATAAACTGTTACCACCCATGAATTTGTCAGTAAAAAAAGCAATCCCTTTTGAAAAAAACATTTGAAAAGTTGAGTTTAACTGACTAACAAAATAACTCCATACACACAAACTTATCTTCATAAAAAACCAAATTTCTCCTTAAATAAATCACCCTTCTTGCCAAACATAAAATTAAATTAATCAAAATCAAATTAACATTTATCCCTGTCACACCAAATAGCAAACATATATTCCATTCATTCTCATTCTTTACATCAAACTCACACTTCTCTTTCAATGAACATTTCAACTTTTCATTTAAAATACACAATTTTGTACATTTTAAAAAGATATGTTCAAGATTTTCCACTTCAGTTTGACAGAGTTTGCATTCCCTAGGAACATTTGTATTTATTTGATGTAATTTTTCCCCCGAAACAATTCTTCTGTGTCGTAACTTGAAGTCCAGATGGAACATCGCAGGCGATGTACATTTTAAAGTCATATTCTGCCAAATTTGTTCCGCTTTTAAAAGAGGAAAGATCCTGCACCATGCCCCATTTGTAACCCGGTTAGCTATTATTCTTTGTAACATAATGTCATACCATGTTTTTGTTTTGATTTCACTCATCGCAACAGGTCTATCATTTCTGCACAAGGTAAAATCAAACAAATCATCATTATCATCACTTAAGTTATCAGTCATCATTCCCTGCCATTCAGGTTTTAAGCCATGGAGTACTCTATCACACAGTTGTGACATTAGAACATAAAACATCAACGTCAATTTTACCTCTATCATTACAAATTGCACCAATAGTATTTAGACCTGCATCAAGTATCGTTTTGTTTTCCAGTACTCTTTCTTTATATGTGAAAATAGGATTGTTAATGAAGGGCATATTCATAATGTGATTACTATTTCTGCAGACGACGGTCACCGACGGGAGGATTTTACTCCACGCTTTGAAAACTTCTACATAAAAGTTCGGTAAATGTGTCACATTATTTTCCGTTTTAACCATACAGAGAGTAAACTTATTTTTAGTCCCGATTTTCAAGAGTATTTTGTTAAAGTACGCCTTCCATAAAGCCTTACATGAATCTTTCAGATACTTCCCCATTAATTTGACCCTCAGTGCATCTCTTTTAGTTCCGATATCTATCAAATTTAAACCCCCATACGTTACCTTATTTATCATCACACCATGTTTAATGCTAACCCCTTTTGATTTCCATATAAAAGAGTTAATAATTTGATTTATTTTCGTGTTCGCCCACGTGGGTACTGCGCATGTTATCACGTGAGTTAACAGAGAAAAGACCAAATTGTTTACCACAATTACTTTACCTTTTATCAACAAATTCCTTAGTTTCCACATATTCAAAATTTTACTCAGTTTTTCAATCACCATATTCCAGGTTTTGGTTCGAGCGGCGTCTTCATCTTTCCCTACATAAATCCCTAATACTTTCCTTGGTTCTGTTACAATCTGAAATTTCCATTTTAGTAATTCACGACGATTCAAGCCAAAAGCTGTAATTTCTGACTTGGTTTCGTTGATCTTAGCACCTGATGCCAGGCTATAACTATCCATGTGTTTCAAAAATAAATCCACTTCTTGAACAGAAGTTGCAAAAAAATTGATGTCATCAGCGTATTGTACCATTTTAATTCTCGTTTCCTGATTCAGAGTTACGCCTTTAATGTTATCGTCGGTTTGAATTAAACTAGCAGAGGGTTCAGCCACTAAACTATATAACAGTGAAGACATTGGACAACCCTGCCTAATCGATCGGTTCACCGGGAAAAAATCCGTTAGTGAACTATTACATTTAATGCAGCTCTGTGCGTTTCCATACAACATTTTAATCCAAATAACAAAACTTTCTCCAAATCCAAGTTTTCTTAGAGTAGCTAGCAAAAATGAATGTTCAACTCTGTCAAACGCCTTTTGAATGTCTACACCTAGCCACAATCCTGTCTCTTCTGCCATTGTCCTAACTGTATCCTTGATGGTGATTATTGAATCAGAAATGTCCTTGCCCGGTATACTATACGATTGCGTATCACTAATCACAGATGCTATTACATGTTTCATTCTGTTCGCTAAGATCTTGGCAAATATTTTATAATCTACATTCAATAAACTGATTGGTCTATAGTTGTCTAAGCTATTTTTGTCTCCCTTTTTTTTGTAAAAGATATTAATCACCCCCCCTGCAAAATAATCTGGTACGTCTTCCTGGTCTTGCATCGCAAAAAACACACACTTTAGTATTGGGATTAGTACTAATTTAAATCTTTTGTAAAACTCCGCTGTGAGTCCATCCATTCCGGGGCTTTTGCTATTATTTAAACCATTTGTTGCTTGTTCTATATCAGCATTTGTAAAAGCACTGTCACACCATTCTTTATCGTCTATAGAAATTGTTTTCTTTAGTTTTGACAAAACTCGACTCGCATGAATATCATCAACTGGTTCACTTGCAAACCAGTTTTTATAATAGTTAAAAACCGTTTTACGTATTTCCTCACTGTCTACGATGATATCTCCCTGTGGAGACATCAACTGATCAATGTGCGTTTTCTGTTGTCTTCCCTTTTCTAGCCTCAAAAAAAAGGCCGTGCATCTTTCTCCTTCCAGGTAATTCTGTACTTTTGCTCTTATAGCTGCCCCCCTACATTTTTTCTCTTCAATTTTGTTTAGTTGTTGTTTCAAACATTCATAATTTTCAGTTGTAACATTCACAGTTTCAGTTAAAGGGTCACAGTTATTTTCAATTTTATCAATTTCAATTTGCATCGCCGTTCTAATCTTTGTTTCTTCACACGACTCCTCTAATTTTTTATGCTTACCATATACAATACATTTCCATTTAATTCTTTTTTTTCAACTTTAACCACCATTTAAAGATGTCATTTAAAAGCGTTTCATAATTGGCATCGGTCAGCATGTTGGTCATCAATTGACAAAAAACACTATCTTCAAGAAAACTATTATTAAAGCACCACAATCCCCCCCTCTCTTCCTCTCTGCAGCATCTAAGGTACACACATACGCACTATGGTCGCTCCCCATATTATGTTTATACTATTGATTGGTAATATGTTTGCACAAAATGGTCGAAGCAATACACAGATCTATTCGTGATTGTTTCAAAGTATGATTAACTACTTGTTTTCGAGAGTACTGCCTCTCCACCGGATTCGAAGCTCTCCATACATCACACATGTTGTGGCTATCCATTAAGTTCCGTAATTCTTTCCTACTCATGTCTGTTTTAAAAACATTGTTTGCAGAAATATCAAGGTCAGTTTGAATTGTATTAAAATCTCCCAAAATAATAGTATTCTGTGTGCACCATCTGCTCAGAATTTTGAAAAAAGCTCTTCTATCTTTCTCTACATTCGGTGCGTACACATTAATTATTCTCATTACTAAGTTGTTAAAAGTACAATCAATGACCAACATTCTGCCTTCAGTATCTTTGTGAACCATGTTAACATTGTCAACATTATCAGTCTTCAGCAAAGTTGCCACACCACATTTACGATTAGTGCCGTTACTCACAAACATTGTCTCTTTCCACAGCTTTCTCATGTCAGTCTCTTTATCTTGATCCCACTTTGTTTCTTGTAAACACAAAATGTCAAAACGAATCTGCCCCAGCACCGATGTCAGCTTCGCTTCCGTTCTCAGTCCATTTGTGTTTAAGGATGCCAAGAGAAGCATTACGAAGCAGAAAAGTGTGGAATAGTGAAAACACATGTCAAGAAAACGGTTACTTAAACTCTATAAGGCTAGTTTGCCACTCTAGCCATTCTTTCCTTTTTTTTTTTGTTTAAAATGTTTGTTCACATATCTCGGAACATGCCACGCTTCTAAATGAGGTGCTTGTGTTATGAAATTAGGAAGTTGTCCCCATTCATAATTAGAAGAACAGACCGCCAAAAGGAAGACAAAAAGAGCAGAGTGTGTTGCCATTTAAACAAATTTAAAGTCGGAGGAATAGCTGTTTTGATTATTTCTTATAGTGAGAAATACGCTTCTGATTCTTTTTATCAGACCATCTGGGTTTTGGAGGGACAAAAGCATCATCACTCAAAGTTTGGCTACCCATGGCGTCTGATACCATGTTAAGGTTATCAGGTGGCAGGTTATCTTTCGTCGAATCGACATTTATCAACTGCTGACAAACTGGATCAAGCGATCCCACAAAGAAAGAGGGAGCAGGTAGATCTTTTTGAAACCCATCCACCCCTCCTTCTTCATTTCGCACTATCATTTCTTCAGTCATTAGATTATCTTCAATATAACCCACTGGGAGATCTATAGCTTTCTATACTGGTGATCCGCAGCTTTTATCCTGCTCGTCACTCAGTAGCGGTTCGCTATCATCTGCAACCTGTTGCCTGGCACCTGTCATCATTAATTGCCACTCATCATCAGACTCAATGTCTGAGTCATGCGTAGCCATTTTGTCAGAAGTAGTCTCCTCATTCCCATTCTCATCATGTGAATCAGAGGCTGTCTCATCTACAATAAAGCAAATGCAGTCTGGCATGTTATTATGGCACACTCTACATCTGTTTATTTTATTTGGGCACTCCCTTTTATAATGGCCTTGCTCTTTGCACGTAAAGCATCTAAACTCTGGGCAGTCTTTGGCTATGTGATTTGGGAGAAGACAGATTCTGCATACTCGCACCTGCCGATCGTGAATCACTCTAAAGAACTCTGACCCATTTTCTGTTACAAACTTCGTAGAATATGGTAGGGAGGTGACTTTGTCCGTAAATTTAACTCTTAAGAATCTCGTTCCGTCCGCGACATTCGTACCCGGCCACATTCGTCTTTTGATTTCCGAAGCCGGTGTTACCCCCCAATCTTTTAGTTTATCTGCTATGGCTGAATCAGGGATATAAACTGGCAGCAACATGAACGAGACCATAGCTTCGTTTTTGCAGAGATCATTAGCTTGTACCTTAATTCCATCAATCATTAGTCCCTCCAAAAGCGTTAGCTTCCCTTCTAGGGTTGACAGTGTGATTTCATATTTATTCGATCCCAGTTTGCGACACCCCACCAAACCTCCGCAACTTAAACGAACATGTTTTAACAGCACCATGGTCGGCATTTCAGTAACACTTAAAACATCCACTATTACCGTTAAATGCTTTGCATAAGTCGTACTTTTAGGAATGACATTAACATTTTTAGTTACCTCATCTTTATGTATCAAAGAAGCCGATGATGGAGCCTGCTGGTGTACTGTCACTGAACTGTCTCGTTTAGGCATTCCAGTCGAAGTAGAAGGTCTTTGGTGATGTCCCGGTTCCTCTCTAATATCACACTTTTCTTGCCGCTCCTCTCGCTCTCTGGAAGGCCCAGGCTTTACAGCCTGTTGAGCCTCAGTAGATTTAGTTACCACAGCCACTGCATTCGCCTCGCCAACGCCATCTCTGTGCTCCACGCGTCGTCCCGTCACTGCCACCGCCACATTACTTTCCCCCTGCACCGCTGGTAGCGGTCCCGTCGCCATCCGTCGTCCCATCTCCGCTCCTCCTGCACCAGTCCGTTGTGGCAGGCCCGCCACCTTGCCTTTCTGCCGCTCCATCCCCGCCGTAGGCATGGTTGTAGCTGCCTGGGCTGCCACACTGAGTTTTCTCCGTGTTACAGCTGATGTGAAACCCGCTGTCTGCAGTTTCCCACCGGGTTTTGAGGCCGGTGGAATCCCTGGTTCTCCCGCTTCCGCCGCTTGCCGGCCCTTTGCCGTCATTTTGGTCCGTCCAACCACCTGCCATTTCCCGGTCTCCGCCGGCATTGAGGCTATTCCGGCCTCCCCGTCACTGCCCTCGTGCATCGCCACTATTATATCTTCATCCGCTATTTCATGCTTCTTCGATTTAACTACCTCCGTGTCTAGGGTCGGCACACTCAACTTTCTTTTGTCGCCTCTGATGCGATTTCAAAATAAACGCTTCTTCATGCGCTGGCTTCGCCATGGCGCAGATAAACCAAAAAAACGCACACTGGCGTAAAAGCAAACAAAAGAAAAAAGGCAGTCCAAAATCACAAACAAAAAACCCCAAGCAGCCAAACGCTGCCAGGGGGCCAAAAGAAATAAAAAGAAACTCAAAAGTACCTTTTCAGGCCGTGTATAAGTCCACACAAAATCAAAAAACTCTCACCAAACAAATTACTCCTTCCTCCTTGCTGTCTCTCACTCAAGTGTCCAAAACTCCTCCCACTCACTCAACAAACCAAGGGCGTGTTCAGGGTGGTATGGCCGTAAGCGAGTAAAGAGTGTGAAAACGAGCAATTTATAGATGAGAAAACCTAAAGGTTCTCAAAAGTGTGGAATACGCAGTGTGGGGTTGAGGAGTACTGAAGTACATGTCATCGCACTGGTAGTGCACCTATACATTTTGCAGTAGCTTGCTGGTATAGTTCAACTGAATTCATCTTGCGATCAAGAAGTTGAATTGCTTTTTGGCTCTTTTGTTGTACTGTAATTAACACTTGTGTATTTTTAAGCACTCTTTGATTTGTTTTGTTCCATATTTATACCTTGATTCAGCCTGTTGCTATATTTATTAATACATTTAACCATTTCCATGTTTTTTTTCATGACTGTAATTATTTCTCCATTTTTTCCACCTTTATCTTTAGCGAGATGTGAGTGACTTGTCGTCTTCCGTAATACTTTGATTTAGCCTACTAGTATGTTTGTCGTTCACTGATTAGTGATTTGTTATGAGGGATAGTCATGGATATGGTTAAAGTGCAACAATTTTGAACTCCTACTTGAATTGTTGAACACTGTAAGATTGTTTGTTTTAGTTGAAAATTAAGATGTTGCTTCCAAAACAACGTTGCATCCTCCATGGAGTTTGTTTGTCAGCTCTGTGTCCAGCAAAGAAGGAGCAGTGCCCTCTGCTGATGAAAAAGAAAAGCTTACAGCACCGGGTATTCCCAGGCGGTCTCCCGTCCAAGTACTGACCCAGCCCGACCCTGCTTAGCTTCCGAGATCGAACGAGATCGGGCGTGGTCAGGGTGGTATGGCCGTAAGCGAGTAAAGAGTGTGAAAACGAGCAATTTATAGATGAGAAAACCTAAAGGTTCTCAAACGTGTGGAATAC
Source organism: Gymnocephalus cernua (assembly GCA_023631565.1). NCBI lineage: Eukaryota > Metazoa > Chordata > Actinopteri > Perciformes > Percidae > Gymnocephalus > Gymnocephalus cernua. The sequence continues at coordinate 27,080,539 of CM042425.1, forward strand.
GCAGTGTGGGGTTGAGGAGTACTGAAGTACATGTCATCGCACTGGTAGTGCACCTATACACTTTGCAGTAGCTTGCTGGCATAGTTCAACTAAATTCATCTTGCAATCAAGAAGTTGAATTGCTTTTTGGCTCTTTTTTTGTACTGTAATTAACACTTGTGTATTTTTAAGCACTCTTTGTTCTGATCATCATTTCTTCACTCCTCTAATCTTCTTTTGCTTACTATATAAAATACAATTTCGTTTGATTCTCTTCTTTAAATTTAACCACCATTCAAAAATGTCATCATTCAAATACATCTCATAGTTGGCATCTGTTAGCATATTTATCATAAATTGAGGAAAATGGCAGTCTTCAAAAAGACTATTATTCAAGCACCACAAACCTCCTTCTCTCTTTTTACCCGATATTTCTAAAGTACACATACGCACTATGATCACTCCCCATGTTATGTTTGTACCGTTGATTAGTAATGTATTTACACATGCTATTTGAAGCAATGCACAGATCTATTCTTGATTGTTTCAGTATATGATTAACAACTTGTTTTCTCGAAAACTGTCTCTCTACTGGATTTGACGCTCTCCACACATCACACATGTTTTGGCTACTCAGTAAGCATAGTAATTCTCGTCTACTCGTATCTGTTTTGAAAACATTATTTGCAGAATTGTCAAGTTCCGTTTGAATCGTATTGAAGTCACCCAACATTATAGTGTGCTGTGTGCACCATCTACTCAAGTTTTTGAAGAAACTTCTTCTTTCTTTTTCTACATTTGGTGCATAAACATTAATTATTCTTATTTCTAGGTTATCGTAAGTGCAATCAACAATCAACAGTCTGCCGTCATTATCTCTGTGAATTACATTTACATTTTCATCATTTTCAGTCTTCAGCAAAGTTGCCACACCACATTTGCGATTAGTTCCATTACTCACATACATTTGTCCTTTCCACAGCTTTCTCATCTCAGTCTCTTTGTCTTGGTCCCACTTAGTTTCTTGTACGCACAAAATGTCGAATTGGAGTTGCCTCAGCACCGATGTCAGCTTTGCTTCCGTTCTCAGTCCATTTGTGTTCAGGGATGCCAAAAATAGCATTGTGACATAGAGAAGTGTGGAATAGAAAAAACACATAGCATGAATGCAATTGCTTAAACTCAATAGGGCTGTTTAGCCACTCTAGCCAATCTTTTCTTCACTTGTTTGGTCACATTTTTAGGTTGCTGCCACGCTCCCGCTGAGGGCACCTGAGTAATGAATACGTTTTGACTCAGCAAATCTGAGTCATCAGTCAAACTTTCATGCACAGCTGCTGTTTTTGTCTGAGCAGATTTTAGATTCTCTGATCTTATGTTGCAGCTCTCCACCAAACCTATGCCCCGTGAGGTGGAGGGCGCGCCAACTCGTAACTCACAACCACCCTTCTGGTCATTTCGTGAGGGAGTTTCTACATTTCTTCGCAATACCAAGTCAAAGTTATCAGGATCTGTCGAGCCGATGCTAAACTGGAGCTCTCCTGTCTCAGTATTTTCTGCATCTCTCTCTGTCTCATTCATTCCAACAGCCTGTGCATTACTCGCTTTCTGCATTTTCTCATCATTTTCATCATCGTCTGATTTATCTTGACCGTCTTGTTGTTCCATATCACCTGTGTCATTTATCTCATTACTTTCCGAATTATCATCTTCATCATCTGTTGTGTTTTTCTCTATCATCTATGTTATCATCATCAACACATCAACAGATTGCAGATACATTTTGCAGTAGCTTGCTGGTATAGTTCAACTAAATTCATCTTGCGATCAAGAAGTTGAATTGCTTTTTGGCTCTTTTTTTGTACTGTAATTAACACTTGTGTATTTTTAAGCACTCTTTGATTTGTTTTGTTCCATATTTATACCTTGATTCAGCCTGTTGCTATATTTATTAATACATTTAACCATTTCCACGTTTATTTTTTCATGACTGTAATTATTTCTCCATTTTTTCCACCTTTATCTTTAGCGAGATGTGAGTGACTTGTCGTCTTCCGTAATACTTTGATTTAGCCTACTAGTATGTTTGTCGTTCACTGATTAGTGATTTGTTATGAGGGATAGTCATGGATATGGTTAAAGTGCAACAATTTTGAACTCCTACTTGAATTGTTGAACACTGTAAGATTGTTTGTTTTAGTTGAAAATGAAGATGTTGCTTCCCAAAAAAGTTGGTGAAGATGTCCGGCCCGACCCTGCTTAGCTTCCGAGATCGGACGAGATCGGGCATGTTTTTTTTGTTTTTTTTTATCTTTTATTATCAAAAATTCATATTTACAATAATATACAATACATAGACAAATTCTGATTCAAAGAAAATTCATAAACAAAATAAGGTTCTTTTCAAACTAAATTTAAACAAAACAAAGACCAAAATCTTAATAAAACAAAAATTAAAAAACAAAATACAAATTCTTTTCAATAATAAAAAAACGACAAAGATTTTTAAACAAAAAAAAAACGAAATTCCATAGACGATAAAATAAAAAACTCTTCAAACAAAAAAAGTTATTCATAATACAAACATTCCCTTCTCACATCCACACTCTACTTTACAAATTTAGTTAAAGTAACTTAAATTAAATTTATTGATAATTCCCCTCCCTCGATAGTAAACATATCATTCCCTCCCATAAATGCATCAACAAAAGTCTTCTCCTTTTACAAAAAACAAATGAAAATGTGCCTTAAGTTGGCTAAGAATCAAAACCCACACATCCACGTTTCTCTCTTCATAGAAGGCAAAGTTCCTCCTCAGGAACATTGATCTCCTCGCCAGACACAGGACAAGATTCACCACTTCTGTATTGATTCCTGCCTGTTTGGGCACACCAAACAGCAGAGCCACATTCCATTCAACATTTTCAAAAAATTCCATTTTACATTTTACTTAACATTTTTCTCAAGTTGTCCATAAACACAGTTAAATGTGAACACGATAGAAATATATGTTCAATGGATTCATCCTCAACCATACACACTTTACACTCGCGCCTAATGTTGTGGTTGATCTGGTGTAATACAATTGCTGAAAAGATTTTCCTGTGTCTTAATTTAAAATCTAGATTAAACATTTCTGTGGATATATGCTGCAATTTAATATTCTCCCATATCCTGCCCTCCACACCTGCATAAAAGTAGGCCATCCATGCTTTGTGTGCTGTAGGAGTTTTAATGATTTTCTTTTTGAATATTTCCTACCACTGTTTTGTTTTGATTTTACTGATATTATCCGATTTCGATCCTTGACACAAGGAGAATACTACCGGTGCACACACATGTATTGGGTCTGCACCTCTTAGTAATACCAACCATTCTTCTTTCATACACACTTTAACTTTCTCACAAATTTCATCTATTACTTTCACACGAAAAGACACATCCCTATTTTTCAACCTCTCACACAAGACTCTAGAATCAATCCTACCCTGGTTATTGCACATGTGTACTATGGTCTGACAGTTAGCTTCCATTAACACTTTATTGTTTATTTTCCTATTTGAATGTAGAAAAAACGGGTTATCGAGGAATGGGATTTGATGTATTTGTTCTTTTGTCACACATTCTACATTCACACTCGGGAGCACTTTGGCCCAAGCCTCCATCACCTCCCTGTAAAATCCAGGGAGGTGACGGAGGTCATTTGCAGTATGCTGCATACACAAATTATTATCCCCACGTAAACCAAAATTCCCCAATAACGCCCCAAAATAAGCCTTCCACCGCACACCACATCCTCTGTCCAAATACTTGCCAGCCAATTTTACCCTCAACGCATCCCGCTTTGTAGCTAAATCAATTAGTTTCAACCCCCCTCCATTAATCCCATTAACCATAGCCCCATGTTTAACACACACTCCCTTCCATTTCCACAAAAAACCATCAAGCAACCCGTTGATTTTGCCCATTGCCCATCCCGGTAATTGACAAGTGCTCAAGACGTGCGTAACTAATGAGTGACAAAGAACATTTACCACTATAACCTTCCCCCTGACAAACAATCCCCTCATTCTCCACATGTTTAGTACCCTTTCCATCTTCTTTATCACCCCCTCCCACGTCTGCCTCTCTGCTCCCTCCTCATCTGCCCCTATATACACACCTAAAACCTTGCGTGGAATAGACACCCTTGTGAATCCCCATGTGTCTGTCTGTGTTGTATCTAATCCAAATGTAGTTATTTCTGACTTTCCTATATTGACTCTTGCTCCCGACGCTAATTGATATTCCTGTAGATGTGAAATGAACCTACTAACTTCTTGGTTATTGCCTGCAAAAAAATTGATGTCGTCTGCATATTGCACCACCGTTACCCTGGTATCCTTACCTACTTTAACACCGTGAATCTGTCCATCCTCTGCCACCATTGCTGCCAGAGGTTCTGCAACCAGACTATACAGCAATGCTGACAGAGGACACCCCTGTCTGATTGACCTCCCTATCCTCACCCCCTCTGTATACCTACCATTACATTTCACCACACTATATACATCTCTATACAATAACCTAATCCAATTTACTAACTTATCCCCAAAACCAAAAATCTCCAACGTTTTGAATAAAAAAGAATGTTCTACCCTATCAAAAGCCTTCATTAAATCAATCCCAATCCACACTCCCCTACTTGCCGCCATTGTCCTTATTGTACTTTTTATTGTAATTATTGAATCTGTTATGTCCCTCCCCGGTATGCTGTATGATTGAGTTTCCCCCACTAAGTTGCTAATGACCTGTTTTATTTTATTTGCCAGTAGTTTTGCCAGTATTTTATAATCTGTATTAAGTAAACTGATGGGTCTGTAATTGTCCAGATGAAGTTTATTTCCCTTTTTTTTGTAGAAGATGTTGATGACTCCTGTAGAAAAAGATTCCGACGTATTGTTTGTTAGCTGCATGGTTGTGAACACTTTCCCTATCAATGGTTTAATTCTGTCCCTAAATAGTTTATAAAATTCTGCCGGCAAGCCGTCCTCACCCGGGCTCTATCTGTCATTTAAACCTCCTATTGCCATATCTAAATCTGCATCTGTAAATGCAGCATCACACCACACTTTGTCATCAACACTTATGGTTTTCTTTAAACTGGATAAAACACGGTTTGCACAAGTTACATCTGACTCTTCCCCAGGGATGGACTGGGACTAAAAAACGGCCCTGGACTTTGACTAGGCCCGGCCCAAAGCAATCGACGCGCGGAAACTCGACAACAACAGCAATAACGCCTGCCGCCTGGCATGAGTGTCACAAGACTTTAATTGTGGCTCGTGACACTATACCATCCAAATTATAGCAATAGCACAGGGGTCCGTTTCAGGTAGGAGGTTCAATAAACTCTGAGTCTGACCTCTGACCTCTGAGTTGATTTACCCTGAGATGGGAAACTCTGAGTTTTCGGTTTCACAACAGCTGATTCGAGTTGGTTCAATCAACTCGGAGTAGGTTGACTCAGGGTTACACGCTTGCACCAAAGACAGCATGAATGGAGCCATGATACTACGATTCACCATGGCAACAACCGCAAACAAACGGGTCGGCGGAAATACTCATGCACACATATGCGAGTTTGAACATGTATTTAGTTAAAAAAGCAACACAGCGGCTGCTGCTGCAAGAGAGAGAATTTGCGTTGGAGAAAATTGCTGCTAAAGTAAATGCGTATATTCCAATATAATGTATATCATATTTAATCATAAGCTAATATTACTGAAAATCTATTTCATTTAGGTGCAATACTGCGGGCGAAAACGTCCTAGGCTACTAATCCCATTCTGAGGCTGCAGCACCATCATTAACAGAATTATAATTCATTATCTTTCATTTCAAATGGTTTACATCATTCACCTGCAATCCTGTGGAACTCCTTTTTAATGTCTCTGACTGGTCTGTGTCCAGGGAACACTACAAATGTTTAAACTCTTTACTTTCACTGACCTGCTGGAGTGGGTGTCTTTCTCTGCTCTTGGTCTAAGCTCAACTTGAATAAACTAATGATGGAATGGATTAAAAAAAACATATAGATACATAGACAGCATGGAATAGATTGTGTAATATGCAATACAATCTATTATACAATCTATTCCATGCTGTCTTAAAATTAATTTATTACTTAATAATCTTAATTATTTTTGCAGTAATTAATCTTACTGCACAAATAATAACACATCAAAATGAAAATACACCATTACAAATGTAACTTCTGTATTCAAAATCTTCAAAGTTTTAAGCATTAACTGTAACGTTACCAACATTTTTAAAAGTAAAAGCACAACATATTTCTTAATATTAGCTACTGCATGTCGCATTTTACAGCTAAAATGTTGTTTAGCTGTTTTAACTACTGTAATCATTAAAAATGTAACCACCTGAATATCACTTCCTAACATCATCCCTAGCGAGTAACTCTTTCTCCTCATGTTCCATACTTACTTGCCCTGTATCTGCCTGTGAGACCAGCTCATCTTTCTGTCCCTCATCATCACTGGTGGCATGTTGCTGCATAGCTGTCTGGCTCACTTCTTCACTGCTGGCTGATTTTTTTTTTTTCTCTCGCCTTCTCAGCCCCACCCTTTTCTTTCCGTTTTTTACCCGCGGCCGCGTTATGCATATTGTTTGTTTGTTTCTATGCTTCTATCTAACATCCTTGCTGTTGGTTTCTTCCCATAGACAGTATTCTTCCTCCTCTTCCACTTCTTCTTCTCCTTACTTGGCGGCCACGGCCAGTTGGCATCCAACTTAAAGGTGCATTGCTGCCACCTACAGTACTGGAGTGTGAAACAGATTAGTGGGGGAAAAAACAGGTGATGACTGCATGGGTGGCGGGCCGGCCCGCCGGCCGTCCTGGAGTACCGGCCGTTCTGTGATTCTCCAGATCACACAGATGGCCAGTCCGCCCCTGCTCTTCCCTAGCAAACAGTTTTGAATAATAATTATGTATTTCCTTCATAATTTGTAGTTGATCTTTTGTTTTACACCCATCTTTAGTTTCAAGTTCATCAATTGTTGTTTTCATTTGATTACTTTTTTCAGCTCGAAGAAAAAAAGCAGTGCATTTTTCACCCTCTATATAATTTTGTACTTTGCTGCGAATAGCAGCCCCTCTACATTTATATTCTTCTATTTTCCTAAGTTTGGATTTCAATATGTCATACTTTTCAGTATTACTTTCTGCATTAGTGTCCAATTTAATTGCTTCATTTTTTAGTGCTGCATATAGTTGTTTTTCTAAGGCAGTTTCTTTCAAGTACTTTTCTTTACTATACACAATGCTTTTTTTCTTGATGCATACTTTAAGTTGCTCCCACCACAGCAACACATCATCATTTAAATCCATTTCTAATTTTGCATCATCTAACATTTCATTTATTATTTCTACATATTTTTTGTCAGTTAGATGACTGGTGTTCAAACACCACATACCACCTTTTCTTTTCTTTACGACATTGTCTATTTCACATTTGAAACAGACAGTGGTCACTCCAGGTATTTTGAGTGTACCTTGGTTTTGTGATTCTTCTACACAAGTAGACCGTAGCAAGACAAAGATCAATCCTAGACTGTTTGAGTGCATTTTGCACTATTTGGTGACGGGAATACTCTTTTTTGTTTGGATAAGTCGCTCTCCACACATCACATAAACCTACCTCTTCTAGAAGCAATTCTAATTTTTTTCTACTAGTATCAGATCTAAACACGTTATTATTTGAAATATCTAATTTACACTGGACAACATTAAAGTCGCCCACAACCACAGTGCAAGGCGTACACCATTTTTTCATTTCTCTAAATAAAGTTATTCTTTCTTTTTCTAGATTTGAAGCATACACATTAATTATTCTTATTTCTATACCTTCATACAGACACTCTAACACAACTAACCTACCTATTTCGTCCTTATGTATAAGTTTAACATCACTTATTTTGTCCATTCTGCAAAACACAGCAACACCACCATTTGCTTTCACCCCATTACTCACTAACAGTTCACCTTTCCAACGACTCTGTTGGTTATTCGCCTCCTGCTCATTCCACTTGGTCTCTTGTACACATAGTACATCAAACGTGACTGAGGTTAGTATCGAGTCTGTTTTTTGTGCTGTTCTTAGTCCATTCGCATTTAATGATACTAGTTGCAACATGAAAAAAAGAAGTGCCCGGTGTGCCGCAACCAGCATTCACTTCATCTGTTTGTGTGATTCTTTGCCACTCTAGCCACTCTGCGCTTCTTTTGTTTATGTGCCGGATGCTGTTCTAGGAGCTGCCGGCTACTAGTAGGATTTTTAAACAATTCAACTTCTTCATCAATTTCCGAATTTTCACTAACAGTGGGTGTAACACGAGGTTTGTAAAATGGTGTTTCACAAGTGGACATATTTTCCTCAGACATTTGTTCCTGTCCTGTCTGCAATCCTGCGGTCAGGGGGGGGGCAGGCGAGGTGTGTTTCACCTTGTCTCCTCCTCCCTTCTCACTTCGTGCCAAGACTTCCGCTGCATTGTATTTTATACAGTCAATATTGTCCGGAATGCTGGTTGAGCTGCCCGCCCGACTCTCCTTAGTCTGGGCTTCTCAACCGTCTCAACCGTCTCACTCTGCACCACCCCATGTACTACACCCACTTCCCTGTTTTCGCCCTCGCTGCCCTTAATCTGAGCTTGCAGTATACCTGAATTCTCATTTTTATTCTCCTCACTTACATTTGGTTCATTGTCTGGCATGTTTACAATTTGGTCCACAACTATCTCATTTTCAATATCTGACTCATTACTAGTATTGCAAATGCAGTCTGATTGCTTATTAAGGCACACCCGACACTTGCTTACCTCCATGTTGCAATCTCTGCTGTAGTGTCCTTGCTCCTTGCATCTGTAACAATAGAACTGGGGGCAGTCTTTCATTATGTGTCCAGGGTCCATGCAGAATCGACACGTTTTAAATTGTCCGTCATGCAGCACACGAAAAAACTGCACTCCTTGTGCTGTAGAAAATTTTGCCGAATAGGGCAGAGATTTTACCACTCCATCAAACTTTACTTTGACAAACCTGGTCCGTCTGCTACGTTCGTCCCTGGCCACATGCGTCGTCGGATTGGCGCAGTTGGCGTTACTCCCCATAGCCGCAGCTTGTCCGATATCTCCGCATCTGTAATGTATGCCGGCAACTTCATGAATGAAACCATTGTCTCATGCACACACAAGTCTTGAACTGTCACGTCACTATCTCCCACCTGGAAGCCTTTGAGAATGTTCATTTTCCCTTTTTCCTCTGACAAAGTAACCTCAAACTCATTTTTCTCCAGCTGTCTGCACGCCAACAAACCTCCAGCCAGAAGGCGAATAGTTGTCAGTAGCTCTAGAATGGGTATTTCCGTGTCTGACTGCACTTTCACACGCACCGTCAGATCACGCTGGTAGCGGTACTCCGGCTTGCTCTGGGCAAAACCTCCCGTTCCGTTTGATCTGCTCTTTCTCCTCTACTTCTCCGTGCTCCCCCGGGCCTGTGTGTTCCACCATATGCTTGTCTCGTTGCACCGCCACCTGTCCTGTGTGTTCCCCCATCTGCTCCACCTTCCGTGTCTCCGCCGTCGCCGTCTCCCTTGCGTCCTCGTACTCCTCCGTCAGCTTCGCTACCCGTGCCTCCGCCATTTCTTCTGTCTCCATGTGCTCCGCTGTCTGCTTTGCTGTGCGTGTGTCCTCCCTCCTCTGTTGTTCTTCCCCACCATACTGCTCTTCATCCACCTCCGTCTGTGTCTCTGCTTTCCTTATGTTACTTCTACTCCTGTCTCTATCCATTGATCCCCCCGTGACTGTTCTTTGTCTCCCTACCGTGCTCATATTGGTTTTTTTTTTGTTTTTTTTTTAATAACACAAAGCTACAAAAAGAAAGTGTCCCCCTGCAGCCTATGCTGCTAGGGGGCAACACGAGAAAAAAAAAGAAAATAGACCATGTTTCAGGCTCCAAACAAAAAACAAACAATTCAAAGTCTTCCTCTAGCTCACACACGTTGTAACTCCACTCAGTCCCTCTCACACTGTCACTAGCTCCGCCTCTCTCTCTCTGTGCACGTGTTCAGGGTGGTATGGCCGTAAGCGTGTACAGAGTGTGAAAATGAGCAATTTATAGATGAGAAAACCTAAAGGTTCTCAAAAGTGTGGAATACGCAGTGTGGGGTTGAGGAGTACTGAAGTACATGTCATCGCACTGGTAGTGCACCTATACATTTTGCAGTAGCTTGCTGGTATAGTTCAACTAAATTCATCTTGCGATCAAGAAGTTGAATTGCTTTTTGGCTCTTTTTTGTACTGTAATTAACACTTGTGTATTTTTAAGCACTCTTTGATTTGTTTTGTTCCATATTTGATTCAGCCTGTAGCTATATTTATTAATACATTTAACCATTTCCATGTTTATTTTTTCATGGCTGTAATTATTTCTTAATTTTTTCCACCTTTATCTTTAGCGAGATGTGAGTGACTTGTCTTCCGTAATACTTTGATTTAGCCTACTAGTATGTTTGTCGTTCACTGATTAGTGATTTGTTATGAGGGATAGTCATGGATATGGTTAAAGTGCAACAATTTTGAACTCCTACTTGAATTGTTGAACACTGTAAGATTGTTTGTTTAAGTTGAAAATGAAGATGTTGCTTCCCAAAAAAGTTGGTGAAGATGTTGCTTCCAAAAAAACGTTGCATCCTCCATGGAGTTTGTTTGTCAGCTCTGTGTCCAGCAAAGAAGGAGCAGCGCCCTCTGCTGATGAAAAAGAAAAAGAAAAGCTTACAGCACCGGGTATTCCCAGGCGGTCTCCCATCCAAGTACTGACCCGGCCCAACCCTGCTTAGCTTACGAGATCGGACGAGATCGGGCGTGTTCAGGGTGGCATGGCCGTAAACGAGTAAAGGGTGTGAAAACGAGCAATTTATAGATGAGAAAACCTAAAGGTTCTCAAAAGTGTGGAATACGCAGTGTGGGGTTGAGGAGTACTGAAGTACATGTCATCGCACTGGTAGTGCGCCTATACATTTTGCAGTAGCTTGCTGGTATAGTTCAACTAAATTCATCTTGCGATTAAAAAAAGGCTCTTTTTTTGTACTGTGTTACGTCCCATAAGGTCCTGTTTTTGTTTGTTTTTTGGTCTCTCTCTCTCTCTCTCCCTCCCTCTCTAGGCATGTGCCGGTGCTGTGACGTCAGTTTGGCAGCTGCAGCTGGTTGCTGTTGATTGGGTGCAGGTATCACTCTTGCAGCTGCGGCTGGTTGCTTGGTAATTAACTGCAGGGGTTAAAGTCCTCTGGGCTGCAGTGGAGAGAGATGAGAAGATTCTGATCGCATGAGTGCCGTGTGACTGGAGGTGCTGTGTTGTACTGCTGAGGTCTGTAGATAGCCGCGGGCGTCGGGGAAGGACTCCCGCGGGTTCTGTTGGTGGACGGTGTGCTGGCCTATGCAAGTATTGCACTTTTCTGTTAGTGTTATCTTGTCTCCCTTTGTTCCTTTGTTCTCTCACAGAGACCGTTGTTGCAAGGAATCTCAGCATCAACCTACTAATTTATTTGATGAATTGTTAAGTTGTTTTGTGACCATCTCCGGTGGAGATCGTTTTCCGTTTGTGGCTTAAATACAATAAACTTCTGTTGATATTGGAACTCGTGTGTCGCCTGCTTGGTTTTCCACCCTGGGGATTAAATTAGTTGTTGGTCCCACATCCCCTGGATGCCATCGGGACATAACAATTTGGGGGCTCGTCCGGGATCTCTGGAACACCACAGCTGGTTGATGCGTGCATCCGTTGTTAGTTAAGTAGTTAATTCGTTGCTACCGTCTATTGTGTGAGGTTTCTATAGAGCCACCCTGTGTCGCCTCTGCATGTGACTGTTCCTCAGCTAGGATAGGCAGTGTCCAGCTGGGCTGGTTACAGTCCTTCCTTCGGGTGCTGATTTGTTATTTTGCCTTTTTTATTTTTGGGGTCTAATCCTGAGCGGAGGCAACGTTCTCCAAAGGGGGCTGGCGTTTCAGGGCTTCGGCCGCTGATGTGAGCCTATAAGACGCCTCGAGCTCGGCACGGCTCTGAAGACAGATAGGTGAGTCTGGGGTTAGGCAGGTGCTGGGGAAGCAGTGCATGTGAAGGGGCAGTAGTGGTTGTGTGGTGATCGCAGCCTGTCATGTATGGGTGACTCTTTAATACATAGTGACTTGAATGTGTAGTATAGTGACTCTTGCATTTAAAATGGTAGCCTTTGAGTTACAGGCCTTTGTGTCCGGCATTTTTGACATGCTTTCACAGAACCGTTTGTCCAATAGACTACTGGCGTTGAAGCACCATGTCCCATTTCTTTTTATTTCGTCAGTAAATGTTATTTCACACAAAAGGGTGTTATGGTCACTCCACTGATTATCTTGATATGAGAGGTTTTTGAAGTGTTTATAAAGATTTACAGAAGCTAAACATAAATCTATTCGTGATTGTTTTAAAGTGTTCTGAACCAGTTGTTTTCTGGAGAATTTTTGTAATAGTGGATACGTTGTTCGCCATACGTCACACATTATTTTCAGACATTAAGTGCGCAAGTTGTCGCCGGCTTACATCCCCCTTGAAAACATTATTTACAGATATGTCTAGTATCGTTTGAACAATGTTGAAATCGCCCATAATAATTGAATTTACTGTGCACCACTGACTAATGTTGTAGAGAAAAGTTTTTTGTTCTGTTTCTATGTTTGATGCATATGTTTAGTATGCGAAGTTTTTGTCGTTGAAATAGGAACTCAGAGACTAGCAGTCGGCCTTGTGTATCTGCATAAATTAAAGAAACCTCTTTACATGTATCGATGTTGAAAAAAGTTGCTACTCCATTGTTACAATTTAAACCATTGCTAACATGCGTTTGACCTTGCCATTGCATTATATATTTTGTTGCAAGCTCATCATCCCACTTGGTACCTTGCATACAGATGATGTCTTTTCTCAGGCTTTTGAGAATCAAGTCTAACTTGTTTTTTTGCCGTAAACCGTTAACGTTTAGAGATGCTAGGAGTAGCATTACAAAAATATAAGGTTTTCCCATTTATGCACACAAGAAGAAGGAACTGACATGAGAGCTAGTAAAGGTAGAGTATGTCACTTTGCAAAATCAACTGGCACAGACTGAACTTAGTTTAGCTTAGCGCAACGTGAGATACGTTTCTGATTCTTTTTATCAGACCATCTAGGTTTTTGAGGGACAAAAGCATCATTACTCAAAGTTTGGCTACCGGTGGCTTCTGATACCTTGTTATGAGCATCAGGTGGCAGGTTGTCTACTTTAGAATCTTTCTTCATTGACTTTTGACCACTGTCATGACGCGATCCCACAAAAAAGGATTGAGCAGGCAGACTCTCGTGAAGCCCCTCCTTCTTCATTTCGCACTATAATTTCTTCAGTTATCAGATTTTCGTCAATATAACTCGCTGGGAGATCTATGGCTACTTGTACCGGTGCTTCGCAGACTTTGTCCTGCTCGTCACTCAGTAACTGTTCGCTATCTTCAACAACCTGTTGCCTGGCGTCTACCATCAGAGACTGCCACGGTTCATCAGACTCAAGGTCTGTGTCACGTGTAGCTTCTTTGTCAGAGTTAGACCCTTCACTCCCAATGTCATTATGTTGATCCGAAACGTTCTCATCTTCAAAAAAACATATGCAATCAGAGATTTTGTTATGACACTCTCTTTTGCAATGTGATCAGGCAAAAGGCAGATTCTGCACACCCTCACCTGTCTGTCGTGAATAACTCGAAAGAATTCTGAGCCATTTTCGGTCACAAATTTAGTTGAGTACGGTAGCGACGTAACCCTGTCAGTAAATTTAACTTTGAGGAACCGTGTACCGTCCGCCACATTAGTCCCTGGCCACATTCGTCCCTGGCCACATTCGTCGTTTAATTTCGGAAGCTGGAGTAACTCCCCATTCATTCAGTTTTTCAAGTATAGCAGTGTCTGGGATGTAAACCGGCATCAACATGAAGGACACCATAGCCTCATTATTACACAAGTTAGTAGCGTCTATTGGTATCCCCTCTATATATATGCCATCCAGTAACGTTTGTTTGCCTTCTTGTGATGACAGATTGATCTCATATCTGTTGGCCCCTAACTTGCGACACCCCACAAGACCATTACATCTCAATCTTACATTTTTTAGCAGTGTCATTGTCGGCATCTCTTTCTCACTGAGAATGTCTACCACCACAGTTAAATGTTTTTCATAGGAATTGCATCTGAGTATATTGGTTACTGCTTTATTTACCTCATTTTTTTTCAAAGCATTGGAAGTCGTCGGCAGGTGTTCTGTTGGAATGTTTGTCGGGGCATTTCCCTTCTGTACAGCTGTTGATGTGGATGGTCTTTGCAGAATCTCCGTTCTTTCGGCTACCGCACCTTCCTCTCTCTGTTCTCCTAATCCACTGGACTGCCCAGGCCGCACCACCTGGCGATCCCCCGCAGACTCGGTCCTCTCCTGCCCTACCGCCGCCACTGGCCTCGTCACCCGTTGAATGTCCGCTCCTGCTTCACCCACGCTGCTTCTCCACGCTGGGAGCCGTCTCGTGTCTCTCTCCAAACTTCCTCTCCTCTGCATCTCCACCGCTTTTCCCGTCACTGTTCCAGCCACACCATCTCGTCGTTGTACACCCGTTGTTTTAGGCTTTTGTTGATCCATTCCCGCTGCCAAAAGATTCTTCCCTGCCAGGGCTGCTGCGTTAATTTTCCGTTGAGTCACGGCCGAAGTCAGGCCGGCTGGCAGCTGCTTTTTTCCCTGTCGTTGGCCTAGGAGACCCGTAGATCCCCTCGCCTCCACCGCTGCCACACCTGTAGTTTTCACTCTCGATTTCTCCACCACCTGCCATTTTTCCGCTGCAGCCACAGGTGGCTCTGCCACGGCCTCCCCCTCACTGCCCTCGTTCATCTCCATTTCCGTCTCGTCGTCCGTCTGCTCAGTTTCTTGCTTCTTTGTTTTATTTAGTTTCTCGCTATCTATAGTCGGTACACTCAGCTTCCTTTTGTCTCGACTAAGACAATTTTCCACTCGGGTTTCTTCCACCCTTGGCGCTGGCTCGGCCATGCCGCCCACAAACAAAAAAGACGCACACTGGCGTGAAAAAAAACGAAAAAATGTCCAAAAGCACCAAACAAAAAACTGTCCCCCAAGCAGCCAATGCTACTAGGGGGCAAAAAGAAACAAAGAACAAACAAAAATGTACCAGTTAAGGCCTTCAAACAGTGCAAAATCAAAACGAAATCCGTCAAACAATTTACCGTCCTTCCTCCTTGCTTTCTCTCATTCAAGTGTCTCTGTAGCTCCTCCTACGCACTCAATAAACAGGGTGTGTTCAGTGGTATGGCCGTAAGCGAGTAAAGGGTGTGAAAACGAGCAACTTATAGATGAGAAAACGTAAAGGTTCTCAAAAGTGTGGAATACGCAGTGTGGGGTTGAGTAGTACTGAAGTACATGTCATCGCACTGGTAGTGCACCTATACATTTTGCAGTAGCTTGCTGGTATAGTTCAACTAAATTTATCTTGCGATCAAGAAGTTGAATTGCTTTTTGGCTCTTTTTTTGTAGTGTAATTAACACTTGTGTATTTTTAAGCACTCTTTGATTTGTTTTGTTCCATATTTATACCTTGATTCAGCCTGTTGCTATATTTATTAATACATTTAACCACTTCCATGTTTATTTTTTCATGACTGTAATTATTTCTCCATTTTTTCCACCTTTATCTTTAGCGAGATGTGAGTGACTTGTCGTCTTCCGTAATACTTTGATTTAGCCTACTAGTATGTTTGTCGTTCACTGATTAGTGATTTGTTATGAGGGATAGTCATGGATATGGTTAAAGTGCAACAATTTTGAACTCCTACTTGAATTGTTGAACACTGCAAGATTGTTTGTTTTAGTTGAAAATGAAGATGTTGCTTCCCAAAAAAGTTGATGAAGATGTTGCTTCCAAAACAACGTTGCATCCTCCATGGAGTTTGTTTGTCAGCTCTGTGTCCAGCAAAGAAGGAGCAGCGCCCTCTGCTGATGAAAAAGAAAAGCTTACAGCACCGGGTATTCCCACGCGGTCTCCCATCCAAGTACTGACCCGGCCCGCCCCTGCTTAGCTTCCGAGATCGGACGAAATCGGGCGTGTTCAGGGTGGTATGGCCGTAAGCAAGGAATGAGTGTGAAAACGAGCAATTTATAGATGAGAAAACCTAAAGGTTCTCAAAAGTGTGAAATACGCAGTGTGGGGTTGAAGAGTACTGAAGTACATGTCATCGCACTGGTAGTGCACCTATACATTTTGCAGTAGCTTGCTCGTATAGTTCAACTAAATTCATCTTGCGATCAAGAAGTTGAATTGCTTTTTGGCTCTTTTTTTGTACTGTAATTAACACTTCTGTATTTTTAAGCACTCTTTGATTTGTCATCTGTCCCACACCTTTTCCCCCTTCCAGTGCAGGTGTACTGGCCACTCTAGTCTTGTTACTCCCGACCACCTGCCACTCCTCAGTCTGTTCTACCGCATTACTCCCCTCTCTCCTCTCCGCCACTCTCTCCGCATCCGAACCGGTTCCGTGTATGTTCATTGTGTCATCTATATACTTGGTTGCTTTGCTGGTAATTTCTTTTTCCATGCTTGGAATGCTCAGCTTCCTCTTATCACCAAAAGGATGATTATCGACAATTATGTCCTCGTGCAAACAAAAACAAACAAAAGGAACAGAAAGCGACGCACACCGGCGTGATACAAACAAAAAACTCACCAAATGCAAAAATAAAGCTGTCCCCCAAGCAGCCAACGCTGCTAGGGGGCCAAAAGAAATAAAAAGAAACTCAAAAGTACCTCAAACAGGCCGATCAAATGTCCAAAAAATCAAAAAAGTCGCACCAAACCATTCACCGTCTTCCTCCTTGCTTCCAACTCTCAGACTGCTCAAAACTCCTCCCACTCTCAAACAACAGGGCGTGTTCAGGGTGGTATGGCCGTAAGCGAGTAAAGAGTGTGAAAACGAACAATTTATAGATGAAAAAACCTAAAAGTTCTCAAAAGTGTGGAATACGCAGTGTGGGGTTGAGGAGTACTGATATGAAAACCGGTGTGATGTTAGGTAGAATCTTCCCCCATGAA
Organism: Gymnocephalus cernua; assembly: GCA_023631565.1. Lineage (NCBI taxonomy): Eukaryota > Metazoa > Chordata > Actinopteri > Perciformes > Percidae > Gymnocephalus > Gymnocephalus cernua. The sequence continues at coordinate 27,097,717 of CM042425.1, forward strand.
AATAAAACTAATTTATAAAACCCGGGTATGTGTTGAATTGTGTGTTGGTTATGAATTTGATAAAGATTGGTATCATTTTTCTGCCCAAAAGATTGTAATAAATTCCTAAAACTGTGTTTCCAACCAACCTCCCTTGTGACATCCAAATATCTACTTACTAATTTCACCCTAAGTGCATCCCTCTTAGATTCCAAATTAACCAGATTTAAACCACCATTTTTACAACCATTAATTAAAACCCCATGTGAAATTGCCGCCGCTTTGCTGTTCCATAGAAAGGTGTTTATGATCCGGTTTATTGCATGTAGAGTATTATTGGGTAATTCGCAGGTTTCTAAAACGTGTGTCACCGTGGAATAAATCAAAGCATTAATAACTATCACCTTCCCTTTTAAAAACAACGATCGTGATTTCCAAAGATTTGTAATTGAGGTGATTTTGTTGATGATGTTGGTCCATATTAAGATGTCTGCGTCTGATTCATTCTATCCTATATGTATGCCTAAAGTCTTCCGTGGTGTTTGTGTGTGTCTAAAATTTCGTGTGTTGTAAAGGTCCAAATTGATGCCGAATGATGTAATGTCTGATTTGTCGTAGTTTACCAAAGCTCCTGATGCCTGTTCATATATATGTAGGTGATTAATGCATAGGTCCAAGTCCGGTATATCCTGAATGAAAAGGTTGATGTCGTCTGCATATTGAATTATTTTAATGGTGCGAGTATGTCCTAAGTTAATGCCTCTAATGTTATTGTCGCTGTTAATGAGATTTGCTAATGGTTCTGAAATGATGCTATACAAAAAAGATGAAAGTGGACAACCTTGCCTTATTGATCTAGTTATATTGAACGGTTCTGTTAAAAACCCATTACATTTAACAACACTCACCGCTGACCCATACAATAATTTAATCCATTTAATAAACCCACCACCAAAACCCATCTTTTCTAAAACCAAAAATAAAAAGTGATGCTCAACAAAATCAAATGCTTTCTTCAAATCAATTCCCACCCACAAACCTCCCCGTGTGTTCATTGATCTGACAGTGTCTTTAATGGAAATGATTGCATCTGAAATACTACGCCCGGGTATGCTGTATGACTGTGATGGTCCGATGATAGTAGTGATGACTGTTTTGATTCTATTGGCTAATAATTTTGTGAGTATTTTGTAATCTGTGTTAAGTATGCTTATGGGTCTATAATTGTCCAGTTTATTTATCTCGCCCTTGTTTTTGTAGAAAATGTTGATTAAACCAAAAGAAAAACCTGAAGATATTGTATTTTGTTCTGACATAAATGAAAATAATCGTTCTAAGATCGGAATGAGTTGAAGTTTGAAGTGTTTGTAGAATTCTGTTATACCGTCGATGCCTGGACTTTTATTGTCGTTTAGATTGTTTATTGCATGTTCTATTTCGGCTGATGTAATGAATGAGTCGCAAAAAGTGCTATTATCGGTACTGAGAGTTGATGTTATTGCTGCTATTGTTGCTGCTGTTGCCTGTTTGTGAGTTGGTTTGCTAGTGAAGAGATTGCTGTAATATTGTTGTACTGTGTGTAAAATGTCTTCTGTGTATATTGTTCTATGTCCTTCATTATTAACTAATTCATCTATGTGGCTTTTTTTTTCTTATGCTGTTCTTGGCGTAAAAAGAACGCCGTGCATTTTTCCCCTTCTATGTAGTTTTTTGCTTTGCTCCTAATGGCAGCTCCCTTACATCTTTGAGCTTCCCGCTTGTCAAGCATATTTTTTAAATAAACATAGTATCCTGTCTCGGCATTTTTGTCAATAGCCATTTTGTCCAGTTCTTTTTCAAATTCTAGTCTTAGGTTCTTTTCAGTCTGTTGTTCTCGCCAGTTTTTATTTTTTGCAAAATTGATGCATTTTTGTTTTACTCTACCTTTGAAGAGTGCCCACCATTCCAACATATCCTCCCACATCTCAATTTCATACTGAGCATCATCTAGCATTTTTGAAATGCTTTCGCAAAACTTTTTGTCCTGGAGAAGGCTTGCATTGAAGCACCATGTGCTATTGCTCTTTTTCTCTTCAAGGAATGAAATCTCACATAAAAGAGTATTATGGTCACTCCTGGAGTTGTCTTGGTATGATACGTTGGTGAAATATTTATATATTTATACAAGGAAACAGAAGTTAAACAAAGGTCTATTCTCGATTGTTTGAGAGAGTTACGCACTAGTTGTTTTCTGGAGAATTTTTGCAGAACCGGAAATGTTGTACGCCAGACGTCACACATGTTGTTTTCAGAAAGGAGAAGTGTAAGCTGTCGTCTGCTTACATCTCCTTTAAAGATATTAACGGAGATATCTAAGTGGGTTTGTACAATGTTAAAGTCTCCCATAATAATTGTAAAGTCTGTGCACCATGTACTCAAGTTTTTAACAAAAAGTTTTCTCTCCGTTTCAATGTTCGATGCATAAATATTGAGAATGCGGATTTTTTGTTGCTGGAATAGGAACTCTGATACTAGCAGTCGGCCTTGTATATCGGCATAAATTAAAGAAACCTCTTTGCATTTCTTGTTGTTAAAGAAAGTCGCTACTCCATTGGTATGGTTTAAACCATTGCTGACGTGCGTTAGACCTTGCCATTGCTTGGTATATTTTGTAGCAAGCTCATCATCCCACTTGGTACCTTGCATACAAATGATGTCTTTTTTCAGGCTTTTGAGAATCGAATCTAACTTGGTTTTTAGACGTAAACCATTGACGTTAAGCAATGCTAGGAGTAGCATTACAAAGATATGAGGTTTTTTCATTCATGCACACAAGAAGAGGAACCGACATGAGAGCTAGTAAAGGTAGAGTATGTCACTTTGCAAAGTCAACTGGCACAGACTGAACTTAACTTAATTTATTACAAGAGATACGTTTCTGATTCTTTTTGTCAGACCATCTAGGTTTTGGAGGGACAGATGCATCATCACTCAAAGATTGGCTATCAAGGACGTCTGATACCTTGTTACGAGTATCAGGCGGCAGTTTGTCTGCTTTAGACTCCTTTGTTTTTGACTTTTGATGACCGTCATGATGCGATCCCACAAAAAAGGATGGAGCAGGCAGACTTTCGGGAAGCCCATCCGCCCCTCCTTCATTTTGCGCAATCATAGCTTCGGTCATCAGAGTTTCGTCAATTTTACATACTGGGAGATCTATAGCTACTTGACCCAAGGATTTGCAGACGTTAACCTGCTCATCGCTCAGAGTCCGTTCGCTATCTTCAACAACCTGTAGCCTGGGGTCTATTAGCATAGGCTGCCACGCTTCGTCGGACTCAAGGTCTGAGTCATTAATAGCCTCTTTGTCAGAGTTAGTCTCCTCACTACCTTTGTCATCATTGGGTTCAGAAACGGTCTCTTCCTCAAAAAAGCAAATACAGTCTGATATTTTGTTGTGACAGTCCCTCTTGTAGTGTCCCTGTTTTTTACATTGGAAGCACTTGAAGTCAGGGCAGTCTTTTGCAATGTGGTCGGGTAGGAGGCAGATTCTGCACACCCTGACTTGTCTATCGTGGATGACACGGAAAAATTCCGTACCATTTTCGGTCACGAATTTGGTGGAATATGGCAATGAAGTAACCTTATCAGTGAATTTTACTTTAAGGAAACGCGTACCGTCGGCTACATTTGTTCCTGGCCACATGCGCCGTTTAATCTCCGAAGCTGGAGAAACCCCCCATTCAGCCAGCTTATCGAAAATAGCATTGTCCGGAATATAGACAGGCATTAACATAAAAGAGAACATCGCCTCATTGTTACACAGGTTTGTTGCTTCAATAGGAATCCCATCAATATGAATCCCATCAAGAAGCGTCTGTTTGCCTTCTATTGTGGAAAGCGTTACCTCGTATCTGTTAGCCCCCAATTTGCGGCAGCCCACCAAACCATTGCATCTTAGTCTTATATTTTTAAGCAGTGTCATTGTTGGCATTTCCTGCTCGCTAAGTATTTCTACTACCACAGTTAAATGCTTTTCAAAAGAGTTAATCTTAGGTACAATAGTAGGTGTTTTAAATATCTCACCACCAATCTGAGCAGTGGATGACTTCTGCTGGTGTGCTGTTGAAATGTTTGTCAGAGTGTTCGCCTTTTGTGCTACTGTCGACGTGGAAGGCCTCTGCAGGGAGTCCGTAGCGTCGCCCACCGCACCGTCCTCTCTCCGCTCACTCAGTCCACTGGCCGAAACAGGCCGCACCACCTGGCGATCCTCCGGAGTCTCCGGCCTCGCCTGGCCTGCCGCCGCCACTGGCCTCGTTGTCCGTCGAGCGTCGATGTCCGCGTCCCCCACGCTGCTCCTCCGTGCTGGGAGCTGTCTCGCTTCTCCCTCCAAGCTCCCTCTCTGCTGCATCTCCGCTACCTCGCCCGTCACCGCTGCCGCACCATCTCCGCGCCGCACTGCCGCTGCTCCTGGCTTTTGTTGCGGCAATACCACTGCCACAGTATTTTTCTCCCGCTAAGGCAGCTGCGGCGACTTTGCGCTGCGTTACTGCCGACATGAGGCCGGTTGATTGTTGTTTCTTCCCCTGGCGTTGGCCTGGGAGGCCCGTAGAACCTTTCGCCTCCGTCTCCGTGATAGCCTCTGCTTTTCCTCTCTGCTTCTCCACCACCTGCCATGTCTCCGCTGCCGCTGCAGGTGTCTCTGCCTCAGTCTCCCCGTCACTGCCTGCATTCATGTCAATCTCGGTCTCGTCATCGGTCTGTCCCATTTCCTGCTTCTTTGATTTGTTCACCAATTCTGTATCAATTGTGGGTAGGCTAAGCTTCCTTTTGTCTCTACTGAGACGATTTACCGGACGGGTTTCCTCAACCCTGGACGCTGGCGTGGCCATGCCGTCTACAAACAAAAAAAGACGCTCACTGGCGCTATAAAACGAAAACCGAAACACAAATGTCCAAAAACCAAACAAAAAACTGTCCCCCAAGCAGCCAATGCTGCCAGGGGGGCAAAAGAAATAAAACGAAACACAAAAATACCTTTTCAGGCCGTGCAAAAATGTTCAAACAAACGAAATAACCGCTCCAAACAAAAAACCTGCTTCCTCCTCGCAGACACTCTCCAAACTGTGACCAGACTCCTCCCACACACTCGACAGAAAGGTCGTGTTTTTTTTTTTTTTTTTTATCTTTTATTATCAAAAAATCAATCAATATATACAATATTTACAAATTAAAACACAAATATTAAACAAACAAAATATATATAACAAATCATGAGAAAATTAAAACCAGAGAAATAAAAAAGAAACATTTGGAGATTGGAGAAACTATATGAAATATAGTTTTATATATATATATATATATATATATATATATATATATATATATATATATATATATCTCATAAACACAAAAAAACCAAAAACAAAATCCAAAAAACAAAAAAAAATTGCATTCAAAAATTGAACACCAAAACCCCATCCACCACTGAAAATAAACCATTCCCTCCCATAAACGTATCCTTGAAAAAATCAATCCCCAATGAAAACCACACCTTAAAAAATGCCCTACTGTCAGGGTTCGAATTACGGGGGAGCTAAGGGGAGCTCGGCTCCCCTGAAAAGGACCTGGGCTCCCCTGAAAGCCTACTTTGAGACATTTAGGGGGAGCTCTAAAACACTGTCCATTTTTGTGTCACAGATAGATTTGGATTTTCTGTACATTAAGGTTCCTAAAATAAATAATAGTAAAATGTGTCAATGTTGTGGGTGTATTCGCTCATTACATTATTATTTCCGAACATCTGTCTCCACTAATAAATGCAATGGTGTGTCTCCTGTTGTGACCATCCATGCGTGGCGGCGCTGCACTCAAATCACTACGTTTACATCACCATTTGAACTTCTCACTGAGTTGGTACATAGATATGGTATTGAATGTTAGCCTAACTTCAAGTTCAAAACATACTTTATTCATTGTTTTGGAACACTCTGTGGATACTAATAAGAATGTCAAAAAGGAAGCAACCAAACCTCGGTCAATTTGGATTTACAAAACAAACCAAGACGAGTGATGACAGCGCACCAGCTACAGCTAGCTTGCCGGTGTTACCGCCGCCGCTAAAAGTTGCTGCTAGTGCTAGTGACAGCACCGAGGATAGGGAGACTTGGGCGCCAGGTAAGAATCATGGAATTACTTACTTGATCTGTGCGTTTGTGAGGATTGGCCCTAATCCTATTTAATATTGATGTATTTTTTTATGATTGTTATATGAGTTATTCTGTTTTTATCATGATTTGCATGATGTAAGCCTAAGCGCGGTTGATTCAGAACCGTGGACAGAGCTGTTTGCCCTAACACTGACAGCGTCTGACGCTTGCGTTTTGAAGTAAACCTATTGTTTTAAATGGCCGAACACGCACCAAAAGCGTTAAAGTCAGTCAGGGAGGATCGGAAAATAGGGCTCCCCGAAAGCCACTTTGTAATTCGAACCCTGCCTACTGTGTATATCAAACATGTGCCCTACATCCATTACCCTCCCCTCATATAATGCCGTGTTTCTTCTTAAAAAAATTGCCCTACAAAATAAAAATAAAATTAAATTAACAACAGTGACATTTACATTCTTTACTGTGTTCTCCAAACCAAATAAACAAACATAATCCCACTCATTATCACCCTGTACATTTACATTACATTTGTGCATCAACATTCCCTTCAATCGTGTTTTAAAATTTCTCAGTGCTGTACAAAAAACAAATAAGTGCTCTAAATTCTCCTCCCCTAACAAACAAACCTTACACACCCTGTCAAAATTAGCATTCATTGATGTAAATAAATACCTGTATAAATACGCCTGTGCCTAATTTTAAAATCCAAGTGAAACATAATCAGTGAAGCATATTTAATGATGATATTTGTCCATATTTTATTGATTGTCTTGTTCGGATATTGTTGTTTCCATGTATTGTTTGCTGTAGGTGATCGAAGTAGTTTAGACTGAAAAATTGTGTACCATTGTTTTGTTGTAATCTGTGTAATGTTTTTCGAAAGATTATCGTGACCTAAATTGAAATTTATTGAAGTATCTTGAACCGGTTGTTGTCTTGATGATAGTATTGTTTTCCATTGTTGTTGTGGACAGTTGCAGACTTTATTGCTGATGGAAGTGATGACATGTTTCCGATAAGTGAATCCCCTGTTGTGCAGTGTGTTCTGGAGTGTAAGTGGGTCTATGTGTCCTTGTGCATTAATCATGTATCTGAGTTGTTCCGTGTGTGAATCTGTGATGACTTTGCTTTCTAAGAATCTGTTATTGTATGTGAAGAGTGGGTTACGTAAAAAAGGTACCTGTAATAATTGTTCTCTGCAAAAAAAACCCGGTGTGACTTGTGGTAAAACTTTCCCCCATGCAAATAAAACCTCCCTGTAAAATTCTGGTATATCCTGTAGTGATGATGGTTTGTGTACTTGATAAAGGTTTGTGTCGCTGCATTGTCCAAATTTCTTCAAAAGACTGCTAAAATAGTGCTTCCATCCTACCACCCTTGTAACATCTAAATATTTCCCAATCAATTTCACCCTAAGTGCTTCCCTTTTAGAATCTAAGTCAATTAAGTTCAAACCACCATTTTTATATTTATCAACACCCTATGTGCCACCGATGCTGCCTTTGAGTTCCATATAAAATCGTTTATGATCCAGTTTATTTCCACTAAAAAATTATTCGGCATGTTACAAGTGTCTATTATGTGAGTTAAAGTCGAGTAAATTAAAGCGTTTATGATTATTACTTTTCCTTTTAAAAACAAAGCTCTCATTTTCCAGAGGTTTAAAATATTTGTGATTTTCTTGATTACTGTTGTCCATGTTATTGTGTCTGCCATTGTTTCATTTCTACCTATATAAATTCCTAAAGTTTTCCGTGGTTCTTGAGTGTGTTTGAAGTCTTGTATATGAAAGGGTTCTAAGTCGATTCCAAATTATGTTATTTCTGATTTATGATAATTGACAGATGCTCCTGATGCTTTTTCGTAGATTTTTAAGTGCGTTATGCATTTTTCCAAGTCCGGTATAGTTTTAACAAAAATATTGATGTCGTCTGCATATTGTCTGATTTTGACTGTGTTAGTTTGATCCAATAACATACCTGTGATTGTGTTGTCTGTGTTAATGAGATTTGCTAGTGGTTCAGCTATAATACTGTATAAGAAAGATGATAAAGGGCAGCCTTGTCTGATGGATCTTGATATTGTAATTGGTTCTGTTAAAAAACCATTAACCTTTACGGCACTTCTTGCTGCTCCATAAAGCAATTTTATCCAACTTAAAAACCCGCGACCAAAACCCATCCTTTCTAAAACCAAAAATAAATAATCGTGTTCCACCCTGTCAAAAGCTTTCATTAAATCAATACCCACCCATAAACCCGTCTGTGTGCTCATTGTCCTAACTGTGTCTTTTATTGTAATGATAGAATCTGAAATGCTGCGTCCTGGTATGCTATATGATTGTGTCGGTCCTATTATTTTATTTATTACTAGTTTGAGTCTGTTTTGGTAAGTATTTTATAATCGGTGTTGAGTAAACTGATCGGTCTATAGTTGTCAAGATTTTTGATATTACCTTTATTTTTATAAAAAATATTAATCAAACCAAAAGAAAAGAACTCAGAAATAACATTTTGCTCTTTCATAAAGAGAAATAAATTCCACAATAAAGGAGTCAGCAGCGGACAGAATATTTTATAAAATTCTGCCGTCAAACCATCCATACCCGGACTTTTATTTTCATTTAGTCCAGAAATTGCATACTCTATTTCTGCATTTGTAATTTCAAGATCGCAACCCTTACTATCTTCTACATTCAGCTTATTGGTTATAGCTTGTAGAACCGTGTTTAAAGCTTCTTCATTTAGTTGTTTTTTTTAAAAAAGTTTTTGATAATATAGTTGAACTGTTTGCAAAAGATCTTCAGTGAGAAACACTGTATCACCAGTTTCATTTTGCAATTCATCAATAGTACTCTTTTGTTGTTTCCGTTTTTCTAGTCTCAGGAAATAAGCAGTGCATTTCTCCTCATTCAGAAAGGTTTTCACTTTACTGCGTATAGCAGCCCCTTTGCATTTCTTCTCTTCAATTTTATCCAACAGTGTTTTTAAATAGACATAGTATGTTGTATCTGCGTCTTTAAACGCACTTAGTCTTTTTTCCTCTTCATTTAGATTTTTTCTCAGTAATAATTCCTCCTGTTTTTCACGCCACATTTTTCCTTTTGCAAAATTAACACATTTTCTTTTGACTCTACTTTTAAAAACATCCCACCACACAATCACATCATCACACATTTCCATTTCCAATAAAGCATCAGTTAGCATCTGTGAGATACATTTACAGAAAACCGTATCAGTCAATATACTGGCATTCAGGCACCAAACACCGCTACGCTTCGTATCATTATAAAAAGAGACTGAACATGAAAAAGTATTGTGATCACTCCAGGGGTTATCAGACAGTCCCTCCAGGAAAACGCGGAGTTTTTTTGTGATTGTTGCGGGCTAAACTCCTTGATTATGCGGCACGTTTTCTTAAAAAATGCGATGGAATATGCGGGATATTTATGCCATTTTATGCGATGAAATTGCGGGAACTTGCAAAAATTGCGGGAACTTGCGGGAACTTGCAAAAACTGCGGTTTGATGAAAAAGAGAAAAAAAGTGATTTCCCCCAACACCGTGTTCTCAGTAGGTGAAATTACGTCACTTCATAACGTTCTCATGGCAACAGGGGAAAATGGCTGCTCTTGCGTGAAGTAAACGCAACATTTTTTTAACTTTCTGCTGAGATATATGTAGGGTTGGTTATTTGTTTTTTTTTCTGATACTGGTGCTAAATCGGTATTTTTAAAACGGTGCCGGTGCCTACGGTGCTTGAACCGATACTTTTTAAGAACGTTTTTAAAAAAGAAGAAGAAACAAGAAGGATAGGCCTACTCAACAACAGTCAGTGACATTTAAGATTAACACATTGTTTAGGCCATATGGTCAAAATTAAATGATTTAATAGTAATGTAATAACTATAACTTATAATAAACAACAACTTATTTCACTAGTAGGCCTAAATTGCTGTTGGACGACAAAAACAGCAACCAGATGGGAAAAGGGTATTTTACAATAACTACGAATGCACCGCGAGGCGGTATGTTACCAGTGTCAGTGAATGCACCGTCTGTGTTTCTCCGACGTCGGCAGCTGCTGCGCTGCAGAGCAGACTGTTGATATACAGTCACACTTTACACTGTTTAACGTCACCTGTCAGCATGTTAACCGTGATTAATCACGCTGCTAGCTAAAGGTAGGCTAACGTTACCTGCTGTCGATTGTAGTGTAAAGTCAGGCACCAAAACAAGGCACCGAAATCTTCGTTCTTATTCGGTCTCGTTACTACCGTTTACGTCGGATCCGGGGGCCTATTGGCACCGAGTTTCGGTACCCAACCCTAGATATATGTGACTTTTTTGCAACGAAAATGCGGGGTTTGTGAAATCATGCAACCTCCGCATATTTTGCGCGGAAATCGGCAATTTATGCGGCGAAAGTGCGGCGTATTTGAAAAAATGCGGCCCCCGCATGAATATGCGGACATTGGCTGATTATGCATTGAATTCTGCGATCGCATAATCGCGTTTTTCTGGAGGGACTGATCAGAGTATGATGGATTGTTTATAAACTTACATATATTGGCTGAGGACAGACAAAGGTCAATTCGAGATTGCTTTAGAGTATTTCGGACTAATTGCTTTCTTGAGAATTTCTGTATAGTTGGAAAAGTCATTCTCCAGACATCACACAAGTTGTTTTCGCTTATTAATTTTTGCAATTGTCTTCTGCTTACGTCCCCTTTAAAAACATTGTTCTCAGATATATCTAAAGGTGTTTGAATGATATTGAAATCTCCTAAAATAATCAAATTGGCTGTACTCCATTGACTTATGGTCCTGAGGAATGTTTTCCTTTCTGTCTCAATGTTAGATGCATATATATTAAGTATGCGAATGGTTTGTTGTTGATATGGAAATTCTGAAACTAATAAGCGACCTTGAGCATCTGCATGTATCAGAGAAATAGCTTTGCATTTGTCAGTAGTGAACAAAGTTGCTACTCCATTAGTTGTATTTAAACCATTGCTCACATGCATTTGTCCTTTCCATAACGAACCGTATTTTGCAGCAAGCGCATCATCCCACTTGGTGCCTTGCATACATAAGACATCTTTCTTTAAGTTTTTCAGAATCGAATCAAACTTAGATTGTTTACGTAAACCATTCACATTTAGCGATGCTAGGAAAAGCATGAGATGGAAGTTAAAAAATATATCTCGACACATGCAGAACTACTGGCCAACATGGGGGAAAATAAAAAAAAGTAGAGTTTGTCAAACATTTTGCATTGTTAAAAAACTGGCGTAGATAAAATCTTAATTATTATTTTTTTTTAAAGTGAGAAATTCGTCTCAGATTTTTTTTATCAGACCATCTTGGTTTCGGAGGGACAAAACGATCATCATTCAAAGGCTGGCTTACAGTGGCTGTCGGAACCTCATTTAGAGTTTCAGTCGGCGGTTCATCTGTAATTGAATCTTTTGCTATTGACTTTTGATAACCTTTTTGTAGCGATCCCATGACTGAGGAAGGGGCAGCTAGACTACTCTGGAGCCCCGCAACCCCTCCTTCTTCATTTCGCACTATCATCTCTTCAATTGTCAGATTATCGTCAATAAAATCCACTGGGGGATTTGTAGCTTCTGTTACTGGTGTTTCGCAGACTTTATCCTGCTCGTCACTCAGTAACGCTTCGCTTTCTTCTGCACTTAGTTGCTCGGTTTCGCCCATCACAGGCCGCCACAGTTCATCTAACTCTAGATCAGTATCTTGAATAGCCTCTTTGTCAGAAGTAGTCCCAATACTCCCATTGTCATCATTTAAATCTGAGACATTTTCCTCCTCAATGAAACAAATGCAGGCTGGCATGTTGTTGTAACAAACTCTACATTTATTTATCCTGTTTGGGCATTCTCTCTTATAATGTCCTTGCTCACCGCACACAAAACATTTGAAGGTTGGACAATCTCTGGCTACATGATCTGATTGTAAACACAATCTACAGACACGTACCTGACGATCATGAATTACCCGAAAGAATTCGGGTCCATTTTCTGTCATAAACTTTGTTGAATAGGGAAGAGAGGTAATTGTGTCCGTGAACCTTTAAGGAATCTGGTTCCATCAGCTACGTTCGTTCCTGGACACATTCTCCTTTTAATGTCTGACACCGGCGTTACTCCCCAATCTCTAAGTTTATCTAAGATGGCAGCATTTGGAATGTATACGGGCAGTAGCATAAAGGACACAATCGCCTCGTTATTGCATACGTTTTCCGCCTGTATTTTAATTCCATCTATCATTATACCGTCTAGTAAGGTTTCCTTCCCCTCTAGTGTGGACAGCGTTATCTCATATTTGTTGTTACCTAGCTTTCTACACCCCATTAAACCTTTACATTGTAGACGTATATGTTTCAGCAGAAGCATCGTAGCCATTTCTTTTTCACTCAAGATATGTATAACCACTGTCAGGTGTTTTTCATATGTTGGCACTTTAGGTACAGAAACTGCTTCATTAGTTACCTGAGGTTCTATCCCGTGAGATGTGGACGGTCCAGGCTTGTCCCCCCTGTCCATTGCTGTCAGACCCTCTCTCTGTCTGTCCATTTTTGACGTAGAAGCCACTGGAAAAAAAACTCCAGTCACTCCCGCTGCCGATCTCTCCCCCTGTCCTATTGCCAACACAGGGGGCCCCTGCCGCATGCCCAGGCGCGCCTCTGGCTCATCCATCTTCCTCCTCTCCGCCTCGGCCAGAACCACCTCCCGATACTGCCTCTCCTCTGCTTCGTCTCCGTCGGTTTTTCTCTGCAAACCCGCTGCTATTTCTACCACCGAAGTCTGCCCCACATCAGCGTCCTCCGCATGCCTGCTCCGCTGCGCCACCGTCACTGCTCCCGATGCCATCCGCTGCTTCGTCTCAATCCCTGCCATCCCTCCTTTCCGCTGCTCCTCCGCCGTGATCCCCCTTAGAGATGGCTTTCTTGTCCCAATTCCTGCCGCTCCTGTTCACCGCTGCTCTGCTGCCACCGCCTCAGCCACCTGCCGCTATCCCGCTGCTACCATCGTAGCACCGCTACCACGTGTCGCCCTCGTCATGGTCTGGCTTACAGGCCGCTGTCTTGTGCCTACTTTCTGTGGCATCTGTCCCGCACCTTTTCCTCCGTCTAGCGCAGGTACACTGGCCACTTTAGTTTTGTTTCCCCCGACCACCTGCCACTCGTCAGTCTGTTCAGCCATGTTCTCCACCTCCAAGGCAGTTCCGTGTGAATCTATTGTGTCATCCACATACTTTGTCGCTTTACTTGTCGATTCTTTCTCCATACTTGGAATGCTTAACTTCCTCTTGTCGCCAGAAGGCTGACTATCAATAATAATGTCCTCTTGCGCTGGCTCCGCCATAGCGCATACAAACAAGAAAGGGGGGAAAAAAAAGCGACGCACACTGGCGTGATACAAAACAAAACAAAACGAAACACTCTCAAAACGCGAAAATAAAGCTGTCCCCCAAGCAGCCAACGCTGCTAGGGGGCCAAAAGAAATAAAAAGTAAAACAAAAGTACCTTTTCAGGCCGTTCAAAAGTCCAAAAAACAAACTAAAGCGCTCCAAACAAAAAACCTCCTTCCTCCTCGCTGTCTCACACTCAACGCTGTAGAGCTCCTCCTACGCACTTCACAGACCAGGGCGTGTTCAGTGGTATGGCCGTGAGCGAGTAAAGGGTGTGAAAACGAGCAATTTATAGATGAGAAAACCTAAAGGTTCTCAAAAGTGTGGAATACGCAGTGTGGGGTTGAGGAGTACTGAAGTACATGTCATCGCACTGGTAGTGCACCTATACATTTTGCAGTAGCTTGCTGGTATAGTTCAACTAAATTCATCTTGCGATCAAGAAGTTGAATTGCTTTTTGGCTCTTTTTTTGTAGTGTAATTAACTTTTTTTATTTTTAAGCACTCTTTGATTTGTTTTGTTCCATATTTATACTTTGATTCAGCCTGTTGCTATATTTATTAATACATTTAACCACTTCCATGTTTATTTTTTCATGACTGTAATTATTTCTCCATTTTTTCCACCTTTATCTTTAGCGAGATGTGAGTGACTTGTCGTCTTCCGTAATACTTTGATTTAGCCTACTAGTATGTTTGTTGTTCACTGATTAGTGATTTGTTATGAGGGATAGTCATGGATATGGTTAAAGTGCAACAATTTTGAACTCCTACTTGAATTGTTGAATACTGTAAGATTGTTTGATTTAGTTGAAAATGAAGATGTTGCTTCCCAAAAAAGTTGGTGAAGATGTTGCTTCCAAAACAACGTTGCATCCTCCATGGAGTTTGTCAGCTCTGTGTCCAGCAAAGAAGGAGCAGTGCCCTCTGCTGATGAAAAAGAAAAAGAAAAGCTTACAGCACCGGGTATTCCCAGGCGGTTTCCCATCCAAGTACTGACCCGGCCCGACCCTGCTTAGCTTCCGAGATCAGACGAGATCGGGCGTGTTCAGGGTGGTATGGCCGTAAGCGAGTAAAGAGTGTGAAAACGAGCAATTTATAGGTGAGAAAACCTAAAGGTTCTCAAAAGTGTGGAATACGCAGTGTGGGGTTGAGGAGTACTGAAGTACATGTCATCGCACTGGTAGTGCACCTATACATTTTGCAGTAGCTTGCTGGTATAGTTCAACTAAATTCATCTTGCGATCAAGAAGTTGAATTGCTTTTTGGCTCTTTTTTTGTAGTGTAATTAACACTTGTGTATTTTTAAGCACTCTTTGATTTGTTTTGTTCCATATTTATACCTTGATTCAGCCTGTCGCTATATTTATTAATACATTTAACCACTTCCATGTTTATTTTTTCATGACTGTAATTATTTCTCCATTTTTTCCACCTTTATCTTTAGCGAGATGTGAGTGACTTGTCGTCTTCCGTAATACTTTGATTTAGCCTACTAGTATGTTTGTCGTTCACTGATTAGTGATTTGTTATGAGGGATAGTCATCGATATGGTTAAAGTGCAACAATTTTGAACTCCTACTTGAATTGTTGAACACTGTAAGATTGTTTGTTTTAGTTGAAAATGAAGATGTTGCTTCCCAAAAAAGTTGGTGAAGATGTTGCTTCCAAAACAACGTTGCATCCTCCATGGAGTTTGTCAGCTCTGTGTCCAGCAAAGAAGGAGCAGCGCCCTCTGCTGATGAAAAAGAAAAAGAAAAGCTTACAGCACCGGGTATTCCCAGTCGGTCTCCCATCCAAGTACTGACCCGGCCCGACCCTGCTTAGCTTCCGAGATCGGACGAGATCGGGCGTGTTCAGGGTGGTATGGCCGTAAGCGAGTAAAGAGTGTGAAAACGAGCAACTTATAGATGAGAAAACCTAAAGGTTCTCAAAAGTGTGGAATACGCAGTGTGGGGTTGAGGAGTACTGAAGTACATGTCATCGCACTGGTAGTGCACCTATACATTTTGCAGTAGCTTGCTGGTATAGTTCAACTAAATTCATCTTGCGATCAAGAAGTTGAATTGCTTTTTGGCTCTTTTTTTGTAGTCTAATTAACACTTGTGTATTTTTAAGCACTCTTTGATTTGTTTTGTTCCATATTTATACATTGATTCAGCCTGTTGCTATATTTATTAATACATTTAACCATTTCCATGTTTATTTTTTCATGACTGTAATTATTTCTTTATTTTTTCCACCTTTATCTTTAGCGAGATGTGAGTGACTTGTCGTCTTCCGTAATACATTGATTTAGCCTACTAGTATGTTTGTCATTCACTGATTAGTGATTTGTTATGAGGGATAGTCATGGATGTGGTTAAAGTGCAACAATTTTGAACTCCTACTTGAATTGTTGAACACTGTAAGATTGTTTGTTTTAGTTGAAAATGAAGATGTTGCTTCCCAAAAAAGTTGGTGAAGATGTTGCTTCCAAAACAACGTTGCATCCTCCATGAAGTTTGTTTGTCAGCTCTGTGTCCAGCAAAGAAGGAGCAGCGCCCTCTGCTGATGAAAAAGAAAAAGAAAAGCTTACAGCACCGGGTATTCCCAGTCCGTCTCCCATCCAAGTAGTGACCCGGCCCGACCCTGCTTAGCTTCCGAGATCGGACGAGATCGGGCGTGTTCAGGGTGGTATGGCCGTAAGCGAGTAAAGAGTGTGAAAACGAGCAACTTATAGATGAGAAAACCTAAAGGTTCTCAAAAGTGTGGAATACGCAGTGTGGGGTTTAGGAGTACTGAAGTACATGTCATCGCACTGGTAGTGCACCTATACATTTTGCAGTAGCTTGCTGGTATAGTTCAACTAAATTCATCTTGCGATCAAGAAGTTGAATTGCTTTTTGGCTCTTTTTTTGTACTGTAATTAACACTTGTGTATTTTTAAGCACTCTTTGATTTGTTTTGTTCCATATTTATACATTGATTCAGCCTGTTGCTATATTTATTAATACATTTAACCACTTCCATGTTTATTTTTTCATGACTGTAATTATTTCTCCATTTTTTCCACCTTTATCTTTAGCGAGATGTGAGTGACTTGTCGTCTTCCGTAATACTTTGATTTAGCCTACTAGTATGTTTATCGTTCACTGATTAGTGATTTGTTATGAGGGATAGTCATGGATATGGTTAAAGTGCAACAATTTTGAACTCCTACTTGAATTGTTGAACACTGTAAGATTGTTTGTTTTAGTTGAAAATGAAGATGTTGCTTCCAAAACAACGTTGCATCCTCCATGAAGTTTGTTTGTCAGCTCTGTGTCCAGCAAAGAAGGAGCAGCGCCCTCTGCTGATGAAAAAGAAAAGCTTACAGCACCGGGTATTCCCAGTCCGTCTCCCATCCAAGTAGTGACCCGGCCCGACCCTGCTTAGCTTCCGAGATCGGACGAGATCGGGCGTGTTCAGGGTGGTATGGCCGTAAGCGAGTAAAGAGTGTGAAAACGAGCAACTTATAGATGAGAAAACCTAAAGGTTCTCAAAAGTGTGGAATACGCAGTGTGGGGTTTAGGAGTACTGAAGTACATGTCATCGCACTGGTAGTGCACCTATACATTTTGCAGTAGCTTGCTGGTATAGTTCAACTAAATTCATCTTGCGATCAAGAAGTTGAATTGCTTTTTGGCTCTTTTTTTGTACTGTAATTAACACTTGTGTATTTTTAAGCACTCTTTGATTTGTTTTGTTCCATATTTATACATTGATTCAGCCTGTTGCTATATTTATTAATACATTTAACCACTTCCATGTTTATTTTTTCATGACTGTAATTATTTCTCCATTTTTTCCACCTTTATCTTTAGCGAGATGTGAGTGACTTGTCGTCTTCCGTAATACTTTGATTTAGCCTACTAGTATGTTTATCGTTCACTGATTAGTGATTTGTTATGAGGGATAGTCATGGATATGGTTAAAGTGCAACAATTTTGAACTTCTACTTGAATTGTTGAACACTGTAAGATTGTTTGTTTTAGTTGAAAATGAAGATGTTGCTTCCGAAAAAAGTTGGTGAAGATGTTGCTTCCAAAACAACGTTGCATCCTCCATGGAGTTTGTTTGTCAGCTCTGTGTCCAGCAAAAAAGGAGCAGTGCCCTCTGCTGATGAAAAAGAAAAGCTTACAGCACCGGGTATTCCCAGGCGGTCTCCCATCCAAGTACTGAACCGGCCCGACCCTGCTTAGCTTCCGAGATCGGACGAGATTGGGCGTGTTCAAGGTGGTATGGCCGTAAGCGAGTAAAGAGTGTGAAAATGAGCAATTTATAGATGAGAAAACCTAAAGGTTCTCAAAAGTGTGGAATACGCAGTGTGGGGTTGAGGAGTACTGAAGTACATGTCATCGCACTGGTAGTGCACCTATACATTTTGCAGTAGCTTGCTGGTATAGTTCAACTAAATTCATCTTGCGATCAAGAAGTTGAATTGCTTTTTGGCTCTTTTTTTGTACTGTAATTAACACTTGTGTATTTTTAAGCACTCTTTGATTTGTTTTGTTCCATATTTATACCTTGATTCAGCCTGTTGCTATATTTATTAACCCTTGTGTTGTCCTTAGGGGTCAGGTTAACCCGTGGCGGTATCGCTCTCACCGACCCGGGCGTAATCCCCCGCGGCAGTGTTTCTGTCACGGAGCCGGCGGGGAGACGCGGTCCCTGACCTTAGGGGTCGTGTGACCCTGGGTCCGTCTGACCCTGGGTCCGTGTGACCCTGGGTCCGTGTGACCCTGGGTCCGTGTGACCTTGGGTCCGTCTGACCCTGGGTCCGTGTGACCTTGGGTCCGTCTGACCCTGGGTCCGTGTGACCCTGGGTCCGTCTGACCCTGGGTCCGTCTGACCCTGGGTCCGTGTGACCCTGGGTCCGTCTGACCCTGGGTCCGTCTGACCCTGGGTCCGTGTGACCCTGGGTCATTCTGACCCCCTAAGACCCCGTAGCTTCGTGCCGGGGCTCGGGGGAGTTTACTTCTCGCGCGGGCCTCGGACAAACTGGCGGCGGTGCGGGACGTGTGGGACGCGTGGGTCCGCCGGCTGCCCCTCCTCTACGAGCCGGGCCCGGACGTGAGCGTCGACGAACAGCTGGTCCCCTTTCGAGGTGAGAGCGGGCGGGCGGGCGGGCGGGCGGGCGGGCGGGCGGGCGGACGGACGGACGGACGGACGGACGGACGGACAGGCTGGCAGGCGGACGGGCGGGCAGGCAGACGGACAGAAAGACAGACGGACGGGCAGGCAGGCAGGCAGGCAGAAACAGAGACTGGCACGCAGAGACAGAGACAGACAGACGGACAGGCAGACAGACTTACGGGCAGGCAGGCCGGCAGAGACAGAGACTGGCAGGCAGGCAGGCAGGCAGGCAGGCAGAGACAGAGACAGAGACTGACTGACAGACGGGCAGGCAGGCAGGCGGACAGGCAGACGGACAGAAAGACAGACAGACAGACAGGCAGACGGACAGAAAGACAGACAGACAGGCAGGCAGGCAGACAGACAGACAGGCAGGCAGGCAGACAGAGACAGAGACTGGCACGCAGAGACAGAGACAGACAGACAGACGGGTAGACAGACAGACAGACAGGCAGGCAGGCAGGCAGGGAGAGACAGAGACTGGCAGGCAGAGACAGAGACAGAGACAGACAGACGGACAGGCAGGCAGGCAGGGAGACACAGAGACTGACTGACAGACAGACGGGCAGGCGGGCAGGCAGGCAGGCGGACAGGCAGACGGACAGAAAGACAGACAGACGGGCAGACAGACAGGCAGGCAGGCAGGCAGGCAGGCGGACAGGCAGACGGACAGAAAGACAGACAGACGTGCAGACAGACAGGCAGGCAGGCAGGGAGAGACAGAGACTGGCAGGCAGACACAGAGACAGACAGACAGACAGACAGACAGACGGGTAGACAGACAGACAGACAGACAGGCAGGCAGGCAGGGAGAGACAGAGACTGGCAGGCAGACACAGAGACAGACAGACAGACAGACAGACGGGTAGACAGACAGACAGGCAGGCAGGCAGGCAGGGAGAGACAGAGACTGGCAGGCAGACACAGAGACAGACAGACGGGCAGGCAGAGAGACAGGCAGACAGGCAGGCAGACACAGAGACAGACAGACGGGCAGGCAGAGAGACAGGCAGGCAGGCAGGCAGGGAGAGACAGAGACTGGCAGGCAGAGACAGACACAGAGACAGACAGACGGACAGACGGACAGGCAGGCAGACAGACAGACATAGACAGACGGGACAGACAGGCAGGCAGGCAGGCAGGCAGGCAGGCGGGGAGAGACAGAGACTGGCAGGCAGACACAGAGACAGACAGACGGGCAGACAGACGGACAGACAGGCAGGCAGGCAGGCAGGGAGAGACAGAGACTGGCAGGCAGAGACAGAGACAGACAGACGGACAGACGGACAGGCAGACAGACAGAGACAGACGGGCAGGCAGAGAGACAGGCAGACAGACAGGCAGGCAGGCAGGCAGGCAGGGAGAGACAGAGAGACAAACAGACAGGCAGGCAGGCAGGCAGGCAGGTAGGGAGAGACAGAGACTGGCAGGCAGACGGACAGAGACGGACGGACGGACGGACGGACGGACGGACAGACAGACTCTCTACGAGTAGAGTAGATTTCGGTCCGAGTAGACTAGGCGGAGAGCCGGCCGCCGCCGCCGCCGCTACGACGAACGACTTGTCGCGGCGGCCTGCGGATCAGTACCTCGGCGGCGGCGTAGCGTGTGCTTCGCCATGCTTCTGTGCGTGTGTGTGTGCTGCACGCGGACGTTGTTAAACTTTTTCTCTGTCTCCTTTGTCTTTTTCTTCTCGTCTATCTCCATCTCCTTTTCCTCCTTCCGTCCTTTTGTTCTTTTTCTTCTTCTTCTTCTTCTTCTTCTTCTTCTTCCTACGACTTGTTCTTCCGTCTCCTTTTCGTGCTCCTTCTGTGACCGCTCCGCCCGCCTTCGACGACGACGACAAACGACAAGGCCGATGCTCCTTTCGCCAGTACATGCCCAGCAAACCCGCCCGCTACGGCCTCAAGACGTGGGTGGCCTGCGACGCGGCGTCCAGCTACGCTTGGAACATGCAGGCGTACGCGGGCAGGTCCCGGGCTGGCGCGCCGCCCGAGCGCCACTTGGCCACCCGCGTGGTCATGGACCTCACCCGAGGGCTGCGGGGCCCGCGGAACGTCACCTGCGACAACTTTTTCACCTCCTACGACCTCGCCCGACGCTTGCTCGTCGAACGGCGCTTGACCTTGGTCGGGACGGTCAGGCGAAACAAGCCGGAGCTGCCCGCCGCCCTGCTGAACGTCAGAGACCGCTCGGTCCTCTCGTCCAGGTTCGCGTTCACGCCCACCGCCGTCGCGGTCTCCTACGTGCCCAAGAGGAACAAAAACGTGCTGCTGCTGAGCACTTTGCACGCCGCCGCGAAGCCGGCCGTCGCCCCGGGCCCCCGGGCCAAGCCCCGCGTCGTCCTCCACTACAACGCGACCAAGGGCGGCGTGGACAACCTTGACAAGGTGGTGGGCACCTACAGTTGCCGCAGGAAGACGGCGCGCTGGCCCCTCGCCCTGTTTCACAACGTGGTGGACGTCTTGTATGGTGCTAAAACAGTATCATAACAATTTGTAACTCTGTAAGTACAGATCCGTGTCTGTAAGTACAGATCCGTGTCTGTAAGTACAATGCACAAATAAAGGCAGACAGATCCGTGTCTGTAAGTACAGATCCGTGTCTGTAACTACAATTCACAAATAAATGCAGACAGATCCGTGTCTGTAAGTACATATCCGTGTCTGTAAGTACAATGCACAAATAAATGCAGAGAGATTTGTATGTGTATATCTCCTTCTATACTTGTGGATCTTTTGAGAGTTTTTCCGCGCCGTTTTGTGGACAAAATCGATTCGTGTCTCCAGTGACAATCCCAGCAGTCTCCAGGAGATGGCGGTGTTAAGTGACGATCCCAGCAGTCTCCAGTAGATGGCAGTAATACAACACGTAGAGATGACAACTGCGGTTAATACATGAAGAAGTAGCTACACTGTCAAGAACATAGACAGTATATAAAAGGTCAAGAAATATACAGTAAAGTCAAATGTTTCAGACAAGAGACGGTCACGTTTGGCACAATCGGCTCTGGCACAATCTACTTGAAATTCCTCTGGGTAAGTGACATTATTAGGACTTTGTGTCAGATAAATTACATTTATGTTTCAACATCAGTGTTGCAGTGCATTTACTGTACATTTATTCAATGTGTTTATTTGTGTTATGGTGGCATTGACACCTTGCAACTTTTTAGAGCATGCTAACTGCAAACAGCGATGCTAACTTAGCTAGCTTGTTAATCAGCCTTATAACATCAACTCGCCTGGTCTTTGTATGGAATTTGCAGTCTGAGTCTGAAATATTATTAAGCGCTGCGTAAACCAATAGTGGGCCCAATTATAAAGCTAGTGAATATATTTGGTCATATGAAACTAGCTAGACGATCTAGCTAGTTAAGGAATCAATCGATGATGTTGAAAGTTAGTTAGCTAAACTATGAAGACCTTTAATGTAACATTTGCCTGACATATTGTAACCATGTTTATTAGTACAGTAATTGCCACACACCGGCTTAAATAACTGCTGCTTGTAAAAAAGCCCCCAAAGTTTTGTTAGTGTTGTTATTATTTAGTACAGTTAACCATATTGTGTTTTATGTTTCACGTTTACTCCCATGTATTCAGTGCTGGTAACAGGGTAGCCAGCGCGTGCTGGTCACTTACCCAGAGGAATTTCAAGTAGATTGTGCCAGAGCCGATTGTGCCAAACGTGACCGTCTCTTGTCTGAAACATTTGACTTTACTGTATATTTCTTGACCTTTTATATACTGTCTATGGTCTTGACAGTGTAGCTACTTCTTCATGTATTAACCGCAGTTGTCATCTCTACGTGTTGTATTACTGCCATCTACTGGAGACTGCTGGGATCGTCACTTAACACCGCCATCTCCTGGAGACTGCTGGGATTGTCACTGGAGACACGAATCGATTTTGTCCACAAAACGGCGCGGAAAAACAGTCTCAAAAGATCCACAAGTATAGAAGGAGATATACACATACAAATCTCTCTGCATTTATTTGTGCATTGTACTTACAGACACGGATCTGTACTTACAGACACGGATCTGTCTGCATTTATTTGTGAATTGTACTTACAGACACGGATCTGTACTTACAGACACGGATCTGTCTGCCTTTATTTGTGCATTGTACTTACAGACACGGATCTGTACTTACAGACACGGATCTGTACTTACAGAGTTACAAATTGTTATGATACTGTTTTAGCACCATAGTCTCGGCCTACAACGCCTTTGTGCTCTGGCGAGAACTCAGGCCTGAGTGGCGGCGGCGGCGGCGGCGAAGACGACGACGACGAAGACGACGAAGGAGAGGAAGACCGCGACCGAGCCGAACCTAGGCCCGCGGCCAGAGTGCCCAGCGAGCGGAAGAGGTGTCAGCTGTGTCCGAAATCCAAAGACCGCAAGACGTACACGGTGTGCTCCGCTTGCTGCCGGTACGTTTGCGGACGCTGCACGCTGGTCTTTTGCGTGGAATGCGTGAGACCGTAGCGGAAGGAAAAACAAAGATTACTTTTCATGATATCTTCTGCGTGGAATGAAGTCTTTTGAAGAAAAACAAAATACCTTGCTTGTGTGTGTGTGTGTGTGTGTGTGTGTGTGTGTGTGTTTGTGTGTCTGCTGTGTGTGTGTGTGTGTCTGCTGTGTGTGTGTGTGTCTGCTGTGTGTGTGTGTCTGCTGTGTGTGTGTGTGTGCTGTGTGTTTGTGTGTGTGTGTGTGTGTTTGTGTGTGTGTGTATGTGTGTGTCTGTGTGTGTGTGTGAT
Source organism: Gymnocephalus cernua (assembly GCA_023631565.1). Taxonomy (NCBI): domain Eukaryota; kingdom Metazoa; phylum Chordata; class Actinopteri; order Perciformes; family Percidae; genus Gymnocephalus; species Gymnocephalus cernua. The sequence goes on from CM042425.1 coordinate 27,121,203, forward strand.
GTCACGTGCCCAGCACGCATGCAGACAGGCACATGGACAGATAAAAAACACACAGAGAGAAACACACAGAGAAACACACTCTTTACTCGCTTACGGCCATACCACCCTGAACACGCCCGATCTCGTCCGATCTCGGAAGCTAAGCAGGGTCGGGCCGGGTCAGTACTTGGATGGGAGACCGCCTGGGAATACCCGGTGCTGTAAGCTTTTCTTTTTCATCAGCAGAGGGCGCTGCTCCTTCTTTGCTGGACACAGAGCTGACAAAAAAAACTCCATGGAGGATGCAACGTTGTTTTGGAAGCAACATCTTCACCAACTTTTTTGGGAAGCAACATCTTCATTTGCAACTAAAACAAACAATCTTACAGTGTTCAACAATTCAAGTAGGAGTTCAAAATTGTTGCACTTTAACCATATCCATGACTATCCCTCATAACAAATCACTAATCAGTGAACGACAAACATACTAGTAGGCTAAATCAAAGTATTACGGAAGACGACAAGTCACTCACATCTCGCTAAAGATAAAGGTGGAAAAAAATGGAGAAATAATTACAGTCATGAAAAAATAAACATGGAAATGGTTAAATGTATTAATAAATATAGCAACAGGCTGAATCAAGGTATAAATATGGAACAAAACCAATCAAAGAGTGCTTAAAAATACACAAGTGTTAATTACAGTACAAAAAAAGAGCCAAAAAGCAATTCAACTTCTTGATCGCAAGATGAATTTAGTTAAACTATACCAGCAAGCTACTGCAAAATGTATAGGTGCACTACCAGTGCGATGACATGTACTTCAGTACTCCTCAACCCCACACTGCGTATTCCACACTTTTGAGAACCTTTAGGTTTTCTCATCTATAAATTGCTCGTTTTCACAGTCTTTACTCGCTTACGGCCATACCACCCTGAACACGCCCGATCTCGTCCGATCTCGGAAGCTAAGCAGGGTCGGGCCGGGTCAGTACTTGGATGGGAGACCGCCTGGGAATACCCGGTGCTGTAAGCTTTTCTTTTTCATCAGCAGAGGGCGCTGCTCCTTCTTTGCTGGACACAGAGCTGACAAACAAACTCCATGGAGGATGCAACGTTGTTTTGGAAGCAACATCTTCACCAACTTTTTTGGGAAGCAACATCTTCATTTGCAACTAAAACAAACAATCTTACAGTGTTCAACAATTCAAGTAGGAGTTCAAAATTGGTGCACTTTAACCATATCCATGACTATCCCTCATAACAAATCACTAATCAGTGAACGACAAACATACTAGTAGGCTAAATCAAAGTATTACGGAAGACGACAAGTCACTCACATCTCGCTAAAGATAAAGGTGGAAAAAAATGGAGAAATAATTACAGTCATGAAAAAATAAACATGGAAATGGTTAAATGTATTAATAAATATAGCAACAGGCTGAATCAAGGTATAAATATGGAACAAAACCAATCAAAGAGTGCTTAAAAATACACAAGTGTTAATTACAGTACAAAAAAAGAGCCAAAAAGCAATTCAACTTCTTGATCGCAAGATGAATTTATTTAAACTATACCAGCAAGCTACTGCAAAATGTATATGTGCACTACCAGTGCGATGACATGTACTTCAGTACTCCTCAACCCCACACTGCGTATTCCACACTTTTGAGAACCTTTAGGTTTTCTCATCTATAAATTGCTCGTTTTCACACTCTTTACTCGCTTACGGCCATACCACCCTGAACACGCCCAATCTCGTCCGATCTCGGAAGCTAAGCAGGGTCGGGCCGGGTCAGTACTTGGATGGGAGACCGCCTGGGAATACCCGGTGCTGTAAGCTTTTCTTTTTCATCAGCAGAGGGCGCTGCTCCTTCTTTGCTGGACACAGAGCTGACAAACAAACTCCATGGAGGATGCAACGTGGTTTTGGAAGCAACATCTTCACCAACTTTTTTGGGAAGCAACATCTTCATTTGCAACTAAAACAAACAATCTTACAGTGTTCAACAATTCAAGTAGGAGTTCAAAATTGTTGCACTTTAACCATATCCATGACTATCCCTCATAACAAATCACTAATCAGTGAACGACAAACATACTAGTAGGCTAAATCAAAGTATTACGGAAGACGACAAGTCACTCACATCTCGCTAAAGATAAAGGTGGAAAAAAATGGAGAAATAATTACAGTCATGAAAAAATAAACATGGAAATGGTTAAATGTATTAATAAATATAGCAACAGGCTGAATCAAGGTATAAATATGGAACAAAACCAATCAAAGAGTGCTTAAAAATACACAAGTGTTAATTACAGTACAAAAAAAGAGCCAAAAAGCAATTCAACTTCTTGATCGCAAGATGGATTTAGTTAAACTATACCAGCAAGCTACTGCAAAATGTATAGGTGCACTACCAGTGCGATGACATGTACTTCAGTACTCCTCAACCCCACACTGCGTATTCCACACTTTTGAGAACCTTTAGGTTTTCTCATCTATAAATTGCTCGTTTTCACAGTCTTTACTCGCTTACGGCCATACCACCCTGAACACGCCCGATCTCGTCCGATCTCGGAAGCTAAGCAGGGTCGGGCCGGGTCAGTACTTGGATGGGAGACCGCCTGGGAATACCCGGTGCTGTAAGCTTTTCTTTTTCATCAGCAGAGGGCGCTGCTCCTTCTTTGCTGGACACAGAGCTGACAAACAAACTCCATGGAGGATGCAACGTTGTTTTGGAAGCAACATCTTCACCAACTTTTTTGGGAAGCAACATCTTCATTTGCAACTAAAACAAACAATCTTACAGTGTTCAACAATTCAAGTAGGAGTTCAAAATTGGTACACTTTAACCATATCCATGACTATCCCTCATAACAAATCACTAATCAGTGAACGACAAACATACTAGTAGGCTAAATCAAAGTATTACGGAAGACGACAAGTCACTCACATCTCGCTAAAGATAAAGGTGGAAAAAAATGGAGAAATAATTACAGTCATGAAAAAATAAACATGGAAATGGTTAAATGTATTAATAAATATAGCAACAGGCTGAATCAAGGTATAAATATGGAACAAAACCAATCAAAGAGTGCTTAAAAATACACAAGTGTTAATTACAGTACAAAAAAAGAGCCAAAAAGCAATTCAACTTCTTGATCGCAAGATGAATTTAGTTAAACTATACCAGCAAGCTACTGCAAAATGTATAGGTGCACTACCAGTGCGATGACATGTACTTCGGTACTCCTCAACCCCACACTGCGTATTCCACACTTTTGAGAACCTTTAGGTTTTCTCATCTATAAATTGCTTGTTTTCACACTCTTTACTCGCTTACGGCCATACCACCCTGAACACGCCCGATCTCGTCCGATCTCGGAAGCTAAGCAGGGTCGGGCCGGGTCAGTACTTGGATGGGAGACCGCCTGGGAATACCCGGTGCTGTAAGCTTTTCTTTTTCATCAGCAGAGGGCGCTGCTCCTTCTTTGCTGGACACAGCTGACAAACAAACTCCATGGAGGATGCAACATTGTTTTGGAAGCAACATCTTCACCAACTTTTTTGGGAAGCAACATCTTCATTTGCAACTAAAACAAACAATCTTACAGTGTTCAACAATTCAAGTAGGAGTTCAAAATTGTTGCACTTTAACCATATCCATGACTATCCCTCATAACAAATCACTAATCAGTGAACGACAAACATACTAGTAGGCTAAATCAAAGTATTACGGAAGACGACAAGTCACTCACATCTCGCTAAAGATAAAGGTGGAAAAAAATGGAGAAATAATTACAGTCATGAAAAAATAAACATGGAAATGGTTAAATGTATTAATAAATATAGCAACAGGCTGAATCAAGGTATAAATATGGAACAAAACCAATCAAAGAGTGCTTAAAAATACACAAGTGTTAATTACAGTACAAAAAAAGAGCCAAAAAGCAATTCAACTTCTTGATCGCAAGATGAATTTAGTTAAACTATACCAGCAAGCTACTGCAAAATGTATAGGTGCACTACCAGTGCGATGACATGTACTTCGGTACTCCTCAACCCCACACTGCGTATTCCACACTTTTGAGAACCTTTAGGTTTTCTCATCTATAAATTGCTTGTTTTCACACTCTTTACTCGCTTACGGCCATACCACCCTGAACACGCCCGATCTCGTCCGATCTCGGAAGCTAAGCAGGGTCGGGCCGGGTCAGTACTTGGATGGGAGACCGCCTGGGAATACCCGGTGCTGTAAGCTTTTCTTTTTCATCAGCAGAGGGCGCTGCTCCTTCTTTGCTGGACACAGCTGACAAACAAACTCCATGGAGGATGCAACATTGTTTTGGAAGCAACATCTTCACCAACTTTTTTGGGAAGCAACATCTTCATTTGCAACTAAAACAAACAATCTTACAGTGTTCAACAATTCAAGTAGGAGTTCAAAATTGTTGCACTTTAACCATATCCATGACTATCCCTCATAACAAATCACTAATCAGTGAACGACAAACATACTAGTAGGCTAAATCAAAGTATTACGGAAGACGACAAGTCACTCACATCTCGCTAAAGATAAAGGTGGAAAAAAATGGAGAAATAATTACAGTCATGAAAAAATAAACATGGAAATGGTTAAATGTATTAATAAATATAGCAACAGGCTGAATCAAGGTATAAATATGGAACAAAACCAATCAAAGAGTGCTTAAAAATACACAAGTGTTAATTACAGTACAAAAAAAGAGCCAAAAAGCAATTCAACTTCTTGATCGCAAGATGAATTTAGTTAAACTATACCAGCAAGCTACTGCAAAATGTATAGGTGCACTACCAGTGCGATGACATGTACTTCGGTACTCCTCAACCCCACACTGCGTATTCCACACTTTTGAGAACCTTTAGGTTTTCTCATCTATAAATTGCTTGTTTTCACACTCTTTACTCGCTTACGGCCATACCACCCTGAACACGCCCGATCTCGTCCGATCTCGGAAGCTAAGCAGGGTCGGGCCGGGTCAGTACTTGGATGGGAGACCGCCTGGGAATACCCGGTGCTGTAAGCTTTTCTTTTTCATCAGCAGAGGGCGCTGCTCCTTCTTTGCTGGACACAGCTGACAAACAAACTCCATGGAGGATGCAACATTGTTTTGGAAGCAACATCTTCACCAACTTTTTTGGGAAGCAACATCTTCATTTGCAACTAAAACAAACAATCTTACAGTGTTCAACAATTCAAGTAGGAGTTCAAAATTGTTGCACTTTAACCATATCCATGACTATCCCTCATAACAAATCACTAATCAGTGAACGACAAACATACTAGTAGGCTAAATCAAAGTATTACGGAAGACGACAAGTCACTCACATCTCGCTAAAGATAAAGGTGGAAAAAAATGGAGAAATAATTACAGTCATGAAAAAATAAACATGGAAATGGTTAAATGTATTAATAAATATAGCAACAGGCTGAATCAAGGTATAAATATGGAACAAAACCAATCAAAGAGTGCTTAAAAATACACAAGTGTTAATTACAGTACAAAAAAAGAGCCAAAAAGCAATTCAACTTCTTGATCGCAAGATGAATTTAGTTAAACTATACCAGCAAGCTACTGCAAAATGTATAGGTGCACTACCAGTGCGATGACATGTACTTCGGTACTCCTCAACCCCACACTGCGTATTCCACACTTTTGAGAACCTTTAGGTTTTCTCATCTATAAATTGCTTGTTTTCACACTCTTTACTCGCTTACGGCCATACCACCCTGAACACGCCCGATCTCGTCCGATCTCGGAAGCTAAGCAGGGTCGGGCCGGGTCAGTACTTGGATGGGAGACCGCCTGGGAATACCCGGTGCTGTAAGCTTTTCTTTTTCATCAGCAGAGGGCGCTGCTCCTTCTTTGCTGGACACAGCTGACAAACAAACTCCATGGAGGATGCAACATTGTTTTGGAAGCAACATCTTCACCAACTTTTTTGGGAAGCAACATCTTCATTTGCAACTAAAACAAACAATCTTACAGTGTTCAACAATTCAAGTAGGAGTTCAAAATTGTTGCACTTTAACCATATCCATGACTATCCCTCATAACAAATCACTAATCAGTGAACGACAAACATACTAGTAGGCTAAATCAAAGTATTACGGAAGACGACAAGTCACTCACATCTCGCTAAAGATAAAGGTGGAAAAAAATGGAGAAATAATTACAGTCATGAAAAAATAAACATGGAAATGGTTAAATGTATTAATAAATATAGCAACAGGCTGAATCAAGGTATAAATATGGAACAAAACAAATCAAAGAGTGCTTAAAAATACACAAGTGTTAATTACAGTACAAAAAAAGAGCCAAAAAGCAATTCAACTTCTTGATCGCAAGATGAATTTAGTTAAACTATACCAGCAAGCTACTGCAAAATGTATAGGTGCACTACCAGTGCGATGACATGTACTTCAGTACTCCTCAACCCCACACTGCGTATTCCACACTTTTGAGAACCTTTAGGTTTTCTCATCTATAAATTGCTCGTTTTCACACTCTTTACTCGCTTACGGCCATACCACCCTGAACACGCCCGATCTCGTCCGATCTCGGAAGCTAAGCAGGGTCGGGCCGGGTCAGTACTTGGATGGGAGACCGCCTGGGAATACCCGGTGCTGTAAGCTTTTCTTTTTCATCAGCAGAGGGCGCTGCTCCTTCTTTGCTGGACACAGAGCTGACAAAAAAAACTCCATGGAGGATGCAACGTTGTTTTGGAAGCAACATCTTCACCAACTTTTTTGGGAAGCAACATCTTCATTTGCAACTAAAACAAACAATCTTACAGTGTTCAACAATTCAAGTAGGAGTTCAAAATTGTTGCACTTTAACCATATCCATGACTATCCCTCATAACAAATCACTAATCAGTGAACGACAAACATACTAGTAGGCTAAATCAAAGTATTACTGAAGACGACAAGTCACTCACATCTCGCTAAAGATAAAGGTGGAAAAAAATAGAGAAATAATTACAGTCATGAAAAAATAAACATGGAAATGGTTAAATGTATTAATAAATATAGCAACAGGCTGAATCAAGGTATAAATATGGAACAAAACAAATCAAAGAGTGCTTAAAAATACACAAGTGTTAATTACAGTACAAAAAAAGAGCCAAAAAGCAATTCAACTTCTTGATCGCAAGATGAATTTAGTTAAACTATACCAGCAAGCTACTGCAAAATGTATAGGTGCACTACCAGTGCGATGACATGTACTTCAGTACTCCTCAACCCCACACTGCGTATTCCACACTTTTGAGAACCTTTAGGTTTTCTCATCTATAAATTGCTCGTTTTCACACTCTTTACTCGCTTACGGCCATACCACCCTGAACACGCCCGATCTCATCCGATCTCGGAAGCTAAGCAGGGTCGGGCCGGGTCAGTACTTGGATGGGAGACCGCCTGGGAATACCCGGTGCTGTAAGCTTTTCTTTTTCATCAGCAGAGGGCGCTGCTCCTTCTTTGCTGGACACAGAGCTGACAAACAAACTCCATGGAGGATGCAACGTTGTTTTGGAAGCAACATCTTCACCAACTTTTTTGGGAAGCAACATCTTCATTTGCAACTAAAACAAACAATCTTACAGTGTTCAACAATTCAAGTAGGAGTTCAAAATTGGTGCACTTTAACCATATCCATGACTATCCCTCATAACAGATCACTAATCAGTGAACGACAAACATACTAGTAGGCTAAATCAAAGTATTACGGAAGACGACAAGTCACTCACATCTCGCTAAAGATAAAGGTGGAAAAAAATGGAGAAATAATTACAGTCATGAAAAAATAAACATGGAAATGGTTAAATGTATTAATAAATATAGCAACAGGCTGAATCAAGGTATAAATATGGAACAAAACCAATCAAAGAGTGCTTAAAAATACACAAGTGTTAATTACAGTACAAAAAAAGAGCCAAAAAGCAATTCAACTTCTTGATCGCAAGATGAATTTAGTTAAACTATACCAGCAAGCTACTGCAAAATGTATAGGTGCACTACCAGTGCGATGACATGTACTTCAGTACTCCTCAACCCCACACTGCGTATTCCACACTTTTGAGAACCTTTAGGTTTTCTCATCTATAAATTGCTCGTTTTCACACTCTTTACTCGCTTACGGCCATACCACCCTGAACACGCCCGATCTCGTCCGATCTCGGAAGCTAAGCACGGTCGGGCCGGGTCAGTACTTGGATGGGAGACTGCCTGGGAATACCCTGTGCTGTAAGCTTTTCTTTTTCATCAGCAGAGGGCGCTGCTCCTTCTTTGCTGGACACAGCTGACAAACAAACTCCATGGAGGATGCAACGTTGTTTTGGAAGCAACATCTTCACCAACTTTTTTGGGAAGCAACATCTTCATTTGCAACTAAAACAAACAATCTTACAGTGTTCAACAATTCAAGTAAGAGTTCAAAATTGTTGCACTTTAACCATATCCATGACTATCCCTCATAACAAATCACTAATCAGTGAACGACAAACATACTAATAGGCTAAATCAAAGTATTACGGAAGACGACAAGTCACTCACATCTCGCTAAAGATAAAGGTGGAAAATAATGGAGAAATAACTACAGTCATGAAAAAATAAATATGGAAATGGTTAAATGTATTAATAAATATAGCAACAGGCTGAATCAAGGTATAAATATGGAACAAAACAAATCAAAGAGTGCTTAAAAATACACAAGTGTTAATTACAGTACAAAAAAAGAGCCAAAAAGCAATTCAACTTCTTGATCGCAAGATGAATTTAGTTAAACTATACCAGCAAGCTACTGCAAAATGTATAGGTGCACTACCAGTGCGATGACATGTACTTCAGTACTCCTCAACCCCACACTGCGTATTCCACACTTTTGAGAACCTTTAGGTTTTCTCATCTATAAATTGCTCGTTTTCACACTCTTTACTCGCTTACGGCCATACCACCCTGAACACGCCCGATCTCGTCCGATCTCGGAAGCTAAGCACGGTCGGGCCGGGTCAGTACTTGGATGGGAGACTGCCTGGGAATACCCTGTGCTGTAAGCTTTTCTTTTTCATCAGCAGAGGGCGCTGCTCCTTCTTTGCTGGACACAGCTGACAAACAAACTCCATGGAGGATGCAACGTTGTTTTGGAAGCAACATCTTCACCAACTTTTTTGGGAAGCAACATCTTCATTTGCAACTAAAACAAACAATCTTACAGTGTTCAACAATTCAAGTAAGAGTTCAAAATTGTTGCACTTTAACCATATCCATGACTATCCCTCATAACAAATCACTAATCAGTGAACGACAAACATACTAGTAGGCTAAATCAAAGTATTACGGAAGACGACAAGTCACTCACATCTCGCTAAAGATAAAGGTGGAAAAAAATGGAGAAATAATTACAGTCATGAAAAAATAAACATGGAAATGGTTAAATGTATTAATAAATATAGCAACAGGCTGAATCAAGGTATAAATATGGAACAAAACAAATCAAAGAGTGCTTAAAAATACACAAGTGTTAATTACAGTACAAAAAAAGAGCCAAAAAGCAATTCAACTTCTTGATCGCAAGATGAATTTAGTTAAACTATACCAGCAAGCTACTGCAAAATGTATAGGTGCACTACCAGTGCGATGACATGTACTTCAGTACTCCTCAACCCCACACTGCGTATTCCACACTTTTGAGAACCTTTAGGTTTTCTCATCTATAAATTGCTCGTTTTCACACTCTTTACTCGCTTACGGCCATACCACCCTGAACACGCCCGATCTCGTCCGATCTCGGAAGCTAAGCAGGGTCGGGCCGGGTCAGTACTTGGATGGGAGACCGCCTGGGAATACCCGGTGCTGTAAGCTTTTCTTTTTCATCAGCAGAGGGCGCTGCTCCTTCTTTGCTGGACACAGAGCTGACAAACAAACTCCATGGAGGATGCAACGTTGTTTTGGAAGCAACATCTTCACCAACTTTTTTGGGAAGCAACATCTTCATTTGCAACTAAAACAAACAATCTTACAGTGTTCAACAATTCAAGTAGGAGTTCAAAATTGGTGCACTTTAACCATATCCATGACTATCACTCATAACAAATCACTAATCAGTGAACGACAAACATACTAGTAGGCTAAATCAAAGTATTACGGAAGACGACAAGTCACTCACATCTCGCTAAAGATAAAGGTGGAAAAAAATGGAGAAATAATTACAGTCATGAAAAAATAAACATGGAAATGGTTAAATGTATTAATAAATATAGCAACAGGCTGAATCAAGGTATAAATATGGAACAAAACAAATCAAAGAGTGCTTAAAAATACACAAGTGTTAATTACAGTACAAAAAAAGAGCCAAAAAGCAATTCAACTTCTTGATCGCAAGATGAATTTAGTTAAACTATACCAGCAAGCTACTGCAAAATGTATAGGTGCACTACCAGTGCGATGACATGTACTTCAGTACTCCTCAACCCCACACTGCGTATTCCACACTTTTGAGAACCTTTAGGTTTTCTCATCTATAAATTGCTCGTTTTCACACTCTTTACTCGCTTACGGCCATACCACCCTGAACACGCCCGATCTCGTCCGATCTCGGAAGCTAAGCAGGGTCGGGCCGGGTCAGTACTTGGATGGGAGACCGCCTGGGAATACCCGGTGCTGTAAGCTTTTCTTTTTCATCAGCAGAGGGCGCTGCTCCTTCTTTGCTGGACACAGAGCTGACAAACAAACTCCATGGAGGATGCAACGTTGTTTTGGAAGCAACATCTTCACCAACTTTTTTGGGAAGCAACATCTTCATTTGCAACTAAAACAAACAATCTTACAGTGTTCAACAATTCAAGTAGGAGTTCAAAATTGTTGCACTTTAACCATATCCATGACTATCCCTCATAACAAATCACTAATCAGTGAACGACAAACATACTAGTAGGCTAAATCAAAGTATTACGGAAGACGACAAGTCACTCACATCTCGCTAAAGATAAAGGTGGAAAAAAATGGAGAAATAATTACAGTCATGAAAAAATAAACATGGAAATGGTTAAATGTATTAATAAATATAGCAACAGGCTGAATCAAGGTATAAATATGGAACAAAACAAATCAAAGAGTGCTTAAAAATACACAAGTGTTAATTACAGTACAAAAAAAGAGCCAAAAAGCAATTCAACTTCTTGATCGCAAGATGAATTTAGTTAAACTATACCAGCAAGCTACTGCAAAATGTATAGGTGCACTACCAGTGCGATGACATGTACTTCAGTACTCCTCAACCCCACACTGCGTATTCCACACTTTTGAGAACCTTTAGGTTTTCTCATCTATAAATTGCTCGTTTTCACAGTCTTTACTCGCTTACGGCCATACCACCCTGAACACGCCCGATCTCGTCCGATCTCGGAAGCTAAGCAGGGTCGGGCCGGGTCAGTACTTGGATGGGAGACCGCCTGGGAATACCCGGTGCTGTAAGCTTTTCTTTTTCATCAGCAGAGGGCGCTGCTCCTTCTTTGCTGGACACAGAGCTGACAAACAAACTCCATGGAGGATGCAACGTTGTTTTGGAAGCAACATCTTCACCAACTTTTTTGGGAAGCAACATCTTCATTTGCAACTAAAACAAACAATCTTACAGTGTTCAACAATTCAAGTAGGAGTTCAAAATTGGTGCACTTTTACCATATCCATGACTATCCCTCATAACAAATCACTAATCAGTGAACGACAAACATACTAGTAGGCTAAATCAAAGTATTACGGAAGACGACAAGTCACTCACATCTCGCTAAAGATAAAGGTGGAAAAAAATGGAGAAATAATTACAGTCATGAAAAAATAAACATGGAAATGGTTAAATGTATTAATAAATATAGCAACAGGCTGAATCAAGGTATAAATATGGAACAAAACCAATCAAAGAGTGCTTAAAAATACACAAGTGTTAATTACAGTACAAAAAAAGAGCCAAAAAGCAATTCAACTTCTTGATCGCAAGATGAATTTAGTTAAACTATACCAGCAAGCTACTGCAAAATGTATAGGTGCACTACCAGTGCGATGACATGTACTTCAGTACTCCTCAACCCCACACTGCGTATTCCACACTTTTGAGAACCTTTAGGTTTTCTCATCTATAAATTGCTCGTTTTCACACTCTTTACTCGCTTACGGCCATACCACCCTGAACACGCCCGATCTCGTCCGATCTCGGAAGCTAAGCAGGGTCGGGCCGGGTCAGTACTTGGATGGGAGACCGCCTGGGAATACCCGGTGCTGTAAGCTTTTCTTTTTCATCAGCAGAGGGCGCTGCTCCTTCTTTGCTGGACACAGAGCTGACAAACAAACTCCATGGAGGATGCAACGTTGTTTTGGAAGCAACATCTTCACCAACTTTTTTGGGAAGCAACATCTTCATTTGCAACTAAAACAAACAATCTTACAGTGTTCAACAATTCAAGTAGGAGTTCAAAATTGGTGCACTTTAACCATATCCATGACTATCCCTCATAACAAATCACTAATCAGTGAACGACAAACATACTAGTAGGCTAAATCAAAGTATTACGGAAGACGACAAGTCACTCACATCTCGCTAAAGATAAAGGTGGAAAAAAATGGAGAAATAATTACAGTCATGAAAAAATAAACATGGAAATGGTTAAATGTATTAATAAATATAGCAACAGGCTGAATCAAGGTATAAATATGGAACAAAACCAATCAAAGAGTGCTTAAAAATACACAAGTGTTAATTACAGTACAAAAAAAGAGCCAAAAAGCAATTCAACTTCTTGATCGCAAGATGAATTTAGTTAAACTATACCAGCAAGCTACTGCAAAATGTATAGGTGCACTACCAGTGCGATGACATGTACTTCAGTACTCCTCAACCCCACACTGCGTATTCCACACTTTTGAGAACCTTTAGGTTTTCTCATCTATAAATTGCTCGTTTTCACACTCTTTACTCGCTTACGGCCATACCACCCTGAACACGCCCGATCTCGTCCGATCTCGGAAGCTAAGCAGGGTCGGGCCGGGTCAGTACTTGGATGGGAGACCGCCTGGGAATACCCGGTGCTGTAAGCTTTTCTTTTTCATCAGCAGAGGGCGCTGCTCCTTCTTTGCTGGACACAGAGCTGACAAACAAACTCCATGGAGGATGCAACGTTGTTTTGGAAGCAACATCTTCACCAACTTTTTTGGGAAGCAACATCTTCATTTGCAACTAAAACAAACAATCTTACAGTGTTCAACAATTCAAGTAGGAGTTCAAAATTGGTGCACTTTAACCATATCCATGACTATCCCTCATAACAAATCACTAATCAGTGAACGACAAACATACTAGTAGGCTAAATCAAAGTATTACGGAAGACGACAAGTCACTCACATCTCGCTAAAGATAAAGGTGGAAAAAAATGGAGAAATAATTACAGTCATGAAAAAATAAACATGGAAATGGTTAAATGTATTAATAAATATAGCAACAGGCTGAATCAAGGTATGAATATGGAACAAAACAAATCAAAGAGTGCTTAAAAATACACAAGTGTTAATTACAGTACAAAAAAAGAGCCAAAAAGCAATTCAACTTCTTGATCGCAAGATGAATTTAGTTAAACTATACCAGCAAGCTACTGCAAAATGTATAGGTGCACTACCAGTGCGATGACATGTACTTCAGTACTCCTCAACCCCACACTGCGTATTCCACACTTTTGAGAACCTTTAGGTTTTCTCATCTATAAATTGCTCGTTTTCACACTCTTTACTCGCTTACGGCCATACCACCCTGAACACGCCCGATCTCGTCTGATCTCGGAAGCTAAGCAGGGTCGGGCCGGGTCAGTACTTGGATGGGAGACTGCCTGGGAATACCTGGTGCTGTAAGCTTTTCTTTTTCATCAGCAGAGGGCGCTGCTCCTTCTTTGCTGGACACAGAGCTGACAAACAAACTCCATGGAGGATGCAACGTTGTTTTGGAAGCAACATCTTCACCAACTTTTTTGGGAAGCAACATCTTCATTTGCAACTAAAACAAACAATCTTACAGTGTTCAACAATTCAAGTAGGAGTTCAAAATTGGTGCACTTTAACCATATCCATGACTATCGCTCATAACAAATCACTAATCAGTGAACGACAAACATACTAGTAGGCTAAATCAAAGTATTACGGAAGACGACAAGTCACTCACATCTCGCTAAAGATAAAGGTGGAAAAAAATGGAGAAATAATTACAGTCATGAAAAAATAAACATGGAAATGGTTAAATGTATTAATAAATATAGCAACAGGCTGAATCAAGGTATAAATATGGAACAAAACAAATCAAAGAGTGCTTAAAAATACACAAGTGTTAATTACAGTACAAAAAAAGAGCCAAAAAGCAATTCAACTTCTTGATCGCAAGATGAATTTAGTTAAACTATACCAGCAAGCTACTGCAAAATGTATAGGTGCACTACCAGTGCGATGACATGTACTTCAGTACTCCTCAACCCCACACTGCGTATTCCACACTTTTGAGAACCTTTAGGTTTTCTCATCTATAAATTGCTCGTTTTCACACTCTTTACTCGCTTACGGCCATACTCGGTGCTGTAAGCTTTTCTTTTTCATCAGCAGAGGGCGCTGCTCCTTCTTTGCTGGACACAGAGCTGACAAACAAACTCCATGGAGGATGCAACGTTGTTTTGGAAGCAACATCTTCACCAACTTTTTTGGGAAGCAACATCTTCATTTGCAACTAAAACAAACAATCTTACAGTGTTCAACAATTCAAGTAGGAGTTCAAAATTGGTGCACTTTAACCATATCCATGACTATCGCTCATAACAAATCACTAATCAGTGAACGACAAACATACTAGTAGGCTAAATCAAAGTATTACGGAAGACGACAAGTCACTCACATCTCGCTAAAGATAAAGGTGGAAAAAAATGGAGAAATAATTACAGTCATGAAAAAATAAACATGGAAATGGTTAAATGTATTAATAAATATAGCAACAGGCTGAATCAAGGTATAAATATGGAACAAAACCAATCAAAGAGTGCTTAAAAATACACAAGTGTTAATTACAGTACAAAAAAAGAGCCAAAAAGCAATTCAACTTCTTGATCGCAAGATGAATTTAGTTAAACTATACCAGCAAGCTACTGCAAAATGTATAGGTGCACTACCAGTGCGATGACATGTACTTCAGTACTCCTCAACCCCACACTGCGTATTCCACACTTTTGAGAACCTTTAGGTTTTCTCATCTATAAATTGCTCGTTTTCACACTCTTTACTCGCTTACGGCCATACCACCCTGAACACGTCCGATCTCGGAAGCTAAGCAGGGTCGGGCCGGGTCAGTACTTGGATGGGAGACCGCCTGGGAATACCCGGTGCTGTAAGCTTTTCTTTTTCATCAGCAGAGGGCGCTGCTCCTTCTTTGCTGGACACAGAGCTGACAAACAAACTCCATGGAGGATGCAACGTTGTTTTGGAAGCAACATCTTCACCAACTTTTTTGGGAAGCAACATCTTCATTTGCAACTAAAACAAACAATCTTACAGTGTTCAACAATTCAAGTAGGAGTTCAAAATTGGTGCACTTTAACCATATCCATGACTATCCCTCATAACAAATCACTAATCAGTGAACGACAAACATACTAGTAGGCTAAATCAAAGTATTACGGAAGACGACAAGTCACTCACATCTCGCTAAAGATAAAGGTGGAAAAAAATGGAGAAATAATTACAGTCATGAAAAAATAAACATGGAAATGGTTAAATGTATTAATAAATATAGCAACAGGCTGAATCAAGGTATAAATATGGAACAAAACCAATCAAAGAGTGCTTAAAAATACACAAGTGTTAATTACAGTACAAAAAAAGAGCCAAAAAGCAATTCAACTTCTTGATCGCAAGATGAATTTAGTTAAACTATACCAGCAAGCTACTGCAAAATGTATAGGTGCACTACCAGTGCGATGACATGTACTTCAGTACTCCTCAACCCCACACTGCGTATTCCACACTTTTGAGAACCTTTAGGTTTTCTCATCTATAAATTGCTCGTTTTCACACTCTTTACTCGCTTACGGCCATACCACCCTGAACACGCCCGATCTCGTCCGATCTCGGAAGCTAAGCAGGGTCGTGCCGGGTCAGTACTTGGATGGGAGACCGCCTGGGAATACCCGGTGCTGTAAGCTTTTCTTTTTCATCAGCAGAGGGCGCTGCTCCTTCTTTGCTGGACACAGAGCTGACAAACAAACTCCATGGAGGATGCAACGTTGTTTTGGAAGCAACATCTTCACCAACTTTTTTGGGAAGCAACATCTTCATTTGCAACTAAAACAAACAATCTTACAGTGTTCAACAATTCAAGTAGGAGTTCAAAATTGGTGCACTTTAACCATATCCATGACTATCCCTCATAACAGATCACTAATCAGTGAACGACAAACATACTAGTAGGCTAAATCAAAGTATTACGGAAGACGACAAGTCACTCACATCTCGCTAAAGATAAAGGTGGAAAAAAATGGAGAAATAATTACAGTCATGAAAAAATAAACATGGAAATGGTTAAATGTATTAATAAATATAGCAACAGGCTGAATCAAGGTATAAATATGGAACAAAACCAATCAAAGAGTGCTTAAAAATACACAAGTGTTAATTACAGTACAAAAAAAGAGCCAAAAAGCAATTCAACTTCTTGATCGCAAGATGAATTTAGTTAAACTATACCAGCAAGCTACTGCAAAATGTATAGGTGCACTACCAGTGCGATGACATGTACTTCAGTACTCCTCAACCCCACACTGCGTATTCCACACTTTTGAGAACCTTTAGGTTTTCTCATCTATAAATTGCTCGTTTTCACACTCTTTACTCGCTTACGGCCATACCACCCTGAACACGCCCGATCTCGTCCGATCTCGGAAGCTAAGCAGGGTCGGGCCGGGTCAGTACTTGGATGGGAGACCGCCTGGGAATACCCGGTGCTGTAAGCTTTTCTTTTTCATCAGCAGAGGGCGCTGCTCCTTCTTTGCTGGACACAGAGCTGACAAACAAACTCCATGGAGGATGCAACGTTGTTTTGGAAGCAACATCTTCACCAACTTTTTTGGGAAGCAACATCTTCATTTGCAACTAAAACAAACAATCTTACAGTGTTCAACAATTCAAGTAGGAGTTCAAAATTGGTGCACTTTAACCATATCCATGACTATCCCTCATAACAGATCACTAATCAGTGAACGACAAACATACTAGTAGGCTAAATCAAAGTATTACGGAAGACGACAAGTCACTCACATCTCGCTAAAGATAAAGGTGGAAAAAAATGGAGAAATAATTACAGTCATGAAAAAATAAACATGGAAATGGTTAAATGTATTAATAAATATAGCAACAGGCTGAATCAAGGTATAAATATGGAACAAAACCAATCAAAGAGTGCTTAAAAATACACAAGTGTTAATTACAGTACAAAAAAAGAGCCAAAAAGCAATTCAACTTCTTGATCGCAAGATGAATTTAGTTAAACTATACCAGCAAGCTACTGCAAAATGTATAGGTGCACTACCAGTGCGATGACATGTACTTCAGTACTCCTCAACCCCACACTGCGTATTCCACACTTTTGAGAACCTTTAGGTTTTCTCATCTATAAATTGCTCGTTTTCACACTCTTTACTCGCTTACGGCCATACCACCCTGAACACGCCCGATCTCGTCCGATCTCGGAAGCTAAGCAGGGTCGGGCCGCGTCAGTACTTGGATGGGAGACCGCCTGGGAATACCCGGTGCTGTAAGCTTTTCTTTTTCATCAGCAGAGGGCGCTGCTCCTTCTTTGCTGGACACAGAGCTGACAAACAAACTCCATGGAGGATGCAACGTTGTTTTGGAAGCAACATCTTCACCAACTTTTTTGGGAAGCAACATCTTCATTTGCAACTAAAACAAACAATCTTACAGTGTTCAACAATTCAAGTGGGAGTTCAAAATTGGTGCACTTTAACCATATCCATGACTATCCCTCATAACAGATCACTAATCAGTGAACGACAAACATACTAGTAGGCTAAATCAAAGTATTACGGAAGACGACAAGTCACTCACATCTCGCTAAAGATAAAGGTGGAAAAAAATGGAGAAATAATTACAGTCATGAAAAAATAAACATGGAAATGGTTAAATGTATTAATAAATATAGCAACAGGCTGAATCAAGGTATAAATATGGAACAAAACAAATCAAAGAGTGCTTAAAAATACACAAGTGTTAATTACAGTACAAAAAAAGAGCCAAAAAGCAATTCAACTTCTTGATCGCAAGATGAATTTAGTTAAACTATACCAGCAAGCTACTGCAAAATGTATAGGTGCACTACCAGTGCGATGACATGTACTTCAGTACTCCTCAACCCCACACTGCGTATTCCACACTTTTGAGAACCTTTAGGTTTTCTCATCTATAAATTGGTCGTTTTCACACTCTTTACTCGCTTACGGCCATACCACCCTGAACACGCCCGATCTCGTCCGATCTCGGAAGCTAAGCAGGGTCGGGCCGGGTCAGTACTTGGATGGGAGACCGCCTGGGAATACCCGGTGCTGTAAGCTTTTCTTTTTCATCAGCAGAGGGCGCTGCTCCTTCTTTGCTGGACACAGAGCTGACAAACAAACTCCATGGAGGATGCAACGTTGTTTTGGAAGCAACATCTTCACCAACTTTTTTGGGAAGCAACATCTTCATTTGCAACTAAAACAAACAATCTTACAGTGTTCAACAATTCAAGTAGGAGTTCAAAATTGGTGCACTTTAACCATATCCATGACTATCCCTCATAACAGATCACTAATCAGTGAACGACAAACATACTAGTAGGCTAAATCAAAGTATTACGGAAGACGACAAGTCACTCACATCTCGCTAAAGATAAAGGTGGAAAAAAATGGAGAAATAATTACAGTCATGAAAAAATAAACATGGAAATGGTTAAATGTATTAATAAATATAGCAACAGGCTGAATCAAGGTATAAATATGGAACAAAACCAATCAAAGAGTGCTTAAAAATACACAAGTGTTAATTACAGTACAAAAAAAGAGCCAAAAAGCAATTCAACTTCTTGATCGCAAGATGAATTTAGTTAAACTATACCAGCAAGCTACTGCAAAATGTATAGGTGCACTACCAGTGCGATGACATGTACTTCAGTACTCCTCAACCCCACACTGCGTATTCCACACTTTTGAGAACCTTTAGGTTTTCTCATCTATAAATTGCTCGTTTTCACACTCTTTACTCGCTTACGGCCATACCACCCTGAACACGCCCGATCTCGTCCGATCTCGGAAGCTAAGCAGGGTCGGGCCGGGTCAGTACTTGGATGGGAGACCGCCTGGGAATACCCGGTGCTGTAAGCTTTTCTTTTTCATCAGCAGAGGGCGCTGCTCCTTCTTTGCTGGACACAGAGCTGACAAACAAACTCCATGGAGGATGCAACGTTGTTTTGGAAGCAACATCTTCACCAACTTTTTTGGGAAGGAACATCTTCATTTGCAACTAAAACAAACAATCTTACAGTGTTCAACAATTCAAGTAGGAGTTCAAAATTGGTGCACTTTAACCATATCCATGACTATCCCTCATAACAAATCACTAATCAGTGAACGACAAACATACTAGTAGGCTAAATCAAAGTATTACGGAAGACGACAAGTCACTCACATCTCGCTAAAGATAAAGGTGGAAAAAAATGGAGAAATAATTACAGTCATGAAAAAATAAACATGGAAATGGTTAAATGTATTAATAAATATAGCAACAGGCTGAATCAAGGTATAAATATGGAACAAAACAAATCAAAGAGTGCTTAAAAATACACAAGTGTTAATTACAGTACAAAAAAAGAGCCAAAAAGCAATTCAACTTCTTGATCGCAAGATGAATTTAGTTAAACTATACCAGCAAGCTACTGCAAAATGTATAGGTGCACTACCAGTGCGATGACATGTACTTCAGTACTCCTCAACCCCACACTGCGTATTCCACACTTTTGAGAACCTTTAGGTTTTCTCATCTATAAATTGCTCGTTTTCACACTCTTTACTCGCTTACGGCCATACCACCCTGAACACGCCCGATCTCGTCCGATCTCGGAAGCTAAGCAGGGTCGGGCCGGGTCAGTACTTGGATGGGAGACCGCCTGGGAATACCCGGTACTGTAAGCTTTTCTTTTTCATCAGCAGAGGGCGCTGCTCCTTCTTTGCTGGACACAGAGCTGACAAACAAACTCCATGGAGGATGCAACGTTGTTTTGGAAGCAACATCTTCACCAACTTTTTTGGGAAGCAACATCTTCATTTGCAACTAAAACAAACAATCTTACAGTGTTCAACAATTCAAGTAGGAGTTCAAAATTGGTGCACTTTAACCATATCCATGACTATCCCTCATAACAAATCACTAATCAGTGAACGACAAACATACTAGTAGGCTAAATCAAAGTATTACGGAAGACGACAAGTCACTCACATCTCGCTAAAGATAAAGGTGGAAAAAAATGGAGAAATAATTACAGTCATGAAAAAATAAACATGGAAATGGTTAAATGTATTAATAAATATAGCAACAGGCTGAATCAAGGTATAAATATGGAACAAAACAAATCAAAGAGTGCTTAAAAATACACAAGTGTTAATTACAGTACAAAAAAAGAGCCAAAAAGCAATTCAACTTCTTGATCGCAAGATGAATTTAGTTAAACTATACCAGCAAGCTACTGCAAAATGTATAGGTGCACTACCAGTGCGATGACATGTACTTCAGTACTCCTCAACCCCACACTGCGTATTCCACACTTTTGAGAACCTTTAGGTTTTCTCATCTATAAATTGCTCGTTTTCACACTCTTTACTCGCTTACGGCCATACCACCCTGAACACGCCCGATCTCGTCCGATCTCGGAAGCTAAGCAGGGTCGGGCCGGGTCAGTACTTGGACGGGAGACCGCCTGGGAATACCCGGTGCTGTAAGCTTTTCTTTTTCATCAGCAGAGGGCGCTGCTCCTTCTTTGCTGGACACAGAGCTGACAAACAAACTCCATGGAGGATGCAACGTTGTTTTGGAAGCAACATCTTCACCAACTTTTTTGGGAAGCAACATCTTCATTTGCAACTAAAACAAACAATCTTACAGTGTTCAACAATTCAAGTAGGAGTTCAAAATTGTTGCACTTTAACCATATCCATGACTATCCCTCATAACAAATCACTAATCAGTGAACGACAAACATACTAGTAGGCTAAATCAAAGTATTACGGAAGACGACAAGTCACTCACATCTCGCTAAAGATAAAGGTGGAAAAAAATGGAGAAATAATTACAGTCATGAAAAAATAAACATGGAAATGGTTAAATGTATTAATAAATATAGCAACAGGCTGAATCAAGGTATAAATATGGAACAAAACAAATCAAAGAGTGCTTAAAAATACACAAGTGTTAATTACAGTACAAAAAAAGAGCCAAAAAGCAATTCAACTTCTTGATCGCAAGATGAATTTAGTTAAACTATACCAGCAAGCTACTGCAAAATGTATAGGTGCACTACCAGTGCGATGACATGTACTTCAGTACTCCTCAACCCCACACTGCGTATTCCACACTTTTGAGAACCTTTAGGTTTTCTCATCTATAAATTGCTCGTTTTCACACTCTTTACTCGCTTACGGCCATACCACCCTGAACACGCCCGATCTCGTCCGATCTCGGAAGCTAAGCAGGGTCGGGCCGGGTCAGTACTTGGATGGGAGACCGCCTGGGAATACCCGGTGCTGTAAGCTTTTCTTTTTCATCAGCAGAGGGCGCTGCTCCTTCTTTGCTGGACACAGAGCTGACAAACAAACTCCATGGAGGATGCAACGTTGTTTTGGAAGCAACATCTTCACCAACTTTTTTGGGAAGCAACATCTTCATTTGCAACTAAAACAAACAATCTTACAGTGTTCAACAATTCAAGTAGGAGTTCAAAATTGTTGCACTTTAACCATATCCATGACTATCCCTCATAACAAATCACTAATCAGTGAACGACAAACATACTAGTAGGCTAAATCAAAGTATTACGGAAGACGACAAGTCACTCACATCTCGCTAAAGATAAAGGTGGAAAAAAATGGAGAAATAATTACAGTCATGAAAAAATAAACATGGAAATGGTTAAATGTATTAATAAATATAGCAACAGGCTGAATCAAGGTATAAATATGGAACAAAACAAATCAAAGAGTGCTTAAAAATACACAAGTGTTAATTACAGTACAAAAAAAGAGCCAAAAAGCAATTCAACTTCTTGATCGCAAGATGAATTTAGTTAAACTATACCAGCAAGCTACTGCAAAATGTATAGGTGCACTACCAGTGCGATGACATGTACTTCAGTACTCCTCAACCCCACACTGCGTATTCCACACTTTTGAGAACCTTTAGGTTTTCTCATCTATAAATTGCTCGTTTTCACACTCTTTACTCGCTTACGGCCATACCACCCTGAACACGCCCGATCTCGTCCGATCTCGGAAGCTAAGCAGGGTCGGGCCGGGTCAGTACTTGGATGGGAGACTGCCTGGGAATACCCGGTGCTGTAAGCTTTTCTTTTTCATCAGCAGAGGGCGCTGCTCCTTCTTTGCTGGACACAGAGCTGACAAACAAACTCCATGGAGGATGCAACGTTGTTTTGGAAGCAACATCTTCACCAACTTTTTTGGGAAGCAACATCTTCATTTGCAACTAAAACAAACAATCTTACAGTGTTCAACAATTCAAGTAGGAGTTCAAAATTGGTGCACTTTAACCATATCCATGACTATCCCTCATAACAAATCACTAATCAGTGAACGACAAACATACTAGTACGCTAAATCAAAGTATTACGGAAGACGACAAGTCACTCACATCTCGCTAAAGATAAAGGTGGAAAAAAATGGAGAAATAATTACAGTCATGAAAAAATAAACATGGAAATGGTTAAATGTATTAATAAATATAGCAACAGGCTGAATCAAGGTATAAATATGGAACAAAACAAATCAAAGAGTGCTTAAAAATACACAAGTGTTAATTACAGTACAAAAAAAGAGCCAAAAAGCAATTCAACTTCTTGATCGCAAGATGAATTTAGTTAAACTATACCAGCAAGCTACTGCAAAATGTATAGGTGCACTACCAGTGCGATGACATGTACTTCAGTACTCCTCAACCCCACACTGCGTATTCCACACTTTTGAGAACCTTTAGGTTTTCTCATCTATAAATTGCTCGTTTTCACACTCTTTACTCGCTTACGGCCATACCACCCTGAACACGCCCGATCTCGTCCGATCTCGGAAGCTAAGCAGGGTCGGGCCGGGTCAGTACTTGGATGGGAGACCGCCTGGGAATACCCGGTGCTGTAAGCTTTTCTTTTTCATCAGCAGAGGGCGCTGCTCCTTCTTTGCTGGACACAGAGCTGACAAACAAACTCCATGGAGGATGCAACGTTGTTTTGGAAGCAACATCTTCACCAACTTTTTTGGGAAGCAACATCTTCATTTGCAACTAAAACAAACAATCTTACAGTGTTCAACAATTCAAGTAGGAGTTCAAAATTGGTGCACTTTAACCATATCCATGACTATCCCTCATAACAAATCACTAATCAGTGAACGACAAACATACTAGTAGGCTAAATCAAAGTATTACGGAAGACGACAAGTCACTCACATCTCGCTAAAGATAAAGGTGGAAAAAAATGGAGAAATAATTACAGTCATGAAAAAATAAACATGGAAATGGTTAAATGTATTAATAAATATAGCAACAGGCTGAATCAAGGTATAAATATGGAACAAAACCAATCAAAGAGTGCTTAAAAATACACAAGTGTTAATTACAGTACAAAAAAAGAGCCAAAAAGCAATTCAACTTCTTGATCGCAAGATGAATTTAGTTAAACTATACCAGCAAGCTACTGCAAAATGTATAGGTGCACTACCAGTGCGATGACATGTACTTCAGTACTCCTCAACCCCACACTGCGTATTCCACACTTTTGAGAACCTTTAGGTTTTCTCATCTATAAATTGCTCGTTTTCACACTCTTTACTCGCTTACGGCCATACCACCCTGAACACGCCCGATCTCGTCCGATCTCGGAAGCTAAGCAGGGTCGGGCCGGGTCAGTACTTGGACGGGAGACCGCCTGGGAATACCCGGTGCTGTAAGCTTTTCTTTTTCATCAGCAGAGGGCGCTGCTCCTTCTTTGCTGGACACAGAGCTGACAAACAAACTCCATGGAGGATGCAACGTTGTTTTGGAAGCAACATCTTCACCAACTTTTTTGGGAAGCAACATCTTCATTTGCAACTAAAACAAACAATCTTACAGTGTTCAACAATTCAAGTAGGAGTTCAAAATTGGTGCACTTTAACCATATCCATGACTATCCCTCATAACAAATCACTAATCAGTGAACGACAAACATACTAGTAGGCTAAATCAAAGTATTACGGAAGACGACAAGTCACTCACATCTCGCTAAAGATAAAGGTGGAAAAAAATGGAGAAATAATTACAGTCATGAAAAAATAAACATGGAAATGGTTAAATGTATTAATAAATATAGCAACAGGCTGAATCAAGGTATAAATATGGAACAAAACCAATCAAAGAGTGCTTAAAAATACACAAGTGTTAATTACAGTACAAAAAAAGAGCCAAAAAGCAATTCAACTTCTTGATCGCAAGATGAATTTAGTTAAACTATACCAGCAAGCTACTGCAAAATGTATAGGTGCACTACCAGTGCGATGACATGTACTTCAGTACTCCTCAACCCCACACTGCGTATTCCACACTTTTGAGAACCTTTAGGTTTTCTCATCTATAAATTGCTCGTTTTCACACTCTTTACTCGCTTACGGCCATACCACCCTGAACACGCCCGATCTCGTCCGATCTCGGAAGCTAAGCAGGGTCGGGCCGGGTCAGTACTTGGATGGGAGACCGCCTGGGAATACCCGGTGCTGTAAGCTTTTCTTTTTCATCAGCAGAGGGCGCTGCTCCTTCTTTGCTGGACACAGAGCTGACAAACAAACTCCATGGAGGATGCAACGTTGTTTTGGAAGCAACATCTTCACCAACTTTTTTGGGAAGCAACATCTTCATTTGCAACTAAAACAAACAATCTTACAGTGTTCAACAATTCAAGTAGGAGTTCAAAATTGGTGCACTTTAACCATATCCATGACTATCCCTCATAACAAATCACTAATCAGTGAACGACAAACATACTAGTAGGCTAAATCAAAGTATTACGGAAGACGACAAGTCACTCACATCTCGCTAAAGATAAAGGTGGAAAAAAATGGAGAAATAATTACAGTCATGAAAAAATAAACATGGAAATGGTTAAATGTATTAATAAATATAGCAACAGGCTGAATCAAGGTATAAATATGGAACAAAACCAATCAAAGAGTGCTTAAAAATACACAAGTGTTAATTACAGTACAAAAAAAGAGCCAAAAAGCAATTCAACTTCTTGATCGCAAGATGAATTTAGTTAAACTATACCAGCAAGCTACTGCAAAATGTATAGGTGCACTACCAGTGCGATGACATGTACTTCAGTACTCCTCAACCCCACACTGCGTATTCCGCACTTTTGAGAACCTTTAGGTTTTCTCATCTATAAATTGCTCGTTTTCACACTCTTTACTCGCTTACGGCCATACCACCCTGAACACGCCCGATCTCGTCCGATCTCGGAAGCTAAGCAGGGTCGGGCCGGGTCAGTACTTGGATGGGAGACCGCCTGGGAATACCCGGTGCTGTAAGCTTTTCTTTTTCATCAGCAGAGGGCGCTGCTCCTTCTTTGCTGGACACAGAGCTGACAAACAAACTCCATGGAGGATGCAACGTTGTTTTGGAAGCAACATCTTCACCAACTTTTTTGGGAAGCAACATCTTCATTTGCAACTAAAACAAACAATCTTACAGTGTTCAACAATTCAAGTAGGAGTTCAAAATTGGTGCACTTTAACCATATCCATGACTATCCCTCATAACAAATCACTAATCAGTGAACGACAAACATACTAGTAGGCTAAATCAAAGTATTACGGAAGACGACAAGTCACTCACATCTCGCTAAAGATAAAGGTGGAAAAAAATGGAGAAATAATTACAGTCATGAAAAAATAAACATGGAAATGGTTAAATGTATTAATAAATATAGCAACAGGCTGAATCAAGGTATAAATATGGAACAAAACAAATCAAAGAGTGCTTAAAAATACACAAGTGTTAATTACAGTACAAAAAAAGAGCCAAAAAGCAATTCAACTTCTTGATCGCAAGATGAATTTAGTTAAACTATACCAGCAAGCTACTGCAAAATGTATAGGTGCACTACCAGTGCGATGACATGTACTTCAGTACTCCTCAACCCCACACTGCGTATTCCACACTTTTGAGAACCTTTAGGTTTTCTCATCTATAAATTGCTCGTTTTCACACTCTTTACTCGCTTACGGCCATACCACCCTGAACACGCCCGATCTCGTCCGATCTTGGAAGCTAAGCAGGGGCGGGCCGGGTCAGTACTTGGATGGGAGACCGCCTGGGAATACCCGGTGCTGTAAGCTTTTCTTTTTCATCAGCAGAGGGCGCTGCTCCTTCTTTGCTGGACACAGAGCTGACAAACAAACTCCATGGAGGATGCAACGTTGTTTTGGAAGCAACATCTTCACCAACTTTTTTGGGAAGCAACATCTTCATTTGCAACTAAAACAAACAATCTTACAGTGTTCAACAATTCAAGTAGGAGTTCAAAATTGGTGCACTTTAACCATATCCATGACTATCCCTCATAACAAATCACTAATCAGTGAACGACAAACATACTAGTAGGCTAAATCAAAGTATTACGGAAGACGACAAGTCACTCACATCTCGCTAAAGATAAAGGTGGAAAAAAATGGAGAAATAATTACAGTCATGAAAAAATAAACATGGAAATGGTTAAATGTATTAATAAATATAGCAACAGGCTGAATCAAGGTATAAATATGGAACAAAACAAATCAAAGAGTGCTTAAAAATACACAAGTGTTAATTACAGTACAAAAAAAGAGCCAAAAAGCAATTCAACTTCTTGATCGCAAGATGAATTTAGTTAAACTATACCAGCAAGCTACTGCAAAATGTATAGGTGCACTACCAGTGCGATGACATGTACTTCAGTACTCCTCAACCCCACACTGCGTATTCCACACTTTTGAGAACTTTAGGTTTTCTCATCTATAAATTGCTCGTTTTCACACTCTTTACTCGCTTACGGCCATACCACCCTGAACACGCCCGATCTCATCCGATCTCGGAAGCTAAGCAGGGTCGGGCCGGGTCAGTACTTGGATGGGAGACTGCCTGGGAATACCCGGTGCTGTAAGCTTTTCTTTTTCATCAGCAGAGGGCGCTGCTCCTTCTTTGCTGGACACAGAGCTGACAAACAAACTCCATGGAGGATGCAACGTTGTTTTGGAAGCAACATCTTCACCAACTTTTTTGGGAAGCAACATCTTCATTTGCAACTAAAACAAACAATCTTACAGTGTTCAACAATTCAAGTAGGAGTTCAAAATTGGTGCACTTTAACCATATCCATGACTATCCCTCATAACAAATCACTAATCAGTGAACGACAAACATACTAGTAGGCTAAATCAAAGTATTACGGAAGACGACAAGTCACTCACATCTCGCTAAAGATAAAGGTGGAAAAAAATGGAGAAATAATTACAGTCATGAAAAAATAAACATGGAAATGGTTAAATGTATTAATAAATATAGCAACAGGCTGAATCAAGGTATAAATATGGAACAAAACCAATCAAAGAGTGCTTAAAAATACACAAGTGTTAATTACAGTACAAAAAAAGAGCCAAAAAGCAATTCAACTTCTTGATCGCAAGATGAATTTAGTTAAACTATACCAGCAAGCTACTGCAAAATGTATAGGTGCACTACCAGTGCGATGACATGTACTTCAGTACTCCTCAACCCCACACTGCGTATTCCACACTTTTGAGAACCTTTAGGTTTTCTCATCTATAAATTGCTCGTTTTCACACTCTTTACTCGCTTACGGCCATACCACCCTGAACACGCCCGATCTCGTCCGATCTCGGAAGCTAAGCAGGGTCGGGCCGGGTCAGTACTTGGATGGGAGACCGCCTGGGAATACCCGGTGCTGTAAGCTTTTCTTTTTCATCAGCAGAGGGCGCTGCTCCTTCTTTGCTGGACACAGAGCTGACAAACAAACTCCATGGAGGATGCAACGTTGTTTTGGAAGCAACATCTTCACCAACTTTTTTGGGAAGCAACATCTTCATTTGCAACTAAAACAAACAATCTTACAGTGTTCAACAATTCAAGTAGGAGTTCAAAATTGGTGCACTTTAACCATATCCATGACTATCCCTCATAACAGATCACTAATCAGTGAACGACAAACATACTAGTAG
Organism: Gymnocephalus cernua; assembly: GCA_023631565.1. Lineage (NCBI taxonomy): Eukaryota > Metazoa > Chordata > Actinopteri > Perciformes > Percidae > Gymnocephalus > Gymnocephalus cernua. The sequence goes on from CM042425.1 coordinate 27,149,809, forward strand.
GCTAAATCAAAGTATTACGGAAGACGACAAGTCACTCACATCTCGCTAAAGATAAAGGTGGAAAAAAATGGAGAAATAATTACAGTCATGAAAAAATAAACATGGAAATGGTTAAATGTATTAATAAATATAGCAACAGGCTGAATCAAGGTATAAATATGGAACAAAACCAATCAAAGAGTGCTTAAAAATACACAAGTGTTAATTACAGTACAAAAAAAGAGCCAAAAAGCAATTCAACTTCTTGATCGCAAGATGAATTTAGTTAAACTATACCAGCAAGCTACTGCAAAATGTATAGGTGCACTACCAGTGCGATGACATGTACTTCAGTACTCCTCAACCCCACACTGCGTATTCCGCACTTTTGAGAACCTTTAGGTTTTCTCATCTATAAATTGCTCGTTTTCACACTCTTTACTCGCTTACGGCCATACCACCCTGAACACGCCCGATCTCGTCCGATCTCGGAAGCTAAGCAGGGTCGGGCCGGGTCAGTACTTGGATGGGAGACCGCCTGGGAATACCCGGTGCTGTAAGCTTTTCTTTTTCATCAGCAGAGGGCGCTGCTCCTTCTTTGCTGGACACAGAGCTGACAAACAAACTCCATGGAGGATGCAACGTTGTTTTGGAAGCAACATCTTCACCAACTTTTTTGGGAAGCAACATCTTCATTTGCAACTAAAACAAACAATCTTACAGTGTTCAACAATTCAAGTAGGAGTTCAAAATTGGTGCACTTTAACCATATCCATGACTATCCCTCATAACAAATCACTAATCAGTGAACGACAAACATACTAGTAGGCTAAATCAAAGTATTACGGAAGACGACAAGTCACTCACATCTCGCTAAAGATAAAGGTGGAAAAAAATGGAGAAATAATTACAGTCATGAAAAAATAAACATGGAAATGGTTAAATGTATTAATAAATATAGCAACAGGCTGAATCAAGGTATAAATATGGAACAAAACAAATCAAAGAGTGCTTAAAAATACACAAGTGTTAATTACAGTACAAAAAAAGAGCCAAAAAGCAATTCAACTTCTTGATCGCAAGATGAATTTAGTTAAACTATACCAGCAAGCTACTGCAAAATGTATAGGTGCACTACCAGTGCGATGACATGTACTTCAGTACTCCTCAACCCCACACTGCGTATTCCACACTTTTGAGAACTTTAGGTTTTCTCATCTATAAATTGCTCGTTTTCACACTCTTTACTCGCTTACGGCCATACCACCCTGAACACGCCCGATCTCATCCGATCTCGGAAGCTAAGCAGGGTCGGGCCGGGTCAGTACTTGGATGGGAGACTGCCTGGGAATACCCGGTGCTGTAAGCTTTTCTTTTTCATCAGCAGAGGGCGCTGCTCCTTCTTTGCTGGACACAGAGCTGACAAACAAACTCCATGGAGGATGCAACGTTGTTTTGGAAGCAACATCTTCACCAACTTTTTTGGGAAGCAACATCTTCATTTGCAACTAAAACAAACAATCTTACAGTGTTCAACAATTCAAGTAGGAGTTCAAAATTGGTGCACTTTAACCATATCCATGACTATCCCTCATAACAAATCACTAATCAGTGAACGACAAACATACTAGTAGGCTAAATCAAAGTATTACGGAAGACGACAAGTCACTCACATCTCGCTAAAGATAAAGGTGGAAAAAAATGGAGAAATAATTACAGTCATGAAAAAATAAACATGGAAATGGTTAAATGTATTAATAAATATAGCAACAGGCTGAATCAAGGTATAAATATGGAACAAAACCAATCAAAGAGTGCTTAAAAATACACAAGTGTTAATTACAGTACAAAAAAAGAGCCAAAAAGCAATTCAACTTCTTGATCGCAAGATGAATTTAGTTAAACTATACCAGCAAGCTACTGCAAAATGTATAGGTGCACTACCAGTGCGATGACATGTACTTCAGTACTCCTCAACCCCACACTGCGTATTCCACACTTTTGAGAACCTTTAGGTTTTCTCATCTATAAATTGCTCGTTTTCACACTCTTTACTCGCTTACGGCCATACCACCCTGAACACGCCCGATCTCGTCCGATCTCGGAAGCTAAGCAGGGTCGGGCCGGGTCAGTACTTGGATGGGAGACCGCCTGGGAATACCCGGTGCTGTAAGCTTTTCTTTTTCATCAGCAGAGGGCGCTGCTCCTTCTTTGCTGGACACAGAGCTGACAAACAAACTCCATGGAGGATGCAACGTTGTTTTGGAAGCAACATCTTCACCAACTTTTTTGGGAAGCAACATCTTCATTTGCAACTAAAACAAACAATCTTACAGTGTTCAACAATTCAAGTAGGAGTTCAAAATTGGTGCACTTTAACCATATCCATGACTATCCCTCATAACAGATCACTAATCAGTGAACGACAAACATACTAGTAGGCTAAATCAAAGTATTACGGAAGACGACAAGTCACTCACATCTCGCTAAAGATAAAGGTGGAAAAAAATGGAGAAATAATTACAGTCATGAAAAAATAAACATGGAAATGGTTAAATGTATTAATAAATATAGCAACAGGCTGAATCAAGGTATAAATATGGAACAAAACCAATCAAAGAGTGCTTAAAAATACACAAGTGTTAATTACAGTACAAAAAAAGAGCCAAAAAGCAATTCAACTTCTTGATCGCAAGATGAATTTAGTTAAACTATACCAGCAAGCTACTGCAAAATGTATAGGTGCACTACCAGTGCGATGACATGTACTTCAGTACTCCTCAACCCCACACTGCGTATTCCGCACTTTTGAGAACCTTTAGGTTTTCTCATCTATAAATTGCTCGTTTTCACACTCTTTACTCGCTTACGGCCATACCACCCTGAACACGCCCGATCTCGTCCGATCTCGGAAGCTAAGCAGGGTCGGGCCGGGTCAGTACTTGGATGGGAGACCGCCTGGGAATACCCGGTGCTGTAAGCTTTTCTTTTTCATCAGCAGAGGGCGCTGCTCCTTCTTTGCTGGACACAGAGCTGACAAACAAACTCCATGGAGGATGCAACGTTGTTTTGGAAGCAACATCTTCACCAACTTTTTTGGGAAGCAACATCTTCATTTGCAACTAAAACAAACAATCTTACAGTGTTCAACAATTCAAGTAGGAGTTCAAAATTGGTGCACTTTAACCATATCCATGACTATCCCTCATAACAAATCACTAATCAGTGAACGACAAACATACTAGTAGGCTAAATCAAAGTATTACGGAAGACGACAAGTCACTCACATCTCGCTAAAGATAAAGGTGGAAAAAAATGGAGAAATAATTACAGTCATGAAAAAATAAACATGGAAATGGTTAAATGTATTAATAAATATAGCAACAGGCTGAATCAAGGTATAAATATGGAACAAAACAAATCAAAGAGTGCTTAAAAATACACAAGTGTTAATTACAGTACAAAAAAAGAGCCAAAAAGCAATTCAACTTCTTGATCGCAAGATGAATTTAGTTAAACTATAACAGCAAGCTACTGCAAAATGTATAGGTGCACTACCAGTGCGATGACATGTACTTCAGTACTCCTCAACCCCACACTGCGTATTCCACACTTTTGAGAACCTTTAGGTTTTCTCATCTATAAATTGCTCGTTTTCACACTCTTTACTCGCTTACGGCCATACCACCCTGAACACGCCCGATCTCGTCCGATCTCGGAAGCTAAGCAGGGTCGGGCCGGGTCAGTACTTGGATGGGAGACCGCCTGGGAATACCCGGTGCTGTAAGCTTTTCTTTTTCATCAGCAGAGGGCGCTGCTCCTTCTTTGCTGGACACAGAGCTGACAAACAAACTCCATGGAGGATGCAACGTTGTTTTGGAAGCAACATCTTCACCAACTTTTTTGGGAAGCAACATCTTCATTTGCAACTAAAACAAACAATCTTACAGTGTTCAACAATTCAAGTAGGAGTTCAAAATTGGTGCACTTTAACCATATCCATGACTATCCCTCATAACAAATCACTAATCAGTGAACGACAAACATACTAGTAGGCTAAATCAAAGTATTACGGAAGACGACAAGTCACTCACATCTCGCTAAAGATAAAGGTGGAAAAAAATGGAGAAATAATTACAGTCATGAAAAAATAAACATGGAAATGGTTAAATGTATTAATAAATATAGCAACAGGCTGAATCAAGGTATAAATATGGAACAAAACAAATCAAAGAGTGCTTAAAAATACACAAGTGTTAATTACAGTACAAAAAAAGAGCCAAAAAGCAATTCAACTTCTTGATCGCAAGATGAATTTAGTTAAACTATACCAGCAAGCTACTGCAAAATGTATAGGTGCACTACCAGTGCGATGACATGTACTTCAGTACTCCTCAACCCCACACTGCGTATTCCACACTTTTGAGAACCTTTAGGTTTTCTCATCTATAAATTGCTCGTTTTCACACTCTTTACTCGCTTACGGCCATACCACCCTGAACACGCCCGATCTCATCCGATCTCGGAAGCTAAGCAGGGTCGGGCCGGGTCAGTACTTGGATGGGAGACTGCCTGGGAATACCCGGTGCTGTAAGCTTTTCTTTTTCATCAGCAGAGGGCGCTGCTCCTTCTTTGCTGGACACAGAGCTGACAAACAAACTCCATGGAGGATGCAACGTTGTTTTGGAAGCAACATCTTCACCAACTTTTTTGGGAAGCAACATCTTCATTTGCAACTAAAACAAACAATCTTACAGTGTTCAACAATTCAAGTAGGAGTTCAAAATTGGTGCACTTTAACCATATCCATGACTATCCCTCATAACAAATCACTAATCAGTGAACGACAAACATACTAGTAGGCTAAATCAAAGTATTACGGAAGACGACAAGTCACTCACATCTCGCTAAAGATAAAGGTGGAAAAAAATGGAGAAATAATTACAGTCATGAAAAAATAAACATGGAAATGGTTAAATGTATTAATAAATATAGCAACAGGCTGAATCAAGGTATAAATATGGAACAAAACCAATCAAAGAGTGCTTAAAAATACACAAGTGTTAATTACAGTACAAAAAAAGAGCCAAAAAGCAATTCAACTTCTTGATCGCAAGATGAATTTAGTTAAACTATACCAGCAAGCTACTGCAAAATGTATAGGTGCACTACCAGTGCGATGACATGTACTTCAGTACTCCTCAACCCCACACTGCGTATTCCACACTTTTGAGAACCTTTAGGTTTTCTCATCTATAAATTGCTCGTTTTCACACTCTTTACTCGCTTACGGCCATACCACCCTGAACACGCCCGATCTCGTCCGATCTCGGAAGCTAAGCAGGGTCGGGCCGGGTCAGTACTTGGATGGGAGACCGCCTGGGAATACCCGGTGCTGTAAGCTTTTCTTTTTCATCAGCAGAGGGCGCTGCTCCTTCTTTGCTGGACACAGAGCTGACAAACAAACTCCATGGAGGATGCAACGTTGTTTTGGAAGCAACATCTTCACCAACTTTTTTGGGAAGCAACATCTTCATTTGCAACTAAAACAAACAATCTTACAGTGTTCAACAATTCAAGTAGGAGTTCAAAATTGGTGCACTTTAACCATATCCATGACTATCCCTCATAACAGATCACTAATCAGTGAACGACAAACATACTAGTAGGCTAAATCAAAGTATTACGGAAGACGACAAGTCACTCACATCTCGCTAAAGATAAAGGTGGAAAAAAATGGAGAAATAATTACAGTCATGAAAAAATAAACATGGAAATGGTTAAATGTATTAATAAATATAGCAACAGGCTGAATCAAGGTATAAATATGGAACAAAACCAATCAAAGAGTGCTTAAAAATACACAAGTGTTAATTACAGTACAAAAAAAGAGCCAAAAAGCAATTCAACTTCTTGATCGCAAGATGAATTTAGTTAAACTATACCAGCAAGCTACTGCAAAATGTATAGGTGCACTACCAGTGCGATGACATGTACTTCAGTACTCCTCAACCCCACACTGCGTATTCCACACTTTTGAGAACCTTTAGGTTTTCTCATCTATAAATTGCTCGTTTTCACACTCTTTACTCGCTTACGGCCATACCACCCTGAACACGCCCGATCTCGTCCGATCTCGGAAGCTAAGCAGGGTCGGGCCGGGTCAGTACTTGGATGGGAGACCGCCTGGGAATACCCGGTGCTGTAAGCTTTTCTTTTTCATCAGCAGAGGGCGCTGCTCCTTCTTTGCTGGACACAGAACTGACAAACAAACTCCATGGAGGATGCAACGTTGTTTTGGAAGCAACATCTTCACCAACTTTTTTGGGAAGCAACATCTTCATTTGCAACTAAAACAAACAATCTTACAGTGTTCAACAATTCAAGTAGGAGTTCAAAATTGGTGCACTTTAACCATATCCATGACTATCCCTCATAACAAATCACTAATCAGTGAACGACAAACATACTAGTAGGCTAAATCAAAGTATTACGGAAGACGACAAGTCACTCACATCTCGCTAAAGATAAAGGTGGAAAAAAATGGAGAAATAATTACAGTCATGAAAAAATAAACATGGAAATGGTTAAATGTATTAATAAATATAGCAACAGGCTGAATCAAGGTATAAATATGGAACAAAACCAATCAAAGAGTGCTTAAAAATACACAAGTGTTAATTACAGTACAAAAAAAGAGCCAAAAAGCAATTCAACTTCTTGATCGCAAGATGAATTTAGTTAAACTATACCAGCAAGCTACTGCAAAATGTATAGGTGCACTACCAGTGCGATGACATGTACTTCAGTACTCCTCAACCCCACACTGCGTATTCCGCACTTTTGTGAACCTTTAGGTTTTCTCATCTATAAATTGCTCGTTTTCACACTCTTTACTCGCTTACGGCCATACCACCCTGAACACGCCCGATCTCGTCCGATCTCGGAAGCTAAGCAGGGTCGGGCCGGGTCAGTACTTGGATGGGAGACCGCCTGGGAATACCCGGTGCTGTAAGCTTTTCTTTTTCATCAGCAGAGGGCGCTGCTCCTTCTTTGCTGGACACAGAGCTGACAAACAAACTCCATGGAGGATGCAACGTTGTTTTGGAAGCAACATCTTCACCAACTTTTTTGGGAAGCAACATCTTCATTTGCAACTAAAACAAACAATCTTACAGTGTTCAACAATTCAAGTAGGAGTTCAAAATTGGTGCACTTTAACCATATCCATGACTATCCCTCATAACAAATCACTAATCAGTGAACGACAAACATACTAGTAGGCTAAATCAAAGTATTACGGAAGACGACAAGTCACTCACATCTCGCTAAAGATAAAGGTGGAAAAAAATGGAGAAATAATTACAGTCATGAAAAAATAAACATGGAAATGGTTAAATGTATTAATAAATATAGCAACAGGCTGAATCAAGGTATAAATATGGAACAAAACAAATCAAAGAGTGCTTAAAAATACACAAGTGTTAATTACAGTACAAAAAAAGAGCCAAAAAGCAATTCAACTTCTTGATCGCAAGATGAATTTAGTTAAACTATACCAGCAAGCTACTGCAAAATGTATAGGTGCACTACCAGTGCGATGACATGTACTTCAGTACTCCTCAACCCCACACTGCGTATTCCACACTTTTGAGAACCTTTAGGTTTTCTCATCTATAAATTGCTCGTTTTCACACTCTTTACTCGCTTACGGCCATACCACCCTGAACACGCCCGATCTCGTCCGATCTCGGAAGCTAAGCAGGGTCGGGCCGGGTCAGTACTTGGATGGGAGACCGCCTGGGAATACCCGGTGCTGTAAGCTTTTCTTTTTCATCAGCAGAGGGCGCTGCTCCTTCTTTGCTGGACACAGAACTGACAAACAAACTCCATGGAGGATGCAACGTTGTTTTGGAAGCAACATCTTCACCAACTTTTTTGGGAAGCAACATCTTCATTTGCAACTAAAACAAACAATCTTACAGTGTTCAACAATTCAAGTAGGAGTTCAAAATTGTTGCACTTTAACCATATCCATGACTATCCCTCATAACAAATCACTAATCAGTGAACGACAAACATACTAGTAGGCTAAATCAAAGTATTACGGAAGACGACAAGTCACTCACATCTCGCTAAAGATAAAGGTGGAAAAAAATGGAGAAATAATTACAGTCATGAAAAAATAAATATGGAAATGGTTAAATGTATTAATAAATATAGCAACAGCCTGAATCAAGGTATAAATATGGAACAAAACAAATCAAAGAGTGCTTAAAAATACACAAGTGTTAATTACAGTACAAAAAAAGAGCCAAAAAGCAATTCAACTTCTTGATCGCAAGATGAATTTAGTTAAACTATACCAGCAAGCTACTGCAAAATGTATAGGTGCACTACCAGTGCGATGACATGTACTTCAGTACTCCTCAACCCCACACTGCGTATTCCACACTTTTGAGAACCTTTAGGTTTTCTCATCTATAAATTGCTCGTTTTCACACTCTTTACTCGCTTACGGCCATACCACCCTGAACACGCCCGATCTCGTCCAATCTCGGAAGCTAAGCAGGGTCGGGCCGGGTCAGTACTTGGATGGGAGACTGCCTGGGAATACCCGGTGCTGTAAGCTTTTCTTTTTCATCAGCAGAGGGCGCTGCTCCTTCTTTGCTGGACACAGAGCTGACAAACAAACTCCATGGAGGATGCAACGTTGTTTTGGAAGCAACATCTTCACCAACTTTTTTGGGAAGCAACATCTTCATTTGCAACTAAAACAAACAATCTTACAGTGTTCAACAATTCAAGTAGGAGTTCAAAATTGGTGCACTTTAACCATATCCATGACTATCCCTCATAACAAATCACTAATCAGTGAACGACAAACATACTAGTAGGCTAAATCAAAGTATTACGGAAGACGACAAGTCACTCACATCTCGCTAAAGATAAAGGTGGAAAAAAATGGAGAAATAATTACAGTCATGAAAAAATAAACATGGAAATGGTTAAATGTATTAATAAATATAGCAACAGGCTGAATCAAGGTATAAATATGGAACAAAACAAATCAAAGAGTGCTTAAAAATACACAAGTGTTAATTACAGTACAAAAAAAGAGCCAAAAAGCAATTCAACTTCTTGATCGCAAGATGAATTTAGTTAAACTATACCAGCAAGCTACTGCAAAATGTATAGGTGCACTACCAGTGCGATGACATGTACTTCAGTACTCCTCAACCCCACACTGCGTATTCCACACTTTTGAGAACCTTTAGGTTTTCTCATCTATAAATTGCTCGTTTTCACACTCTTTACTCGCTTACGGCCATACCACCCTGAACACGCCCGATCTCGTCCGATCTCGGAAGCTAAGCAGGGTCGGGCCGGGTCAGTACTTGGATGGGAGACCGCCTGGGAATACCCGGTGCTGTAAGCTTTTCTTTTTCATCAGCAGAGGGCGCTGCTCCTTCTTTGCTGGACACAGAGCTGACAAACAAACTCCATGGAGGATGCATCGTTGTTTTGGAAGCAACATCTTCACCAACTTTTTTGGGAAGCAACATCTTCATTTGCAACTAAAACAAACAATCTTACAGTGTTCAACAATTCAAGTAGGAGTTCAAAATTGGTGCACTTTAACCATATCCATGACTATCCCTCATAACAAATCACTAATCAGTGAACGACAAACATACTAGTAGGCTAAATCAAAGTATTACGGAAGACGACAAGTCACTCACATCTCGCTAAAGATAAAGGTGGAAAAAAATGGAGAAATAATTACAGTCATGAAAAAATAAACATGGAAATGGTTAAATGTATTAATAAATATAGCAACAGGCTGAATCAAGGTATAAATATGGAACAAAACAAATCAAAGAGTGCTTAAAAATACACAAGTGTTAATTACAGTACAAAAAAAGAGCCAAAAAGCAATTCAACTTCTTGATCGCAAGATGAATTTAGTTAAACTATACCAGCAAGCTACTGCAAAATGTATAGGTGCACTACCAGTGCGATGACATGTACTTCAGTACTCCTCAACCCCACACTGCGTATTCCACACTTTTGAGAACCTTTAGGTTTTCTCATCTATAAATTGCTCGTTTTCACACTCTTTACTCGCTTACGGCCATACCACCCTGAACACGCCCGATCTCGTCCGATCTCGGAAGCTAAGCAGGGTCGGGCCGGTCAGTACTTGGATGGGAGACCGCCTTGGAATACCCGGTGCTGTAAGCTTTTCTTTTTCATCAGCAGAGGGCGCTGCTCCTTCTTTGCTGGACACAGAGCTGACAAACAAACTCCATGGAGGATGCAACGTTGTTTTGGAAGCAACATCTTCACCAACTTTTTTGGGAAGCAACATCTTCATTTGCAACTAAAACAAACAATCTTACAGTGTTCAACAATTCAAGTAGGAGTTCAAAATTGGTGCACTTTAACCATATCCATGACTATCCCTCATAACAAATCACTAATCAGTGAACGACAAACATACTAGTAGGCTAAATCAAAGTATTACGGAAGACGACAAGTCACTCACATCTCGCTAAAGATAAAGGTGGAAAAAAATGGAGAAATAATTACAGTCATGAAAAAATAAACATGGAAATGGTTAAATGTATTAATAAATATAGCAACAGGCTGAATCAAGGTATAAATATGGAACAAAACCAATCAAAGAGTGCTTAAAAATACACAAGTCTTAATTACAGTACAAAAAAAGAGCCAAAAAGCAATTCAACTTCTTGATCGCAAGATGAATTTAGTTAAACTATACCAGCAAGCTACTGCAAAATGTATAGGTGCACTACCAGTGCGATGACATGTACTTCAGTACTCCTCAACCCCACACTGCGTATTCCACACTTTTGAGAACCTTTAGGTTTTCTCATCTATAAATTGCTCGTTTTCACACTCTTTACTCGCTTACGGCCATACCACCCTGAACACGCCCGATCTCGTCTGATCTCGGAAGCTAAGCAGGGTCGGGCCGGTCAGTACTTGGATGGGAGACCGCCTTGGAATACCCGGTGCTGTAAGCTTTTCTTTTTCATCAGCAGAGGGCGCTGCTCCTTCTTTGCTGGACACAGAGCTGACAAACAAACTCCATGGAGGATGCAACGTTGTTTTGGAAGCAACATCTTCACCAACTTTTTTGGGAAGCAACATCTTCATTTGCAACTAAAACAAACAATCTTACAGTGTTCAACAATTCAAGTAGGAGTTCAAAATTGGTGCACTTTAACCATATCCATGACTATCCCTCATAACAAATCACTAATCAGTGAACGACAAACATACTAGTAGGCTAAATCAAAGTATTACGGAAGACGACAAGTCACTCACATCTCGCTAAAGATAAAGGTGGAAAAAAATGGAGAAATAATTACAGTCATGAAAAAATAAACATGGAAATGGTTAAATTTATTAATAAATATAGCAACAGGGTGAATCAAGGTATAAATATGGAACAAAACCAATCAAAGAGTGCTTAAAAATACACAAGTGTTAATTACAGTACAAAAAAAGAGCCAAAAAGCAATTCAACTTCTTGATCGCAAGATGAATTTAGTTAAACTATACCAGCAAGCTACTGCAAAATGTATAGGTGCACTACCAGTGCGATGACATGTACTTCAGTACTCCTCAACCCCACACTGCGTATTCCACACTTTTGAGAACCTTTAGGTTTTCTCATCTATAAATTGCTCGTTTTCACACTCTTTACTCGCTTACGGCCATACCACCCTGAACACGGCCGATCTCGTCCGATCTCGGAAGCTAAGCAGGGTCGGGCCGGGTCAGTACTTGGATGGGAGACTGCCTGGGAATACCCGGTGCTGTAATCTTTTCTTTTTCATCAGCAGAGGGCGCTGCTCCTTCTTTGCTGGACACAGAGCTGACAAACAAACTCCATGGAGGATGCAACGTTGTTTTGGAAGCAACATCTTCACCAACTTTTTTGGGAAGCAACATCTTCATTTGCAACTAAAACAAACAATCTTACAGTGTTCAACAATTCAAGTAGGAGTTCAAAATTGGTGCACTTTAACCATATCCATGACTATCCCTCATAACAAATCACTAATCAGTGAACGACAAACATACTAGTAGGCTAAATCAAAGTATTACGGAAGACGACAAGTCACTCACATCTCGCTAAAGATAAAGGTGGAAAAAAATGGAGAAATAATTACAGTCATGAAAAAATAAACATGGAAATGGTTAAATGTATTAATAAATATAGCAACAGGCTGAATCAAGGTATAAATATGGAACAAAACAAATCAAAGAGTGCTTAAAAATACACAAGTGTTAATTACAGTACAAAAAAAGAGCCAAAAAGCAATTCAACTTCTTGATCGCAAGATGAATTTAGTTAAACTATACCAGCAAGCTACTGCAAAATGTATAGGTGCACTACCAGTGCGATGACATGTACTTCAGTACTCCTCAACCCCACACTGCGTATTCCACACTTTTGAGAACCTTTAGGTTTTCTCATCTATAAATTGCTCGTTTTCACACTCTTTACTCGCTTACGGCCATACCACCCTGAACACGCCCGATCTCGTCTGATCTCGGAAGCTAAGCAGGGTCGGGCTGGGTCAGTACTTGGATGGGAGACCGCCTGGGAATACCCGGTGCTGTAAGCTTTTCTTTTTCATCAGCAGAGGGCGCTGCTCCTTCTTTGCTGGACACAGAGCTGACAAACAAACTCCATGGAGGATGCAACGTTGTTTTGGAAGCAACATCTTCACCAACTTTTTTGGGAAGCAACATCTTCATTTGCAACTAAAACAAACAATCTTACAGTGTTCAACAATTCAAGTAGGAGTTCAAAATTGGTGCACTTTAACCATATCCATGACTATCCCTCATAACAAATCACTAATCAGTGAACGACAAACATACTAGTAGGCTAAATCAAAGTATTACGGAAGACGACAAGTCACTCACATCTCGCTAAAGATAAAGGTGGAAAAAAATGGAGAAATAATTACAGTCATGAAAAAATAAACATGGAAATGGTTAAATGTATTAATAAATATAGCAACAGGCTGAATCAAGGTATAAATATGGAACAAAACCAATCAAAGAGTGCTTAAAAATACACAAGTGTTAATTACAGTACAAAAAAAGAGCCAAAAAGCAATTCAACTTCTTGATCGCAAGATGAATTTAGTTAAACTATACCAGCAAGCTACTGCAAAATGTATAGGTGCACTACCAGTGCGATGACATGTACTTCAGTACTCCTCAACCCCACACTGCGTATTCCACACTTTTGAGAACCTTTAGGTTTTCTCATCTATAAATTGCTCGTTTTCACACTCTTTACTCGCTTACGGCCATACCACCCTGAACACGCCCGATCTCGTCCGATCTTGGAAGCTAAGCAGGGTCGGGCCGGGTCAGTACTTGGATGGGAGACAGCCTGGGAATACCCGGTGCTGTAAGCTTTTCTTTTTCATCAGCAGAGGGCGCTGCTCCTTCTTTGCTGGACACAGAGCTGACAAACAACCTCCATGGAGGATGCAACGTTGTTTTGGAAGCAACATCTTCACCAACTTTTTTGGGAAGCAACATCTTCATTTGCAACTAAAACAAACAATCTTACAGTGTTCAACAATTCAAGTAGGAGTTCAAAATTGGTGCACTTTAACCATATCCATGACTATCCCTCATAACAAATCACTAATCAGTGAACGACAAACATACTAGTAGGCTAAATCAAAGTATTAAGGAAGACGACAAGTCACTCACATCTCGCTAAAGATAAAGGTGGAAAAAAATGGAGAAATAATTACAGTCATGAAAAAATAAACATGGAAATGGTTAAATGTATTAATAAATATAGCAACAGGCTGAATCAAGGTATAAATATGGAACAAAACAAATCAAAGAGTGCTTAAAAATACACAAGTGTTAATTACAGTACAAAAAAAGAGCCAAAAAGCAATTCAACTTCTTGATCGCAAGATGAATTTAGTTAAACTATACCAGCAAGCTACTGCAAAATGTATAGGTGCACTACCAGTGCGATGACATGTACTTCAGTACTCCTCAACCCCACACTGCGTATTCCACACTTTTGAGAACCTTTAGGTTTTCTCATCTATAAATTGCTCGTTTTCACACTCTTTACTCGCTTACGGCCATACCACCCTGAACACGCCCGATCTCGTCTGATCTCGGAAGCTAAGCAGGGTCGGGCCGGGTCAGTACTTGGATGGGAGACCGCCTGGGAATACCCGGTGCTGTAAGCTTTTCTTTTTCATCAGCAGAGGGCGCTGCTCCTTCTTTGCTGGACACAGAGCTGACAAACAAACTCCATGGAGGATGCAACGTTGTTTTGGAAGCAACATCTTCACCAACTTTTTTGGGAAGCAACATCTTCATTTGCAACTAAAACAAACAATCTTACAGTGTTCAACAATTCAAGTAGGAGTTCAAAATTGGTGCACTTTAACCATATCCATGACTATCCCTCATAACAAATCACTAATCAGTGAACGACAAACATACTAGTAGGCTAAATCAAAGTATTACGGAAGACGACAAGTCACTCACATCTCGCTAAAGATAAAGGTGGAAAAAAATGGAGAAATAATTACAGTCATGAAAAAATAAACATGGAAATGGTTAAATGTATTAATAAATATAGCAACAGGCTGAATCAAGGTATAAATATGGAACAAAACAAATCAAAGAGTGCTTAAAAATACACAAGTGTTAATTACAGTACAAAAAAAGAGCCAAAAAGCAATTCAACTTCTTGATCGCAAGATGAATTTAGTTAAACTATACCAGCAAGCTACTGCAAAATGTATAGGTGCACTACCAGTGCGATGACATGTACTTCAGTACTCCTCAACCCCACACTGCGTATTCCACACTTTTGAGAACCTTTAGGTTTTCTCATCTATAAATTGCTCGTTTTCACACTCTTTACTCGCTTACGGCCATACCACCCTGAACACGCCCGATCTCGTCCGATCTTGGAAGCTAAGCAGGGTCGGGCCGGGTCAGTACTTGGATGGGAGACCGCCTGGGAATACCCGGTGCTGTAAGCTTTTCTTTTTCATCAGCAGAGGGCGCTGCTCCTTCTTTGCTGGACACAGAGCTGACAAACAACCTCCATGGAGGATGCAACGTTGTTTTGGAAGCAACATCTTCACCAACTTTTTTGGGAAGCAACATCTTCATTTGCAACTAAAACAAACAATCTTACAGTGTTCAACAATTCAAGTAGGAGTTCAAAATTGGTGCACTTTAACCATATCCATGACTATCCCTCATAACAAATCACTAATCAGTGAACGACAAACATACTAGTAGGCTAAATCAAAGTATTAAGGAAGACGACAAGTCACTCACATCTCGCTAAAGATAAAGGTGGAAAAAAATGGAGAAATAATTACAGTCATGAAAAAATAAACATGGAAATGGTTAAATGTATTAATAAATATAGCAACAGGCTGAATCAAGGTATAAATATGGAACAAAACAAATCAAAGAGTGCTTAAAAATACACAAGTGTTAATTACAGTACAAAAAAAGAGCCAAAAAGCAATTCAACTTCTTGATCGCAAGATGAATTTAGTTAAACTATACCAGCAAGCTACTGCAAAATGTATAGGTGCACTACCAGTGCGATGACATGTACTTCAGTACTCCTCAACCCCACACTGCGTATTCCACACTTTTGAGAACCTTTAGGTTTTCTCATCTATAAATTGCTCGTTTTCACACTCTTTACTCGCTTACGGCCATACCACCCTGAACACGCCCGATCTCGTCCGATCTCGGAAGCTAAGCAGGGTCGGGCCGGGTCAGTACTTGGATGGGAGACCGCCTGGGAATACCCGGTGCTGTAAGCTTTTCTTTTTCATCAGCAGAGGGCGCTGCTCCTTCTTTGCTGGACACAGAGCTGACAAACAAACTCCATGGAGGATGCAACGTTGTTTTGGAAGCAACATCTTCACCAACTTTTTTGGGAAGCAACATCTTCATTTGCAACTAAAACAAACAATCTTACAGTGTTCAACAATTCAAGTAGGAGTTCAAAATTGTTGCACTTTAACCATATCCATGACTATCCCTCATAACAAATCACTAATCAGTGAACGACAAACATACTAGTAGGCTAAATCAAAGTATTACGGAAGACGACAAGTCACTCACATCTCGCTAAAGATAAAGGTGGAAAAAAATGGAGAAATAATTACAGTCATGAAAAAATAAACATGGAAATGGTTAAATGTATTAATAAATATAGCAACAGGCTGAATCAAGGTATAAATATGGAACAAAACAAATCAAAGAGTGCTTAAAAATACACATGTGTTAATTACAGTACAAAAAAAGAGCCAAAAAGCAATTCAACTTCTTGATCGCAAGATGAATTTAGTTAAACTATACCAGCAAGCTACTGCAAAATGTATAGGTGCACTACCAGTGCGATGACATGTACTTCAGTACTCCTCAACCCCACACTGCGTATTCCACACTTTTGAGAAGCTTTAGGTTTTCTCATCTATAAATTGCTCGTTTTCACACTCTTTACTCGCTTACGGCCATACCACCCTGAACACGCCCGATCTCGTCCGATCTCGGAAGCTAAGCAGGGTCGGGCCGGGTCAGTACTTGGATGGGAGACCGCCTGGGAATACCCGGTGCTGTAAGCTTTTCTTTTTCATCAGCAGAGGGCGCTGCTCCTTCTTTGCTGGACACAGAGCTGACAAACAAACTCCATGGAGGATGCAACGTTGTTTTGGAAGCAACATCTTCACCAACTTTTTTGGGAAGCAACATCTTCATTTGCAACTAAAACAAACAATCTTACAGTGTTCAACAATTCAAGTAGGAGTTCAAAAGTGTTGCACTTTAACCATATCCATGACTATCCCTCATAACAAATCACTAATCAGTGAACGACAAACATACTAGTAGGCTAAATCAAAGTATTACAGAAGACGACAAGTCACTCACATCTCGCTAAAGATAAAGGTGGAAAAAAATGGAGAAATAATTACAGTCATGAAAAAATAAACATGGAAATGGTTAAATGTATTAATAAATATAGCAACAGGCTGAATCAAGGTATAAATATGGAACAAAACAAATCAAAGAGTGCTTAAAAATACACAAGTGTTAATTACAGTACAAAAAAAGAGCCAAAAAGCAATTCAACTTCTTGATCGCAAGATGAATTTAGTTAAACTATACCAGCAAGCTACTGCAAAATGTATAGGTGCACTACCAGTGCGATGACATGTACTTCAGTACTCCTCAACCCCACACTGCGTATTCCACACTTTTGAGAACCTTTAGGTTTTCTCATCTATAAATTGCTCGTTTTCACACTCTTTACTCGCTTACGGCCATACCACCCTGAACACGCCCGATCTCGTCTGATCTCGGAAGCTAAGCAGGGTCGGGCCGGGTCAGTACTTGGATGGGAGACCGCCTGGGAATACCCGGTGCTGTAAGCTTTTCTTTTTCATCAGCAGAGGGCGCTGCTCCTTCTTTGCTGGACACAGAGCTGACAAACAAACTCCATGGAGGATGCAACGTTGTTTTGGAAGCAACATCTTCACCAACTTTTTTGGGAAGCAACATCTTCATTTGCAACTAAAACAAACAATCTTACAGTGTTCAACAATTCAAGTAGGAGTTCAAAATTGGTGCACTTTAACCATATCCATGACTATCCCTCATAACAAATCACTAATCAGTGAACGACAAACATACTAGTAGGCTAAATCAAAGTATTACGGAAGACGACAAGTCACTCACATCTCGCTAAAGATAAAGGTGGAAAAAAATGGAGAAATAATTACAGTCATGAAAAAATAAACATGGAAATGGTTAAATGTATTAATAAATATAGCAACAGGCTGAATCAAGGTATAAATATGGAACAAAACAAATCAAAGAGTGCTTAAAAATACACAAGTGTTAATTACAGTACAAAAAAAGAGCCAAAAAGCAATTCAACTTCTTGATCGCAAGATGAATTTAGTTAAACTATACCAGCAAGCTACTGCAAAATGTATAGGTGCACTACCAGTGCGATGACATGTACTTCAGTACTCCTCAACCCCACACTGCGTATTCCACACTTTTGAGAACCTTTAGGTTTTCTCATCTATAAATTGCTCGTTTTCACACTCTTTACTCGCTTACGGCCATACCACCCTGAACACGCCCGATCTCGTCCGATCTTGGAAGCTAAGCAGGGTCGGGCCGGGTCAGTACTTGGATGGGAGACCGCCTGGGAATACCCGGTGCTGTAAGCTTTTCTTTTTCATCAGCAGAGGGCGCTGCTCCTTCTTTGCTGGACACAGAGCTGACAAACAACCTCCATGGAGGATGCAACGTTGTTTTGGAAGCAACATCTTCACCAACTTTTTTGGGAAGCAACATCTTCATTTGCAACTAAAACAAACAATCTTACAGTGTTCAACAATTCAAGTAGGAGTTCAAAATTGGTGCACTTTAACCATATCCATGACTATCCCTCATAACAAATCACTAATCAGTGAACGACAAACATACTAGTAGGCTAAATCAAAGTATTAAGGAAGACGACAAGTCACTCACATCTCGCTAAAGATAAAGGTGGAAAAAAATGGAGAAATAATTACAGTCATGAAAAAATAAACATGGAAATGGTTAAATGTATTAATAAATATAGCAACAGGCTGAATCAAGGTATAAATATGGAACAAAACAAATCAAAGAGTGCTTAAAAATACACAAGTGTTAATTACAGTACAAAAAAAGAGCCAAAAAGCAATTCAACTTCTTGATCGCAAGATGAATTTAGTTAAACTATACCAGCAAGCTACTGCAAAATGTATAGGTGCACTACCAGTGCGATGACATGTACTTCAGTACTCCTCAACCCCACACTGCGTATTCCACACTTTTGAGAACCTTTAGGTTTTCTCATCTATAAATTGCTCGTTTTCACACTCTTTACTCGCTTACGGCCATACCACCCTGAACACGCCCGATCTCGTCCGATCTCGGAAGCTAAGCAGGGTCGGGCCGGGTCAGTACTTGGATGGGAGACCGCCTGGGAATACCCGGTGCTGTAAGCTTTTCTTTTTCATCAGCAGAGGGCGCTGCTCCTTCTTTGCTGGACACAGAGCTGACAAACAAACTCCATGGAGGATGCAACGTTGTTTTGGAAGCAACATCTTCACCAACTTTTTTGGGAAGCAACATCTTCATTTGCAACTAAAACAAACAATCTTACAGTGTTCAACAATTCAAGTAGGAGTTCAAAATTGTTGCACTTTAACCATATCCATGACTATCCCTCATAACAAATCACTAATCAGTGAACGACAAACATACTAGTAGGCTAAATCAAAGTATTACGGAAGACGACAAGTCACTCACATCTCGCTAAAGATAAAGGTGGAAAAAAATGGAGAAATAATTACAGTCATGAAAAAATAAACATGGAAATGGTTAAATGTATTAATAAATATAGCAACAGGCTGAATCAAGGTATAAATATGGAACAAAACAAATCAAAGAGTGCTTAAAAATACACATGTGTTAATTACAGTACAAAAAAAGAGCCAAAAAGCAATTCAACTTCTTGATCGCAAGATGAATTTAGTTAAACTATACCAGCAAGCTACTGCAAAATGTATAGGTGCACTACCAGTGCGATGACATGTACTTCAGTACTCCTCAACCCCACACTGCGTATTCCACACTTTTGAGAAGCTTTAGGTTTTCTCATCTATAAATTGCTCGTTTTCACACTCTTTACTCGCTTACGGCCATACCACCCTGAACACGCCCGATCTCGTCCGATCTCGGAAGCTAAGCAGGGTCGGGCCGGGTCAGTACTTGGATGGGAGACCGCCTGGGAATACCCGGTGCTGTAAGCTTTTCTTTTTCATCAGCAGAGGGCGCTGCTCCTTCTTTGCTGGACACAGAGCTGACAAACAAACTCCATGGAGGATGCAACGTTGTTTTGGAAGCAACATCTTCACCAACTTTTTTGGGAAGCAACATCTTCATTTGCAACTAAAACAAACAATCTTACAGTGTTCAACAATTCAAGTAGGAGTTCAAAAGTGTTGCACTTTAACCATATCCATGACTATCCCTCATAACAAATCACTAATCAGTGAACGACAAACATACTAGTAGGCTAAATCAAAGTATTACAGAAGACGACAAGTCACTCACATCTCGCTAAAGATAAAGGTGGAAAAAAATGGAGAAATAATTACAGTCATGAAAAAATAAACATGGAAATGGTTAAATGTATTAATAAATATAGCAACAGGCTGAATCAAGGTATAAATATGGAACAAAACAAATCAAAGAGTGCTTAAAAATACACAAGTGTTAATTACAGTACAAAAAAAGAGCCAAAAAGCAATTCAACTTCTTGATCGCAAGATGAATTTAGTTAAACTATACCAGCAAGCTACTGCAAAATGTATAGGTGCACTACCAGTGCGATGACATGTACTTCAGTACTCCTCAACCCCACACTGCGTATTCAACACTTTTGAGAACCTTTAGGTTTTCTCATCTATAAATTGCTCGTTTTCACACTCTTTACTTGCTTACGGCCATACCACCCTGAACACGCCCGATCTCGTCCGATCTCGGAAGCTAAGCAGGGTCGTGCCGGGTCAGTACTTGGATGGGAGACCGCCTGGGAATACCCGGTGCTGTAAGCTTTTCTTTTTCATCAGCAGAGGGCGCTGCTCCTTCTTTGCTGGACACAGAGCTGACAAACAAACTCCATGGAGGATGCAACGTTGTTTTGGAAGCAACATCTTCACCAACTTTTTTGGGAAGCAACATCTTCATTTGCAACTAAAACAAACAATCTTACAGTGTTCAACAATTCAAGTAGGAGTTCAAAATTGGTGCACTTTAACCATATCCATGACTATCCCTCATAACAAATCACTAATCAGTGAACGACAAACATACTAGTAGGCTAACTCAAAGTATTACGGAAGACGACAAGTCACTCACATCTCGCTAAAGATAAAGGTGGAAGAAAATGGAGAAATAATTACAGTCATGAAAAAATAAACATGGAAATGGTTAAATGTATTAATAAATATAGCAACAGGCTGAATCAAGGTATAAATATGGAACAAAACAAATCAAAGAGTGCTTAAAAATACACAAGTGTTAATTACAGTACAAAAAAAGAGCCAAAAAGCAATTCAACTTCTTGATCGCAAGATGAATTTAGTTAAACTATACCAGCAAGCTACTGCAAAATGTATAGGTGCACTACCAGTGCGATGACATGTACTTCAGTACTCCTCAACCCCACACTGCGTATTCAACACTTTTGAGAACCTTTAGGTTTTCTCATCTATAAATTGCTCGTTTTCACACTCTTTACTTGCTTACGGCCATACCACCCTGAACACGCCCGATCTCGTCCGATCTCGGAAGCTAAGCAGGGTCGTGCCGGGTCAGTACTTGGATGGGAGACCGCCTGGGAATACCCGGTGCTGTAAGCTTTTCTTTTTCATCAGCAGAGGGCGCTGCTCCTTCTTTGCTGGACACAGAGCTGACAAACAAACTCCATGGAGGATGCAACGTTGTTTTGGAAGCAACATCTTCACCAACTTTTTTGGGAAGCAACATCTTCATTTGCAACTAAAACAAACAATCTTACAGTGTTCAACAATTCAAGTAGGAGTTCAAAATTGGTGCACTTTAACCATATCCATGACTATCCCTCATAACAAATCACTAATCAGTGAACGACAAACATACTAGTAGGCTAACTCAAAGTATTACGGAAGACGACAAGTCACTCACATCTCGCTAAAGATAAAGGTGGAAGAAAATGGAGAAATAATTACAGTCATGAAAAAATAAACATGGAAATGGTTAAATGTATTAATAAATATAGCAACAGGCTGAATCAAGGTATAAATATGGAACAAAACAAATCAAAGAGTGCTTAAAAATACACAAGTGTTAATTACAGTACAAAAAAAGAGCCAAAAAGCAATTCAACTTCTTGATCGCAAGATGAATTTAGTTAAACTATACCAGCAAGCTACTGCAAAATGTATAGGTGCACTACCAGTGCGATGACATGTACTTCAGTACTCCTCAACCCCACACTGCGTATTCCACACTTTTGAGAACCTTTAGGTTTTCTCATCTATAAATTGCTCGTTTTCACACTCTTTACTCGCTTACGGCCATACCACCCTGAACACGCCCGATCTCGTCCGATCTCGGAAGCTAAGCAGGGTCGTGTCGGGTCAGTACTTGGATGGGAGACCGCCTGGGAATACCCGGTGCTGTAAGCTTTTCTTTTTCATCAGCAGAGGGCGCTGCTCCTTCTTTGCTGGACACAGAGCTGACAAACAAACTCCATGGAGGATGCAACGTTGTTTTGGAAGCAACATCTTCACCAACTTTTTTGGGAAGCAACATCTTCATTTGCAACTAAAACAAACAATCTTACAGTGTTCAACAATTCAAGTAGGAGTTCAAAATTGGTGCACTTTAACCATATCCATGACTATCCCTCATAACAA
Organism: Gymnocephalus cernua; assembly: GCA_023631565.1. NCBI lineage: Eukaryota > Metazoa > Chordata > Actinopteri > Perciformes > Percidae > Gymnocephalus > Gymnocephalus cernua. Next base: position 27,172,368 of record CM042425.1, read on the forward strand.
ATCACTAATCAGTGAACGACAAACATACTAGTAGGCTAAATCAAAGTATTACGGAAGACGACAAGTCACTCACATCTCGCTAAAGATAAAGGTGGAAGAAAATGGAGAAATAATTACAGTCATGAAAAAATAAACATGGAAATGGTTAAATGTATTAATAAATATAGCAACAGGCTGAATCAAGGTATAAATATGGAACAAAACAAATCAAAGAGTGCTTAAAAATACACAAGTGTTAATTACAGTACAAAAAAAGAGCCAAAAAGCAATTCAACTTCTTGATCGCAAGATGAATTTAGTTAAACTATACCAGCAAGCTACTTTAAAATGTATAGGTGCACTACCAGTGCGATGACATGTACTTCAGTACTCCTCAACCCCACACTGCGTATTCCACACTTTTGAGAACCTTTAGGTTTTCTCATCTATAAATTGCTCGTTTTCACACTCTTTACTCGCTTACGGCCATACCACCCTGAACACGCCCGATCTCGTCCGATCTCGGAAGCTAAGCAGGGTTGGGCCGGGTCAGTACTTGGATGGGAGACCGCCTGGGAATACCCGGTGCTGTAAGCTTTTCTTTTTCATCAGCAGAGGGCGCTGCTCCTTCTTTGCTGGACACAGAGCTGACAAACAAACTCCATGGAGGATGCAACGTTGTTTTGGAAGCAACATCTTCACCAACTTTTTTGGGAAGCAACATCTTCATTTGCAACTAAAACAAACAATCTTACAGTGTTCAACAATTCAAGTAGGAGTTCAAAATTGGTGCACTTTAACCATATCCATGACTATCCCTCATAACAAATCACTAATCAGTGAACGACAAACATACTAGTAGGCTAAATCAAAGTATTACGGAAGACGACAAGTCACTCACATCTCGCTAAAGATAAAGGTGGAAGAAAATGGAGAAATAATTACAGTCATGAAAAAATAAACATGGAAATGGTTAAATGTATTAATAAATATAGCAACAGGCTGAATCAAGGTATAAATATGGAACAAAACAAATCAAAGAGTGCTTAAAAATACACAAGTGTTAATTACAGTACAAAAAAAGAGCCAAAAAGCAATTCAACTTCTTGATCGCAAGATGAATTTAGTTAAACTATACCAGCAAGCTACTTTAAAATGTATAGGTGCACTACCAGTGCGATGACATGTACTTCAGTACTCCTCAACCCCACACTGCGTATTCCACACTTTTGAGAACCTTTAGGTTTTCTCATCTATAAATTGCTCGTTTTCACACTCTTTACTCGCTTACGGCCATACCACCCTGAACACGCCCGATCTCGTCCGATCTCGGAAGCTAAGCAGGGTCGTGCCGGGTCAGTACTTGGATGGGAGACCGCCTGGGAATACCCGGTGCTGTAAGCTTTTCTTTTTCATCAGCAGAGGGCGCTGCTCCTTCTTTGCTGGACACAGAGCTGACAAACAAACTCCATGGAGGATGCAACGTTGTTTTGGAAGCAACATCTTCACCAACTTTTTTGGGAAGCAACATCTTCATTTGCAACTAAAACAAACAATCTTACAGTGTTCAACAATTCAAGTAGGAGTTCAAAATTGGTGCACTTTAACCATATCCATGACTATCCCTCATAACAAATCACTAATCAGTGAACGACAAACATACTAGTAGGCTAAATCAAAGTATTACGGAAGACGACAAGTCACTCACATCTCGCTAAAGATAAAGGTGGAAAAAAATGGAGAAATAATTACAGTCATGAAAAAATAAACATGGAAATGGTTAAATGTATTAATAAATATAGCAACAGGCTGAATCAAGGTATAAATATGGAACAAAACAAATCAAAGAGTGCTTAAAAATACACAAGTGTTAATTACAGTACAAAAAAAGAGCCAAAAAGCAATTCAACTTCTTGATCGCAAGATGAATTTAGTTAAACTATACCAGCAAGCTACTGCAAAATGTATAGGTGCACTACCAGTGCGATGACATGTACTTCAGTACTCCTCAACCCCACACTGCGTATTCCACACTTTTGAGAACCTTTAGGTTTTCTCATCTATAAATTGCTCGTTTTCACACTCTTTACTCGCTTACGGCTATACCACCCTGAACACGCCCGATCTCGTCCGATCTCGGAAGCTAAGCAGGATCGGGCCGGGTCAGTACTTGGATGGGAGACCGCCTGGGAATACCCGGTGCTGTAAGCTTTTCTTTTTCATCAGCAGAGGGCGCTGCTCCTTCTTTGCTGGACACAGAGCTGACAAACAAACTCCATGGAGGATGCAACGTTGTTTTGGAAGCAACATCTTCACCAACTTTTTTGGGAAGCAACATCTTCATTTGCAACTAAAACAAACAATCTTACAGTGTTCAACAATTCAAGTAGGAGTTCAAAATTGGTGCACTTTAACCATATCCATGACTATCCCTCATAACAAATCACTAATCAGTGAACGACAAACATACTAGTAGGCTAAATCAAAGTATTACGGAAGACGACAAGTCACTCACATCTCGCTAAAGATAAAGGTGGAAGAAAATGGAGAAATAATTACAGTCATGAAAAAATAAACATGGAAATGGTTAAATGTATTAATAAATATAGCAACAGGCTGAATCAAGGTATAAATATGGAACAAAACAAATCAAAGAGTGCTTAAAAATACACAAGTGTTAATTACAGTACAAAAAAAGAGCCAAAAAGCAATTCAACTTCTTGATCGCAAGATGAATTTAGTTAAACTATACCAGCAAGCTACTGCAAAATGTATAGGTGCACTACCAGTGCGATGACATGTACTTCAGTACTCCTCAACCCCACACTGCGTATTCCACACTTTTGAGAACCTTTAGGTTTTCTCATCTATAAATTGCTCGTTTTCACACTCTTTACTCGCTTACGGCCATACCACCCTGAACACGCCCGATCTCGTCCGATCTCGGAAGCTAAGCAGGGTCGTGTCGGGTCAGTACTTGGATGGGAGACCGCCTGGGAATACCCGGTGCTGTAAGCTTTTCTTTTTCATCAGCAGAGGGCGCTGCTCCTTCTTTGCTGGACACAGAGCTGACAAACAAACTCCATGGAGGATGCAACGTTGTTTTGGAAGCAACATCTTCACCAACTTTTTTGGGAAGCAACATCTTCATTTGCAACTAAAACAAACAATCTTACAGTGTTCAACAATTCAAGTAGGAGTTCAAAATTGGTGCACTTTAACCATATCCATGACTATCCCTCATAACAAATCACTAATCAGTGAACGACAAACATACTAGTAGGCTAAATCAAAGTATTACGGAAGACGACAAGTCACTCACATCTCGCTAAAGATAAAGGTGGAAGAAAATGGAGAAATAATTACAGTCATGAAAAAATAAACATGGAAATGGTTAAATGTATTAATAAATATAGCAACAGGCTGAATCAAGGTATAAATATGGAACAAAACAAATCAAAGAGTGCTTAAAAATACACAAGTGTTAATTACAGTACAAAAAAAGAGCCAAAAAGCAATTCAACTTCTTGATCGCAAGATGAATTTAGTTAAACTATACCAGCAAGCTACTGCAAAATGTATAGGTGCACTACCAGTGCGATGACATGTACTTCAGTACTCCTCAACCCCACACTGCGTATTCCACACTTTTGAGAACCTTTAGGTTTTCTCATCTATAAATTGCTCGTTTTCACACTCTTTACTCGCTTACGGCCATACCACCCTGAACACGCCCGATCTCGTCCGATCTCGGAAGCTAAGCAGGGTTGGGCCGGGTCAGTACTTGGATGGGAGACCGCCTGGGAATACCCGGTGCTGTAAGCTTTTCTTTTTCATCAGCAGAGGGCGCTGCTCCTTCTTTGCTGGACACAGAACTGACAAACAAACTCCATGGAGGATGCAACGTTGTTTTGGAAGCAACATCTTCACCAACTTTTTTGGGAAGCAACATCTTCATTTGCAACTAAAACAAACAATCTTACAGTGTTCAACAATTCAAGTAGGAGTTCAAAATTGTTGCACTTTAACCATATCCATGACTATCCCTCATAACAAATCACTAATCAGTGAACGACAAACATACTAGTAGGCTAAATCAAAGTATTACGGAAGACGACAAGTCACTCACATCTCGCTAAAGATAAAGGTGGAAAAAAATGGAGAAATAATTACAGTCATGAAAAAATAAACATGGAAATGGTTAAATGTATTAATAAATATAGCAACAGGCTGAATCAAGGTATAAATATGGAACAAAACAAATCAAAGAGTGCTTAAAAATACACAAGTGTTAATTACAGTACAAAAAAAGAGCCAAAAAGCAATTCAACTTCTTGATCGCAAGATGAATTTAGTTAAACTATACCAGCAAGCTACTTTAAAATGTATAGGTGCACTACCAGTGCGATGACATGTACTTCAGTACTCCTCAACCCCACACTGCGTATTCCACACTTTTGAGAACCTTTAGGTTTTCTCATCTATAAATTGCTCGTTTTCACACTCTTTACTCGCTTACGGCCATACCACCCTGAACACGCCCGATCTCGTCCGATCTCGGAAGCTAAGCAGGGTCGTGCCGGGTCAGTACTTGGATGGGAGACCGCCTGGGAATACCCGGTGCTGTAAGCTTTTCTTTTTCATCAGCAGAGGGCGCTGCTCCTTCTTTGCTGGACACAGAGCTGACAAACAAACTCCATGGAGGATGCAACGTTGTTTTGGAAGCAACATCTTCACCAACTTTTTTGGGAAGCAACATCTTCATTTGCAACTAAAACAAACAATCTTACAGTGTTCAACAATTCAAGTAGGAGTTCAAAATTGGTGCACTTTAACCATATCCATGACTATCCCTCATAACAAATCACTAATCAGTGAACGACAAACATACTAGTAGGCTAAATCAAAGTATTACGGAAGACGACAAGTCACTCACATCTCGCTAAAGATAAAGGTGGAAAAAAATGGAGAAATAATTACAGTCATGAAAAAATAAACATGGAAATGGTTAAATGTATTAATAAATATAGCAACAGGCTGAATCAAGGTATAAATATGGAACAAAACAAATCAAAGAGTGCTTAAAAATACACAAGTGTTAATTACAGTACAAAAAAAGAGCCAAAAAGCAATTCAACTTCTTGATCGCAAGATGAATTTAGTTAAACTATACCAGCAAGCTACTGCAAAATGTATAGGTGCACTACCAGTGCGATGACATGTACTTCAGTACTCCTCAACCCCACACTGCGTATTCCACACTTTTGAGAACCTTTAGGTTTTCTCATCTATAAATTGCTCGTTTTCACACTCTTTACTCGCTTACGGCTATACCACCCTGAACACGCCCGATCTCGTCCGATCTCGGAAGCTAAGCAGGGTCGGGCCGGGTCAGTACTTGGATGGGAGACCGCCTGGGAATACCCGGTGCTGTAAGCTTTTCTTTTTCATCAGCAGAGGGCGCTGCTCCTTCTTTGCTGGACACAGAGCTGACAAACAAACTCCATGGAGGATGCAACGTTGTTTTGGAAGCAACATCTTCACCAACTTTTTTGGGAAGCAACATCTTCATTTGCAACTAAAACAAACAATCTTACAGTGTTCAACAATTCAAGTAGGAGTTCAAAATTGGTGCACTTTAACCATATCCATGACTATCCCTCATAACAAATCACTAATCAGTGAACGACAAACATACTAGTAGGCTAAATCAAAGTATTACGGAAGACGACAAGTCACTCACATCTCGCTAAAGATAAAGGTGGAAAAAAATGGAGAAATAATTACAGTCATGAAAAAATAAACATGGAAATGGTTAAATGTATTAATAAATATAGCAACAGGCTGAATCAAGGTATAAATATGGAACAAAACAAATCAAAGAGTGCTTAAAAATACACAAGTGTTAATTACAGTACAAAAAAAGAGCCAAAAAGCAATTCAACTTCTTGATCGCAAGATGAATTTAGTTAAACTATACCAGCAAGCTACTGCAAAATGTATAGGTGCACTACCAGTGCGATGACATGTACTTCAGTACTCCTCAACCCCACACTGCGTATTCCACACTTTTGAGAACCTTTAGGTTTTCTCATCTATAAATTGCTCGTTTTCACACTCTTTACTCGCTTACGGCTATACCACCCTGAACACGCCCGATCTCGTCCGATCTCGGAAGCTAAGCAGGGTCGGGCCGGGTCAGTACTTGGATGGGAGACCGCCTGGGAATACCCGGTGCTGTAAGCTTTTCTTTTTCATCAGCAGAGGGCGCTGCTCCTTCTTTGCTGGACACAGAGCTGACAAACAAACTCCATGGAGGATGCAACGTTGTTTTGGAAGCAACATCTTCACCAACTTTTTTGGGAAGCAACATCTTCATTTGCAACTAAAACAAACAATCTTACAGTGTTCAACAATTCAAGTAGGAGTTCAAAATTGGTGCACTTTAACCATATCCATGACTATCCCTCATAACAAATCACTAATCAGTGAACGACAAACATACTAGTAGGCTAAATCAAAGTATTACGGAAGACGACAAGTCACTCACATCTCGCTAAAGATAAAGGTGGAAGAAAATGGAGAAATAATTACAGTCATGAAAAAATAAACATGGAAATGGTTAAATGTATTAATAAATATAGCAACAGGCTGAATCAAGGTATAAATATGGAACAAAACAAATCAAAGAGTGCTTAAAAATACACAAGTGTTAATTACAGTACAAAAAAAGAGCCAAAAAGCAATTCAACTTCTTGATCGCAAGATGAATTTAGTTAAACTATACCAGCAAGCTACTTTAAAATGTATAGGTGCACTACCAGTGCGATGACATGTACTTCAGTACTCCTCAACCCCACACTGCGTATTCCACACTTTTGAGAACCTTTAGGTTTTCTCATCTATAAATTGCTCGTTTTCACACTCTTTACTCGCTTACGGCCATACCACCCTGAACACGCCCGATCTCGTCCGATCTCGGAAGCTAAGCAGGGTCGGGCCGGGTCAGTACTTGGATGGGAGACCGCCTGGGAATACCCGGTGCTGTAAGCTTTTCTTTTTCATCAGCAGAGGGCGCTGCTCCTTCTTTGCTGGACACAGAGCTGACAAACAAACTCCATGGAGGATGCAACGTTGTTTTGGAAGCAACATCTTCACCAACTTTTTTGGGAAGCAACATCTTCATTTGCAACTAAAACAAACAATCTTACAGTGTTCAACAATTCAAGTAGGAGTTCAAAATTGGTGCACTTTAACCATATCCATGACTATCCCTCATAACAAATCACTAATCAGTGAACGACAAACATACTAGTAGGCTAAATCAAAGTATTACGGAAGACGACAAGTCACTCACATCTCGCTAAAGATAAAGGTGGAAGAAAATGGAGAAATAATTACAGTCATGAAAAAATAAACATGGAAATGGTTAAATGTATTAATAAATATAGCAACAGGCTGAATCAAGGTATAAATATGGAACAAAACAAATCAAAGAGTGCTTAAAAATACACAAGTGTTAATTACAGTACAAAAAAAGAGCCAAAAAGCAATTCAACTTCTTGATCGCAAGATGAATTTAGTTAAACTATACCAGCAAGCTACTGCAAAATGTATAGGTGCACTACCAGTGCGATGACATGTACTTCAGTACTCCTCAACCCCACACTGCGTATTCCACACTTTTGAGAACCTTTAGGTTTTCTCATCTATAAATTGCTCGTTTTCACACTCTTTACTCGCTTACGGCCATACCACCCTGAACACGCCCGATCTCGTCCGATCTCGGAAGCTAAGCAGGGTCGGGCCGGTCAGTACTTGGATGGGAGACCGCCTTGGAATACCCGGTGCTGTAAGCTTTTCTTTTTCATCAGCAGAGGGCGCTGCTCCTTCTTTGCTGGACACAGAGCTGACAAACAAACTCCATGGAGGATGCAACGTTGTTTTGGAAGCAACATCTTCACCAACTTTTTTGGGAAGCAACATCTTCATTTGCAACTAAAACAAACAATCTTACAGTGTTCAACAATTCAAGTAGGAGTTCAAAATTGGTGCACTTTAACCATATCCATGACTATCCCTCATAACAAATCACTAATCAGTGAACGACAAACATACTAGTAGGCTAAATCAAAGTATTACGGAAGACGACAAGTCACTCACATCTCGCTAAAGATAAAGGTGGAAAAAAATGGAGAAATAATTACAGTCATGAAAAAATAAACATGGAAATGGTTAAATGTATTAATAAATATAGCAACAGGCTGAATCAAGGTATAAATATGGAACAAAACCAATCAAAGAGTGCTTAAAAATACACAAGTGTTAATTACAGTACAAAAAAAGAGCCAAAAAGCAATTCAACTTCTTGATCGCAAGATGAATTTAGTTAAACTATACCAGCAAGCTACTGCAAAATGTATAGGTGCACTACCAGTGCGATGACATGTACTTCAGTACTCCTCAACCCCACACTGCGTATTCCACACTTTTGAGAACCTTTAGGTTTTCTCATCTATAAATTGCTCGTTTTCACACTCTTAACTCGCTTACGGCCATACCACCCTGAACACGCCCGATCTCGTCCGATCTCGGAAGCTAAGCAGGGTCGGGCCGGGTCAGTACTTGGATGGGAGACCGCCTGGGAATACCCGGTGCTGTAAGCTTTTCTTTTTCATCAGCAGAGGGCGCTGCTCCTTCTTTGCTGGACACAGAGCTGACAAACAAACTCCATGGAGGATGCATCGTTGTTTTGGAAGCAACATCTTCACCAACTTTTTTGGGAAGCAACATCTTCATTTGCAACTAAAACAAACAATCTTACAGTGTTCAACAATTCAAGTAGGAGTTCAAAATTGGTGCACTTTAACCATATCCATGACTATCCCTCATAACAAATCACTAATCAGTGAACGACAAACATACTAGTAGGCTAAATCAAAGTATTACGGAAGACGACAAGTCACTCACATCTCGCTAAAGATAAAGGTGGAAAAAAATGGAGAAATAATTACAGTCATGAAAAAATAAACATGGAAATGGTTAAATGTATTAATAAATATAGCAACAGGCTGAATCAAGGTATAAATATGGAACAAAACAAATCAAAGAGTGCTTAAAAATACACAAGTGTTAATTACAGTACAAAAAAAGAGCCAAAAAGCAATTCAACTTCTTGATCGCAAGATGAATTTAGTTAAACTATACCAGCAAGCTACTGCAAAATGTATAGGTGCACTACCAGTGCGATGACATGTACTTCAGTACTCCTCAACCCCACACTGCGTATTCCACACTTTTGAGAACCTTTAGGTTTTCTCATCTATAAATTGCTCGTTTTCACACTCTTTACTCGCTTACGGCCATACCACCCTGAACACGCCCAATCTCGTCCGATCTCGGAAGCTAAGCAGGGTCGGGCCGGTCAGTACTTGGATGGGAGACCGCCTTGGAATACCCGGTGCTGTAAGCTTTTCTTTTTCATCAGCAGAGGGCGCTGCTCCTTCTTTGCTGGACACAGAGCTGACAAACAAACTCCATGGAGGATGCAACGTTGTTTTGGAAGCAACATCTTCACCAACTTTTTTGGGAAGCAACATCTTCATTTGCAACTAAAACAAACAATCTTACAGTGTTCAACAATTCAAGTAGGAGTTCAAAATTGGTGCACTTTAACCATATCCATGACTATCCCTCATAACAAATCACTAATCAGTGAACGACAAACATACTAGTAGGCTAAATCAAAGTATTACGGAAGACAACAAGTCACTCACATCTCGCTAAAGATAAAGGTGGAAAAAAATGTAGAAATAATTACAGTCATGAAAAAATAAACATGGAAATGGTTAAATGTATTAATAAATATAGCAACAGGCTGAATCAAGGTATAAATATGGAACAAAACCAATCAAAGAGTGCTTAAAAATACACAAGTCTTAATTACAGTACAAAAAAAGAGCCAAAAAGCAATTCAACTTCTTGATCGCAAGATGAATTTAGTTAAACTATACCAGCAAGCTACTGCAAAATGTATAGGTGCACTACCAGTGCGATGACATGTACTTCAGTACTCCTCAACCCCACACTGCGTATTCCACACTTTTGAGAACCTTTAGGTTTTCTCATCTATAAATTGCTCGTTTTCACACTCTTTACTCGCTTACGGCCATACCACCCTGAACACGCCCGATCTCGTCCGATCTCGGAAGCTAAGCAGGGTCGGGCCGGTCAGTACTTGGATGGGAGACCGCCTTGGAATACCCGGTGCTGTAAGCTTTTCTTTTTCATCAGCAGAGGGCGCTGCTCCTTCTTTGCTGGACACAGAGCTGACAAACAAACTCCATGGAGGATGCAACGTTGTTTTGGAAGCAACATCTTCACCAACTTTTTTGGGAAGCAACATCTTCATTTGCAACTAAAACAAACAATCTTACAGTGTTCAACAATTCAAGTAGGAGTTCAAAATTGGTGCACTTTAACCATATCCATGACTATCCCTCATAACAAATCACTAATCAGTGAACGACAAACATACTAGTAGGCTAAATCAAAGTATTACGGAAGACGACAAGTCACTCACATCTCGCTAAAGATAAAGGTGGAAAAAAATGGAGAAATAATTACAGTCATGAAAAAATAAACATGGAAATGGTTAAATGTATTAATAAATATAGCAACAGGCTGAATCAAGGTATAAATATGGAACAAAACCAATCAAAGAGTGCTTAAAAATACACAAGTGTTAATTACAGTACAAAAAAAGAGCCAAAAAGCAATTCAACTTCTTGATCGCAAGATGAATTTAGTTAAACTATACCAGCAAGCTACTGCAAAATGTATAGGTGCACTACCAGTGCGATGACATGTACTTCAGTACTCCTCAACCCCACACTGCGTATTCCACACTTTTGAGAACCTTTAGGTTTTCTCATCTATAAATTGCTCGTTTTCACACTCTTTACTCGCTTACGGCCATACCACCCTGAACACGTCCGATCTCGGAAGCTAAGCAGGGTCGGGCCGGGTCAGTACTTGGATGGGAGACTGCCTGGGAATACCCGGTGCTGTAATCTTTTCTTTTTCATCAGCAGAGGGCGCTGCTCCTTCTTTGCTGGACACAGAGCTGACAAACAAACTCCATGGAGGATGCAACGTTGTTTTGGAAGCAACATCTTCACCAACTTTTTTGGGAAGCAACATCTTCATTTGCAACTAAAACAAACAATCTTACAGTGTTCAACAATTCAAGTAGGAGTTCAAAATTGTTGCACTTTAACCATATCCATGACTATCCCTCATAACAAATCACTAATCAGTGAACGACAAACATACTAGTAGGCTAAATCAAAGTATTACGGAAGACGACAAGTCACTCACATCTCGCTAAAGATAAAGGTGGAAAAAAATGGAGAAATAATTACAGTCATGAAAAAATAAACATGGAAATGGTTAAATGTATTAATAAATATAGCAACAGGCTGAATCAAGGTATAAATATGGAACAAAACAAATCAAAGAGTGCTTAAAAATACACAAGTGTTAATTACAGTACAAAAAAAGAGCCAAAAAGCAATTCAACTTCTTGATCGCAAGATGAATTTAGTTAAACTATACCAGCAAGCTACTGCAAAATGTATAGGTGCACTACCAGTGCGATGACATGTACTTCAGTACTCCTCAACCCCACACTGCGTATTCCACACTTTTGAGAACCTTTAGGTTTTCTCATCTATAAATTGCTCGTTTTCACACTCTTTACTCGCTTACGGCCGTACCACCCTGAACACGGCCGATCTCGTCCGATCTCGGAAGCTAAGCAGGGTCGGGCCGGGTCAGTACTTGGATGGGAGACCGCCTGGGAATACCCGGTGCTGTAATCTTTTCTTTTTCATCAGCAGAGGGCGCTGCTCCTTCTTTGCTGGACACAGAGCTGACAAACAAACTCCATGGAGGATGCAACGTTGTTTTGGAAGCAACATCTTCACCAACTTTTTTGGGAAGCAACATCTTCATTTGCAACTAAAACAAACAATCTTACAGTGTTCAACAATTCAAGTAGGAGTTCAAAATTGTTGCACTTTAACCATATCCATGACTATCCCTCATAACAAATCACTAATCAGTGAACGACAAACATACTAGTAGGCTAAATCAAAGTATTACGGAAGACGACAAGTCACTCACATCTCGCTAAAGATAAAGGTGGAAAAAAATGGAGAAATAATTACAGTCATGAAAAAATAAACATGGAAATCGTTAAATGTATTAATAAATATAGCAACAGGCTGAATCAAGGTATAAATATGGAACAAAACAAATCAAAGAGTGCTTAAAAATACACAAGTGTTAATTACAGTACAAAAAAAGAGCCAAAAAGCAATTCAACTTCTTGATCGCAAGATGAATTTAGTTAAACTATACCAGCAAGCTACTGCAAAATGTATAGGTGCACTACCAGTGCGATGACATGTACTTCAGTACTCCTCAACCCCACACTGCGTATTCAACACTTTTGAGAACCTTTAGGTTTTCTCATCTATAAATTGCTCGTTTTCACACTCTTTACTCGCTTACGGCCATACCACCCTGAACACGCCCGATCTCGTCCGATCTCGGAAGCTAAGCAGGGTCGGGCCGGGTCAGTACTTGGATGGGAGACTGCCTAGGAATACCCGGTGCTGTAAGCTTTTCTTTTTCATCAGCAGAGGGCGCTGCTCCTTCTTTGCTGGACACAGAGCTGACAAACAAACTCCATGGAGGATGCAACGTTGTTTTGGAAGCAACATCTTCACCAACTTTTTTGGGAAGCAACATCTTCATTTGCAACTAAAACAAACAATCTTACAGTGTTCAACAATTCAAGTAGGAGTTCAAAATTGGTGCACTTTAACCATATCCACGACTATCCCTCATAACAAATCACTAATCAGTGAACGACAAACATACTAGTAGGCTAAATCAAAGTATTACGGAAGACGACAAGTCACTCACATCTCGCTAAAGATAAAGGTGGAAAAAAATGGAGAAATAATTACAGTCATGAAAAAATAAACATGGAAATGGTTAAATGTATTAATAAATATAGCAACAGGCTGAATCAAGGTATAAATATAGAACAAAACAAATCAAAGAGTGCTTAAAAATACACAAGTGTTAATTACAGTACAAAAAAAGAGCCAAAAAGCAATTCAACTTCTTGATCGCAAGATGAATTTAGTTAAACTATACCAGCAAGCTACTGCAAAATGTATAGGTGCACTACCAGTGCGATGACATGTACTTCAGTACTCCTCAACCCCACACTGCGTATTCCACACTTTTGAGAACCTTTAGGTTTTCTCATCTATAAATTGCTCGTTTTCACACTCTTTACTCGCTTACGGCCATACCACCCTGAACACGCCCGATCTCGTCCGATCTCGGAAGCTAAGCAGGGTCGGGCCGGGTCAGTACTTGGATGGGAGACCGCCTGGGAATACCCGGTGCTGTAAGCTTTTCTTTTTCATCAGCAGAGGGCGCTGCTCCTTCTTTGCTGGACACAGAGCTGACAAACAAACTCCATGGAGGATGCAACGTTGTTTTGGAAGCAACATCTTCACCAACTTTTTTGGGAAGCAACATCTTCATTTGCAACTAAAACAAACAATCTTACAGTGTTCAACAATTCAAGTAGGAGTTCAAAATTGTTGCACTTTAACCATATCCATGACTATCCCTCATAACAAATCACTAATCAGTGAACGACAAACATACTAGTAGGCTAAATCAAAGTATTACGGAAGACGACAAGTCACTCACATCTCGCTAAAGATAAAGGTGGAAAAAAATGGAGAAATAATTACAGTCATGAAAAAATAAACATGGAAATGGTTAAATGTATTAATAAATATAGCAACAGGCTGAATCAAGGTATAAATATGGAACAAAACAAATCAAAGAGTGCTTAAAAATACACAAGTGTTAATTACAGTACAAAAAAAGAGCCAAAAAGCAATTCAACTTCTTGATCGCAAGATGAATTTAGTTAAACTATACCAGCAAGCTACTGCAAAATGTATAGGTGCACTACCAGTGCGATGACATGTACTTCAGTACTCCTCAACCCCACACTGCGTATTCCACACTTTTGAGAACCTTTAGGTTTTCTCATCTATAAATTGCTCGTTTTCACACTCTTTACTCTCTTACGGCCATACCACCCTGAACACGCCCGATCTCGTCCGATCTCGGAAGCTAAGCAGGGTCGGGCTGGGTCAGTACTTGGATGGGAGACCGCCTGGGAATACCCGGTGCTGTAAGCTTTTCTTTTTCATCAGCAGAGGGCGCTGCTCCTCCTTTGCTGGACACAGAGCTGACAAACAAACTCCATGGAGGATGCAACGTTGTTTTGGAAGCAACATCTTCACCAACTTTTTTGGGAAGCAACATCTTCATTTGCAACTAAAACAAACAATCTTACAGTGTTCAACAATTCAAGTAGGAGTTCAAAATTGTTGCACTTTAACCATATCCATGACTATCCCTCATAACAAATCACTAATCAGTGAACGACAAACATACTAGTAGGCTAAATCAAAGTATTACGGAAGACGACAAGTCACTCACATCTCGCTAAAGATAAAGGTGGAAAAAAATGGAGAAATAATTACAGTCATGAAAAAATAAACATGGAAATGGTTAAATGTATTAATAAATATAGCAACAGGCTGAATCAAGGTATAAATATGGAACAAAACAAATCAAAGAGTGCTTAAAAATACACAAGTGTTAATTACAGTACAAAAAAAGAGCCAAAAAGCAATTCAACTTCTTGATCGCAAGATGAATTTAGTTAAACTATACCAGCAAGCTACTGCAAAATGTATAGGTGCACTACCAGTGCGATGACATGTACTTCAGTACTCCTCAACCCCACACTGCGTATTCCACACTTTTGAGAACCTTTAGGTTTTCTCATCTATAAATTGCTCGTTTTCACACTCTTTACTCGCTTACGGCCATACCACCCTGAACACGCCCGATCTCGTCCAATCTCGGAAGCTAAGCAGGGTCGGGCCGGGTCAGTACTTGGATGGGAGACCGCCTGGGAATACCCGGTGCTGTAAGCTTTTCTTTTTCATCAGCAGAGGGCGCTGCTCCTTCTTTGCTGGACACAGAGCTGACAAACAAACTCCATGGAGGATGCAACTTTGTTTTGGAAGCAACATCTTCACCAACTTTTTTGGGAAGCAACATCTTCATTTGCAACTAAAACAAACAATCTTACAGTGTTCAACAATTCAAGTAGGAGTTCAAAATTGTTGCACTTTAACCATATCCATGACTATCCCTCATAACAAATCACTAATCAGTGAACGACAAACATACTAGTAGGCTAAATCAAAGTATTACGGAAGACGACAAGTCACTCACATCTCGCTAAAGATAAAGGTGGAAAAAAATGGAGAAATAATTACAGTCATGAAAAAATAAACATGGAAATGGTTAAATGTATTAATAAATATAGCAACAGGCTGAATCAAGGTATAAATATGGAACAAAACAAATCAAAGAGTGCTTAAAAATACACAAGTGTTAATTACAGTACAAAAAAAGAGCCAAAAAGCAATTCAACTTCTTGATCGCAAGATGAATTTAGTTAAACTATACCAGCAAGCTACTGCAAAATGTATAGGTGCACTACCAGTGCGATGACATGTACTTCAGTACTCCTCAACCCCACACTGCGTATTCCACACTTTTGAGAACCTTTAGGTTTTCTCATCTATAAATTGCTCGTTTTCACACTCTTTACTCGCTTACGGCCATACCACCCTGAACACGCCCGATCTCGTCCGATCTCGGAAGCTAAGCAGGGTCGGGCCGGGTCAGTACTTGGATGGGAGACCGCCTGGGAATACCCGGTGCTGTAAGCTTTTCTTTTTCATCAGCAGAGGGCGCTGCTCCTTCTTTGCTGGACACAGAGCTGACAAACAAACTCCATGGAGGATGCAACGTTGTTTTGGAAGCAACATCTTCACCAACTTTTTTGGGAAGCAACATCTTCATTTGCAACTAAAACAAACAATCTTACAGTGTTCAACAATTCAAGTAGGAGTTCAAAATTGGTGCACTTTAACCATATCCATGACTATCCCTCATAACAAATCACTAATCAGTGAACGACAAACATACTAGTAGGCTAAATCAAAGTATTACGGAAGACGACAAGTCACTCACATCTCGCTAAAGATAAAGGTGGAAAAAAATGGAGAAATAATTACAGTCATGAAAAAATAAACATGGAAATGGTTAAATGTATTAATAAATATAGCAACAGGCTGAATCAAGGTATAAATATGGAACAAAACCAATCAAAGAGTGCTTAAAAATACACAAGTGTTAATTACAGTACAAAAAAAGAGCCAAAAAGCAATTCAACTTCTTGATCGCAAGATGAATTTAGTTAAACTATACCAGCAAGCTACTGCAAAATGTATAGGTGCACTACCAGTGCGATGACATGTACTTCAGTACTCCTCAACCCCACACTGCGTATTCCACACTTTTGAGAACCTTTAGGTTTTCTCATCTATAAATTGCTCGTTTTCACACTCTTTACTCGCTTACGGCCATACCACCCTGAACACGCCCGATCTCGTCCGATCTCGGAAGCTAAGCAGGGTCGGGCCGGGTCAGTACTTGGATGGGAGACCGCCTGGGAATACCCGGTGCTGTAAGCTTTTCTTTTTCATCAGCAGAGGGCGCTGCTCCTTCTTTGCTGGACACAGAGCTGACAAACAAACTCCATGGAGGATGCAACGTTGTTTTGGAAGCAACATCTTCACCAACTTTTTTGGGAAGCAACATCTTCATTTGCAACTAAAACAAACCATCTTACAGTGTTCAACAATTCAAGTAGGAGTTCAAAATTGGTGCACTTTAACCATATCCATGACTATCCCTCATAACAAATCACTAATCAGTGAACGACAAACATACTAGTAGGCTAAATCAAAGTATTACGGAAGACGACAAGTCACTCACATCTCGCTAAAGATAAAGGTGGAAAAAAATGGAGAAATAATTACAGTCATGAAAAAATAAACATGGAAATGGTTAAATGTATTAATAAATATAGCAACAGGCTGAATCAAGGTATAAATATGGAACAAAACAAATCAAAGAGTGCTTAAAAATACACAAGTGTTAATTACAGTACAAAAAAAGAGCCAAAAAGCAATTCAACTTCTTGATCGCAAGATGAATTTAGTTAAACTATACCAGCAAGCTACTGCAAAATGTATAGGTGCACTACCAGTGCGATGACATGTACTTCAGTACTCCTCAACCCCACACTGCGTATTCCACACTTTTGAGAACCTTTAGGTTTTCTCATCTATAAATTGCTCGTTTTCACACTCTTTACTCGCTTACGGCCATACCACCCTGAACACGCCCGATCTCGTCCGATCTCGGAAGCTAAGCAGGGTCGGGCTGGGTCAGTACTTGGATGGGAGACCGCCTGGGAATACCCGGTGCTGTAAGCTTTTCTTTTTCATCAGCAGAGGGCGCTGCTCCTCCTTTGCTGGACACAGAGCTGACAAACAAACTCCATGGAGGATGCAACGTTGTTTTGGAAGCAACATCTTCACCAACTTTTTTGGGAAGCAACATCTTCATTTGCAACTAAAACAAACAATCTTACAGTGTTCAACAATTCAAGTAGGAGTTCAAAATTGTTGCACTTTAACCATATCCATGACTATCCCTCATAACAAATCACTAATCAGTGAACGACAAACATACTAGTAGGCTAAATCAAAGTATTACGGAAGACGACAAGTCACTCACATCTCGCTAAAGATAAAGGTGGAAAAAAATGGAGAAATAATTACAGTCATGAAAAAATAAACATGGAAATGGTTAAATGTATTAATAAATATAGCAACAGGCTGAATCAAGGTATAAATATGGAACAAAACAAATCAAAGAGTGCTTAAAAATACACAAGTGTTAATTACAGTACAAAAAAAGAGCCAAAAAGCAATTCAACTTCTTGATCGCAAGATGAATTTAGTTAAACTATACCAGCAAGCTACTGCAAAATGTATAGGTGCACTACCAGTGCGATGACATGTACTTCAGTACTCCTCAACCCCACACTGCGTATTCCACACTTTTGAGAACCTTTAGGTTTTCTCATCTATAAATTGCTCGTTTTCACACTCTTTACTCGCTTACGGCCATACCACCCTGAACACGCCCGATCTCGTCCAATCTCGGAAGCTAAGCAGGGTCGGGCCGGGTCAGTACTTGGATGGGAGACCGCCTGGGAATACCCGGTGCTGTA
Organism: Gymnocephalus cernua; assembly: GCA_023631565.1. Classification (NCBI taxonomy): domain Eukaryota; kingdom Metazoa; phylum Chordata; class Actinopteri; order Perciformes; family Percidae; genus Gymnocephalus; species Gymnocephalus cernua. Next base: position 27,190,681 of record CM042425.1, read on the forward strand.
AGCTTTTCTTTTTCATCAGCAGAGGGCGCTGCTCCTTCTTTGCTGGACACAGAGCTGACAAACAAACTCCATGGAGGATGCAACTTTGTTTTGGAAGCAACATCTTCACCAACTTTTTTGGGAAGCAACATCTTCATTTGCAACTAAAACAAACAATCTTACAGTGTTCAACAATTCAAGTAGGAGTTCAAAATTGTTGCACTTTAACCATATCCATGACTATCCCTCATAACAAATCACTAATCAGTGAACGACAAACATACTAGTAGGCTAAATCAAAGTATTACGGAAGACGACAAGTCACTCACATCTCGCTAAAGATAAAGGTGGAAAAAAATGGAGAAATAATTACAGTCATGAAAAAATAAACATGGAAATGGTTAAATGTATTAATAAATATAGCAACAGGCTGAATCAAGGTATAAATATGGAACAAAACAAATCAAAGAGTGCTTAAAAATACACAAGTGTTAATTACAGTACAAAAAAAGAGCCAAAAAGCAATTCAACTTCTTGATCGCAAGATGAATTTAGTTAAACTATACCAGCAAGCTACTGCAAAATGTATAGGTGCACTACCAGTGCGATGACATGTACTTCAGTACTCCTCAACCCCACACTGCGTATTCCACACTTTTGAGAACCTTTAGGTTTTCTCATCTATAAATTGCTCGTTTTCACACTCTTTACTCGCTTACGGCCATACCACCCTGAACACGCCCGATCTCGTCCGATCTCGGAAGCTAAGCAGGGTCGGGCCGGGTCAGTACTTGGATGGGAGACCGCCTGGGAATACCCGGTGCTGTAAGCTTTTCTTTTTCATCAGCAGAGGGCGCTGCTCCTTCTTTGCTGGACACAGAGCTGACAAACAAACTCCATGGAGGATGCAACGTTGTTTTGGAAGCAACATCTTCACCAACTTTTTTGGGAAGCAACATCTTCATTTGCAACTAAAACAAACAATCTTACAGTGTTCAACAATTCAAGTAGGAGTTCAAAATTGGTGCACTTTAACCATATCCATGACTATCCCTCATAACAAATCACTAATCAGTGAACGACAAACATACTAGTAGGCTAAATCAAAGTATTACGGAAGACGACAAGTCACTCACATCTCGCTAAAGATAAAGGTGGAAAAAAATGGAGAAATAATTACAGTCATGAAAAAATAAACATGGAAATGGTTAAATGTATTAATAAATATAGCAACAGGCTGAATCAAGGTATAAATATGGAACAAAACCAATCAAAGAGTGCTTAAAAATACACAAGTGTTAATTACAGTACAAAAAAAGAGCCAAAAAGCAATTCAACTTCTTGATCGCAAGATGAATTTAGTTAAACTATACCAGCAAGCTACTGCAAAATGTATAGGTGCACTACCAGTGCGATGACATGTACTTCAGTACTCCTCAACCCCACACTGCGTATTCCACACTTTTGAGAACCTTTAGGTTTTCTCATCTATAAATTGCTCGTTTTCACACTCTTTACTCGCTTACGGCCATACCACCCTGAACACGCCCGATCTCGTCCGATCTCGGAAGCTAAGCAGGGTCGGGCCGGGTCAGTACTTGGATGGGAGACCGCCTGGGAATACCCGGTGCTGTAAGCTTTTCTTTTTCATCAGCAGAGGGCGCTGCTCCTTCTTTGCTGGACACAGAGCTGACAAACAAACTCCATGGAGGATGCAACGTTGTTTTGGAAGCAACATCTTCACCAACTTTTTTGGGAAGCAACATCTTCATTTGCAACTAAAACAAACCATCTTACAGTGTTCAACAATTCAAGTAGGAGTTCAAAATTGGTGCACTTTAACCATATCCATGACTATCCCTCATAACAAATCACTAATCAGTGAACGACAAACATACTAGTAGGCTAAATCAAAGTATTACGGAAGACGACAAGTCACTCACATCTCGCTAAAGATAAAGGTGGAAAAAAATGGAGAAATAATTACAGTCATGAAAAAATAAACATGGAAATGGTTAAATGTATTAATAAATATAGCAACAGGCTGAATCAAGGTATAAATATGGAACAAAACAAATCAAAGAGTGCTTAAAAATACACAAGTGTTAATTACAGTACAAAAAAAGAGCCAAAAAGCAATTCAACTTCTTGATCGCAAGATGAATTTAGTTAAACTATACCAGCAAGCTACTGCAAAATGTATAGGTGCACTACCAGTGCGATGACATGTACTTCAGTACTCCTCAACCCCACACTGCGTATTCCACACTTTTGAGAACCTTTAGGTTTTCTCATCTATAAATTGCTCGTTTTCACACTCTTTACTCGCTTACGGCCATACCACCCTGAACACGCCCGATCTCGTCCGATCTCGGAAGCTAAGCAGGGTCGGGCTGGGTCAGTACTTGGATGGGAGACCGCCTGGGAATACCCGGTGCTGTAAGCTTTTCTTTTTCATCAGCAGAGGGCGCTGCTCCTCCTTTGCTGGACACAGAGCTGACAAACAAACTCCATGGAGGATGCAACGTTGTTTTGGAAGCAACATCTTCACCAACTTTTTTGGGAAGCAACATCTTCATTTGCAACTAAAACAAACAATCTTACAGTGTTCAACAATTCAAGTAGGAGTTCAAAATTGTTGCACTTTAACCATATCCATGACTATCCCTCATAACAAATCACTAATCAGTGAACGACAAACATACTAGTAGGCTAAATCAAAGTATTACGGAAGACGACAAGTCACTCACATCTCGCTAAAGATAAAGGTGGAAAAAAATGGAGAAATAATTACAGTCATGAAAAAATAAACATGGAAATGGTTAAATGTATTAATAAATATAGCAACAGGCTGAATCAAGGTATAAATATGGAACAAAACAAATCAAAGAGTGCTTAAAAATACACAAGTGTTAATTACAGTACAAAAAAAGAGCCAAAAAGCAATTCAACTTCTTGATCGCAAGATGAATTTAGTTAAACTATACCAGCAAGCTACTGCAAAATGTATAGGTGCACTACCAGTGCGATGACATGTACTTCAGTACTCCTCAACCCCACACTGCGTATTCCACACTTTTGAGAACCTTTAGGTTTTCTCATCTATAAATTGCTCGTTTTCACACTCTTTACTCGCTTACGGCCATACCACCCTGAACACGCCCGATCTCGTCCAATCTCGGAAGCTAAGCAGGGTCGGGCCGGGTCAGTACTTGGATGGGAGACCGCCTGGGAATACCCGGTGCTGTAAGCTTTTCTTTTTCATCAGCAGAGGGCGCTGCTCCTTCTTTGCTGGACACAGAGCTGACAAACAAACTCCATGGAGGATGCAACTTTGTTTTGGAAGCAACATCTTCACCAACTTTTTTGGGAAGCAACATCTTCATTTGCAACTAAAACAAACAATCTTACAGTGTTCAACAATTCAAGTAGGAGTTCAAAATTGTTGCACTTTAACCATATCCATGACTATCCCTCATAACAAATCACTAATCAGTGAACGACAAACATACTAGTAGGCTAAATCAAAGTATTACGGAAGACGACAAGTCACTCACATCTCGCTAAAGATAAAGGTGGAAAAAAATGGAGAAATAATTACAGTCATGAAAAAATAAACATGGAAATGGTTAAATGTATTAATAAATATAGCAACAGGCTGAATCAAGGTATAAATATGGAACAAAACAAATCAAAGAGTGCTTAAAAATACACAAGTGTTAATTACAGTACAAAAAAAGAGCCAAAAAGCAATTCAACTTCTTGATCGCAAGATGAATTTAGTTAAACTATACCAGCAAGCTACTGCAAAATGTATAGGTGCACTACCAGTGCGATGACATGTACTTCAGTACTCCTCAACCCCACACTGCGTATTCCACACTTTTGAGAACCTTTAGGTTTTCTCATCTATAAATTGCTCGTTTTCACACTCTTTACTCGCTTACGGCCATACCACCCTGAACACGCCCGATCTCGTCCGATCTCGGAAGCTAAGCAGGGTCGGGCCGGGTCAGTACTTGGATGGGAGACCGCCTGGGAATACCCGGTGCTGTAAGCTTTTCTTTTTCATCAGCAGAGGGCGCTGCTCCTTCTTTGCTGGACACAGAGCTGACAAACAAACTCCATGGAGGATGCAACGTTGTTTTGGAAGCAACATCTTCACCAACTTTTTTGGGAAGCAACATCTTCATTTGCAACTAAAACAAACAATCTTACAGTGTTCAACAATTCAAGTAGGAGTTCAAAATTGGTGCACTTTAACCATATCCATGACTATCCCTCATAACAAATCACTAATCAGTGAACGACAAACATACTAGTAGGCTAAATCAAAGTATTACGGAAGACGACAAGTCACTCACATCTCGCTAAAGATAAAGGTGGAAAAAAATGGAGAAATAATTACAGTCATGAAAAAATAAACATGGAAATGGTTAAATGTATTAATAAATATAGCAACAGGCTGAATCAAGGTATAAATATGGAACAAAACCAATCAAAGAGTGCTTAAAAATACACAAGTGTTAATTACAGTACAAAAAAAGAGCCAAAAAGCAATTCAACTTCTTGATCGCAAGATGAATTTAGTTAAACTATACCAGCAAGCTACTGCAAAATGTATAGGTGCACTACCAGTGCGATGACATGTACTTCAGTACTCCTCAACCCCACACTGCGTATTCCACACTTTTGAGAACCTTTAGGTTTTCTCATCTATAAATTGCTCGTTTTCACACTCTTTACTCGCTTACGGCCATACCACCCTGAACACGCCCGATCTCGTCCGATCTCGGAAGCTAAGCAGGGTCGGGCCGGGTCAGTACTTGGATGGGAGACCGCCTGGGAATACCCGGTGCTGTAAGCTTTTCTTTTTCATCAGCAGAGGGCGCTGCTCCTTCTTTGCTGGACACAGAGCTGACAAACAAACTCCATGGAGGATGCAACGTTGTTTTGGAAGCAACATCTTCACCAACTTTTTTGGGAAGCAACATCTTCATTTGCAACTAAAACAAACCATCTTACAGTGTTCAACAATTCAAGTAGGAGTTCAAAATTGGTGCACTTTAACCATATCCATGACTATCCCTCATAACAAATCACTAATCAGTGAACGACAAACATACTAGTAGGCTAAATCAAAGTATTACGGAAGACGACAAGTCACTCACATCTCGCTAAAGATAAAGGTGGAAAAAAATGGAGAAATAATTACAGTCATGAAAAAATAAACATGGAAATGGTTAAATGTATTAATAAATATAGCAACAGGCTGAATCAAGGTATAAATATGGAACAAAACAAATCAAAGAGTGCTTAAAAATACACAAGTGTTAATTACAGTACAAAAAAAGAGCCAAAAAGCAATTCAACTTCTTGATCGCAAGATGAATTTAGTTAAACTATACCAGCAAGCTACTGCAAAATGTATAGGTGCACTACCAGTGCGATGACATGTACTTCAGTACTCCTCAACCCCACACTGCGTATTCCACACTTTTGAGAACCTTTAGGTTTTCTCATCTATAAATTGCTCGTTTTCACACTCTTTACTCGCTTACGGCCATACCACCCTGAACACGCCCGATCTCGTCCGATCTCGGAAGCTAAGCAGGGTCGGGCTGGGTCAGTACTTGGATGGGAGACCGCCTGGGAATACCCGGTGCTGTAAGCTTTTCTTTTTCATCAGCAGAGGGCGCTGCTCCTCCTTTGCTGGACACAGAGCTGACAAACAAACTCCATGGAGGATGCAACGTTGTTTTGGAAGCAACATCTTCACCAACTTTTTTGGGAAGCAACATCTTCATTTGCAACTAAAACAAACAATCTTACAGTGTTCAACAATTCAAGTAGGAGTTCAAAATTGTTGCACTTTAACCATATCCATGACTATCCCTCATAACAAATCACTAATCAGTGAACGACAAACATACTAGTAGGCTAAATCAAAGTATTACGGAAGACGACAAGTCACTCACATCTCGCTAAAGATAAAGGTGGAAAAAAATGGAGAAATAATTACAGTCATGAAAAAATAAACATGGAAATGGTTAAATGTATTAATAAATATAGCAACAGGCTGAATCAAGGTATAAATATGGAACAAAACAAATCAAAGAGTGCTTAAAAATACACAAGTGTTAATTACAGTACAAAAAAAGAGCCAAAAAGCAATTCAACTTCTTGATCGCAAGATGAATTTAGTTAAACTATACCAGCAAGCTACTGCAAAATGTATAGGTGCACTACCAGTGCGATGACATGTACTTCAGTACTCCTCAACCCCACACTGCGTATTCCACACTTTTGAGAACCTTTAGGTTTTCTCATCTATAAATTGCTCGTTTTCACACTCTTTACTCGCTTACGGCCATACCACCCTGAACACGCCCAATCTCGTCCAATCTCGGAAGCTAAGCAGGGTCGGGCCGGGTCAGTACTTGGATGGGAGACCGCCTGGGAATACCCGGTGCTGTAAGCTTTTCTTTTTCATCAGCAGAGGGCGCTGCTCCTTCTTTGCTGGACACAGAGCTGACAAACAAACTCCATGGAGGATGCAACTTTGTTTTGGAAGCAACATCTTCACCAACTTTTTTGGGAAGCAACATCTTCATTTGCAACTAAAACAAACAATCTTACAGTGTTCAACAATTCAAGTAGGAGTTCAAAATTGTTGCACTTTAACCATATCCATGACTATCCCTCATAACAAATCACTAATCAGTGAACGACAAACATATTAGTAGGCTAAATCAAAGTATTACGGAAGACGACAAGTCACTCACATCTCGCTAAAGATAAAGGTGGAAAAAAATGGAGAAATAATTACAGTCATGAAAAAATAAACATGGAAATGGTTAAATGTATTAATAAATATAGCAACAGGCTGAATCAAGGTATAAATATGGAACAAAACAAATCAAAGAGTGCTTAAAAATACACAAGTGTTAATTACAGTACAAAAAAAGAGCCAAAAAGCAATTCAACTTCTTGATCGCAAGATGAATTTAGTTAAACTATACCAGCAAGCTACTGCAAAATGTATAGGTGCACTACCAGTGCGATGACATGTACTTCAGTACTCCTCAACCCCACACTGCGTATTCCACACTTTTGAGAACCTTTAGGTTTTCTCATCTATAAATTGCTCGTTTTCACACTCTTTACTCGCTTACGGCCATACCACCCTGAACACGCCCGATCTCGTCCGATCTCGGAAGCTAAGCAGGGTCGGGCCGGGTCAGTACTTGGATGGGAGACCGCCTGGGAATACCCGGTGCTGTAAGCTTTTCTTTTTCATCAGCAGAGGGCGCTGCTGCTTCTTTGCTGGACACAGAGCTGACAAACAAACTCCATGGAGGATGCAACGTTGTTTTGGAAGCAACATCTTCACCAACTTTTTTGGGAAGCAACATCTTCATTTGCAACTAAAACAAACAATCTTACAGTGTTCAACAATTCAAGTAGGAGTTCAAAATTGGTGCACTTTAACCATATCCATGACTATCCCTCATAACAAATCACTAATCAGTGAACGACAAACATACTAGTAGGCTAAATCAAAGTATTACGGAAGACGACAAGTCACTCACATCTCGCTAAAGATAAAGGTGGAAAAAAATGGAGAAATAATTACAGTCATGAAAAAATAAACATGGAAATGGTTAAATGTATTAATAAATATAGCAACAGGCTGAATCAAGGTATAAATATGGAACAAAACAAATCAAAGAGTGCTTAAAAATACACAAGTGTTAATTACAGTACAAAAAAAGAGCCAAAAAGCAATTCAACTTCTTGATCGCAAGATGAATTTAGTTAAACTATACCAGCAAGCTACTGCAAAATGTATAGGTGCACTAACAGTGCGATGACATGTACTTCAGTACTCCTCAACCCCACACTGCGTATTCCACACTTTTGAGAACCTTTAGGTTTTCTCATCTATAAATTGCTCGTTTTCACACTCTTTACTCGCTTACGGCCATACCACCCTGAACACGCCCGATCTCGTCCGATCTCGGAAGCTAAGCAGGGTCGGGCCGGGTCAGTACTTGGATGGGAGACCGCCTGGGAATACCCGGTGCTGTAAGCTTTTCTTTTTCATCAGCAGAGGGCGCTGCTGCTTCTTTGCTGGACACAGAGCTGACAAACAAACTCCATGGAGGATGCAACGTTGTTTTGGAAGCAACATCTTCACCAACTTTTTTGGGAAGCAACATCTTCATTTGCAACTAAAACAAACAATCTTACAGTGTTCAACAATTCAAGTAGGAGTTCAAAATTGGTGCACTTTAACCATATCCATGACTATCCCTCATAACAAATCACTAATCAGTGAACGACAAACATACTAGTAGGCTAAATCAAAGTATTACGGAAGACGACAAGTCACTCACATCTCGCTAAAGATAAAGGTGGAAAAAAATGGAGAAATAATTACAGTCATGAAAAAATAAACATGGAAATCGTTAAATGTATTAATAAATATAGCAACAGGCTGAATCAAGGTATAAATATGGAACAAAACAAATCAAAGAGTGCTTAAAAATACACAAGTGTTAATTACAGTACAAAAAAAGAGCCAAAAAGCAATTCAACTTCTTGATCGCAAGATGAATTTAGTTAAACTATACCAGCAAGCTACTGCAAAATGTATAGGTGCACTACCAGTGCGATGACATGTACTTCAGTACTCCTCAACCCCACACTGCGTATTCAACACTTTTGAGAACCTTTAGGTTTTCTCATCTATAAATTGCTCGTTTTCACACTCTTTACTCGCTTACGGCCATACCACCCTGAACACGCCCGATCTCGTCCGATCTCGGAAGCTAAGCAGGGTCGGGCCGGGTCAGTACTTGGATGGGAGACTGCCTAGGAATACCCGGTGCTGTAAGCTTTTCTTTTTCATCAGCAGAGGGCGCTGCTCCTTCTTTGCTGGACACAGAGCTGACAAACAAACTCCATGGAGGATGCAACGTTGTTTTGGAAGCAACATCTTCACCAACTTTTTTGGGAAGCAACATCTTCATTTGCAACTAAAACAAACAATCTTACAGTGTTCAACAATTCAAGTAGGAGTTCAAAATTGGTGCACTTTAACCATATCCACGACTATCCCTCATAACAAATCACTAATCAGTGAACGACAAACATACTAGTAGGCTAAATCAAAGTATTACGGAAGACGACAAGTCACTCACATCTCGCTAAAGATAAAGGTGGAAAAAAATGGAGAAATAATTACAGTCATGAAAAAATAAACATGGAAATGGTTAAATGTATTAATAAATATAGCAACAGGCTGAATCAAGGTATAAATATAGAACAAAACAAATCAAAGAGTGCTTAAAAATACACAAGTGTTAATTACAGTACAAAAAAAGAGCCAAAAAGCAATTCAACTTCTTGATCGCAAGATGAATTTAGTTAAACTATACCAGCAAGCTACTGCAAAATGTATAGGTGCACTACCAGTGCGATGACATGTACTTCAGTACTCCTCAACCCCACACTGCGTATTCCACACTTTTGAGAACCTTTAGGTTTTCTCATCTATAAATTGCTCGTTTTCACACTCTTTACTCGCTTACGGCCATACCACCCTGAACACGCCCGATCTCGTCCGATCTCGGAAGCTAAGCAGGGTCGGGCCGGGTCAGTACTTGGATGGGAGACCGCCTGGGAATACCCGGTGCTGTAAGCTTTTCTTTTTCATCAGCAGAGGGCGCTGCTCCTTCTTTGCTGGACACAGAGCTGACAAACAAACTCCATGGAGGATGCAACGTTGTTTTGGAAGCAACATCTTCACCAACTTTTTTGGGAAGCAACATCTTCATTTGCAACTAAAACAAACAATCTTACAGTGTTCAACAATTCAAGTAGGAGTTCAAAATTGTTGCACTTTAACCATATCCATGACTATCCCTCATAACAAATCACTAATCAGTGAACGACAAACATACTAGTAGGCTAAATCAAAGTATTACGGAAGACGACAAGTCACTCACATCTCGCTAAAGATAAAGGTGGAAAAAAATGGAGAAATAATTACAGTCATGAAAAAATAAACATGGAAATGGTTAAATGTATTAATAAATATAGCAACAGGCTGAATCAAGGTATAAATATGGAACAAAACCAATCAAAGAGTCCTTAAAAATACACAAGTGTTAATTACAGTACAAAAAAAGAGCCAAAAAGCAATTCAACTTCTTGATCGCAAGATGAATTTAGTTAAACTATACCAGCAAGCTACTGCAAAATGTTTAGGTGCACTACCAGTGCGATGACATGTACTTCAGTACTCCTCAACCCCACACTGCGTATTCCACACTTTTGAGAACCTTTAGGTTTTCTCATCTATAAATTGCTCGTTTTCACACTCTTTACTCGCTTACGGCCATACCACCCTGAACACGCCCGATCTCGTCCGATCTCGGAAGCTAAGCAGGGTCGGGCCGGGTCAGTACTTGGATGGGAGACCGCCTGGGAATACCCGGTGCTGTAAGCTTTTCTTTTTCATCAGCAGAGGGCGCTGCTCCTTCTTTGCTGGACACAGAGCTGACAAACAATCTCCATGGAGGATGCAACGTTGTTTTGGAAGCAACATCTTCACCAACTTTTTTGGGAAGCAACATCTTCATTTGCAACTAAAACAAACAATCTTACAGTGTTCAACAATTCAAGTAGGAGTTCAAAATTGGTGCACTTTAACCATATCCATGACTATCCCTCATAACAAATCACTAATCAGTGAACGACAAACATACTAGTAGGCTAAATCAAAGTATTACGGAAGACGACAAGTCACTCACATCTCGCTAAAGATAAAGGTGGAAAAAAATGGAGAAATAATTACAGTCATGAAAAAATAAACATGGAAATGGTTAAATGTATTAATAAATATAGCAACAGGCTGAATCAAGGTATAAATATGGAACAAAACAAATCAAAGAGTGCTTAAAAATACACAAGTGTTAATTACAGTACAAAAAAAGAGCCAAAAAGCAATTCAACTTCTTGATCGCAAGATGAATTTAGTTAAACTATACCAGCAAGCTACTGCAAAATGTATAGGTGCACTACCAGTGCGATGACATGTACTTCAGTACTCCTCAACCCCACACTGCGTATTCCACACTTTTGAGAACCTTTAGGTTTTCTCATCTATAAATTGCTCGTTTTCACACTCTTTACTCGCTTACGGCCATACCACCCTGAACACGCCCGATCTCGTCCGATCTCGGAAGCTAAGTAGGGTCGGGCCGGGTCAGTACTTGGATGGGAGACCGCCTGGGAATACCCGGTGCTGTAAGCTTTTCTTTTTCATCAGCAGAGGGCGCTGCTCCTTCTTTGCTGGACACAGAGCTGACAAACAAACTCCATGGAGGATGCAACGTTGTTTTGGAAGCAACATCTTCACCAACTTTTTTGGGAAGCAACATCTTCATTTGCAACTAAAACAAACAATCTTACAGTGTTCAACAATTCAAGTAGGAGTTCAAAATTGTTGCACTTTAACCATATCCATGACTATCCCTCATAACAAATCACTAATCAGTGAACGACAAACATACTAGTAGGCTAAATCAAAGTATTACGGAAGACGACAAGTCACTCACATCTCGCTAAAGATAAAGGTGGAAAAAAATGGAGAAATAATTACAGTCATGAAAAAATAAACATGGAAATGGTTAAATGTATTAATAAATATAGCAACAGGCTGAATCAAGGCATAAATATGGAACAAAACAAATCAAAGACTGCTTAAAAATACACAAGTGTTAATTACAGTACAAAAAAAGAGCCAAAAAGCAATTCAACTTCTTGATCGCAAGATGAATTTAGTTAAACTATACCAGCAAGCTACTGCAAAATGTATAGGTGCACTACCAGTGCGATGACATGTACTTCAGTACTCCTCAACCCCACACTGCGTATTCCACACTTTTGAGAACCTTTAGGTTTTCTCATCTATAAATTGCTCGTTTTCACACTCTTTACTCGCTTACGGCCATACCACCCTGAACACGTCCGATCTCGTCCGATCTTGGAATCTAAGCAGGGTCGGGCGGTGTCACTACTTGGATGGGAGACCGCCTGGGAATACCCGGTGCTGTAAGCTTTTCTTTTTCATCAGCAGAGGGCGCTGCTCCTTCTTTGCTGGACACAGAGCTGACAAACAAACTCCATGGAGGATGCAACGTTGTTTTGGAAGCAACATCTTCACCAACTTTTTTGGGAAGCAACATCTTCATTTGCAACTAAAACAAACAATCTTACAGTGTTCAACAATTCAAGTAGGAGTTCAAAATTGTTGCACTTTAACCATATCCATGACTATCCCTCATAACAAATCACTAATCAGTGAACGACAAACATACTAGTAGGCTAAATCAAAGTATTACGGAAGACGACAAGTCACTCACATCTCGCTAAAGATAAAGGTGGAAAAAAATGGAGAAATAATTACAGTCATGAAAAAATAAACATGGAAATGGTTAAATGTATTAATAAATATAGCAACAGGCTGAATCAAGGCATAAATATGGAACAAAACAAATCAAAGAGTGCTTAAAAATACACAAGTGTTAATTACAGTACAAAAAAAGAGCCAAAAAGCAATTCAACTTCTTGATCGCAAGATGAATTTAGTTAAACTATACCAGCAAGCTACTGCAAAATGTATAGGTGCACTACCAGTGCGATGACATGTACTTCAGTACTCCTCAACCCCACACTGCGTATTCCACACTTTTGAGAACCTTTAGGTTTTCTCATCTATAAATTGCTCGTTTTCACACTCTTTACTCGCTTACGGCCATACCACCCTGAACACGTCCGATCTCGTCCGATCTTGGAATCTAAGCAGGGTCGGGCCGTGTCAGTACTTGGATGGGAGACCGCCTGGGAATACCCGGTGCTGTAAGCTTTTCTTTTTCATCAGCAGAGGGCGCTGCTCCTTCTTTGCTGGACACAGAGCTGACAAACAAACTCCATGGAGGATGCAACGTTGTTTTGGAAGCAACATCTTCACCAACTTTTTTGGGAAGCAACATCTTCATTTGCAACTAAAACAAACAATCTTACAGTGTTCAACAATTCAAGTAGGAGTTCAAAATTGGTGCACTTTAACCATATACATGACTATCCCTCATAACAAATCACTAATCAGTGAACGACAAACATACTAGTAGGCTAAATCAAAGTATTATGGAAGACGACAAGTCACTCACATCTCGCTAAAGATAAAGGTGGAAGAAAATGGAGAAATAATTACAGTCATGAAAAAATAAACATGGAAATGGTTAAATGTATTAATAAATATAGCAACAGGCTGAATCAAGGTATAAATATGGAACAAAACAAATCAAAGAGTGCTTAAAAATACACAAGTGTTAATTACAGTACAAAAAAAGAGCCAAAAAGCAATTCAACTTCTTGATCGCAAGATGAATTTAGTTAAACTATACCAGCAAGCTACTGCAAAATGTATAGCTGCACTACCAGTGCGATGACATGTACTTCAGTACTCCTCAACCCCACACTGCGTATTCCACACTTTTGAGAACCTTTAGGTTTTCTCATCTATAAATTGCTCGTTTTCACACTCTTTACTCGCTTACGGCCATACCACCCTGAACACGCCCGATCTCGTCCGATCTCGGAAGCTAAGCAGGGTCGGGCCGGGTCAGTACTTGGATGGGAGACCGCCTGGGAATACCCGGTGCTGTAAGCTTTTCTTTTTCATCAGCAGAGGGCGCTGCTCCTTCTTTGCTGGACACAGAGCTGACAAACAAACTCCATGGAGGATGCAACGTTGTTTTGGAAGCAACATCTTCACCAACTTTTTTGGGAAGCAACATCTTCATTTGCAACTAAAACAAACAATCTTACACTGTTCAACAATTCAAGTAGGAGTTCAAAATTGGTGCACTTTAACCATATCCATGACTATCCCTCATAACAAATCACTAATCAGTGAACGACAAACATACTAGTAGGCTAAATCAAAGTATAACGGAAGACGACAAGTCACTCACATCTCGCTAAAGATAAAGGTGGAAAAAAATGGAGAAATAATTACAGTCATGAAAAAATAAACATGGAAATGGTTAAATGTATTAATAAATATAGCAACAGGCTGAATCAAGGTATAAATATGGAACAAAACCAATCAAAGAGTGCTTAAAAATACACAAGTATTAATTACAGTACAAAAAAAGAGCCAAAAAGCAATTCAACTTCTTGATCGCAAGATGAATTTAGTTAAACTATACCAGCAAGCTACTGCAAAATGTATAGGTGCACTACCAGTGCGATGACATGTACTTCAGTACTCCTCAACCCCACACTGCGTATTCCACACTTTTGAGAACCTTTAGGTTTTCTCATCTATAAATTGCTTGTTTTCACACTCTTTACTCGCTTACGGCCATACCACCCTGAACACGCCCGATCTCGTCCGATCTCGGAAGCTAAGCAGGGTCGGGCCGGGTCAGTACTTCGATGGGAGACCGCCTGGGAATACCCGGTGCTGTAAGCTTTTCTTTTTCATCAGCAGAGGGCGCTGCTCCTTCTTTGCTGGACACAGAGCTTACAAACAAACTCCATGGAGGATGCAACGTTGTTTTGGAAGCAACATCTTCACCAACTTTTTTGGGAAGCAACATCTTCATTTGCAACTAAAACAAACAATCTTACAGTGTTCAACAATTCAAGTAGGAGTTCAAAATTGTTGCACTTTAACCATATCCATGACTATCCCTCATAACAAATCACTAATCAGTGAACGACAAACATACTAGTAGGCTAAATCAAAGTATTACGGAAGACGACAAGTCACTCACATCTCGCTAAAGATAAAGGTGGAAAAAAATTGAGAAATAATTACAGTCATGAAAAAATAAACATGGAAATGGTTAAATGTATTAATAAATATAGCAACAGGCTGAATCAAGGTATAAATATGGAACAAAACAAATCAAAGAGTGCTTAAAAATACACAAGTGTTAATTACAGTACAAAAAAAGAGCCAAAAAGCAATTCAACTTCTTGATCGCAAGATGAATTTAGTTAAACTATACCAGCAAGCTACTGCAAAATGTATAGGTGCACTACCAGTGCGATGACATGTACTTCAGTACTCCTCAACCCCACACTGCGTATTCCACACTTTTGAGAACCTTTAGGTTTTCTCATCTATAAATTGCTCGTTTTCACACTCTTTACTCGCTTACGGCCATACCACCCTGAACACGCCCGATCTCGTCCGATCTCGGAAGCTAAGCAGGGTCGGGCCGGGTCAGTACTTGGATGGGAGACCGCCTGGGAATACCCGGTGCTGTAAGCTTTTCTTTTTCATCAGCAGAGGGCGCTGCTCCTTCTTTGCTGGACACAGAGCTGACAAACAAACTCCATGGAGGATGCAACGTTGTTTTGGAAGCAACATCTTCACCAACTTTTTTGGGAAGCAACATCTTCATTTGCAACTAAAACAAACAATCTTACAGTGTTCAACAATTCAAGTAGGAGTTCAAAATTGGTGCACTTTAACCATATCCATGACTATCCCTCATAACAAATCACTAATCAGTGAACGACAAACATACTAGTAGGCTAAATCAAAGTATTACGGAAGACGACAAGTCACTCACATCTCGCTAAAGATAAAGGTGGAAAAAAATGGAGAAATAATTACAGTCATGAAAAAATAAACATGGAAATGGTTAAATGTATTAATAAATATAGCAACAGGCTGAATCAAGGTATAAATATGGAACAAAACCAATCAAAGAGTGCTTAAAAATACACAAGTGTTAATTACAGTACAAAAAAAGAGCCAAAAAGCAATTCAACTTCTTGATCACAAGATGAATTTAGTTAAACTATACCAGCAAGCTACTGCAAAATGTATAGGTGCACTACCAGTGCGATGACATGTACTTCAGTACTCCTCAACCCCACACTGCGTATTCCACACTTTTGAGAACCTTTAGGTTTTCTCATCTATAAATTGCTCGTTTTCACACTCTTTACTCGCTTACGGCCATACCACCCTGAACACGCCCGATCTCGTCCGATCTCGGAAGCTAAGCAGGGTCGGGCCGGGTCAGTACTTGGATGGGAGACCGCCTGGGAATACCCGGTGCTGTAAGCCTTTCTTTTTCATCAGCAGAGGGCGCTGCTCCTTCTTTGCTGGACACAGAGCTGACAAACAAACTCCATGGAGGATGCAACGTTGTTTTGGAAGCAACATCTTCACCAACTTTTTTGGGAAGCAACATCTTCATTTGCAACTAAAACAAACCATCTTACAGTGTTCAACAATTCAAGTAGGAGTTCAAAATTGGTGCACTTTAACCATATCCATGACTATCCCTCATAACAAATCACTAATCAGTGAACGACAAACATACTAGTAGGCTAAATCAAAGTATTACGGAAGACGACAAGTCACTCACATCTCGCTAAAGATAAAGGTGGAAAAAAATGGAGAAATAATTACAGTCATGAAAAAATAAACATGGAAATGGTTAAATGTATTAATAAATATAGCAACAGGCTGAATCAAGGTATAAATATGGAACAAAACAAATCAAAGAGTGCTTAAAAATACACAAGTGTTAATTACAGTACAAAAAAAGAGCCAAAAAGCAATTCAACTTCTTGATCGCAAGATGAATTTAGTTAAACTATACCAGCAAGCTACTGCAAAATGTATAGGTGCACTACCAGTGCGATGACATGTACTTCAGTACTCCTCAACCCCACACTGCGTATTCCACACTTTTGAGAACCTTTAGGTTTTCTCATCTATAAATTGCTCGTTTTCACACTCTTTACTCGCTTACGGCCATACCACCCTGAACACGCCCGATCTCGTCCAATCTCGGAAGCTAAGCAGGGTCGGGCCGGGTCAGTACTTGGATGGGAGACCGCCTGGGAATACCCGGTGCTGTAAGCTTTTCTTTTTCATCAGCAGAGGGCGCTGCTCCTTCTTTGCTGGACACAGAGCTGACAAACAAACTCCATGGAGGATGCAACTTTGTTTTGGAAGCAACATCTTCACCAACTTTTTTGGGAAGCAACATCTTCATTTGCAACTAAAACAAACAATCTTACAGTGTTCAACAATTCAAGTAGGAGTTCAAAATTGTTGCACTTTAACCATATCCATGACTATCCCTCATGACAAATCACTAATCAGTGAACGACAAACATACTAGTAGGCTAAATCAAAGTATTACGGAAGACGACAAGTCACTCACATCTCGCTAAAGATAAAGGTGGAAAAAAATGGAGAAATAATTACAGTCATGAAAAAATAAACATGGAAATGGTTAAATGTATTAATAAATATAGCAACAGGCTGAATCAAGGTATAAATATGGAACAAAACAAATCAAAGAGTGCTTAAAAATACACAAGTGTTAATTACAGTACAAAAAAAGAGCCAAAAAGCAATTCAACTTCTTGATCGCAAGATGAATTTAGTTAAACTATACCAGCAAGCTACTGCAAAATGTATAGGTGCACTACCAGTGCGATGACATGTACTTCAGTACTCCTCAACCCCACACTGCGTATTCCACACTTTTGAGAACCTTTAGGTTTTCTCATCTATAAATTGCTCGTTTTCACACTCTTTACTCGCTTACGGCCATACCACCCTGAACACGCCCGATCTCGTCCGATCTCGGAAGCTAAGCAGGGTCGGGCCGGGTCAGTACTTGGATGGGAGACCGCCTGGGAATACCCGGTGCTGTAAGCTTTTCTTTTTCATCAGCAGAGGGCGCTGCTGCTTCTTTGCTGGACACAGAGCTGACAAACAAACTCCATGGAGGATGCAACGTTGTTTTGGAAGCAACATCTTCACCAACTTTTTTGGGAAGCAACATCTTCATTTGCAACTAAAACAAACAATCTTACAGTGTTCAACAATTCAAGTAGGAGTTCAAAATTGGTGCACTTTAACCATATCCATGACTATCCCTCATAACAAATCACTAATCAGTGAACGACAAACATACTAGTAGGCTAAATCAAAGTATTACGGAAGACGACAAGTCACTCACATCTCGCTAAAGATAAAGGTGGAAAAAAATGGAGAAATAATTACAGTCATGAAAAAATAAACATGGAAATGGTTAAATGTATTAATAAATATAGCAACAGGCTGAATCAAGGTATAAATATGGAACAAAACAAATCAAAGAGTGCTTAAAAATACACAAGTGTTAATTACAGTACAAAAAAAGAGCCAAAAAGCAATTCAACTTCTTGATCGCAAGATGAATTTAGTTAAACTATACCAGCAAGCTACTGCAAAATGTATAGGTGCACTAACAGTGCGATGACATGTACTTCAGTACTCCTCAACCCCACACTGCGTATTCCACACTTTTGAGAACCTTTAGGTTTTCTCATCTATAAATTGCTCGTTTTCACACTCTTTACTCGCTTACGGCCATACCACCCTGAACACGCCCGATCTCGTCCGATCTCGGAAGCTAAGCAGGGTCGGGCCGGGTCAGTACTTGGATGGGAGACCGCCTGGGAATACCCGGTGCTGTAAGCTTTTCTTTTTCATCAGCAGAGGGCGCTGCTGCTTCTTTGCTGGACACAGAGCTGACAAACAAACTCCATGGAGGATGCAACGTTGTTTTGGAAGCAACATCTTCACCAACTTTTTTGGGAAGCAACATCTTCATTTGCAACTAAAACAAACAATCTTACAGTGTTCAACAATTCAAGTAGGAGTTCAAAATTGGTGCACTTTAACCATATCCATGACTATCCCTCATAACAAATCACTAATCAGTGAACGACAAACATACTAGTAGGCTAAATCAAAGTATTACGGAAGACGACAAGTCACTCACATCTCGCTAAAGATAAAGGTGGAAAAAAATGGAGAAATAATTACAGTCATGAAAAAATAAACATGGAAATGGTTAAATGTATTAATAAATATAGCAACAGGCTGAATCAAGGTATAAATATGGAACAAAACAAATCAAAGAGTGCTTAAAAATACACAAGTGTTAATTACAGTACAAAAAAAGAGCCAAAAAGCAATTCAACTTCTTGATCGCAAGATGAATTTAGTTAAACTATACCAGCAAGCTACTGCAAAATGTATAGGTGCACTACCAGTGCGATGACATGTACTTCAGTACTCCTCAACCCCACACTGCGTATTCCACACTTTTGAGAACCTTTAGGTTTTCTCATCTATAAATTGCTCGTTTTCACACTCTTTACTCGCTTACGGCCATACCACCCTGAACACGCCCGATCTCGTCCGATCTCGGAAGCTAAGCAGGGTCGGGCCGGGTCAGTACTTGGATGGGAGACCGCCTGGGAATACCCGGTGCTGTAAGCTTTTCTTTTTCATCAGCAGAGGGCGCTGCTGCTTCTTTGCTGGACACAGAGCTGACAAACAAACTCCATGGAGGATGCAACGTTGTTTTGGAAGCAACATCTTCACCAACTTTTTTGGGAAGCAACATCTTCATTTGCAACTAAAACAAACAATCTTACAGTGTTCAACAATTCAAGTAGGAGTTCAAAATTGGTGCACTTTAACCATATCCATGACTATCCCTCATAACAAATCACTAATCAGTGAACGACAAACATACTAGTAGGCTAAATCAAAGTATTACGGAAGACGACAAGTCACTCACATCTCGCTAAAGATAAAGGTGGAAAAAAATGGAGAAATAATTACAGTCATGAAAAAATAAACATGGA
This sequence comes from Gymnocephalus cernua, assembly GCA_023631565.1. Classification (NCBI taxonomy): domain Eukaryota; kingdom Metazoa; phylum Chordata; class Actinopteri; order Perciformes; family Percidae; genus Gymnocephalus; species Gymnocephalus cernua. The sequence continues at coordinate 27,210,424 of CM042425.1, forward strand.
AATGGTTAAATGTATTAATAAATATAGCAACAGGCTGAATCAAGGTATAAATATGGAACAAAACAAATCAAAGAGTGCTTAAAAATACACAAGTGTTAATTACAGTACAAAAAAAGAGCCAAAAAGCAATTCAACTTCTTGATCGCAAGATGAATTTAGTTAAACTATACCAGCAAGCTACTGCAAAATGTATAGGTGCACTACCAGTGCGATGACATGTACTTCAGTACTCCTCAACCCCACACTGCGTATTCCACACTTTTGAGAACCTTTAGGTTTTCTCATCTATAAATTGCTCGTTTTCACACTCTTTACTCGCTTACGGCCATACCACCCTGAACACGCCCGATCTCGTCCGATCTCGGAAGCTAAGCAGGGTCGGGCCGGGTCAGTACTTGGATGGGAGACCGCCTGGGAATACCCGGTGCTGTAAGCTTTTCTTTTTCATCAGCAGAGGGCGCTGCTGCTTCTTTGCTGGACACAGAGCTGACAAACAAACTCCATGGAGGATGCAACGTTGTTTTGGAAGCAACATCTTCACCAACTTTTTTGGGAAGCAACATCTTCATTTGCAACTAAAACAAACAATCTTACAGTGTTCAACAATTCAAGTAGGAGTTCAAAATTGTTGCACTTTAACCATATCCATGACTATCCCTCATAACAAATCACTAATCAGTGAACGACAAACATACTAGTAGGCTAAATCAAAGTATTACGGAAGACGACAAGTCACTCACATCTCGCTAAAGATAAAGGTGGAAAAAAATGGAGAAATAATTACAGTCATGAAAAAATAAACATGGAAATGGTTAAATGTATTAATAAATATAGCAACAGGCTGAATCAAGGTATAAATATGGAACAAAACAAATCAAAGAGTGCTTAAAAATACACAAGTGTTAATTACAGTACAAAAAAAGAGCCAAAAAGCAATTCAACTTCTTGATCGCAAGATGAATTTAGTTAAACTATACCAGCAAGCTACTGCAAAATGTATAGGTGCACTACCAGTGCGATGACATGTACTTCAGTACTCCTCAACCCCACACTGCGTATTCCACACTTTTGAGAACCTTTAGGTTTTCTCATCTATAAATTGCTCGTTTTCACACTCTTTACTCGCTTACGGCCATACCACCCTGAACACGCCCGATCTCGTCCGATCTCGGAAGCTAAGCAGGGTCGGGCCGGGTCAGTACTTGGATGGGAGACCGCCTGGGAATACCCGGTGCTGTAAGCTTTTCTTTTTCATCAGCAGAGGGCGCTGCTGCTTCTTTGCTGGACACAGAGCTGACAAACAAACTCCATGGAGGATGCAACGTTGTTTTGGAAGCAACATCTTCACCAACTTTTTTGGGAAGCAACATCTTCATTTGCAACTAAAACAAACAATCTTACAGTGTTCAACAATTCAAGTAGGAGTTCAAAATTGGTGCACTTTAACCATATCCATGACTATCCCTCATAACAAATCACTAATCAGTGAACGACAAACATACTAGTAGGCTAAATCAAAGTATTACGGAAGACGACAAGTCACTCACATCTCGCTAAAGATAAAGGTGGAAAAAAATGGAGAAATAATTACAGTCATGAAAAAATAAACATGGAAATGGTTAAATGTATTAATAAATATAGCAACAGGCTGAATCAAGGTATAAATATGGAACAAAACAAATCAAAGAGTGCTTAAAAATACACAAGTGTTAATTACAGTACAAAAAAAGAGCCAAAAAGCAATTCAACTTCTTGATCGCAAGATGAATTTAGTTAAACTATACCAGCAAGCTACTGCAAAATGTATAGGTGCACTACCAGTGCGATGACATGTACTTCAGTACTCCTCAACCCCACACTGCGTATTCCACACTTTTGAGAACCTTTAGGTTTTCTCATCTATAAATTGCTCGTTTTCACACTCTTTACTCGCTTACGGCCATACCACCCTGAACACGCCCGATCTCGTCCGATCTCGGAAGCTAAGCAGGGTCGGGCCGGGTCAGTACTTGGATGGGAGACCGCCTGGGAATACCCGGTGCTGTAAGCTTTTCTTTTTCATCAGCAGAGGGCGCTGCTGCTTCTTTGCTGGACACAGAGCTGACAAACAAACTCCATGGAGGATGCAACGTTGTTTTGGAAGCAACATCTTCACCAACTTTTTTGGGAAGCAACATCTTCATTTGCAACTAAAACAAACAATCTTACAGTGTTCAACAATTCAAGTAGGAGTTCAAAATTGGTGCACTTTAACCATATCCATGACTATCCCTCATAACAAATCACTAATCAGTGAACGACAAACATACTAGTAGGCTAAATCAAAGTATTACGGAAGACGACAAGTCACTCACATCTCGCTAAAGATAAAGGTGGAAAAAAATGGAGAAATAATTACAGTCATGAAAAAATAAACATGGAAATGGTTAAATGTATTAATAAATATAGCAACAGGCTGAATCAAGGTATAAATATGGAACAAAACAAATCAAAGAGTGCTTAAAAATACACAAGTGTTAATTACAGTACAAAAAAAGAGCCAAAAAGCAATTCAACTTCTTGATCGCAAGATGAATTTAGTTAAACTATACCAGCAAGCTACTGCAAAATGTATAGGTGCACTACCAGTGCGATGACATGTACTTCAGTACTCCTCAACCCCACACTGCGTATTCCACACTTTTGAGAACCTTTAGGTTTTCTCATCTATAAATTGCTCGTTTTCACACTCTTTACTCGCTTACGGCCATACCACCCTGAACACGCCCGATCTCGTCCGATCTCGGAAGCTAAGCAGGGTCGGGCCGGGTCAGTACTTGGATGGGAGACCGCCTGGGAATACCCGGTGCTGTAAGCTTTTCTTTTTCATCAGCAGAGGGCGCTGCTGCTTCTTTGCTGGACACAGAGCTGACAAACAAACTCCATGGAGGATGCAACGTTGTTTTGGAAGCAACATCTTCACCAACTTTTTTGGGAAGCAACATCTTCATTTGCAACTAAAACAAACAATCTTACAGTGTTCAACAATTCAAGTAGGAGTTCAAAATTGGTGCACTTTAACCATATCCATGACTATCCCTCATAACAAATCACTAATCAGTGAACGACAAACATACTAGTAGGCTAAATCAAAGTATTACGGAAGACGACAAGTCACTCACATCTCGCTAAAGATAAAGGTGGAAAAAAATGGAGAAATAATTACAGTCATGAAAAAATAAACATGGAAATGGTTAAATGTATTAATAAATATAGCAACAGGCTGAATCAAGGTATAAATATGGAACAAAACAAATCAAAGAGTGCTTAAAAATACACAAGTGTTAATTACAGTACAAAAAAAGAGCCAAAAAGCAATTCAACTTCTTGATCGCAAGATGAATTTAGTTAAACTATACCAGCAAGCTACTGCAAAATGTATAGGTGCACTACCAGTGCGATGACATGTACTTCAGTACTCCTCAACCCCACACTGCGTATTCCACACTTTTGAGAACCTTTAGGTTTTCTCATCTATAAATTGCTCGTTTTCACACTCTTTACTCGCTTACGGCCATACCACCCTGAACACGCCCGATCTCGTCCGATCTCGGAAGCTAAGCAGGGTCGGGCCGGGTCAGTACTTGGATGGGAGACCGCCTGGGAATACCCGGTGCTGTAAGCTTTTCTTTTTCATCAGCAGAGGGCGCTGCTGCTTCTTTGCTGGACACAGAGCTGACAAACAAACTCCATGGAGGATGCAACGTTGTTTTGGAAGCAACATCTTCACCAACTTTTTTGGGAAGCAACATCTTCATTTGCAACTAAAACAAACAATCTTACAGTGTTCAACAATTCAAGTAGGAGTTCAAAATTGGTGCACTTTAACCATATCCATGACTATCCCTCATAACAAATCACTAATCAGTGAACGACAAACATACTAGTAGGCTAAATCAAAGTATTACGGAAGACGACAAGTCACTCACATCTCGCTAAAGATAAAGGTGGAAAAAAATGGAGAAATAATTACAGTCATGAAAAAATAAACATGGAAATGGTTAAATGTATTAATAAATATAGCAACAGGCTGAATCAAGGTATAAATATGGAACAAAACAAATCAAAGAGTGCTTAAAAATACACAAGTGTTAATTACAGTACAAAAAAAGAGCCAAAAAGCAATTCAACTTCTTGATCGCAAGATGAATTTAGTTAAACTATACCAGCAAGCTACTGCAAAATGTATAGGTGCACTACCAGTGCGATGACATGTACTTCAGTACTCCTCAACCCCACACTGCGTATTCCACACTTTTGAGAACCTTTAGGTTTTCTCATCTATAAATTGCTCGTTTTCACACTCTTTACTCGCTTACGGCCATACCACCCTGAACACGCCCGATCTCGTCCGATCTCGGAAGCTAAGCAGGGTCGGGCCGGGTCAGTACTTGGATGGGAGACCGCCTGGGAATACCCGGTGCTGTAAGCTTTTCTTTTTCATCAGCAGAGGGCGCTGCTCCTTCTTTGCTGGACACAGAGCTGACAAACAAACTCCATGGAGGATGCAACGTTGTTTTGGAAGCAACATCTTCACCAACTTTTTTGGGAAGCAACATCTTCATTTGCAACTAAAACAAACAATCTGACAGTGTTCAACAATTCAAGTAGGAGTTCAAAATTGGTGCACTTTAACCATATCCATGACTATCCCTCATAACAAATCACTAATCAGTGAACGACAAACATACTAGTAGGCTAAATCAAAGTATTACGGAAGACGACAAGTCACTCACATCTCGCTAAAGATAAAGGTGGAAAAAAATGGAGAAATAATTACAGTCATGAAAAAATAAACATGGAAATGGTTAAATGTATTAATAAATATAGCAACAGGCTGAATCAAGGTATAAATATAGAACAAAACAAATCAAAGAGTGCTTAAAAATACACAAGTGTTAATTACAGTACAAAAAAAGAGCCAAAAAGCAATTCAACTTCTTGATCGCAAGATGAATTTAGTTAAACTATACCAGCAAGCTACTGCAAAATGTATAGGTGCACTACCAGTGCGATGACATGTACTTCAGTACTCCTCAACCCCACACTGCGTATTCCACACTTTTGAGAACCTTTAGGTTTTCTCATCTATAAATTGCTCGTTTTCACACTCTTTACTCGCTTACGGCCATACCACCCTGAACACGCCCGATCTCGTCCGATCTCGGAAGCTAAGCAGGGTCGGGCCGGGTCAGTACTTGGATGGGAGACCGCCTGGGAATACCCGGTGCTGTAAGCTTTTCTTTTTCATCAGCAGAGGGCGCTGCTCCTTCTTTGCTGGACACAGAGCTGACAAACAAACTCCATGGAGGATGCAACGTTGTTTTGGAAGCAACATCTTCACCAACTTTTTTGGGAAGCAACATCTTCATTTGCAACTAAAACAAACAATCTTACAGTGTTCAACAATTCAAGTAGGAGTTCAAAATTGGTGCACTTTAACCATATCCATGACTATCCCTCATAACAAATCACTAATCAGTGAACGACAAACATACTAGTAGGCTAAATCAAAGTATTACGGAAGACGACAAGTCACTCACATCTCGCTAAAGATAAAGGTGGAAAAAAATGGAGAAATAATTACAGTCATGAAAAAATAAACATGGAAATGGTTAAATGTATTAATAAATATAGCAACAGGCTGAATCAAGGTATAAATATGGAACAAAACAAATCAAAGAGTGCTTAAAAATACACAAGTGTTAATTACAGTACAAAAAAAGAGCCAAAAAGCAATTCAACTTCTTGATCGCAAGATGAATTTAGTTAAACTATACCAGCAAGCTACTGCAAAATGTATAGGTGCACTACCAGTGCGATGACATGTACTTCAGTACTCCTCAACCCCACACTGCGTATTCCACACTTTTGAGAACCTTTAGGTTTTCTCATCTATAAATTGCTCGTTTTCACACTCTTTACTCGCTTACGGCCATACCACCCTGAACACGCCCGATCTCGTCCGATCTCGGAAGCTAAGCAGGGTCGGGCCGGGTCAGTACTTGGATGGGAGACCGCCTGGGAATACCCGGTGCTGTAAGCTTTTCTTTTTCATCAGCAGAGGGCGCTGCTCCTTCTTTGCTGGACACAGAGCTGACAAACAAACTCCATGGAGGATGCAACGTTGTTTTGGAAGCAACATCTTCACCAACTTTTTTGGGAAGCAACATCTTCATTTGCAACTAAAACAAACAATCTTACAGTGTTCAACAATTCAAGTAGGAGTTCAAAATTGGTGCACTTTAACCATATCCATGACTATCCCTCATAACAAATCACTAATCAGTGAACGACAAACATACTAGTAGGCTAAATCAAAGTATTACGGAAGACGACAAGTCACTCACATCTCGCTAAAGATAAAGGTGGAAAAAAATGGAGAAATAATTACAGTCATGAAAAAATAAACATGGAAATGGTTAAATGTATTAATAAATATAGCAACAGGCTGAATCAAGGTATAAATATAGAACAAAACAAATCAAAGAGTGCTTAAAAATACACAAGTGTTAATTACAGTACAAAAAAAGAGCCAAAAAGCAATTCAACTTCTTGATCGCAAGATGAATTTAGTTAAACTATACCAGCAAGCTACTGCAAAATGTATAGGTGCACTACCAGTGCGATGACATGTACTTCAGTACTCCTCAACCCCACACTGCGTATTCCACACTTTTGAGAACCTTTAGGTTTTCTCATCTATAAATTGCTCGTTTTCACACTCTTTACTCGCTTACGGCCATACCACCCTGAACACGCCCGATCTCGTCCGATCTCGGAAGCTAAGCAGGGTCGGGCCGGGTCAGTACTTGGATGGGAGACCGCCTGGGAATACCCGGTGCTGTAAGCTTTTCTTTTTCATCAGCAGAGGGCGCTGCTCCTTCTTTGCTGGACACAGAGCTGACAAACAAACTCCATGGAGGATGCAACGTTGTTTTGGAAGCAACATCTTCACCAACTTTTTTGGGAAGCAACATCTTCATTTGCAACTAAAACAAACAATCTTACAGTGTTCAACAATTCAAGTAGGAGTTCAAAATTGGTGCACTTTAACCATATCCATGACTATCCCTCATAACAAATCACTAATCAGTGAACGACAAACATACTAGTAGGCTAAATCAAAGTATTACGGAAGACGACAAGTCACTCACATCTCGCTAAAGATAAAGGTGGAAAAAAATGGAGAAATAATTACAGTCATGAAAAAATAAACATGGAAATGGTTGAATGTATTAATAAATATAGCAACAGGCTGAATCAAGGTATAAATATGGAACAAAACAAATCAAAGAGTGCTTAAAAATACACAAGTGTTAATTACAGTACAAAAAAAGAGCCAAAAAGCAATTCAACTTCTTGATCGCAAGATGAATTTAGTTAAACTATACCAGCAAGCTACTGCAAAATGTATAGGTGCACTACCAGTGCGATGACATGTACTTCAGTACTCCTCAACCCCACACTGCGTATTCCACACTTTTGAGAACCTTTAGGTTTTCTCATCTATAAATTGCTCGTTTTCACACTCTTTACTCGCTTACGGCCATACCACCCTGAACACGCCCGATCTCGTCCGATCTCAGAAGCTAAGCAGGGTCGGGCCGGGTCAGTACTTGGATGGGAGACCGCCTGGGAATACCCGGTGCTGTAAGCTTTTCTTTTTCATCAGCAGAGGGCGCTGCTCCTTCTTTGCTGGACACAGAGCTGACAAACAAACTCCATGGAGGATGCAACGTTGTTTTGGAAGCAACATCTTCACCAACTTTTTTGGGAAGCAACATCTTCATTTGCAACTAAAACAAACAATCTTACAGTGTTCAACAATTCAAGTAGGAGTTCAAAATTGGTGCACTTTAACCATATACATGACTATCCCTCATAACAAATCACTAATCAGTGAACGACAAACATACTAGTAGGCTAAATCAAAGTATTATGGAAGACGACAAGTCACTCACATCTCGCTAAAGATAAAGGTGGAAGAAAATGGAGAAATAATTACAGTCATGAAAAAATAAACATGGAAATGGTTAAATGTATTAATAAATATAGCAACAGGCTGAATCAAGGTATAAATATGGAACAAAACAAATCAAAGAGTGCTTAAAAATACACAAGTGTTAATTACAGTACAAAAAAAGAGCCAAAAAGCAATTCAACTTCTTGATCGCAAGATGAATTTAGTTAAACTATACCAGCAAGCTACTGCAAAATGTATAGCTGCACTACCAGTGCGATGACATGTACTTCAGTACTCCTCAACCCCACACTGCGTATTCCACACTTTTGAGAACCTTTAGGTTTTCTCATCTATAAATTGCTCGTTTTCACACTCTTTACTCGCTTACAGCCATACCACCCTGAACACGCCCGATCTCGTCCGATCTCGGAAGCTAAGCAGGGTCGGGCCGGGTCAGTACTTGGATGGGAGACCGCCTGGGAATACCCGGTGCTGTAAGCTTTTCTTTTTCATCAGCAGAGGGCGCTGCTCCTTCTTTGCTGGACACAGAGCTGACAAACAAACTCCATGGAGGATGCAACGTTGTTTTGGAAGCAACATCTTCACCAACTTTTTTGGGAAGCAACATCTTCATTTGCAACTAAAACAAACAATCTTACAGTGTTCAACAATTCAAGTAGGAGTTCAAAATTGGTGCACTTTAACCATATCCATGACTATCCCTCATAACAAATCACTAATCAGTGAACGACAAACATACTAGTAGGCTAAATCAAAGTATTACGGAAGACGACAAGTCACTCACATCTCGCTAAAGATAAAGGTGGAAAAAAATTGAGAAATAATTACAGTCATGAAAAAATAAACATGGAAATGGTTAAATGTATTAATAAATATAGCAACAGGCTGAATCAAGGTATAAATATGGAACAAAACAAATCAAAGAGTGCTTAAAAATACACAAGTGTTAATTACAGTACAAAAAAAGAGCCAAAAAGCAATTCAACTTCTTGATCGCAAGATGAATTTAGTTAAACTATACCAGCAAGCTACTGCAAAATGTATAGGTGCACTACCAGTGCGATGACATGTACTTCAGTACTCCTCAACCCCACACTGCGTATTCCACACTTTTGAGAACCTTTAGGTTTTCTCATCTATAAATTGCTCGTTTTCACACTCTTTACTCGCTTACGGCCATACCACCCTGAACACGCCCGATCTCGTCCGATCTCGGAAGCTAAGCAGGGTCGGGCCGGGTCAGTACTTGGATGGGAGACCGCCTGGGAATACCCGGTGCTGTAAGCTTTTCTTTTTCATCAGCAGAGGGCGCTGCTCCTTCTTTGCTGGACACAGAGCTGACAAACAAACTCCATGGAGGATGCAACGTTGTTTTGGAAGCAACATCTTCACCAACTTTTTTGGGAAGCAACATCTTCATTTGCAACTAAAACAAACAATCTTACAGTGTTCAACAATTCAAGTAGGAGTTCAAAATTGGTGCACTTTAACCATATCCATGACTATCCCTCATAACAAATCACTAATCAGTGAACGACAAACATACTAGTAGGCTAAATCAAAGTATTACGGAAGACGACAAGTCACTCACATCTCGCTAAAGATAAAGGTGGAAAAAAATGGAGAAATAATTACAGTCATGAAAAAATAAACATGGAAATGGTTAAATGTATTAATAAATATAGCAACAGGCTGAATCAAGGTATAAATATGGAACAAAACAAATCAAAGAGTGCTTAAAAATACACAAGTGTTAATTACAGTACAAAAAAAGAGCCAAAAAGCAATTCAACTTCTTGATCGCAAGATGAATTTAGTTAAACTATACCAGCAAGCTACTGCAAAATGTATAGGTGCACTACCAGTGCGATGACATGTACTTCAGTACTCCTCAACCCCACACTGCGTATTCCACACTTTTGAGAACCTTTAGGTTTTCTCATCTATAAATTGCTCGTTTTCACACTCTTTACTCGCTTACGGCCATACCACCCTGAACACGCCCGATCTCGTCCGATCTCGGAAGCTAAGCAGGGTCGGGCCGGGTCAGTACTTGGATGGGAGACCGCCTGGGAATACCCGGTGCTGTAAGCTTTTCTTTTTCATCAGCAGAGGGCGCTGCTCCTTCTTTGCTGGACACAGAGCTGACAAACAAACTCCATGGAGGATGCAACGTTGTTTTGGAAGCAACATCTTCACCAACTTTTTTGGGAAGCAACATCTTCATTTGCAACTAAAACAAACAATCTTACAGTGTTCAACAATTCAAGTAGGAGTTCAAAATTGGTGCACTTTAACCATATCCATGACTATCCCTCATAACAAATCACTAATCAGTGAACGACAAACATACTAGTAGGCTAAATCAAAGTATTACGGAAGACGACAAGTCACTCACATCTCGCTAAAGATAAAGGTGGAAAAAAATGGAGAAATAATTACAGTCATGAAAAAATAAACATGGAAATGGTTAAATGTATTAATAAATATAGCAACAGGCTGAATCAAGGTATAAATATGGAACAAAACAAATCAAAGAGTGCTTAAAAATACACAAGTGTTAATTACAGTACAAAAAAAGAGCCAAAAAGCAATTCAACTTCTTGATCGCAAGATGAATTTAGTTAAACTATACCAGCAAGCTACTGCAAAATGTATAGGTGCACTACCAGTGCGATGACATGTACTTCAGTACTCCTCAACCCCACACTGCGTATTCCACACTTTTGAGAACCTTTAGGTTTTCTCATCTATAAATTGCTCGTTTTCACACTCTTTACTCGCTTACGGCCATACCACCCTGAACACGCCCGATCTCGTCCGATCTCGGAAGCTAAGCAGGGTCGGGCCGGGTCAGTACTTGGATGGGAGACCGCCTGGGAATACCCGGTGCTGTAAGCTTTTCTTTTTCATCAGCAGAGGGCGCTGCTCCTTCTTTGCTGGACACAGAGCTGACAAACAAACTCCATGGAGGATGCAACGTTGTTTTGGAAGCAACATCTTCACCAACTTTTTTGGGAAGCAACATCTTCATTTGCAACTAAAACAAACAATCTTACAGTGTTCAACAATTCAAGTAGGAGTTCAAAATTGTTGCACTTTAACCATATCCATGACTATCCCTCATAACAAATCACTAATCAGTGAACGACAAACATACTAGTAGGCTAAATCAAAGTATTACGGAAGACGACAAGTCACTCACATCTCGCTAAAGATAAAGGTGGAAAAAAATGGAGAAATAATTACAGTCATGAAAAAATAAACATGGAAATGGTTAAATGTATTAATAAATATAGCAACAGGCTGAATCAAGGTATAAATATGGAACAAAACAAATCAAAGAGTGCTTAAAAATACACAAGTGTTAATTACAGTACAAAAAAAGAGCCAAAAAGCAATTCAACTTCTTGATCGCAAGATGAATTTAGTTAACCCCTTGACGTCTGAATTTATTTACAATTATATAAAAAAATGTATTATGTGTGTTTCTGGCTCCAAGCTGATGCTAAATTAAGTTGAGATTGTTAATTTGTCTATAGCATATAGAATAGATATAAATGTAGGTATGATGCAAATTAGCGACGACAGGCATTTATGGTCATTTTTTTTACAAAATGGTAAAATTAATAAAACACATTTTCCCATCTCAGATATGTAGATTTTATTCATGTCACACAGTTCTTAGAACTTCTAAACTTTAATTGACAAATAAATGAATCTTGACAACAGCAAGAAAGAAAACACTCTCCTGCTGCCGAACATTGACAGTAGTACATCATGATTTCCTTCGGAGTCTTCATCATTGTTGCTGTTACTCCCACCATCGCTGATTTCATCAGCTGGTGTAGGAGTGTAGTCTTCATCACTATCCCCACTGTCACTGAGACAGCTGTCATCACTTTCGACTGATGGAATCCTGATTTGAGTGAATGTGCCTGGTCGCTTCCCATAGAATGTTGCTGTATTCATTATATCTGTGTTAAAACAAAGGACAGGAATTGCTTTTATATCCTAACATGCAATTTGTATATACTTTTATATCCTAACATGCAATTTTTACATACTTTTATATCCTAACATGCAATTTGTATATACTTTTATATCCTAACATGCAATTTTTACATCCTTTTATATCCTAACATGCAATTTTTACATACTTTTATATCCAAACATGCAATTTTTATATACTTTTATATCCTAACATGCAATTTTTACATACTTTTATATCCTAACATGCAATTTGTATATACTTTTATATCCTAACATGCAATTTTTACATACTTTTATATCCAAACATGCAATTTGTATATACTTTTATATCCTAACATGCTATTTTTAGATACTTTTATATCCTAACACACTATTTTTATATACTTTTATATTCTAACATGCAATTTTTAGATACTTTTATATCCTAACATGAAATAATCTGCCTAAATAAAATGCATGTGAGTGCTGAAAGCGATCTAAATACAGCAGTAGCTTAGCAGCATTAGCGGTAGCCATTATAGCCGAATCCAGACGTTATGGACGAATGACGCAAAATTGCTACAAACATAAATCTACAAAGTACGTAAAAAAATATTCGTCACATGAAGTCTATTTGAATAACATAGCTATATAAGCAATCAATAAGCTGGTACATATTTTTATCTTAGCTCAACTTACCTCATTTTGGGCAATTTCTCCACATTTACGGCCTTGATATGCAGATTTTGCTAACCGCTACGTTAGCTTCCGTGAACCGGATGTAGTTCCCACTCCGACCGGTCCTATGAGAAACCAGTGCGTGCAAAAGGTTCCTAGGTATGTATCGAATGGAAACAAACCGGCATTGGGGGAATACACACGCTATCTTGCCTGCAGTCGCAATGGAAGGGGTTTGATGCAAATTAACGACAGTCGGCGTTAAGGGGTTAAACTATACCAGCAAGCTACTGCAAAATGTATAGGTGCACTACCAGTGCGATGACATGTACTTCAGTACTCCTCAACCCCACACTGCGTATTCCACACTTTTGAGAACCTTTAGGTTTTCTCATCTATAAATTGCTCGTTTTCACACTCTTTACTCGCTTACGGCCATACCACCCTGAACACGCCCGATCTCGTCCAATCTCGGAAGCTAAGCAGGGTCGGGCCGGGTCAGTACTTGGATGGGAGACCGCCTGGGAATACCCGGTGCTGTAAGCTTTTCTTTTTCATCAGCAGAGGGCGCTGCTCCTTCTTTGCTGGACACAGAGCTGACAAACAAACTCCATGGAGGATGCAACTTTGTTTTGGAAGCAACATCTTCACCAACTTTTTTGGGAAGCAACATCTTCATTTGCAACTAAAACAAACAATCTTACAGTGTTCAACAATTCAAGTAGGAGTTCAAAATTGGTGCACTTTAACCATATCCATGACTATCCCTCATAACAAATCACTAATCAGTGAACGACAAACATACTAGTAGGCTAAATCAAAGTATTACGGAAGACGACAAGTCACTCACATCTCGCTAAAGATAAAGGTGGAAAAAAATGGAGAAATAATTACAGTCATGAAAAAATAAACATGGAAATGGTTAAATGTATTAATAAATATAGCAACAGGCTGAATCAAGGTATAAATATGGAACAAAACAAATCAAAGAGTGCTTAAAAATACACAAGTGTTAATTACAGTACAAAAAAAGAGCCAAAAAGCAATTCAACTTCTTGATCGCAAGATGAATTTAGTTAAACTATACCAGCAAGCTACTGCAAAATGTATAGGTGCACTACCAGTGCGATGACATGTACTTCAGTACTCCTCAACCCCACACTGCGTATTCCACACTTTTGAGAACCTTTAGGTTTTCTCATCTATAAATTGCTCGTTTTCACACTCTTTACTCGCTTACGGCCATACCACCCTGAACACGCCCGATCTCGTCCGATCTCGGAAGCTAAGCAGGGTCGGGCCGGGTCAGTACTTGGATGGGAGACCGCCTGGGAATACCCGGTGCTGTAAGCTTTTCTTTTTCATCAGCAGAGGGCGCTGCTGCTTCTTTGCTGGACACAGAGCTGACAAACAAACTCCATGGAGGATGCAACGTTGTTTTGGAAGCAACATCTTCACCAACTTTTTTGGGAAGCAACATCTTCATTTGCAACTAAAACAAACAATCTTACAGTGTTCAACAATTCAAGTAGGAGTTCAAAATTGGTGCACTTTAACCATATCCATGACTATCCCTCATAACAAATCACTAATCAGTGAACGACAAACATACTAGTAGGCTAAATCAAAGTATTACGGAAGACGACAAGTCACTCACATCTCGCTAAAGATAAAGGTGGAAAAAAATGGAGAAATAATTACAGTCATGAAAAAATAAACATGGAAATGGTTAAATGTATTAATAAATATAGCAACAGGCTGAATCAAGGTATAAATATGGAACAAAACAAATCAAAGAGTGCTTAAAAATACACAAGTGTTAATTACAGTACAAAAAAAGAGCCAAAAAGCAATTCAACTTCTTGATCGCAAGATGAATTTAGTTAAACTATACCAGCAAGCTACTGCAAAATGTATAGGTGCACTACCAGTGCGATGACATGTACTTCAGTACTCCTCAACCCCACACTGCGTATTCCACACTTTTGAGAACCTTTAGGTTTTCTCATCTATAAATTGCTCGTTTTCACACTCTTTACTCGCTTACGGCCATACCACCCTGAACACGCCCGATCTCGTCCGATCTCGGAAGCTAAGCAGGGTCGGGCTGGGTCAGTACTTGGATGGGAGACCGCCTGGGAATACCCGGTGCTGTAAGCTTTTCTTTTTCATCAGCAGAGGGCGCTGCTCCTTCTTTGCTGGACACAGAGCTGACAAACAAACTCCATGGAGGATGCAACGTTGTTTTGGAAGCAACATCTTCACCAACTTTTTTGGGAAGCAACATCTTCATTTGCAACTAAAACAAACAATCTGACAGTGTTCAACAATTCAAGTAGGAGTTCAAAATTGGTGCACTTTAACCATATCCATGACTATCCCTCATAACAAATCACTAATCAGTGAACGACAAACATACTAGTAGGCTAAATCAAAGTATTACGGAAGACGACAAGTCACTCACATCTCGCTAAAGATAAAGGTGGAAAAAAATGGAGAAATAATTACAGTCATGAAAAAATAAACATGGAAATGGTTAAATGTATTAATAAATATAGCAACAGGCTGAATCAAGGTATAAATATAGAACAAAACAAATCAAAGAGTGCTTAAAAATACACAAGTGTTAATTACAGTACAAAAAAAGAGCCAAAAAGCAATTCAACTTCTTGATCGCAAGATGAATTTAGTTAAACTATACCAGCAAGCTACTGCAAAATGTATAGGTGCACTACCAGTGCGATGACATGTACTTCAGTACTCCTCAACCCCACACTGCGTATTCCACACTTTTGAGAACCTTTAGGTTTTCTCATCTATAAATTGCTCGTTTTCACACTCTTTACTCGCTTACGGCCATACCACCCTGAACACGCCCGATCTCGTCCGATCTCGGAAGCTAAGCAGGGTCGGGCCGGGTCAGTACTTGGATGGGAGACCGCCTGGGAATACCCGGTGCTGTAAGCTTTTCTTTTTCATCAGCAGAGGGCGCTGCTCCTTCTTTGCTGGACACAGAGCTGACAAACAAACTCCATGGAGGATGCAACGTTGTTTTGGAAGCAACATCTTCACCAACTTTTTTGGGAAGCAACATCTTCATTTGCAACTAAAACAAACAATCTTACAGTGTTCAACAATTCAAGTAGGAGTTCAAAATTGGTGCACTTTAACCATATCCATGACTATCCCTCATAACAAATCACTAATCAGTGAACGACAAACATACTAGTAGGCTAAATCAAAGTATTACGGAAGACGACAAGTCACTCACATCTCGCTAAAGATAAAGGTGGAAAAAAATGGAGAAATAATTACAGTCATGAAAAAATAAACATGGAAATGGTTAAATGTATTAATAAATATAGCAACAGGCTGAATCAAGGTATAAATATGGAACAAAACAAATCAAAGAGTGCTTAAAAATACACAAGTGTTAATTACAGTACAAAAAAAGAGCCAAAAAGCAATTCAACTTCTTGATCGCAAGATGAATTTAGTTAAACTATACCAGCAAGCTACTGCAAAATGTATAGGTGCACTACCAGTGCGATGACATGTACTTCAGTACTCCTCAACCCCACACTGCGTATTCCACACTTTTGAGAACCTTTAGGTTTTCTCATCTATAAATTGCTCGTTTTCACACTCTTTACTCGCTTACGGCCATACCACCCTGAACACGCCCGATCTCGTCCGATCTCGGAAGCTAAGCAGGGTCGGGCCGGGTCAGTACTTGGATGGGAGACCGCCTGGGAATACCCGGTGCTGTAAGCTTTTCTTTTTCATCAGCAGACGGCGCTGCTCCTTCTTTGCTGGACACAGAGCTGACAAACAAACTCCATGGAGGATGCAACGTTGTTTTGGAAGCAACATCTTCACCAACTTTTTTGGGAAGCAACATCTTCATTTGCAACTAAAACAAACAATCTTACAGTGTTCAACAATTCAAGTAGGAGTTCAAAATTGGTGCACTTTAACCATATCCATGACTATCCCTCATAACAAATCACTAATCAGTGAACGACAAACATACTAGTAGGCTAAATCAAAGTATTACGGAAGACGACAAGTCACTCACATCTCGCTAAAGATAAAGGTGGAAAAAAATGGAGAAATAATTACAGTCATGAAAAAATAAACATGGAAATGGTTAAATGTATTAATAAATATAGCAACAGGCTGAATCAAGGTATAAATATAGAACAAAACAAATCAAAGAGTGCTTAAAAATACACAAGTGTTAATTACAGTTCAAAAAAAGAGCCAAAAAGCAATTCAACTTCTTGATCGCAAGATGAATTTAGTTAAACTATACCAGCAAGCTACTGCAAAATGTATAGGTGCACTACCAGTGCGATGACATGTACTTCAGTACTCCTCAACCCCACACTGCGTATTCCACACTTTTGAGAACCTTTAGGTTTTCTCATCTATAAATTGCTCGTTTTCACACTCTTTACTCGCTTACGGCCATACCACCCTGAACACGCCCGATCTCGTCCGATCTCGGAAGCTAAGCAGGGTCGGGCCGGGTCAGTACTTGGATGGGAGACCGCCTGGGAATACCCGGTGCTGTAAGCTTTTCTTTTTCATCAGCAGAGGGCGCTGCTCCTTCTTTGCTGGACACAGAGCTGACAAACAAACTCCATGGAGGATGCAACGTTGTTTTGGAAGCAACATCTTCACCAACTTTTTTGGGAAGCAACATCTTCATTTGCAACTAAAACAAACAATCTTACAGTGTTCAACAATTCAAGTAGGAGTTCAAAATTGGTGCACTTTAACCATATCCATGACTATCCCTCATAACAAATCACTAATCAGTGAACGACAAACATACTAGTAGGCTAAATCAAAGTATTACGGAAGACGACAAGTCACTCACATCTCGCTAAAGATAAAGGTGGAAAAAAATGGAGAAATAATTACAGTCATGAAAAAATAAACATGGAAATGGTTGAATGTATTAATAAATATAGCAACAGGCTGAATCAAGGTATAAATATGGAACAAAACAAATCAAAGAGTGCTTAAAAATACACAAGTGTTAATTACAGTACAAAAAAAGAGCCAAAAAGCAATTCAACTTCTTGATCGCAAGATGAATTTAGTTAAACTATACCAGCAAGCTACTGCAAAATGTATAGGTGCACTACCAGTGCGATGACATGTACTTCAGTACTCCTCAACCCCACACTGCGTATTCCACACTTTTGAGAACCTTTAGGTTTTCTCATCTATAAATTGCTCGTTTTCACACTCTTTACTCGCTTACGGCCATACCACCCTGAACACGTCCGATCTCGGAAGCTAAGCAGGGTCGGGCCGGGTCAGTACTTGGATGGGAGACCGCCTGGGAATATCCGGTGCTGTAAGCTTTTCTTTTTCATCAGCAGAGGGCGCTGCTCCTTCTTTGCTGGACACAGAGCTGACAAACAAACTCCATGGAGGATGCAACGTTGTTTTGGAAGCAACATCTTCACCAACTTTTTTGGGAAGCAACATCTTCATTTGCAACTAAAACAAACAATCTTACAGTGTTCAACAATTCAAGTAGGAGTTCAAAATTGGTGCACTTTAACCATATCCATGACTATCCCTCATAACAAATCACTAATCAGTGAACGACAAACATACTAGTAGGCTAAATCAAAGTATTACGGAAGACGACAAGTCACTCACATCTCGCTAAAGATAAAGGTGGAAAAAAATGGAGAAATAATTACAGTCATGAAAAAATAAACATGGAAATGGTTAAATGTATTAATAAATATAGCAACAGGCTGAATCAAGGTATAAATATGGAACAAAACAAATCAAAGAGTGCTTAAAAATACACAAGTGTTAATTACAGTACAAAAAAAGAGCCAAAAAGCAATTCAACTTCTTGATCGCAAGATGAATTTAGTTAAACTATACCAGCAAGCTACTGCAAAATGTATAGGTGCACTACCAGTGCGATGACATGTACTTCAGTACTCCTCAACCCCACACTGCGTATTCCACACTTTTGAGAACCTTTAGGTTTTCTCATCTATAAATTGCTCGTTTTCACACTCTTTACTCGCTTACGGCCATACCACCCTGAACACGCCCGATCTCGTCCGATCTTGGAAGCTAAGCAGGGGCGGGCCGGGTCAGTACTTGGATGGGAGACCGCCTGGGAATACCCGGTGCTGTAAGCTTTTCTTTTTCATCAGCAGAGGGCGCTGCTCCTTCTTTGCTGGACACAGAGCTGACAAACAAACTCCATGGAGGATGCAACGTTGTTTTGGAAGCAACATCTTCACCAACTTTTTTGGGAAGCAACATCTTCATTTGCAACTAAAACAAACAATCTTACAGTGTTCAACAATTCAAGTAGGAGTTCAAAATTGGTGCACTTTAACCATATCCATGACTATCCCTCATAACAAATCACTAATCAGTGAACGACAAACATACTAGTAGGCTAAATCAAAGTATTACGGAAGACGACAAGTCACTCACATCTCGCTAAAGATAAAGGTGGAAAAAAATGGAGAAATAATTACAGTCATGAAAAAATAAACATGGAAATGGTTAAATGTATTAAGAAATATAGCAACAGGCTGAATCAAGGTATAAATATGGAACAAAACCAATCAAAGAGTGCTTAAAAATACACAAGTGTTAATTACAGTACAAAAAAAGAGCCAAAAAGCAATTCAACTTCTTGATCGCAAGATGAATTTAGTTAAACTATACCAGCAAGCTACTGCAAAATGTATAGGTGCACTACCAGTGCGATGACATGTACTTCAGTACTCCTCAACCCCACACTGCGTATTCCACACTTTTGAGAACCTTTAGGTTTTCTCATCTATAAATTGCTCGTTTTCACACTCTTTACTCGCTTACGGCCATACCACCCTGAACACGCCCGATCTCATCCGATCTCGGAAGCTAAGCAGGGTCGGGCCGGGTCAGTACTTGGATGGGAGACCGCCTGGGAATACCCGGTGCTGTAAGCTTTTCTTTTTCATCAGCAGAGGGCGCTGCTCCTTCTTTGCTGGACACAGAGCTGACAAACAAACTCCATGGAGGATGCAACGTTGTTTTGGAAGCAACATCTTCACCAACTTTTTTGGGAAGCAACATCTTCATTTGCAACTAAAACAAACAATCTTACAGTGTTCAACAATTCAAGTAGGAGTTCAAAATTGGTGCACTTTAACCATATCCATGACTATCCCTCATAACAAATCACTAATCAGTGAACGACAAACATACTAGTAGGCTAAATCAAAGTATTACGGAAGACAACAAGTCACTCACATCTCGCTAAAGATAAAGGTGGAAAAAAATGGAGAAATAATTACAGTCATGAAAAAATAAACATGGAAATGGTTAAATGTATTAATAAATATAGCAACAGGCTGAATCAAGGTATAAATATGGAACAAAACCAATCAAAGAGTGCTTAAAAATACACAAGTGTTAATTACAGTACAAAAAAAGAGCCAAAAAGCAATTCAACTTCTTGATCGCAAGATGAATTTAGTTAAACTATACCAGCAAGCTACTGCAAAATGTATAGGTGCACTACCAGTGCGATGACATGTACTTCAGTACTCCTCAACCCCACACTGCGTATTCCACACTTTTGAGAACCTTTAGGTTTTCTCATCTATAAATTTCTCGTTTTCACACTCTTTACTCGCTTACGGCCATACCACCCTGAACACGCCCGATCTCGTCCGATCTCGGAAGCTAAGCAGGGGCGGGCCGGGTCAGTACTTGGATGGGAGACCGCCTGGGAATACCCGGTGCTGTAAGCTTTTCTTTTTCATCAGCAGAGGGCGCTGCTCCTTCTTTGCTGGACACAGAGCTGACAAACAAACTCCATGGAGGATGCAACGTTGTTTTGGAAGCAACATCTTCACCAACTTTTTTGGGAAGCAACATCTTCATTTGCAACTAAAACAAACAATCTTACAGTGTTCAACAATTCAAGTAGGAGTTCAAAATTGGTGCACTTTAACCATATCCATGACTATCCCTCATAACAAATCACTAATCAGTGAACGACAAACATACTAGTAGGCTAAATCAAAGTATTACGGAAGACGACAAGTCACTCACATCTCGCTAAAGATAAAGGTGGAAAAAAATGGAGAAATAATTACAGTCATGAAAAAATAAACATGGAAATGGTTAAATGTATTAAGAAATATAGCAACAGGCTGAATCAAGGTATAAATATGGAACAAAACCAATCAAAGAGTGCTTAAAAATACACAAGTGTTAATTACAGTACAAAAAAAGAGCCAAAAAGCAATTCAACTTCTTGATCGCAAGATGAATTTAGTTAAACTATACCAGCAAGCTACTGCAAAATGTATAGGTGCACTACCAGTGCGATGACATGTACTTCAGTACTCCTCAACCCCACACTGCGTATTCCACACTTTTGAGAACCTTTAGGTTTTCTCATCTATAAATTGCTCGTTTTCACACTCTTTACTCGCTTACGGCCATACCACCCTGAACACGCCCGATCTCATCCGATCTCGGAAGCTAAGCAGGGTCGGGCCGGGTCAGTACTTGGATGGGAGACCGCCTGGGAATACCCGGTGCTGTTAGCTTTTCTTTTTCATCAGCAGAGGGCGCTGCTCCTTCTTTGCTGGACACAGAGCTGACAAACAAACTCCATGGAGGATGCAACGTTGTTTTGGAAGCAACATCTTCACCAACTTTTTTGGGAAGCAACATCTTCATTTGCAACTAAAACAAACAATCTTACAGTGTTCAACAATTCAAGTAGGAGTTCAAAATTGGTGCACTTTAACCATATCCATGACTATCCCTCATAACAAATCACTAATCAGTGAACGACAAACATACTAGTAGGCTAAATCAAAGTATTACGGAAGACAACAAGTCACTCACATCTCGCTAAAGATAAAGGTGGAAAAAAATGGAGAAATAATTACAGTCATGAAAAAATAAACATGGAAATGGTTAAATGTATTAATAAATATAGCAACAGGCTGAATCAAGGTATAAATATGGAACAAAACCAATCAAAGAGTGCTTAAAAATACACAAGTGTTAATTACAGTACAAAAAAAGAGCCAAAAAGCAATTCAACTTCTTGATCGCAAGATGAATTTAGTTAAACTATACCAGCAAGCTACTGCAAAATGTATAGGTGCACTACCAGTGCGATGACATGTACTTCAGTACTCCTCAACCCCACACTGCGTATTCCACACTTTTGAGAACCTTTAGGTTTTCTCATCTATAAATTGCTCGTTTTCACACTCTTTACTCGCTTACGGCCATACCACCCTGAACACGCCCGATCTCGTCCGATCTCGGAAGCTAAGCAGGGTCGGGCCGGGTCAGTACTTGGATGGGAGACCGCCTGGGAATACCCGGTGCTGTAAGCTTTTCTTTTTCATCAGCAGAGGGCGCTGCTCCTTCTTTGCTGGACACAGAGCTGACAAACAAACTCCATGGAGGATGCAACGTTGTTTTGGAAGCAACATCTTCACCAACTTTTTTGGGAAGCAACATCTTCATTTGCAACTAAAACAAACAATCTTACAGTGTTCAACAATTCAAGTAGGAGTTCAAAATTGGTGCACTTTAACCATATCCATGACTATCCCTCATAACAAATCACTAATCAGTGAACGACAAACATACTAGTAGGCTAAATCAAAGTATTACGGAAGACGACAAGTCACTCACATCTCGCTAAAGATAAAGGTGGAAAAAAATGGAGAAATAATTACAGTCATGAAAAAATAAACATGGAAATGGTTAAATGTATTAAGAAATATAGCAACAGGCTGAATCAAGGTATAAATATGGAACAAAACCAATCAAAGAGTGCTTAAAAATACACAAGTGTTAATTACAGTACAAAAAAAGAGCCAAAAAGCAATTCAACTTCTTGATCGCAAGATGAATTTAGTTAAACTATACCAGCAAGCTACTGCAAAATGTATAGGTGCACTACCAGTGCGATGACATGTACTTCAGTACTCCTCAACCCCACACTGCGTATTCCACACTTTTGAGAACCTGTAGGTTTTCTCATCTATAAATTGCTCGTTTTCACACTCTTTACTCGCTTACGGCCATACCACCCTGAACACGTCCGATCTCGGAAGCTAAGCAGGGTCGGGCCGGGTCAGTACTTGGATGGGAGACCGCCTGGGAATATCCGGTGCTGTAAGCTTTTCTTTTTCATCAGCAGAGGGCGCTGCTCCTTCTTTGCTGGACACAGAGCTGACAAACAAACTCCATGGAGGATGCAACGTTGTTTTGGAAGCAACATCTTCACCAACTTTTTTGGGAAGCAACATCTTCATTTGCAACTAAAACAAACAATCTTACAGTGTTCAACAATTCAAGTAGGAGTTCAAAATTGGTGCACTTTAACCATATCCATGACTATCCCTCATAACAAATCACTAATCAGTGAACGACAAACATACTAGTAGGCTAAATCAAAGTATTACGGAAGACGACAAGTCACTCACATCTCGCTAAAGATAAAGGTGGAAAAAAATGGAGAAATAATTACAGTCATGAAAAAATAAACATGGAAATGGTTAAATGTATTAATAAATATAGCAACAGGCTGAATCAAGGTATAAATATGGAACAAAACAAATCAAAGAGTGCTTAAAAATACACAAGTGTTAATTACAGTACAAAAAAAGAGCCAAAAAGCAATTCAACTTCTTGATCGCAAGATGAATTTAGTTAAACTATACCAGCAAGCTACTGCAAAATGTATAGGTGCACTACCAGTGCGATGACATGTACTTCAGTACTCCTCAACCCCACACTGCGTATTCCACACTTTTGAGAACCTTTAGGTTTTCTCATCTATAAATTGCTCGTTTTCACACTCTTTACTCGCTTACGGCCATACCACCCTGAACACGCCCGATCTCGTCCGATCTTGGAAGCTAAGCAGGGGCGGGCCGGGTCAGTACTTGGATGGGAGACCGCCTGGGAATACCCGGTGCTGTAAGCTTTTCTTTTTCATCAGCAGAGGGCGCTGCTCCTTCTTTGCTGGACACAGAGCTGACAAACAAACTCCATGGAGGATGCAACGTTGTTTTGGAAGCAACATCTTCACCAACTTTTTTGGGAAGCAACATCTTCATTTGCAACTAAAACAAACAATCTTACAGTGTTCAACAATTCAAGTAGGAGTTCAAAATTGGTGCACTTTAACCATATCCATGACTATCCCTCATAACAAATCACTAATCAGTGAACGACAAACATACTAGTAGGCTAAATCAAAGTATTACGGAAGACGACAAGTCACTCACATCTCGCTAAAGATAAAGGTGGAAAAAAATGGAGAAATAATTACAGTCATGAAAAAATAAACATGGAAATGGTTAAATGTATTAAGAAATATAGCAACAGGCTGAATCAAGGTATAAATATGGAACAAAACCAATCAAAGAGTGCTTAAAAATACACAAGTGTTAATTACAGTACAAAAAAAGAGCCAAAAAGCAATTCAACTTCTTGATCGCAAGATGAATTTAGTTAAACTATACCAGCAAGCTACTGCAAAATGTATAGGTGCACTACCAGTGCGATGACATGTACTTCAGTACTCCTCAACCCCACACTGCGTATTCCACACTTTTGAGAACCTTTAGGTTTTCTCATCTATAAATTGCTCGTTTTCACACTCTTTACTCGCTTACGGCCATACCACCCTGAACACGCCCGATCTCATCCGATCTCGGAAGCTAAGCAGGGTCGGGCCGGGTCAGTACTTGGATGGGAGACCGCCTGGGAATACCCGGTGCTGTAAGCTTTTCTTTTTCATCAGCAGAGGGCGCTGCTCCTTCTTTGCTGGACACAGAGCTGACAAACAAACTCCATGGAGGATGCAACGTTGTTTTGGAAGCAACATCTTCACCAACTTTTTTGGGAAGCAACATCTTCATTTGCAACTAAAACAAACAATCTTACAGTGTTCAACAATTCAAGTAGGAGTTCAAAATTGGTGCACTTTAACCATATCCATGACTATCCCTCATAACAAATCACTAATCAGTGAACGACAAACATACTAGTAGGCTAAATCAAAGTATTACGGAAGACAACAAGTCACTCACATCTCGCTAAAGATAAAGGTGGAAAAAAATGGAGAAATAATTACAGTCATGAAAAAATAAACATGGAAATGGTTAAATGTATTAATAAATATAGCAACAGGCTGAATCAAGGTATAAATATGGAACAAAACCAATCAAAGAGTGCTTAAAAATACACAAGTGTTAATTACAGTACAAAAAAAGAGCCAAAAAGCAATTCAACTTCTTGATCGCAAGATGAATTTAGTTAAACTATACCAGCAAGCTACTGCAAAATGTATAGGTGCACTACCAGTGCGATGACATGTACTTCAGTACTCCTCAACCCCACACTGCGTATTCCACACTTTTGAGAACCTTTAGGTTTTCTCATCTATAAATTTCTCGTTTTCACACTCTTTACTCGCTTACGGCCATACCACCCTGAACACGCCCGATCTCGTCCGATCTCGGAAGCTAAGCAGGGGCGGGCCGGGTCAGTACTTGGATGGGAGACCGCCTGGGAATACCCGGTGCTGTAAGCTTTTCTTTTTCATCAGCAGAGGGCGCTGCTCCTTCTTTGCTGGACACAGAGCTGACAAACAAACTCCATGGAGGATGCAACGTTGTTTTGGAAGCAACATCTTCACCAACTTTTTTGGGAAGCAACATCTTCATTTGCAACTAAAACAAACAATCTTACAGTGTTCAACAATTCAAGTAGGAGTTCAAAATTGGTGCACTTTAACCATATCCATGACTATCCCTCATAACAAATCACTAATCAGTGAACGACAAACATACTAGTAGGCTAAATCAAAGTATTACGGAAGACGACAAGTCACTCACATCTCGCTAAAGATAAAGGTGGAAAAAAATGGAGAAATAATTACAGTCATGAAAAAATAAACATGGAAATGGTTAAATGTATTAAGAAATATAGCAACAGGCTGAATCAAGGTATAAATATGGAACAAAACCAATCAAAGAGTGCTTAAAAATACACAAGTGTTAATTACAGTACAAAAAAAGAGCCAAAAAGCAATTCAACTTCTTGATCGCAAGATGAATTTAGTTAAACTATACCAGCAAGCTACTGCAAAATGTATAGGTGCACTACCAGTGCGATGACATGTACTTCAGTACTCCTCAACCCCACACTGCGTATTCCACACTTTTGAGAACCTTTAGGTTTTCTCATCTATAAATTGCTCGTTTTCACACTCTTTACTCGCTTACGGCCATACCACCCTGAACACGCCCGATCTCATCCGATCTCGGAAGCTAAGCAGGGTCGGGCCGGGTCAGTACTTGGATGGGAGACCGCCTGGGAATACCCGGTGCTGTTAGCTTTTCTTTTTCATCAGCAGAGGGCGCTGCTCCTTCTTTGCTGGACACAGAGCTGACAAACAAACTCCATGGAGGATGCAACGTTGTTTTGGAAGCAACATCTTCACCAACTTTTTTGGGAAGCAACATCTTCATTTGCAACTAAAACAAACAATCTTACAGTGTTCAACAATTCAAGTAGGAGTTCAAAATTGGTGCACTTTAACCATATCCATGACTATCCCTCATAACAAATCACTAATCAGTGAACGACAAACATACTAGTAGGCTAAATCAAAGTATTACGGAAGACAACAAGTCACTCACATCTCGCTAAAGATAAAGGTGGAAAAAAATGGAGAAATAATTACAGTCATGAAAAAATAAACATGGAAATGGTTAAATGTATTAATAAATATAGCAACAGGCTGAATCAAGGTATAAATATGGAACAAAACCAATCAAAGAGTGCTTAAAAATACACAAGTGTTAATTACAGTACAAAAAAAGAGCCAAAAAGCAATTCAACTTCTTGATCGCAAGATGAATTTAGTTAAACTATACCAGCAAGCTACTGCAAAATGTATAGGTGCACTACCAGTGCGATGACATGTACTTCAGTACTCCTCAACCCCACACTGCGTATTCCA
This sequence comes from Gymnocephalus cernua, assembly GCA_023631565.1. Taxonomy (NCBI): domain Eukaryota; kingdom Metazoa; phylum Chordata; class Actinopteri; order Perciformes; family Percidae; genus Gymnocephalus; species Gymnocephalus cernua. Next base: position 27,237,165 of record CM042425.1, read on the forward strand.
CACTTTTGAGAACCTTTAGGTTTTCTCATCTATAAATTGCTCGTTTTCACACTCTTTACTCGCTTACGGCCATACCACCCTGAACACGCCCGATCTCGTCCGATCTCGGAAGCTAAGCAGGGTCGGGCCGGGTCAGTACTTGGATGGGAGACCGCCTGGGAATACCCGGTGCTGTAAGCTTTTCTTTTTCATCAGCAGAGGGCGCTGCTCCTTCTTTGCTGGACACAGAGCTGACAAACAAACTCCATGGAGGATGCAACGTTGTTTTGGAAGCAACATCTTCACCAACTTTTTTGGGAAGCAACATCTTCATTTGCAACTAAAACAAACAATCTTACAGTGTTCAACAATTCAAGTAGGAGTTCAAAATTGGTGCACTTTAACCATATCCATGACTATCCCTCATAACAAATCACTAATCAGTGAACGACAAACATACTAGTAGGCTAAATCAAAGTATTATGGAAGACGACAAGTCACTCACATCTCGCTAAAGATAAAGGTGGAAAAAAATGGAGAAATAATTACAGTCATGAAAAAATGAACATGGAAATGGTTAAATGTATTAATAAATATAGCAACAGGCTGAATCAAGGTATAAATATGGAACAAAACAAATCAAAGAGTGCTTAAAAATACACAAGTGTTAATTACAGTACAAAAAAAGAGCCAAAAAGCAATTCAACTTCTTGATCGCAAGATGAATTCAGTTAAACTATACCAGCAAGCTACTGCAAAATGTATAGGTGCACTACCAGTGCGATGACATGTACTTCAGTACTCCTCAACCCCACACTGCGTATTCCACACTTTTGAGAACCTTTAGGTTTTCTCATCTATAAATTGCTCGTTTTCACACTCTTTACTCGCTTACGGCCATACCACCCTGAACACGCCCGATCTCGGAAGCTAAGCAGGGTCGGGCCGGGTCAGTACTTGGATGGGAGACCGCCTGGGAATACCCGGTGCTGTAAGCTTTTCTTTTTCATCAGCAGAGGGCGCTGCTCCTTCTTTGCTGGACACAGAGCTGACAAACAAACTCCATGGAGGATGCAACGTTGTTTTGGAAGCAACATCTTCACCAACTTTTTTGGGAAGCAACATCTTCATTTGCAACTAAAACAAACAATCTTACAGTGTTCAACAATTCAAGTAGGAGTTCAAAATTGGTGCACTTTAACCATATCCACGACTATCCCTCATAACAAATCACTAATCAGTGAACGACAAACATACTAGTAGGCTAAATCAAAGTATTACGGAAGACGACAAGTCACTCACATCTCGCTAAAGATAAAGGTCGAAAAAAATGGAGAAATAATTACAGTCATGAAAAAATAAACATGGAAATGGTTAAATGTATTAATAAATATAGCAACAGGCTGAATCAAGGTATAAATATAGAACAAAACAAATCAAAGAGTGCTTAAAAATACACAAGTGTTAATTACAGTACAAAAAAAGAGCCAAAAAGCAATTCAACTTCTTGATCGCAAGATGAATTTAGTTAAACTATACCAGCAAGCTACTGCAAAATGTATAGGTGCACTACCAGTGCGATGACATGTACTTCAGTACTCCTCAACCCCACACTGCGTATTCCACACTTTTGAGAACCTTTAGGTTTTCTCATCTATAAATTGCTCGTTTTCACACTCTTTACTCGCTTACGGCCATACCACCCTGAACACGCCCGATCTCGTCCGATCTCGGAAGCTAAGCAGGGTCGGGCCGGGTCAGTACTTGGTTGGGAGACTGCCTGGGAATACCCGGTGCTGTAAGCTCTTCTTTTTCATCAGCAGAGGGCGCTGCTCCTTCTTTGCTGGACACAGAGCTGACAAACAAACTCCATGGAGGATGCAACGTTGTTTTGGAAGCAACATCTTCACCAACTTTTTTGGGAAGCAACATCTTCATTTGCAACTAAAACAAACAATCTTACAGTGTTCAACAATTCAAGTAGGAGTTCAAAATTGGTGCACTTTAACCATATCCATGACTATCCCTCATAACAAATCACTAATCAGTGAACGACAAACATACTAGTAGGCTAAATCAAAGTATTACGGAAGACGACAAGTCACTCACATCTCGCTAAAGATAAAGGTGGAAAAAAATGGAGAAATAATTACAGTCATGAAAAAATAAACATGGAAATGGTTAAATGTATTAATAAATATAGCAACAGGCTGAATCAAGGTATAAATGTGGAACAAAACAAATCAAAGAGTGCTTAAAAATACACAAATGTTAATTACAGTACAAAAAAAGAGCCAAAAAGCAATTCAACTTCTTGATCGCAAGATGAATTTAGTTAAACTATACCAGCAAGCTACTGCAAAATGTATAGGTGCACTACCAGTGCGATGACATGTACTTCAGTACTCCTCAACCCCACACTGCGTATTCCACACTTTTGAGAACCTTTAGGTTTTCTCATCTATAAATTGCTCGTTTTCACACTCTTTACTCGCTTACGGCCATACCACCCTGAACACGCCCGATCTCATCCGATCTCGGAAGCTAAGCAGGGTCGGGCAGGGTCAGTACTTGGATGGGAGACTGCCTGGGAATACCCGGTGCTGTAAGCTTTTCTTTTTCATCAGCAGAGGGCGCTGCTCCTTCTTTGCTGGACACAGAGCTGACAAACAAACTCCATGGAGGATGCAACGTTGTTTTGGAAGCAACATCTTCACCAACTTTTTTGGGAAGCAACATCTTCATTTGCAACTAAAACAAACAATCTTACAGTGTTCAACAATTCAAGTAGGAGTTCAAAATTGGTGCACTTTAACCATATCCATGACTATCCCTCATAACAAATCACTAATCAGTGAACGACAAACATACTAGTAGGCTAAATCAAAGTATTACGGAAGACGACAAGTCACTCACATCTCGCTAAAGATAAAGGTGGAAAAAAATGGAGAAATAATTACAGTCATGAAAAAATAAACATGGAAATGGTTAAATGTATTAATAAATATAGCAACAGGCTGAATCAAGGTATAAATATGGAACAAAACCAATCAAAGAGTCCTTAAAAATACACAAGTGTTAATTACAGTACAAAAAAAGAGCCAAAAAGCAATTCAACTTCTTGATCGCAAGATGAATTTAGTTAAACTATACCAGCAAGCTACTGCAAAATGTATAGGTGCACTACCAGTGCGATGACATGTACTTCAGTACTCCTCAACCCCACACTGCGTATTCCACACTTTTGAGAACCTTTAGGTTTTCTCATCTATAAATTGCTCGTTTTCACACTCTTTACTCGCTTACGGCCATACCACCCTGAACACGCCCGATCTCGGAAGCTAAGCAGGGTCGGGCCGGGTCAGTACTTGGATGGGAGACCGCCTGGGAATACCCGGTGCTGTAAGCTTTTCTTTTTCATCAGCAGAGGGCGCTGCTCCTTCTTTGCTGGACACAGAGCTGACAAACAAACTCCATGGAGGATGCAACGTTGTTTTGGAAGCAACATCTTCACCAACTTTTTTGGGAAGCAACATCTTCATTTGCAACTAAAACAAACAATCTTACAGTGTTCAACAATTCAAGTAGGAGTTCAAAATTGGTGCACTTTAACCATATCCACGACTATCCCTCATAACAAATCACTAATCAGTGAACGACAAACATACTAGTAGGCTAAATCAAAGTATTACGGAAGACGACAAGTCACTCACATCTCGCTAAAGATAAAGGTGGAAAAAAATGGAGAAATAATTACAGTCATGAAAAAATAAACATGGAAATGGTTAAATGTATTAATAAATATAGCAACAGGCTGAATCAAGGTATAAATATAGAACAAAACAAATCAAAGAGTGCTTAAAAATACACAAGTGTTAATTACAGTACAAAAAAAGAGCCAAAAAGCAATTCAACTTCTTGATCGCAAGATGAATTTAGTTAAACTATACCAGCAAGCTACTGCAAAATGTATAGGTGCACTACCAGTGCGATGACATGTACTTCAGTACTCCTCAACCCCACACTGCGTATTCCACACTTTTGAGAACCTTTAGGTTTTCTCATCTATAAATTGCTCGTTTTCACACTCTTTACTCGCTTACGGCCATACCACCCTGAACACGCCCGATCTCGTCCGATCTCGGAAGCTAAGCAGGGTCGGGCCGGGTCAGTACTTGGTTGGGAGACTGCCTGGGAATACCCGGTGCTGTAAGCTCTTCTTTTTCATCAGCAGAGGGCGCTGCTCCTTCTTTGCTGGACACAGAGCTGACAAACAAACTCCATGGAGGATGCAACGTTGTTTTGGAAGCAACATCTTCACCAACTTTTTTGGGAAGCAACATCTTCATTTGCAACTAAAACAAACAATCTTACAGTGTTCAACAATTCAAGTAGGAGTTCAAAATTGGTGCACTTTAACCATATCCATGACTATCCCTCATAACAAATCACTAATCAGTGAACGACAAACATACTAGTAGGCTAAATCAAAGTATTACGGAAGACGACAAGTCACTCACATCTCGCTAAAGATAAAGGTGGAAAAAAATGGAGAAATAATTACAGTCATGAAAAAATAAACATGGAAATGGTTAAATGTATTAATAAATATAGCAACAGGCTGAATCAAGGTATAAATGTGGAACAAAACAAATCAAAGAGTGCTTAAAAATACACAAATGTTAATTACAGTACAAAAAAAGAGCCAAAAAGCAATTCAACTTCTTGATCGCAAGATGAATTTAGTTAAACTATACCAGCAAGCTACTGCAAAATGTATAGGTGCACTACCAGTGCGATGACATGTACTTCAGTACTCCTCAACCCCACACTGCGTATTCCACACTTTTGAGAACCTTTAGGTTTTCTCATCTATAAATTGCTCGTTTTCACACTCTTTACTCGCTTACGGCCATACCACCCTGAACACGCCCGATCTCATCCGATCTCGGAAGCTAAGCAGGGTCGGGCAGGGTCAGTACTTGGATGGGAGACTGCCTGGGAATACCCGGTGCTGTAAGCTTTTCTTTTTCATCAGCAGAGGGCGCTGCTCCTTCTTTGCTGGACACAGAGCTGACAAACAAACTCCATGGAGGATGCAACGTTGTTTTGGAAGCAACATCTTCACCAACTTTTTTGGGAAGCAACATCTTCATTTGCAACTAAAACAAACAATCTTACAGTGTTCAACAATTCAAGTAGGAGTTCAAAATTGGTGCACTTTAACCATATCCATGACTATCCCTCATAACAAATCACTAATCAGTGAACGACAAACATACTAGTAGGCTAAATCAAAGTATTACGGAAGACGACAAGTCACTCACATCTCGCTAAAGATAAAGGTGGAAAAAAATGGAGAAATAATTACAGTCATGAAAAAATAAACATGGAAATGGTTAAATGTATTAATAAATATAGCAACAGGCTGAATCAAGGTATAAATATGGAACAAAACCAATCAAAGAGTCCTTAAAAATACACAAGTGTTAATTACAGTACAAAAAAAGAGCCAAAAAGCAATTCAACTTCTTGATCGCAAGATGAATTTAGTTAAACTATACCAGCAAGCTACTGCAAAATGTATAGGTGCACTACCAGTGCGATGACATGTACTTCAGTACTCCTCAACCCCACACTGCGTATTCCACACTTTTGAGAACCTTTAGGTTTTCTCATCTATAAATTGCTCGTTTTCACACTCTTTACTCGCTTACGGCCATACCACCCTGAACACGCCCGATCTCGTCCGATCTCGGAAGCTAAGCAGGGTCGGGCCGGGTCAGTACTTGGATGGGAGACCGCCTGGGAATACCCGGTGCTGTAAGCTTTTCTTTTTCATCAGCAGAGGGCGCTGCTCCTTCTTTGCTGGACACAGAGCTGACAAACAATCTCCATGGAGGATGCAACGTTGTTTTGGAAGCAACATCTTCACCAACTTTTTTGGGAAGCAACATCTTCATTTGCAACTAAAACAAACAATCTTACAGTGTTCAACAATTCAAGTAGGAGTTCAAAATTGGTGCACTTTAACCATATCCACGACTATCCCTCATAACAAATCACTAATCAGTGAACGACAAACATACTAGTAGGCTAAATCAAAGTATTACGGAAGACGACAAGTCACTCACATCTCGCTAAAGATAAAGGTGGAAAAAAATGGAGAAATAATTACAGTCATGAAAAAATAAACATGGAAATGGTTAAATGTATTAATAAATATAGCAACAGGCTGAATCAAGGTATAAATATAGAACAAAACAAATCAAAGAGTGCTTAAAAATACACAAGTGTTAATTACAGTACAAAAAAAGAGCCAAAAAGCAATTCAACTTCTTGATCGCAAGATGAATTTAGTTAAACTATACCAGCAAGCTACTGCAAAATGTATAGGTGCACTACCAGTGCAATGACATGTACTTCAGTACTCCTCAACCCCACACTGCGTATTCCACACTTTTGAGAACCTTTAGGTTTTCTCATCTATAAATTGCTCGTTTTCACACTCTTTACTCGCTTACGGCCATACCACCCTGAACACGCCCGATCTCGTCCGATCTCGGAAGCTAAGCAGGGTCGGGCCGGGTCAGTACTTGGTTGGGAGACCGCCTGGGAATACCCGGTGCTGTAAGCTCTTCTTTTTCATCAGCAGAGGGCGCTGCTCCTTCTTTGCTGGACACAGAGCTGACAAACAAACTCCATGGAGGATGCAACGTTGTTTTGGAAGCAACATCTTCACCAACTTTTTTGGGAAGCAACATCTTCATTTGCAACTAAAACAAACAATCTTACAGTGTTCAACAATTCAAGTAGGAGTTCAAAATTGGTGCACTTTAACCATATCCATGACTATCCCTCATAACAAATCACTAATCAGTGAACGACAAACATACTAGTAGGCTAAATCAAAGTATTACGGAAGACGACAAGTCACTCACATCTCGCTAAAGATAAAGGTGGAAAAAAATGGAGAAATAATTACAGTCATGAAAAAATAAACATGGAAATGGTTAAATGTATTAATAAATATAGCAACAGGCTGAATCAAGGTATAAATATGGAACAAAACCAATCAAAGAGTCCTTAAAAATACACAAGTGTTAATTACAGTACAAAAAAAGAGCCAAAAAGCAATTCAACTTCTTGATCGCAAGATGAATTTAGTTAAACTATACCAGCAAGCTACTGCAAAATGTATAGGTGCACTACCAGTGCGATGACATGTACTTCAGTACTCCTCAACCCCACACTGCGTATTCCACACTTTTGAGAACCTTTAGGTTTTCTCATCTATAAATTGCTCGTTTTCACACTCTTTACTCGCTTACGGCCATTCCACCCTGAACACGCCCGATCTCGTCCGATCTCGGAAGCTAAGCAGGGTCGGGCCGGGTCAGTACTTGGATGGGAGACCGCCTGGGAATACCCGGTGCTGTAAGCTTTTCTTTTTCATCAGCAGAGGGCGCTGCTCCTTCTTTGCTGGACACAGAGCTGACAAACAATCTCCATGGAGGATGCAACGTTGTTTTGGAAGCAACATCTTCACCAACTTTTTTGGGAAGCAACATCTTCATTTGCAACTAAAACAAACAATCTTACAGTGTTCAACAATTCAAGTAGGAGTTCAAAATTGGTGCACTTTAACCATATCCATGACTATCCCTCATAACAAATCACTAATCAGTGAACGACAAACATACTAGTAGGCTAAATCAAAGTATTACGGAAGACGACAAGTCACTCACATCTCGCTAAAGATAAAGGTGGAAAAAAATGGAGAAATAATTACAGTCATTAAAAAATAAACATGGAAATGGTTAAATGTATTAATAAATATAGCAACAGGCTGAATCAAGGTATAAATATGGAACAAAACAAATCAAAGAGTGCTTAAAAATACACAAGTGTTAATTACAGTACAAAAAAAGAGCCAAAAAGCAATTCAACTTCTTGATCGCAAGATGAATTTAGTTAAACTATACCAGCAAGCTACTGCAAAATGTATAGGTGCACTACCAGTGCGATGACATGTACTTCAGTACTCCTCAACCCCACACTGCGTATTCCACACTTTTGAGAACCTTTAGGTTTTCTCATCTATAAATTGCTCGTTTTCACACTCTTTACTCGCTTACGGCCATACCACCCTGAACACGCCCGATCTCGTCCGATCTCGGAAGCTAAGCAGGGTCGGGCCGGGTCAGTACTTGGATGGGAGACTGCCTGGGAATATCCGGTGCTGTAAGCTTTTCTTTTTCATCAGCAGAGGGCGCTGCTCCTTCTTTGCTGGACACAGAGCTGACAAACAAACTCCATGGAGGATGCAACGTTGTTTTGGAAGCAACATCTTCACCAACTTTTTTGGGAAGCAACATCTTCATTTGCAACTAAAACAAACAATCTTACAGTGTTCAACAATTCAAGTAGGAGTTCAAAATTGGTGCACTTTAACCATATCCATGACTATCCCTCATAACAAATCACTAATCAGTGAACGACAAACATACTAGTAGGCTAAATCAAAGTATTACGGAAGACGACAAGTCACTCACATCTCGCTAAAGATAAAGGTGGAAAAAAATGGAGAAATAATTACAGTCATGAAAAAATAAACATGGAAATGGTTAAATGTATTAATAAATATAGCAACAGGCTGAATCAAGGTATAAATATGGAACAAAACAAATCAAAGAGTGCTTAAAAATACACAAGTGTTAATTACAGTACAAAAAAAGAGCCAAAAAGCAATTCAACTTCTTGATCGCAAGATGAATTTAGTTAAACTATACCAGCAAGCTACTGCAAAATGTATAGGTGCACTACCAGTGCGATGACATGTACTTCAGTACTCCTCAACCCCACACTGCGTATTCCACACTTTTGAGAACCTTTAGGTTTTCTCATCTATAAATTGCTCGTTTTCACACTCGTTACTCGCTTACGGCCATACCACCCTGAACACGCCCGATCTCGTCCGATCTTGGAAGCTAAGCAGGGGCGGGCCGGGTCAGTACTTGGATGGGAGACCGCCTGGGAATACCCGGTGCTGTAAGCTTTTCTTTTTCATCAGCAGAGGGCGCTGCTCCTTCTTTGCTGGACACAGAGCTGACAAACAAACTCCATGGAGGATGCAACGTTGTTTTGGAAGCAACATCTTCACCAACTTTTTTGGGAAGCAACATCTTCATTTGCAACTAAAACAAACAATCTTACAGTGTTCAACAATTCAAGTAGGAGTTCAAAATTGGTGCACTTTAACCATATCCATGACTATCCCTCATAACAAATCACTAATCAGTGAACGACAAACATACTAGTAGGCTAAATCAAAGTATTACGGAAGACGACAAGTCACTCACATCTCGCTAAAGATAAAGGTGGAAAAAAATGGAGAAATAATTACAGTCATGAAAAAATAAACATGGAAATGGTTAAATGTATTAATAAATATAGCAACAGGCTGAATCAAGGTATAAATATGGAACAAAACAAATCAAAGAGTGCTTAAAAATACACAAGTGTTAATTACAGTACAAAAAAAGAGCCAAAAAGCAATTCAACTTCTTGATCGCAAGATGAATTTAGTTAAACTATACCAGCAAGCTACTGCAAAATGTATAGGTGCACTACCAGTGCGATGACATGTACTTCAGTACTCCTCAACCCCACACTGCGTATTCCACACTTTTGAGAACCTTTAGGTTTTCTCATCTATAAATTGCTCGTTTTCACACTCTTTACTCGCTTACGGCCATACCACCCTGAACACGCCCGATCTCGTCCGATCTCGGAAGCTAAGCAGGGTCGGGCCGGGTCAGTACTTGGATGGGAGACTGCCTGGGAATATCCGGTGCTGTAAGCTTTTCTTTTTCATCAGCAGAGGGCGCTGCTCCTTCTTTGCTGGACACAGAGCTGACAAACAAACTCCATGGAGGATGCAACGTTGTTTTGGAAGCAACATCTTCACCAACTTTTTTGGGAAGCAACATCTTCATTTGCAACTAAAACAAACAATCTTACAGTGTTCAACAATTCAAGTAGGAGTTCAAAATTGGTGCACTTTAACCATATCCATGACTATCCCTCATAACAAATCACTAATCAGTGAACGACAAACATACTAGTAGGCTAAATCAAAGTATTACGGAAGACGACAAGTCACTCACATCTCGCTAAAGATAAAGGTGGAAAAAAATGGAGAAATAATTACAGTCATGAAAAAATAAACATGGAAATGGTTAAATGTATTAATAAATATAGCAACAGGCTGAATCAAGGTATAAATATGGAACAAAACAAATCAAAGAGTGCTTAAAAATACACAAGTGTTAATTACAGTACAAAAAAAGAGCCAAAAAGCAATTCAACTTCTTGATCGCAAGATGAATTTAGTTAAACTATACCAGCAAGCTACTGCAAAATGTATAGGTGCACTACCAGTGCGATGACATGTACTTCAGTACTCCTCAACCCCACACTGCGTATTCCACACTTTTGAGAACCTTTAGGTTTTCTCATCTATAAATTGCTCGTTTTCACACTCTTTACTCGCTTACGGCCATACCACCCTGAACACGCCCGATCTCGTCCGATCTTGGAAGCTAAGCAGGGGCGGGCCGGGTCAGTACTTGGATGGGAGACCGCCTGGGAATACCCGGTGCTGTAAGCTTTTCTTTTTCATCAGCAGAGGGCGCTGCTCCTTCTTTGCTGGACACAGAGCTGACAAACAAACTCCATGGAGGATGCAACGTTGTTTTGGAAGCAACATCTTCACCAACTTTTTTGGGAAGCAACATCTTCATTTGCAACTAAAACAAACAATCTTACAGTGTTCAACAATTCAAGTAGGAGTTCAAAATTGGTGCACTTTAACCATATCCATGACTATCCCTCATAACAAATCACTAATCAGTGAACGACAAACATACTAGTAGGCTAAATCAAAGTATTACGGAAGACGACAAGTCACTCACATCTCGCTAAAGATAAAGGTGGAAAAAAATGGAGAAATAATTACAGTCATGAAAAAATAAACATGGAAATGGTTAAATGTATTAATAAATATAGCAACAGGCTGAATCAAGGTATAAATATGGAACAAAACAAATCAAAGAGTGCTTAAAAATACACAAGTGTTAATTACAGTACAAAAAAAGAGCCAAAAAGCAATTCAACTTCTTGATCGCAAGATGAATTTAGTTAAACTATACCAGCAAGCTACTGCAAAATGTATAGGTGCACTACCAGTGCGATGACATGTACTTCAGTACTCCTCAACCCCACACTGCGTATTCCACACTTTTGAGAACCTTTAGGTTTTCTCATCTATAAATTGCTCGTTTTCACACTCTTTACTCGCTTACGGCCATACCACCCTGAACACGCCCGATCTCGTCCGATCTCGGAAGCTAAGCAGGGGCGGGCCGGGTCAGTACTTGGATGGGAGACCGCCTGGGAATACCCGGTGCTGTAAGCTTTTCTTTTTCATCAGCAGAGGGCGCTGCTCCTTCTTTGCTGGACACAGAGCTGACAAACAAACTCCATGGAGGATGCTACGTTGTTTTGGAAGCAACATCTTCACCAACTTTTTTGGGAAGCAACATCTTCATTTGCAACTAAAACAAACAATCTTACAGTGTTCAACAATTCAAGTAGGAGTTCAAAATTGGTGCACTTTAACCATATCCATGACTATCCCTCATAACAAATCACTAATCAGTGAACGACAAACATACTAGTAGGCTAAATCAAAGTATTACGGAAGACGACAAGTCACTCACATCTCGCTAAAGATAAAGGTGGAAAAAAATGGAGAAATAATTACAGTCATGAAAAAATAAACATGGAAATGGTTAAATGTATTAAGAAATATAGCAACAGGCTGAATCAAGGTATAAATATGGAACAAAACCAATCAAAGAGTGCTTAAAAATACACAAGTGTTAATTACAGTACAAAAAAAGAGCCAAAAAGCAATTCAACTTCTTGATCGCAAGATGAATTTAGTTAAACTATACCAGCAAGCTACTGCAAAATGTATAGGTGCACTACCAGTGCGATGACATGTACTTCAGTACTCCTCAACCCCACACTGCGTATTCCACACTTTTGAGAACCTTTAGGTTTTCTCATCTATAAATTGCTCGTTTTCACACTCTTTACTCGCTTACGGCCATACCACCCTGAACACGCCCGATCTCGTCCGATCTCGGAAGCTAAGCAGGGTCGGGCCGGGTCAGTACTTGGATGGGAGACCGCCTGGGAATACCCGGTGCTGTAAGCTTTTCTTTTTCATCAGCAGAGGGCGCTGCTCCTTCTTTGCTGGACACAGAGCTGACAAACAAACTCCATGGAGGATGCAACGTTGTTTTGGAAGCAACATCTTCACCAACTTTTTTGGGAAGCAACATCTTCATTTGCAACTAAAACAAACAATCTTACAGTGTTCAACAATTCAAGTAGGAGTTCAAAATTGGTGCACTTTAACCATATCCATGACTATCCCTCATAACAAATCACTAATCAGTGAACGACAAACATACTAGTAGGCTAAATCAAAGTATTACGGAAGACGACAAGTCACTCACATCTCGCTAAAGATAAAGGTGGAAAAAAATGGAGAAATAATTACAGTCATGAAAAAATAAACATGGAAATGGTTAAATGTATTAATAAATATAGCAACAGGCTGAATCAAGGTATAAATATGGAACAAAACCAATCAAAGAGTGCTTAAAAATACACAAGTGTTAATTACAGTACAAAAAAAGAGCCAAAAAGCAATTCAACTTCTTGATCGCAAGATGAATTTAGTTAAACTATACCAGCAAGCTACTGCAAAATGTATAGGTGCACTACCAGTGCGATGACATGTACTTCAGTACTCCTCAACCCCACACTGCGTATTCCACACTTTTGAGAACCTTTAGGTTTTCTCATCTATAAATTGCTCGTTTTCACACTCTTTACTCGCTTACGGCCATACCACCCTGAACACGCCCGATCTCGTCCGATCTCGGAAGCTAAGCAGGGTCGGGCCGGGTCAGTACTTGGATGGGAGACCGCCTGGGAATACCCGGTGCTGTAAGCTTTTCTTTTTCATCAGCAGAGGGCGCTGCTCCTTCTTTGCTGGACACAGAGCTTACAAACAAACTCCATGGAGGATGCAACGTTGTTTTGGAAGCAACATCTTCACCAACTTTTTTGGGAAGCAACATCTTCATTTGCAACTAAAACAAACAATCTTACAGTGTTCAACAATTCAAGTAGGAGTTCAAAATTGTTGCACTTTAACCATATCCATGACTATCCCTCATAACAAATCACTAATCAGTGAACGACAAACATACTAGTAGGCTAAATCAAAGTATTACGGAAGACGACAAGTCACTCACATCTCGCTAAAGATAAAGGTGGAAAAAAATTGAGAAATAATTACAGTCATGAAAAAATAAACATGGAAATGGTTAAATGTATTAATAAATATAGCAACAGGCTGAATCAAGGTATAAATATGGAACAAAACAAATCAAAGAGTGCTTAAAAATACACAAGTGTTAATTACAGTACAAAAAAAGAGCCAAAAAGCAATTCAACTTCTTGATCGCAAGATGAATTTAGTTAAACTATACCAGCAAGCTACTGCAAAATGTATAGGTGCACTACCAGTGCGATGACATGTACTTCAGTACTCCTCAACCCCACACTGCGTATTCCACACTTTTGAGAACCTTTAGGTTTTCTCATCTATAAATTGCTCGTTTTCACACTCTTTACTCGCTTACGGCCATACCACCCTGAACACGCCCGATCTCGTCCGATCTCGGAAGCTAAGCAGGGTCGGGCCGGGTCAGTACTTGGATGGGAGACCGCCTGTGAATACCCGGTGCTGTAAGCTTTTCTTTTTCATCAGCAGAGGGCGCTGCTCCTTCTTTGCTGGACACAGAGCTGACAAACAATCTCCATGGAGGATGCAACGTTGTTTTGGAAGCAACATCTTCACCAACTTTTTTGGGAAGCAACATCTTCATTTGCAACTAAAACAAACAATCTTACAGTGTTCAACAATTCAAGTAGGAGTTCAAAATTGGTGCACTTTAACCATATCCATGACTATCCCTCATAACAAATCACTAATCAGTGAACGACAAACATACTAGTAGGCTAAATCAAAGTATTACGGAAGACGACAAGTCACTCACATCTCGCTAAAGATAAAGGTGGAAAAAAATGGAGAAATAATTACAGTCATTAAAAAATAAACATGGAAATGGTTAAATGTATTAATAAATATAGCAACAGGCTGAATCAAGGTATAAATATGGAACAAAACAAATCAAAGAGTGCTTAAAAATACACAAGTGTTAATTACAGTACAAAAAAAGAGCCAAAAAGCAATTCAACTTCTTGATCGCAAGATGAATTTAGTTAAACTATACCAGCAAGCTACTGCAAAATGTATAGGTGCACTACCAGTGCGATGACATGTACTTCAGTACTCCTCAACCCCACACTGCGTATTCCACACTTTTGAGAACCTTTAGGTTTTCTCATCTATAAATTGCTCGTTTTCACACTCTTTACTCGCTTACGGCCATACCACCCTGAACACGCCCGATCTCGTCCGATCTCGGAAGCTAAGCAGGGTCGGGCCGGGTCAGTACTTGGATGGGAGACCGCCTGGGAATATCCGGTGCTGTAAGCTTTTCTTTTTCATCAGCAGAGGGCGCTGCTCCTTCTTTGCTGGACACAGAGCTGACAAACAAACTCCATGGAGGATGCAACGTTGTTTTGGAAGCAACATCTTCACCAACTTTTTTGGGAAGCAACATCTTCATTTGCAACTAAAACAAACAATCTTACAGTGTTCAACAATTCAAGTAGGAGTTCAAAATTGGTGCACTTTAACCATATCCATGACTATCCCTCATAACAAATCACTAATCAGTGAACGACAAACATACTAGTAGGCTAAATCAAAGTATTACGGAAGACGACAAGTCACTCACATCTCGCTAAAGATAAAGGTGGAAAAAAATGGAGAAATAATTACAGTCATGAAAAAATAAACATGGAAATGGTTAAATGTATTAATAAATATAGCAACAGGCTGAATCAAGGTATAAATATGGAACAAAACAAATCAAAGAGTGCTTAAAAATACACAAGTGTTAATTACAGTACAAAAAAAGAGCCAAAAAGCAATTCAACTTCTTGATCGCAAGATGAATTTAGTTAAACTATACCAGCAAGCTACTGCAAAATGTATAGGTGCACTACCAGTGCGATGACATGTACTTCAGTACTCCTCAACCCCACACTGCGTATTCCACACTTTTGAGAACCTTTAGGTTTTCTCATCTATAAATTGCTCGTTTTCACACTCTTTACTCGCTTACGGCCATACCACCCTGAACACGCCCGATCTCGTCCGATCTTGGAAGCTAAGCAGGGGCGGGCCGGGTCAGTACTTGGATGGGAGACCGCCTGGGAATACCCGGTGCTGTAAGCTTTTCTTTTTCATCAGCAGAGGGCGCTGCTCCTTCTTTGCTGGACACAGAGCTGACAAACAAACTCCATGGAGGATGCAACGTTGTTTTGGAAGCAACATCTTCACCAACTTTTTTGGGAAGCAACATCTTCATTTGCAACTAAAACAAACAATCTTACAGTGTTCAACAATTCAAGTAGGAGTTCAAAATTGGTGCACTTTAACCATATCCATGACTATCCCTCATAACAAATCACTAATCAGTGAACGACAAACATACTAGTAGGCTAAATCAAAGTATTACGGAAGACGACAAGTCACTCACATCTCGCTAAAGATAAAGGTGGAAAAAAATGGAGAAATAATTACAGTCATGAAAAAATAAACATGGAAATGGTTAAATGTATTAAGAAATATAGCAACAGGCTGAATCAAGGTATAAATATGGAACAAAACCAATCAAAGAGTGCTTAAAAATACACAAGTGTTAATTACAGTACAAAAAAAGAGCCAAAAAGCAATTCAACTTCTTGATCGCAAGATGAATTTAGTTAAACTATACCAGCAAGCTACTGCAAAATGTATAGGTGCACTACCAGTGCGATGACATGTACTTCAGTACTCCTCAACCCCACACTGCGTATTCCACACTTTTGAGAACCTTTAGGTTTTCTCATCTATAAATTGCTCGTTTTCACACTCTTTACTCGCTTACGGCCATACCACCCTGAACACGCCCGATCTCGTCCGATCTCGGAAGCTAAGCAGGGTCGGGCCGGGTCAGTACTTGGATGGGAGACCGCCTGGGAATACCCGGTGCTGTAAGCTTTTCTTTTTCATCAGCAGAGGGCGCTGCTCCTTCTTTGCTGGACACAGAGCTGACAAACAAACTCCATGGAGGATGCAACGTTGTTTTGGAAGCAACATCTTCACCAACTTTTTTGGGAAGCAACATCTTCATTTGCAACTAAAACAAACAATCTTACAGTGTTCAACAATTCAAGTAGGAGTTCAAAATTGGTGCACTTTAACCATATCCATGACTATCCCTCATAACAAATCACTAATCAGTGAACGACAAACATACTAGTAGGCTAAATCAAAGTATTACGGAAGACGACAAGTCACTCACATCTCGCTAAAGATAAAGGTGGAAAAAAATGGAGAAATAATTACAGTCATGAAAAAATAAACATGGAAATGGTTAAATGTATTAATAAATATAGCAACAGGCTGAATCAAGGTATAAATATGGAACAAAACCAATCAAAGAGTGCTTAAAAATACACAAGTGTTAATTACAGTACAAAAAAAGAGCCAAAAAGCAATTCAACTTCTTGATCGCAAGATGAATTTAGTTAAACTATACCAGCAAGCTACTGCAAAATGTATAGGTGCACTACCAGTGCGATGACATGTACTTCAGTACTCCTCAACCCCACACTGCGTATTCCACACTTTTGAGAACCTTTAGGTTTTCTCATCTATAAATTGCTCGTTTTCACACTCTTTACTCGCTTACGGCCATACCACCCTGAACACGCCCGATCTCGTCCGATCTCGGAAGCTAAGCAGGGTCGGGCCGGGTCAATACTTGGATGGGAGACCGCCTGGGAATACCCGGTGCTGTAAGCTTTTCTTTTTCATCAGCAGAGGGCGCTGCTCCTTCTTTGCTGGACACAGAGCTTACAAACAAACTCCATGGAGGATGCAACGTTGTTTTGGAAGCAACATCTTCACCAACTTTTTTGGGAAGCAACATCTTCATTTGCAACTAAAACAAACAATCTTACAGTGTTCAACAATTCAAGTAGGAGTTCAAAATTGTTGCACTTTAACCATATCCATGACTATCCCTCATAACAAATCACTAATCAGTGAACGACAAACATACTAGTAGGCTAAATCAAAGTATTACGGAAGACGACAAGTCACTCACATCTCGCTAAAGATAAAGGTGGAAAAAAATGGAGAAATAATTACAGTCATGAAAAAATAAACATGGAAATGGTTAAATGTATTAATAAATATAGCAACAGGCTGAATCAAGGTATAAATATGGAACAAAACAAATCAAAGAGTGCTTAAAAATACACAAGTGTTAATTACAGTACAAAAAAAGAGCCAAAAAGCAATTCAACTTCTTGATCGCAAGATGAATTTAGTTAAACTATACCAGCAAGCTACTGCAAAATGTATAGGTGCACTACCAGTGCGATGACATGTACTTCAGTACTCCTCAACCCCACACTGCGTATTCCACACTTTTGAGAACCTTTAGGTTTTCTCATCTATAAATTGCTCGTTTTCACACTCTTTACTCGCTTACGGCCATACCACCCTGAACACGCCCGATCTCGTCCGATCTCGGAAGCTAAGCAGGGTCGGGCCGGGTCAGTACTTGGATGGGAGACCGCCTGGGAATACCCGGTGCTGTAAGCTTTTCTTTTTCATCAGCAGAGGGCGCTGCTCCTTCTTTGCTGGACACAGAGCTGACAAACAAACTCCATGGAGGATGCAACGTTGTTTTGGAAGCAACATCTTCAACTTTTTTGGGAAGCAACATCTTCATTTGCAACTAAAACAAACAATCTTACAGTGTTCAACAATTCAAGTAGGAGTTCAAAATTGGTGCACTTTAACCATATCCATGACTATCCCTCATAACAAATCACTAATCAGTGAACGACAAACATACTAGTAGGCTAAATCAAAGTATTACGGAAGACGACAAGTCACTCACATCTCGCTAAAGATAAAGGTGGAAAAAAATGGAGAAATAATTACAGTCATGAAAAAATAAACATGGAAATGGTTAAATGTATTAATAAATATAGCAACAGGCTGAATCAAGGTATAAATATGGAACAAAACAAATCAAAGAGTGCTTAAAAATACACAAGTGTTAATTACAGTACAAAAAAAGAGCCAAAAAGCAATTCAACTTCTTGATCGCAAGATGAATTTAGTTAAACTATACCAGCAAGCTACTGCAAAATGTATAGGTGCACTACCAGTGCGATGACATGTACTTCAGTACTCCTCAACCCCACACTGCGTATTCCACACTTTTGAGAACCTTTAGGTTTTCTCATCTATAAATTGCTCGTTTTCACACTCTTTACTCGCTTACGGCCATACCACCCTGAACACGCCCGATCTCATCCGATCTCGGAAGCTAAGCAGGGTCGGGCCGGGTCAGTACTTGGATGGGAGACTGCCTGGGAATACCCGGTGCTGTAAGCTTTTCTTTTTCATCAGCAGAGGGCGCTGCTCCTTCTTTGCTGGACACAGAGCTGACAAACAAACTCCATGGAGGATGCAACGTTGTTTTGGAAGCAACATCTTCACCAACTTTTTTGGGAAGCAACATCTTCATTTGCAACTAAAACAAACAATCTTACAGTGTTCAACAATTCAAGTAGGAGTTCAAAATTGGTGCACTTTAACCATATCCATGACTATCCCTCATAACAAATCACTAATCAGTGAACGACAAACATACTAGTAGGCTAAATCAAAGTATTACGGAAGACGACAAGTCACTCACATCTCGCTAAAGATAAAGGTGGAAAAAAATGGAGAAATAATTACAGTCATGAAAAAATAAACATGGAAATGGTTAAATGTATTAATAAATATAGCAACAGGCTGAATCAAGGTATAAATATGGAACAAAACCAATCAAAGAGTGCTTAAAAATACACAAGTGTTAATTACAGTACAAAAAAAGAGCCAAAAAGCAATTCAACTTCTTGATCGCAAGATGAATTTAGTTAAACTATACCAGCAAGCTACTGCAAAATGTATAGGTGCACTACCAGTGCGATGACATGTACTTCAGTACTCCTCAACCCCACACTGCGTATTCCACACTTTTGAGAACCTTTAGGTTTTCTCATCTATAAATTGCTCGTTTTCACACTCTTTACTCGCTTACGGCCATACCACCCTGAACACGCCCGATCTCGTCCGATCTCGGAAGCTAAGCAGGGTCGGGCCGGGTCAGTACTTGGATGGGAGACCGCCTGGGAATACCCGGTGCTGTAAGCTTTTCTTTTTCATCAGCAGAGGGCGCTGCTCCTTCTTTGCTGGACACAGAGCTGACAAACAAACTCCATGGAGGATGCAACGTTGTTTTGGAAGCAACATCTTCACCAACTTTTTTGGGAAGCAACATCTTCATTTGCAACTAAAACAAACAATCTTACAGTGTTCAACAATTCAAGTAGGAGTTCAAAATTGGTGCACTTTAACCATATCCATGACTATCCCTCATAACAGATCACTAATCAGTGAACGACAAACATACTAGTAGGCTAAATCAAAGTATTACGGAAGACGACAAGTCACTCACATCTCGCTAAAGATAAAGGTGGAAAAAAATGGAGAAATAATTACAGTCATGAAAAAATAAACATGGAAATGGTTAAATGTATTAATAAATATAGCAACAGGCTGAATCAAGGTATAAATATGGAACAAAACCAATCAAAGAGTGCTTAAAAATACACAAGTGTTAATTACAGTACAAAAAAAGAGCCAAAAAGCAATTCAACTTCTTGATCGCAAGATGAATTTAGTTAAACTATACCAGCAAGCTACTGCAAAATGTATAGGTGCACTACCAGTGCGATGACATGTACTTCAGTACTCCTCAACCCCACACTGCGTATTCCACACTTTTGAGAACCTTTAGGTTTTCTCATCTATAAATTGCTCGTTTTCACACTCTTTACTCGCTTACGGCCATACCACCCTGAACACGCCCGATCTCGTCTGATCTCGGAAGCTAAGCAGGGTCGGGCCGGGTCAGTACTTGGATGGGAGACCGCCTGGGAATACCCGGTGCTGTAAGCTTTTCTTTTTCATCAGCAGAGGGCGCTGCTCCTTCTTTGCTGGACACAGAGCTGACAAACAAACTCCATGGAGGATGCAACGTTGTTTTGGAAGCAACATCTTCACCAACTTTTTTGGGAAGCAACATCTTCATTTGCAACTAAAACAAACAATCTTACAGTGTTCAACAATTCAAGTAGGAGTTCAAAATTGGTGCACTTTAACCATATCCATGACTATCCCTCATAACAGATCACTAATCAGTGAACGACAAACATACTAGTAGGCTAAATCAAAGTATTACGGAAGACGACAAGTCACTCACATCTCGCTAAAGATAAAGGTGGAAAAAAATGGAGAAATAATTACAGTCATGAAAAAATAAACATGGAAATGGTTAAATGTATTAATAAATATAGCAACAGGCTGAATCAAGGTATAAATATGGAACAAAACCAATCAAAGAGTGCTTAAAAATACACAAGTGTTAATTACAGTACAAAAAAAGAGCCAAAAAGCAATTCAACTTCTTGATCGCAAGATGAATTTAGTTAAACTATACCAGCAAGCTACTGCAAAATGTATAGGTGCACTACCAGTGCGATGACATGTACTTCAGTACTCCTCAACCCCACACTGCGTATTCCACACTTTTGAGAACCTTTAGGTTTTCTCATCTATAAATTGCTCGTTTTCACACTCTTTACTCGCTTACGGCCATACCACCCTGAACACGTCCGATCTCGGAAGCTAAGCAGGGTCGGGCCGGGTCAGTACTTGGATGGGAGACCGCCTGGGAATATCCGGTGCTGTAAGCTTTTCTTTTTCATCAGCAGAGGGCGCTGCTCCTTCTTTGCTGGACACAGAGCTGACAAACAAACTCCATGGAGGATGCAACGTTGTTTTGGAAGCAACATCTTCACCAACTTTTTTGGGAAGCAACATCTTCATTTGCAACTAAAACAAACAATCTTACAGTGTTCAACAATTCAAGTAGGAGTTCAAAATTGGTGCACTTTAACCATATCCATGACTATCCCTCATAACAAATCACTAATCAGTGAACGACAAACATACTAGTAGGCTAAATCAAAGTATTACGGAAGACGACAAGTCACTCACATCTCGCTAAAGATAAAGGTGGAAAAAAATGGAGAAATAATTACAGTCATGAAAAAATAAACATGGAAATGGTTAAATGTATTAATAAATATAGCAACAGGCTGAATCAAGGTATAAATATGGAACAAAACCAATCAAAGAGTGCTTAAAAATACACAAGTGTTAATTACAGTACAAAAAAAGAGCCAAAAAGCAATTCAACTTCTTGATCGCAAGATGAATTTAGTTAAACTATACCAGCAAGCTACTGCAAAATGTATAGGTGCACTACCAGTGCGATGACATGTACTTCAGTACTCCTCAACCCCACACTGCGTATTCCACACTTTTGAGAACCTTTAGGTTTTCTCATCTATAAATTGCTCGTTTTCACACTCTTTACTCGCTTACGGCCATACCACCCTGAACACGCCCGATCTCGTCCGATCTCGGAAGCTAAGCAGGGTCGGGCCGGGTCAGTACTTGGATGGGAGACCGCCTGGGAATACCCGGTGCTGTAAGCTTTTCTTTTTCATCAGCAGAGGGCGCTGCTCCTTCTTTGCTGGACACAGAGCTGACAAACAAACTCCATGGAGGATGCAACGTTGTTTTGGAAGCAACATCTTCACCAACTTTTTTGGGAAGCAACATCTTCATTTGCAACTAAAACAAACAATCTTACAGTGTTCAACAATTCAAGTAGGAGTTCAAAATTGGTGCACTTTAACCATATCCATGACTATCCCTCATAACAAATCACTAATCAGTGAACGACAAACATACTAGTAGGCTAAATCAAAGTATTACGGAAGACGACAAGTCACTCACATCTCGCTAAAGATAAAGGTGGAAAAAAATGGAGAAATAATTACAGTCATGAAAAAATAAACATGGAAATGGTTGAATGTATTAATAAATATAGCAACAGGCTGAATCAAGGTATAAATATGGAACAAAACAAATCAAAGAGTGCTTAAAAATACACAAGTGTTAATTACAGTACAAAAAAAGAGCCAAAAAGCAATTCAACTTCTTGATCGCAAGATGAATTTAGTTAAACTATACCAGCAAGCTACTGCAAAATGTATAGGTGCACTACCAGTGCGATGACATGTACTTCAGTACTCCTCAACCCCACACTGCGTATTCCACACTTTTGAGAACCTTTAGGTTTTCTCATCTATAAATTGCTCGTTTTCACACTCTTTACTCGCTTACGGCCATACCACCCTGAACACGTCCGATCTCGTAAGCTAAGCAGGGTCGGGCCGGGTCAGTACTTGGATGGGAGACCGCCTGGGAATACCCGGTGCTGTAAGCTTTTCTTTTTCATCAGCAGAGGGCGCTGCTCCTTCTTTGCTGGACACAGAGCTGACAAACAAACTCCATGGAGGATGCAACGTTGTTTTGGAAGCAACATCTTCACCAACTTTTTTGGGAAGCAACATCTTCATTTGCAACTAAAACAAACAATCTTACAGTGTTCAACAATTCAAGTAGGAGTTCAAAATTGGTGCACTTTAACCATATCCATGACTATCCCTCATAACAAATCACTAATCAGTGAACGACAAACATACTAGTAGGCTAACTCAAAGTATTACGGAAGACGACAAGTCACTCACATCTCGCTAAAGATAAAGGTGGAAGAAAATGGAGAAATAATTACAGTCATGAAAAAATAAACATGGAAATGGTTAAATGTATTAATAAATATAGCAACAGGCTGAATCAAGGTATAAATATGGAACAAAACAAATCAAAGAGTGCTTAAAAATACACAAGTGTTAATTACAGTACAAAAAAAGAGCCAAAAAGCAATTCAACTTCTTGATCGCAAGATGAATTTAGTTAAACTATACCAGCAAGCTACTGCAAAATGTATAGGTGCACTACCAGTGCGATGACATGTACTTCAGTACTCCTCAACCCCACACTGCGTATTCCACACTTTTGAGAACCTTTAGGTTTTCTCATCTATAAATTGCTCGTTTTCACACTCTTTACTCGCTTACGGCCATACCACCCTGAACACGCCCGATCTCGTCCGATCTCGGAAGCTAAGCAGGGTCGTGTCGGGTCAGTACTTGGATGGGAGACCGCCTGGGAATACCCGGTGCTGTAAGCTTTTCTTTTTCATCAGCAGAGGGCGCTGCTCCTTCTTTGCTGGACACAGAGCTGACAAACAAACTCCATGGAGGATGCAACGTTGTTTTGGAAGCAACATCTTCACCAACTTTTTTGGGAAGCAACATCTTCATTTGCAACTAAAACAAACAATCTTACAGTGTTCAACAATTCAAGTAGGAGTTCAAAATTGGTGCACTTTAACCATATCCATGACTATCCCTCATAACAAATCACTAATCAGTGAACGACAAACATACTAGTAGGCTAAATCAAAGTATTACGGAAGACGACAAGTCACTCACATCTCGCTAAAGATAAAGGTGGAAGAAAATGGAGAAATAATTACAGTCATGAAAAAATAAACATGGAAATGGTTAAATGTATTAATAAATATAGCAACAGGCTGAATCAAGGTATAAATATGGAACAAAACAAATCAAAGAGTGCTTAAAAATACACAAGTGTTAATTACAGTACAAAAAAAGAGCCAAAAAGCAATTCAACTTCTTGATCGCAAGATGAATTTAGTTAAACTATACCAGCAAGCTACTTTAAAATGGATAGGTGCACTACCAGTGCGATGACATGTACTTCAGTACTCCTCAACCCCACACTGCGTATTCCACACTTTTGAGAACCTTTAGGTTTTCTCATCTATAAATTGCTCGTTTTCACACTCTTTACTCGCTTACGGCCATACCACCCTGAACACGCCCGATCTCGTCCGATCTCGGAAGCTAAGCAGGGTTGGGCCGGGTCAGTACTTGGATGGGAGACCGCCTGGGAATACCCGGTGCTGTAAGCTTTTCTTTTTCATCAGCAGAGGGCGCTGCTCCTTCTTTGCTGGACACAGAGCTGACAAACAAACTCCATGGAGGATGCAACGTTGTTTTGGAAGCAACATCTTCACCAACTTTTTTGGGAAGCAACATCTTCATTTGCAACTAAAACAAACAATCTTACAGTGTTCAACAATTCAAGTAGGAGTTCAAAATTGGTGCACTTTAACCATATCCATGACTATCCCTCATAACAAATCACTAATCAGTGAACGACAAACATACTAGTAGGCTAAATCAAAGTATTACGGAAGACGACAAGTCACTCACATCTCGCTAAAGATAAAGGTGGAAGAAAATGGAGAAATAATTACAGTCATGAAAAAATAAACATGGAAATGGTTAAATGTATTAATAAATATAGCAACAGGCTGAATCAAGGTATAAATATGGAACAAAACAAATCAAAGAGTGCTTAAAAATACACAAGTGTTAATTACAGTACAAAAAAAGAGCCAAAAAGCAATTCAACTTCTTGATCGCAAGATGAATTTAGTTAAACTATACCAGCAAGCTACTGCAAAATGTATAGGTGCACTACCAGTGCGATGACATGTACTTCAGTACTCCTCAACCCCACACTGCGTATTCCACACTTTTGAGAACCTTTAGGTTTTCTCATCTATAAATTGCTCGTTTTCACACTCTTTGCTCGCTTACGGCCATACCACCCTGAACACGCCCGATCTCGTCCGATCTCGGAAGCTAAGCAGGGTCGGGCCGGGTCAGTACTTGGATGGGAGACCGCCTGGGAATACCCGGTGCTGTAAGCTTTTCTTTTTCATCAGCAGAGGGCGCTGCTCCTTCTTTGCTGGACACAGAGCTGACAAACAAACTCCATGGAGGATGCAACGTTGTTTTGGAAGCAACATCTTCACCAACTTTTTTGGGAAGCAACATCTTCATTTGCAACTAAAACAAACAATCTTACAGTGTTCAACAATTCAAGTAGGAGTTCAAAATTGTTGCACTTTAACCATATCCATGACTATCCCTCATAACAAATCACTAATCAGTGAACGACAAACATACTAGTAGGCTAAATCAAAGTATTACGGAAGACGACAAGTCACTCACATCTCGCTAAAGATAAAGGTGGAAAAAAATGGAGAAATAATTACAGTCATGAAAAAATAAACATGGAAATGGTTAAATGTATTAATAAATATAGCAACAGGCTGAATCAAGGTATAAATATGGAACAAAACAAATCAAAGAGTGCTTAAAAATACACAAGTGTTAATTACAGTACAAAAAAAGAGCCAAAAAGCAATTCAACTTCTTGATCGCAAGATGAATTTAGTTAAACTATACCAGCAAGCTACTGCAAAATGTATAGGTGCACTACCAGTGCGATGACATGTACTTCAGTACTCCTCAACCCCACACTGCGTATTCCACACTTTTGAGAACCTTTAGGTTTTCTCATCTATAAATTGCTCGTTTTCACACTCTTTACTCGCTTACGGCCATACCACCCTGAACACGCCCGATCTCGTCCGATCTCGGAAGCTAAGCAGGGTCGGGCCGGGTCAGTACTTGGATGGGAGACCGCCTGGGAATACCCGGTGCTGTAAGCTTTTCTTTTTCATCAGCAGAGGGCGCTGCTCCTTCTTTGCTGGACACAGAGCTGACAAACAAACTCCATGGAGGATGCAACGTTGTTTTGGAAACAACATCTTCACCAACTTTTTTGGGAAGCAACATCTTCATTTGCAACTAAAACAAACAATCTTACAGTGTTCAACAATTCAAGTAGGAGTTCAAAATTGGTGCACTTTAACCATATCCATGACTATCCCTAATAACAAATCACTAATCAGTGAACGACAAACATACTAGTAGGCTAAATCAAAGTATTACGGAAGACGACAAGTCACTCACATCTCGCTAAAGATAAAGGTGGAAAAAAATGGAGAAATAATTACAGTCATGAAAAAATAAACATGGAAATGGTTAAATGTATTAATAAATATAGCAACAGGCTGAATCAAGGTATAAATATGGAACAAAACAAATCAAAGAGTGCTTAAAAATACACAAGTGTTAATTACAGTACAAAAAAAGAGCCAAAAAGCAATTCAACTTCTTGATCGCAAGATGAATTTAGTTAAACTATACCAGCAAGCTACTGCAAAATGTATAGGTGCACTACCAGTGCGATGACATGTACTTCAGTACTCCTCAACCCCACACTGCGTATTCCACACTTTTGAGAACCTTTAGGTTTTCTCATCTATAAATTGCTCGTTTTCACACTCTTTACTCGCTTACGGCCATACCACCCTGAACACGCCCGATCTCGTCCGATCTCGGAAGCTAAGCAGGGTCGGGCCGGGTCAGTACTTGGATGGGAGACCGCCTGGGAATACCCGGTGCTGTAAGCTTTTCTTTTTCATCAGCAGAGGGCGCTGCTCCTTCTTTGCTGGACACAGAGCTGACAAACAAACTCCATGGAGGATGCAACGTTGTTTTGGAAGCAACATCTTCACCAACTTTTTTGGGAAGCAACATCTTCATTTGCAACTAAAACAAACAATCTTACAGTGTTCAACAATTCAAGTAGGAGTTCAAAATTGTTGCATTTTAACCATATCCATGACTATCCCTCATAACAAATCACTAATCAGTGAACGACAAACATACTAGTAGGCTAAATCAAAGTATTACGGAAGACGACAAGTCACTCACATCTCGCTAAAGATAAAGGTGGAAAAAAATGGAGAAATAATTACAGTCATGAAAAAATAAACATGGAAATGGTTAAATGTATTAATAAATATAGCAACAGGCTGAATCAAGGTATAAATATGGAACAAAACAAATCAAAGAGTGCTTAAAAATACACAAGTGTTAATTACAGTACAAAAAAAGAGCCAAAAAGCAATTCAACTTCTTGATCGCAAGATGAATTTAGTTAAACTATACCAGCAAGCTACTGCAAAATGTATAGGTGCACTACCAGTGCGATGACATGTACTTCAGTACTCCTCAACCCCACACTGCGTATTCCACACTTTTGAGAACCTTTAGGTTTTCTCATCTATAAATTGCTCGTTTTCACACTCTTTACTCGCTTACGGCCATACCACCCTGAACACGCCCGATCTCGTCCGATCTCGGAAGCTAAGCAGGGTCGGGCCGGGTCAGTACTTGGATGGGAGACCGCCTGGGAATACCCGGTGCTGTAAGCTTTTCTTTTTCATCAGCAGAGGGCGCTGCTCCTTCTTTGCTGGACACAGAGCTGACAAACAAACTCCATGGAGGATGCAACGTTGTTTTGGAAGCAACATCTTCACCAACTTTTTTGGGAAGCAACATCTTCATTTGCAACTAAAACAAACAATCTTACAGTGTTCAACAATTCAAGTAGGAGTTCAAAATTGTTGCACTTTAACCATATCCATGACTATCCCTCATAACAAATCACTAATCAGTGAACGCCAAACATACTAGTAGGCTAAATCAAAGTATTACGGAAGACGACAAGTCACTCACATCTCGCTAAAGATAAAGGTGGAAAAAAATGGAGAAATAATTACAGTCATGAAAAAATAAACATGGAAATGGTTAAATGTATTAATAAATATAGCAACAGGCTGAATCAAGGTATAAATATGGAACAAAACAAATCAAAGAGTGCTTAAAAATACACAAGTGTTAATTACAGTACAAAAAAAGAGCCAAAAAGCAATTCAACTTCTTGATCGCAAGATGAATTTAGTTAAACTATACCAGCAAGCTACTGCAAAATGTATAGGTGCACTACCAGTGCGATGACATGTACTTCAGTACTCCTCAACCCCACACTGCGTATTCCACACTTTTGAGAACCTTTAGGTTTTCTCATCTATAAATTGCTCGTTTTCACACTCTTTACTCGCTTACGGCCATACCACCCTGAACACGCCCGATCTCGTCCGATCTCGGAAGCTAAGCAGGGTCGGGCCGGGTCAGTACTTGGATGGGAGACCGCCTGGGAATACCCGGTGCTGTAAGCTTTTCTTTTTCATCAGCAGAGGGCGCTGCTCCTTCTTTGCTGGACACAGAGCTGACAAACAAACTCCATGGAGGATGCAACGTTGTTTTGGAAACAACATCTTCACCAACTTTTTTGGGAAGCAACATCTTCATTTGCAACTAAAACAAACAATCTTACAGTGTTCAACAATTCAAGTAGGAGTTCAAAATTGGTGCACTTTAACCATATCCATGACTATCCCTCATAACAAATCACTAATCAGTGAACGACAAACATACTAGTAGGCTAAATCAAAGTATTACGGAAGACGACAAGTCACTCACATCTCGCTAAAGATAAAGGTGGAAAAAAATGGAGAAATAATTACAGTCATGAAAAAATAAACATGGAAATGGTTAAATGTATTAATAAATATAGCAACAGGCTGAATCAAGGTATAAATATGGAACAAAACAAATCAAAGAGTGCTTAAAAATACACAAGTGTTAATTACAGTACAAAAAAAGAGCCAAAAAGCAATTCAACTTCTTGATCGCAAGATGAATTTAGTTAAACTATACCAGCAAGCTACTGCAAAATGTATAGGTGCACTACCAGTGCGATGACATGTACTTCAGTACTCCTCAACCCCACACTGCGTATTCCACACTTTTGAGAACCTTTAGGTTTTCTCATCTATAAATTGCTCGTTTTCACACTCTTTACTCGCTTACGGCCATACCACCCTGAACACGCCCGATCTCGTCCAATCTCGGAAGCTAAGCAGGGTCGGGCCGGGTCAGTACTTGGATGGGAGACCGCCTGGGAATACCCGGTGCTGTAAGCTTTTCTTTTTCATCAGCAGAGGGCGCTGCTCCTTCTTTGCTGGACACAGAGCTGACAAACAAACTCCATGGAGGATGCAACGTTGTTTTGGAAGCAACATCTTCACCAACTTTTTTGGGAAGCAACATCTTCATTTGCAACTAAAACAAACAATCTTACAGTGTTCAACAATTCAAGTAGGAGTTCAAAATTGTTGCACTTTAACCATATCCATGACTATCCCTCATAACAAATCACTAATCAGTGAACGACAAACATACTAGTAGGCTAAATCAAAGTATTACGGAAGACGACAAGTCACTCACATCTCGCTAAAGATAAAGGTGGAAAAAAATGGAGAAATAATTACAGTCATGAAAAAATAAACATGGAAATGGTTAAATGTATTAATAAATATAGCAACAGGCTGAATCAAGGTATAAATATGGAACAAAACAAATCAAAGAGTGCTTAAAAATACACAAGTGTTAATTACAGTACAAAAAAAGAGCCAAAAAGCAATTCAACTTCTTGATCGCAAGATGAATTTAGTTAAACTATACCAGCAAGCTACTGCAAAATGTATAGGTGCACTACCAGTGCGATGACATGTACTTCAGTACTCCTCAACCCCACACTGCGTATTCCACACTTTTGAGAACCTTTAGGTTTTCTCATCTATAAATTGCTCGTTTTCACACTCTTTACTCGCTTACGGCCATACCACCCTGAACACGCCCGATCTCGTCCGATCTCGGAAGCTAAGCAGGGTCGGGCCGGGTCAGTACTTGGATGGGAGACCGCCTGGGAATACCCGGTGCTGTAAGCTTTTCTTTTTCATCAGCAGAGGGCGCTGCTCCTTCTTTGCTGGACACAGAGCTGACAAACAAACTCCATGGAGGATGCAACGTTGTTTTGGAAGCAACATCTTCACCAACTTTTTTGGGAAGCAACATCTTCATTTGCAACTAAAACAAACAATCTTACAGTGTTCAACAATTCAAGTAGGAGTTCAAAATTGTTGCACTTTAACCATATCCATGACTATCCCTCATAACAAATCACTAATCAGTGAACGCCAAACATACTAGTAGGCTAAATCAAAGTATTACGGAAGACGACAAGTCACTCACATCTCGCTAAAGATAAAGGTGGAAAAAAATGGAGAAATAATTACAGTCATGAAAAAATAAACATGGAAATGGTTAAATGTATTAATAAATATAGCAACAGGCTGAATCAAGGTATAAATATGGAACAAAACAAATCAAAGAGTGCTTAAAAATACACAAGTGTTAATTACAGTACAAAAAAAGAGCCAAAAAGCAATTCAACTTCTTGATCGCAAGATGAATTTAGTTAAACTATACCAGCAAGCTACTGCAAAATGTATAGGTGCACTACCAGTGCGATGACATGTACTTCAGTACTCCTCAACCCCACACTGCGTATTCCACACTTTTGAGAACCTTTAGGTTTTCTCATCTATAAATTGCTCGTTTTCACACTCTTTACTCGCTTACGGCCATACCACCCTGAACACGCCCGATCTCGTCCGATCTCGGAAGCTAAGCAGGGTCGGGCCGGGTCAGTACTTGGATGGGAGACCGCCTGGGAATACCCGGTGCTGTAAGCTTTTCTTTTTCATCAGCAGAGGGCGCTGCTCCTTCTTTGCTGGACACAGAGCTGACAAACAAACTCCATGGAGGATGCAACGTTGTTTTGGAAGCAACATCTTCACCAACTTTTTTGGGAAGCAACATCTTCATTTGCAACTAAAACAAACAATCTTACAGTGTTCAACAATTCAAGTAGGAGTTCAAAATTGTTGCACTTTAACCATATCCATGACTATCCCTCATAACAAATCACTAATCAGTGAACGCCAAACATACTAGTAGGCTAAATCAAAGTATTACGGAAGACGACAAGTCACTCACATCTCGCTAAAGATAAAGGTGGAAGAAAATGGAGAAATAATTACAGTCATGAAAAAATAAACATGGAAATGGTTAAATGTATTAATAAATATAGCAACAGGCTGAATCAAGGTATAAATATGGAACAAAACAAATCAAAGAGTGCTTAAAAATACACAAGTGTTAATTACAGTACAAAAAAAGAGCCAAAAAGCAATTCAACTTCTTGATCGCAAGATGAATTTAGTTAAACTATACCAGCAAGCTACTGCAAAATGTATAGGTGCACTACCAGTGCGATGACATGTACTTCAGTACTCCTCAACCCCACACTGCGTATTCCACACTTTTGAGAACCTTTAGGTTTTCTCATCTATAAATTGCTCGTTTTCACACTCTTTACTCGCTTACGGCCATACCACCCTGAACACGCCCGATCTCGTCCGATCTCGGAAGCTAAGCAGGGTCGGGCCGGGTCAGTACTTGGATGGGAGACCGCCTGGGAATACCCGGTGCTGTAAGCTTTTCTTTTTCATCAGCAGAGGGCGCTGCTCCTTCTTTGCTGGACACAGAGCTGACAAACAAACTCCATGGAGGATGCAACGTTGTTTTGGAAGCAACATCTTCAACTTTTTTGGGAAGCAACATCTTCATTTGCAACTAAAACAAACAATCTTACAGTGTTCAACAATTCAAGTAGGAGTTCAAAATTGGTGCACTTTAACCATATCCATGACTATCCCTCATAACAAATCACTAATCAGTGAACGACAAACATACTAGTAGGCTAAATCAAAGTATTACGGAAGACGACAAGTCACTCACATCTCGCTAAAGATAAAGGTGGAAAAAAATGGAGAAATAATTACAGTCATGAAAAAATAAACATGGAAATGGTTAAATGTATTAATAAATATAGCAACAGGCTGAATCAAGGTATAAATATGGAACAAAACAAATCAAAGAGTGCTTAAAAATACACAAGTGTTAATTACAGTACAAAAAAAGAGCCAAAAAGCAATTCAACTTCTTGATCGCAAGATGAATTTAGTTAAACTATACCAGCAAGCTACTGCAAAATGTATAGGTGCACTACCAGTGCGATGACATGTACTTCAGTACTCCTCAACCCCACACTGCGTATTCCACACTTTTGAGAACCTTTAGGTTTTCTCATCTATAAATTGCTCGTTTTCACACTCTTTACTCGCTTACGGCCATACCACCCTGAACACGCCCGATCTCATCCGATCTCGGAAGCTAAGCAGGGTCGGGCCGGGTCAGTACTTGGATGGGAGACTGCCTGGGAATACCCGGTGCTGTAAGCTTTTCTTTTTCATCAGCAGAGGGCGCTGCTCCTTCTTTGCTGGACACAGAGCTGACAAACAAACTCCATGGAGGATGCAACGTTGTTTTGGAAGCAACATCTTCACCAACTTTTTTGGGAAGCAACATCTTCATTTGCAACTAAAACAAACAATCTTACAGTGTTCAACAATTCAAGTAGGAGTTCAAAATTGGTGCACTTTAACCATATCCATGACTATCCCTCATAACAAATCACTAATCAGTGAACGACAAACATACTAGTAGGCTAAATCAAAGTATTACGGAAGACGACAAGTCACTCACATCTCGCTAAAGATAAAGGTGGAAAAAAATGGAGAAATAATTACAGTCATGAAAAAATAAACATGGAAATGGTTAAATGTATTAATAAATATAGCAACAGGCTGAATCAAGGTATAAATATGGAACAAAACCAATCAAAGAGTGCTTAAAAATACACAAGTGTTAATTACAGTACAAAAAAAGAGCCAAAAAGCAATTCAACTTCTTGATCGCAAGATGAATTTAGTTAAACTATACCAGCAAGCTACTGCAAAATGTATAGGTGCACTACCAGTGCGATGACATGTACTTCAGTACTCCTCAACCCCACACTGCGTATTCCACACTTTTGAGAACCTTTAGGTTTTCTCATCTATAAATTGCTCGTTTTCACACTCTTTACTCGCTTACGGCCATACCACCCTGAACACGCCCGATCTCGTCCGATCTCGGAAGCTAAGCAGGGTCGGGCCGGGTCAGTACTTGGATGGGAGACCGCCTGGGAATACCCGGTGCTGTAAGCTTTTCTTTTTCATCAGCAGAGGGCGCTGCTCCTTCTTTGCTGGACACAGAGCTGACAAACAAACTCCATGGAGGATGCAACGTTGTTTTGGAAGCAACATCTTCACCAACTTTTTTGGGAAGCAACATCTTCATTTGCAACTAAAACAAACAATCTTACAGTGTTCAACAATTCAAGTAGGAGTTCAAAATTGGTGCACTTTAACCATATCCATGACTATCCCTCATAACAGATCACTAATCAGTGAACGACAAACATACTAGTAGGCTAAATCAAAGTATTACGGAAGACGACAAGTCACTCACATCTCGCTAAAGATAAAGGTGGAAAAAAATGGAGAAATAATTACAGTCATGAAAAAATAAACATGGAAATGGTTAAATGTATTAATAAATATAGCAACAGGCTGAATCAAGGTATAAATATGGAACAAAACCAATCAAAGAGTGCTTAAAAATACACAAGTGTTAATTACAGTACAAAAAAAGAGCCAAAAAGCAATTCAACTTCTTGATCGCAAGATGAATTTAGTTAAACTATACCAGCAAGCTACTGCAAAATGTATAGGTGCACTACCAGTGCGATGACATGTACTTCAGTACTCCTCAACCCCACACTGCGTATTCCACACTTTTGAGAACCTTTAGGTTTTCTCATCTATAAATTGCTCGTTTTCACACTCTTTACTCGCTTACGGCCATACCACCCTGAACACGCCCGATCTCGTCTGATCTCGGAAGCTAAGCAGGGTCGGGCCGGGTCAGTACTTGGATGGGAGACCGCCTGGGAATACCCGGTGCTGTAAGCTTTTCTTTTTCATCAGCAGAGGGCGCTGCTCCTTCTTTGCTGGACACAGAGCTGACAAACAAACTCCATGGAGGATGCAACGTTGTTTTGGAAGCAACATCTTCACCAACTTTTTTGGGAAGCAACATCTTCATTTGCAACTAAAACAAACAATCTTACAGTGTTCAACAATTCAAGTAGGAGTTCAAAATTGGTGCACTTTAACCATATCCATGACTATCCCTCATAACAGATCACTAATCAGTGAACGACAAACATACTAGTAGGCTAAATCAAAGTATTACGGAAGACGACAAGTCACTCACATCTCGCTAAAGATAAAGGTGGAAAAAAATGGAGAAATAATTACAGTCATGAAAAAATAAACATGGAAATGGTTAAATGTATTAATAAATATAGCAACAGGCTGAATCAAGGTATAAATATGGAACAAAACCAATCAAAGAGTGCTTAAAAATACACAAGTGTTAATTACAGTACAAAAAAAGAGCCAAAAAGCAATTCAACTTCTTGATCGCAAGATGAATTTAGTTAAACTATACCAGCAAGCTACTGCAAAATGTATAGGTGCACTACCAGTGCGATGACATGTACTTCAGTACTCCTCAACCCCACACTGCGTATTCCACACTTTTGAGAACCTTTAGGTTTTCTCATCTATAAATTGCTCGTTTTCACACTCTTTACTCGCTTACGGCCATACCACCCTGAACACGTCCGATCTCGGAAGCTAAGCAGGGTCGGGCCGGGTCAGTACTTGGATGGGAGACCGCCTGGGAATATCCGGTGCTGTAAGCTTTTCTTTTTCATCAGCAGAGGGCGCTGCTCCTTCTTTGCTGGACACAGAGCTGACAAACAAACTCCATGGAGGATGCAACGTTGTTTTGGAAGCAACATCTTCACCAACTTTTTTGGGAAGCAACATCTTCATTTGCAACTAAAACAAACAATCTTACAGTGTTCAACAATTCAAGTAGGAGTTCAAAATTGGTGCACTTTAACCATATCCATGACTATCCCTCATAACAAATCACTAATCAGTGAACGACAAACATACTAGTAGGCTAAATCAAAGTATTACGGAAGACGACAAGTCACTCACATCTCGCTAAAGATAAAGGTGGAAAAAAATGGAGAAATAATTACAGTCATGAAAAAATAAACATGGAAATGGTTAAATGTATTAATAAATATAGCAACAGGCTGAATCAAGGTATAAATATGGAACAAAACCAATCAAAGAGTGCTTAAAAATACACAAGTGTTAATTACAGTACAAAAAAAGAGCCAAAAAGCAATTCAACTTCTTGATCGCAAGATGAATTTAGTTAAACTATACCAGCAAGCTACTGCAAAATGTATAGGTGCACTACCAGTGCGATGACATGTACTTCAGTACTCCTCAACCCCACACTGCGTATTCCACACTTTTGAGAACCTTTAGGTTTTCTCATCTATAAATTGCTCGTTTTCACACTCTTTACTCGCTTACGGCCATACCACCCTGAACACGCCCGATCTCGTCCGATCTCGGAAGCTAAGCAGGGTCGGGCCGGGTCAGTACTTGGATGGGAGACCGCCTGGGAATACCCGGTGCTGTAAGCTTTTCTTTTTCATCAGCAGAGGGCGCTGCTCCTTCTTTGCTGGACACAGAGCTGACAAACAAACTCCATGGAGGATGCAACGTTGTTTTGGAAGCAACATCTTCACCAACTTTTTTGGGAAGCAACATCTTCATTTGCAACTAAAACAAACAATCTTACAGTGTTCAACAATTCAAGTAGGAGTTCAAAATTGGTGCACTTTAACCATATCCATGACTATCCCTCATAACAAATCACTAATCAGTGAACGACAAACATACTAGTAGGCTAAATCAAAGTATTACGGAAGACGACAAGTCACTCACATCTCGCTAAAGATAAAGGTGGAAAAAAATGGAGAAATAATTACAGTCATGAAAAAATAAACATGGAAATGGTTAAATGTATTAATAAATATAGCAACAGGCTGAATCAAGGTATAAATATGGAACAAAACCAATCAAAGAGTGCTTAAAAATACACAAGTGTTAATTACAGTACAAAAAAAGAGCCAAAAAGCAATTCAACTTCTTGATCGCAAGATGAATTTAGTTAAACTATACCAGCAAGCTACTGCAAAATGTATAGGTGCACTACCAGTGCGATGACATGTACTTCAGTACTCCTCAACCCCACACTGCGTATTCCACACTTTTGAGAACCTTTAGGTTTTCTCATCTATAAATTGCTCGTTTTCACACTCTTTACTCGCTTACGGCCATACCACCCTGAACACGCCCGATCTCGTCCGATCTCGGAAGCTAAGCAGGGTCGGGCCGGGTCAGTACTTGGATGGGAGACCGCCTGGGAATACCCGGTGCTGTAAGCTTTTCTTTTTCATCAGCAGAGGGCGCTGCTCCTTCTTTGCTGGACACAGAGCTGACAAACAAACTCCATGGAGGATGCAACGTTGTTTTGGAAGCAACATCTTCACCAACTTTTTTGGGAAGCAACATCTTCATTTGCAACTAAAACAAACAATCTTACAGTGTTCAACAATTCAAGTAGGAGTTCAAAATTGGTGCACTTTAACCATATCCATGACTATCCCTCATAACAAATCACTAATCAGTGAACGACAAACATACTAGTAGGCTAAATCAAAGTATTACGGAAGACGACAAGTCACTCACATCTCGCTAAAGATAAAGGTGGAAAAAAATGGAGAAATAATTACAGTCATGAAAAAATAAACATGGAAATGGTTGAATGTATTAATAAATATAGCAACAGGCTGAATCAAGGTATAAATATGGAACAAAACAAATCAAAGAGTGCTTAAAAATACACAAGTGTTAATTACAGTACAAAAAAAGAGCCAAAAAGCAATTCAACTTCTTGATCGCAAGATGAATTTAGTTAAACTATACCAGCAAGCTACTGCAAAATGTATAGGTGCACTACCAGTGCGATGACATGTACTTCAGTACTCCTCAACCCCACACTGCGTATTCCACACTTTTGAGAACCTTTAGGTTTTCTCATCTATAAATTGCTCGTTTTCACACTCTTTACTCGCTTACGGCCATACCACCCTGAACACGTCCGATCTCGGAAGCTAAGCAGGGTCGGGCCGGGTCAGTACTTGGATGGGAGACCGCCTGGGAATACCCGGTGCTGTAAGCTTTTCTTTTTCATCAGCAGAGGGCGCTGCTCCTTCTTTGCTGGACACAGAGCTGACAAACAAACTCCATGGAGGATGCAACGTTGTTTTGGAAGCAACATCTTCACCAACTTTTTTGGGAAGCAACATCTTCATTTGCAACTAAAACAAACAATCTTACAGTGTTCAACAATTCAAGTAGGAGTTCAAAATTGGTGCACTTTAACCATATCCATGACTATCCCTCATAACAAATCACTAATCAGTGAACGACAAACATACTAGTAGGCTAACTCAAAGTATTACGGAAGACGACAAGTCACTCACATCTCGCTAAAGATAAAGGTGGAAGAAAATGGAGAAATAATTACAGTCATGAAAAAATAAACATGGAAATGGTTAAATGTATTAATAAATATAGCAACAGGCTGAATCAAGGTATAAATATGGAACAAAACAAATCAAAGAGTGCTTAAAAATACACAAGTGTTAATTACAGTACAAAAAAAGAGCCAAAAAGCAATTCAACTTCTTGATCGCAAGATGAATTTAGTTAAACTATACCAGCAAGCTACTGCAAAATGTATAGGTGCACTACCAGTGCGATGACATGTACTTCAGTACTCCTCAACCCCACACTGCGTATTCCACACTTTTGAGAACCTTTAGGTTTTCTCATCTATAAATTGCTCGTTTTCACACTCTTTACTCGCTTACGGCCATACCACCCTGAACACGCCCGATCTCGTCCGATCTCGGAAGCTAAGCAGGGTCGTGTCGGGTCAGTACTTGGATGGGAGACCGCCTGGGAATACCCGGTGCTGTAAGCTTTTCTTTTTCATCAGCAGAGGGCGCTGCTCCTTCTTTGCTGGACACAGAGCTGACAAACAAACTCCATGGAGGATGCAACGTTGTTTTGGAAGCAACATCTTCACCAACTTTTTTGGGAAGCAACATCTTCATTTGCAACTAAAACAAACAATCTTACAGTGTTCAACAATTCAAGTAGGAGTTCAAAATTGGTGCACTTTAACCATATCCATGACTATCCCTCATAACAAATCACTAATCAGTGAACGACAAACATACTAGTAGGCTAAATCAAAGTATTACGGAAGACGACAAGTCACTCACATCTCGCTAAAGATAAAGGTGGAAGAAAATGGAGAAATAATTACAGTCATGAAAAAATAAACATGGAAATGGTTAAATGTATTAATAAATATAGCAACAGGCTGAATCAAGGTATAAATATGGAACAAAACAAATCAAAGAGTGCTTAAAAATACACAAGTGTTAATTACAGTACAAAAAAAGAGCCAAAAAGCAATTCAACTTCTTGATCGCAAGATGAATTTAGTTAAACTATACCAGCAAGCTACTTTAAAATGGATAGGTGCACTACCAGTGCGATGACATGTACTTCAGTACTCCTCAACCCCACACTGCGTATTCCACACTTTTGAGAACCTTTAGGTTTTCTCATCTATAAATTGCTCGTTTTCACACTCTTTACTCGCTTACGGCCATACCACCCTGAACACGCCCGATCTCGTCCGATCTCGGAAGCTAAGCAGGGTTGGGCCGGGTCAGTACTTGGATGGGAGACCGCCTGGGAATACCCGGTGCTGTAAGCTTTTCTTTTTCATCAGCAGAGGGCGCTGCTCCTTCTTTGCTGGACACAGAGCTGACAAACAAACTCCATGGAGGATGCAACGTTGTTTTGGAAGCAACATCTTCACCAACTTTTTTGGGAAGCAACATCTTCATTTGCAACTAAAACAAACAATCTTACAGTGTTCAACAATTCAAGTAGGAGTTCAAAATTGGTGCACTTTAACCATATCCATGACTATCCCTCATAACAAATCACTAATCAGTGAACGACAAACATACTAGTAGGCTAAATCAAAGTATTACGGAAGACGACAAGTCACTCACATCTCGCTAAAGATAAAGGTGGAAGAAAATGGAGAAATAATTACAGTCATGAAAAAATAAACATGGAAATGGTTAAATGTATTAATAAATATAGCAACAGGCTGAATCAAGGTATAAATATGGAACAAAACAAATCAAAGAGTGCTTAAAAATACACAAGTGTTAATTACAGTACAAAAAAAGAGCCAAAAAGCAATTCAACTTCTTGATCGCAAGATGAATTTAGTTAAACTATACCAGCAAGCTACTGCAAAATGTATAGGTGCACTACCAGTGCGATGACATGTACTTCAGTACTCCTCAACCCCACACTGCGTATTCCACACTTTTGAGAACCTTTAGGTTTTCTCATCTATAAATTGCTCGTTTTCACACTCTTTGCTCGCTTACGGCCATACCACCCTGAACACGCCCGATCTCGTCCGATCTCGGAAGCTAAGCAGGGTCGGGCCGGGTCAGTACTTGGATGGGAGACCGCCTGGGAATACCCGGTGCTGTAAGCTTTTCTTTTTCATCAGCAGAGGGCGCTGCTCCTTCTTTGCTGGACACAGAGCTGACAAACAAACTCCATGGAGGATGCAACGTTGTTTTGGAAGCAACATCTTCACCAACTTTTTTGGGAAGCAACATCTTCATTTGCAACTAAAACAAACAATCTTACAGTGTTCAACAATTCAAGTAGGAGTTCAAAATTGTTGCACTTTAACCATATCCATGACTATCCCTCATAACAAATCACTAATCAGTGAACGACAAACATACTAGTAGGCTAAATCAAAGTATTACGGAAGACGACAAGTCACTCACATCTCGCTAAAGATAAAGGTGGAAAAAAATGGAGAAATAATTACAGTCATGAAAAAATAAACATGGAAATGGTTAAATGTATTAATAAATATAGCAACAGGCTGAATCAAGGTATAAATATGGAACAAAACAAATCAAAGAGTGCTTAAAAATACACAAGTGTTAATTACAGTACAAAAAAAGAGCCAAAAAGCAATTCAACTTCTTGATCGCAAGATGAATTTAGTTAAACTATACCAGCAAGCTACTGCAAAATGTATAGGTGCACTACCAGTGCGATGACATGTACTTCAGTACTCCTCAACCCCACACTGCGTATTCCACACTTTTGAGAACCTTTAGGTTTTCTCATCTATAAATTGCTCGTTTTCACACTCTTTACTCGCTTACGGCCATACCACCCTGAACACGCCCGATCTCGTCCGATCTCGGAAGCTAAGCAGGGTCGGGCCGGGTCAGTACTTGGATGGGAGACCGCCTGGGAATACCCGG
Source organism: Gymnocephalus cernua (assembly GCA_023631565.1). Classification (NCBI taxonomy): domain Eukaryota; kingdom Metazoa; phylum Chordata; class Actinopteri; order Perciformes; family Percidae; genus Gymnocephalus; species Gymnocephalus cernua. The sequence continues at coordinate 27,277,618 of CM042425.1, forward strand.
TGCTGTAAGCTTTTCTTTTTCATCAGCAGAGGGCGCTGCTCCTTCTTTGCTGGACACAGAGCTGACAAACAAACTCCATGGAGGATGCAACGTTGTTTTGGAAACAACATCTTCACCAACTTTTTTGGGAAGCAACATCTTCATTTGCAACTAAAACAAACAATCTTACAGTGTTCAACAATTCAAGTAGGAGTTCAAAATTGGTGCACTTTAACCATATCCATGACTATCCCTCATAACAAATCACTAATCAGTGAACGACAAACATACTAGTAGGCTAAATCAAAGTATTACGGAAGACGACAAGTCACTCACATCTCGCTAAAGATAAAGGTGGAAAAAAATGGAGAAATAATTACAGTCATGAAAAAATAAACATGGAAATGGTTAAATGTATTAATAAATATAGCAACAGGCTGAATCAAGGTATAAATATGGAACAAAACAAATCAAAGAGTGCTTAAAAATACACAAGTGTTAATTACAGTACAAAAAAAGAGCCAAAAAGCAATTCAACTTCTTGATCGCAAGATGAATTTAGTTAAACTATACCAGCAAGCTACTGCAAAATGTATAGGTGCACTACCAGTGCGATGACATGTACTTCAGTACTCCTCAACCCCACACTGCGTATTCCACACTTTTGAGAACCTTTAGGTTTTCTCATCTATAAATTGCTCGTTTTCACACTCTTTACTCGCTTACGGCCATACCACCCTGAACACGCCCGATCTCGTCCGATCTCGGAAGCTAAGCAGGGTCGGGCCGGGTCAGTACTTGGATGGGAGACCGCCTGGGAATACCCGGTGCTGTAAGCTTTTCTTTTTCATCAGCAGAGGGCGCTGCTCCTTCTTTGCTGGACACAGAGCTGACAAACAAACTCCATGGAGGATGCAACGTTGTTTTGGAAGCAACATCTTCACCAACTTTTTTGGGAAGCAACATCTTCATTTGCAACTAAAACAAACAATCTTACAGTGTTCAACAATTCAAGTAGGAGTTCAAAATTGTTGCATTTTAACCATATCCATGACTATCCCTCATAACAAATCACTAATCAGTGAACGACAAACATACTAGTAGGCTAAATCAAAGTATTACGGAAGACGACAAGTCACTCACATCTCGCTAAAGATAAAGGTGGAAAAAAATGGAGAAATAATTACAGTCATGAAAAAATAAACATGGAAATGGTTAAATGTATTAATAAATATAGCAACAGGCTGAATCAAGGTATAAATATGGAACAAAACAAATCAAAGAGTGCTTAAAAATACACAAGTGTTAATTACAGTACAAAAAAAGAGCCAAAAAGCAATTCAACTTCTTGATCGCAAGATGAATTTAGTTAAACTATACCAGCAAGCTACTGCAAAATGTATAGGTGCACTACCAGTGCGATGACATGTACTTCAGTACTCCTCAACCCCACACTGCGTATTCCACACTTTTGAGAACCTTTAGGTTTTCTCATCTATAAATTGCTCGTTTTCACACTCTTTACTCGCTTACGGCCATACCACCCTGAACACGCCCGATCTCGTCCGATCTCGGAAGCTAAGCAGGGTCGGGCCGGGTCAGTACTTGGATGGGAGACCGCCTGGGAATACCCGGTGCTGTAAGCTTTTCTTTTTCATCAGCAGAGGGCGCTGCTCCTTCTTTGCTGGACACAGAGCTGACAAACAAACTCCATGGAGGATGCAACGTTGTTTTGGAAGCAACATCTTCACCAACTTTTTTGGGAAGCAACATCTTCATTTGCAACTAAAACAAACAATCTTACAGTGTTCAACAATTCAAGTAGGAGTTCAAAATTGTTGCACTTTAACCATATCCATGACTATCCCTCATAACAAATCACTAATCAGTGAACGCCAAACATACTAGTAGGCTAAATCAAAGTATTACGGAAGACGACAAGTCACTCACATCTCGCTAAAGATAAAGGTGGAAAAAAATGGAGAAATAATTACAGTCATGAAAAAATAAACATGGAAATGGTTAAATGTATTAATAAATATAGCAACAGGCTGAATCAAGGTATAAATATGGAACAAAACAAATCAAAGAGTGCTTAAAAATACACAAGTGTTAATTACAGTACAAAAAAAGAGCCAAAAAGCAATTCAACTTCTTGATCGCAAGATGAATTTAGTTAAACTATACCAGCAAGCTACTGCAAAATGTATAGGTGCACTACCAGTGCGATGACATGTACTTCAGTACTCCTCAACCCCACACTGCGTATTCCACACTTTTGAGAACCTTTAGGTTTTCTCATCTATAAATTGCTCGTTTTCACACTCTTTACTCGCTTACGGCCATACCACCCTGAACACGCCCGATCTCGTCCGATCTCGGAAGCTAAGCAGGGTCGGGCCGGGTCAGTACTTGGATGGGAGACCGCCTGGGAATACCCGGTGCTGTAAGCTTTTCTTTTTCATCAGCAGAGGGCGCTGCTCCTTCTTTGCTGGACACAGAGCTGACAAACAAACTCCATGGAGGATGCAACGTTGTTTTGGAAACAACATCTTCACCAACTTTTTTGGGAAGCAACATCTTCATTTGCAACTAAAACAAACAATCTTACAGTGTTCAACAATTCAAGTAGGAGTTCAAAATTGGTGCACTTTAACCATATCCATGACTATCCCTCATAACAAATCACTAATCAGTGAACGACAAACATACTAGTAGGCTAAATCAAAGTATTACGGAAGACGACAAGTCACTCACATCTCGCTAAAGATAAAGGTGGAAAAAAATGGAGAAATAATTACAGTCATGAAAAAATAAACATGGAAATGGTTAAATGTATTAATAAATATAGCAACAGGCTGAATCAAGGTATAAATATGGAACAAAACAAATCAAAGAGTGCTTAAAAATACACAAGTGTTAATTACAGTACAAAAAAAGAGCCAAAAAGCAATTCAACTTCTTGATCGCAAGATGAATTTAGTTAAACTATACCAGCAAGCTACTGCAAAATGTATAGGTGCACTACCAGTGCGATGACATGTACTTCAGTACTCCTCAACCCCACACTGCGTATTCCACACTTTTGAGAACCTTTAGGTTTTCTCATCTATAAATTGCTCGTTTTCACACTCTTTACTCGCTTACGGCCATACCACCCTGAACACGCCCGATCTCGTCCAATCTCGGAAGCTAAGCAGGGTCGGGCCGGGTCAGTACTTGGATGGGAGACCGCCTGGGAATACCCGGTGCTGTAAGCTTTTCTTTTTCATCAGCAGAGGGCGCTGCTCCTTCTTTGCTGGACACAGAGCTGACAAACAAACTCCATGGAGGATGCAACGTTGTTTTGGAAGCAACATCTTCACCAACTTTTTTGGGAAGCAACATCTTCATTTGCAACTAAAACAAACAATCTTACAGTGTTCAACAATTCAAGTAGGAGTTCAAAATTGTTGCACTTTAACCATATCCATGACTATCCCTCATAACAAATCACTAATCAGTGAACGCCAAACATACTAGTAGGCTAAATCAAAGTATTACGGAAGACGACAAGTCACTCACATCTCGCTAAAGATAAAGGTGGAAAAAAATGGAGAAATAATTACAGTCATGAAAAAATAAACATGGAAATGGTTAAATGTATTAATAAATATAGCAACAGGCTGAATCAAGGTATAAATATGGAACAAAACAAATCAAAGAGTGCTTAAAAATACACAAGTGTTAATTACAGTACAAAAAAAGAGCCAAAAAGCAATTCAACTTCTTGATCGCAAGATGAATTTAGTTAAACTATACCAGCAAGCTACTGCAAAATGTATAGGTGCACTACCAGTGCGATGACATGTACTTCAGTACTCCTCAACCCCACACTGCGTATTCCACACTTTTGAGAACCTTTAGGTTTTCTCATCTATAAATTGCTCGTTTTCACACTCTTTACTCGCTTACGGCCATACCACCCTGAACACGCCCGATCTCGTCCGATCTCGGAAGCTAAGCAGGGTCGGGCCGGGTCAGTACTTGGATGGGAGACCGCCTGGTAATACCCGGTGCTGTAAGCTTTTCTTTTTCATCAGCAGAGGGCGCTGCTCCTTCTTTGCTGGACACAGAGCTGACAAACAAACTCCATGGAGGATGCAACGTTGTTTTGGAAGCAACATCTTCACCAACTTTTTTGGGAAGCAACATCTTCATTTGCAACTAAAACAAACAATCTTACAGTGTTCAACAATTCAAGTAGGAGTTCAAAATTGTTGCACTTTAACCATATCCATGACTATCCCTCATAACAAATCACTAATCAGTGAACGACAAACATACTAGTAGGCTAAATCAAAGTATTACGGAAGACGACAAGTCACTCACATCTCGCTAAAGATAAAGGTGGAAAAAAATGGAGAAATAATTACAGTCATGAAAAAATAAACATGGAAATGGTTAAATGTATTAATAAATATAGCAACAGGCTGAATCAAGGTATAAATATGGAACAAAACAAATCAAAGAGTGCTTAAAAATACACAAGTGTTAATTACAGTACAAAAAAAGAGCCAAAAAGCAATTCAACTTCTTGATCGCAAGATGAATTTAGTTAAACTATACCAGCAAGCTACTGCAAAATGTATAGGTGCACTACCAGTGCGATGACATGTACTTCAGTACTCCTCAACCCCACACTGCGTATTCCACACTTTTGAGAACCTTTAGGTTTTCTCATCTATAAATTGCTCGTTTTCACACTCTTTACTCGCTTACGGCCATACCACCCTGAACACGCCCGATCTCGTCCGATCTCGGAAGCTAAGCAGGGTCGGGCCGGGTCAGTACTTGGATGGGAGACCGCCTGGGAATACCCGGTGCTGTAAGCTTTTCTTTTTCATCAGCAGAGGGCGCTGCTCCTTCTTTGCTGGACACAGAGCTGACAAACAAACTCCATGGAGGATGCAACGTTGTTTTGGAAGCAACATCTTCACCAACTTTTTTGGGAAGCAACATCTTCATTTGCAACTAAAACAAACAATCTTACAGTGTTCAACAATTCAAGTAGGAGTTCAAAATTGTTGCACTTTAACCATATCCATGACTATCCCTCATAACAAATCACTAATCAGTGAAGGCCAAACATACTAGTAGGCTAAATCAAAGTATTACGGAAGACGACAAGTCACTCACATCTCGCTAAAGATAAAGGTGGAAGAAAATGGAGAAATAATTACAGTCATGAAAAAATAAACATGGAAATGGTTAAATGTATTAATAAATATAGCAACAGGCTGAATCAAGGTATAAATATGGAACAAAACAAATCAAAGAGTGCTTAAAAATACACAAGTGTTAATTACAGTACAAAAAAAGAGCCAAAAAGCAATTCAACTTCTTGATCGCAAGATGAATTTAGTTAAACTATACCAGCAAGCTACTGCAAAATGTATAGGTGCACTACCAGTGCGATGACATGTACTTCAGTACTCCTCAACCCCACACTGCGTATTCCACACTTTTGAGAACCTTTAGGTTTTCTCATCTATAAATTGCTCGTTTTCACACTCTTTACTCGCTTACGGCCATACCACCCTGAACACGCCCGATCTCGTCCGATCTCGGAAGCTAAGCAGGGTCGGGCCGGGTCAGTACTTGGATGGGAGACCGCCTGGGAATACCCGGTGCTGTAAGCTTTTCTTTTTCATCAGCAGAGGGCGCTGCTCCTTCTTTGCTGGACACAGAGCTGACAAACAAACTCCATGGAGGATGCAACGTTGTTTTGGAAGCAACATCTTCACCAACTTTTTTGGGAAGCAACATCTTCATTTGCAACTAAAACAAACAATCTTACAGTGTTCAACAATTCAAGTAGGAGTTCAAAATTGTTGCACTTTAACCATATCCATGACTATCCCTCATAACAAATCACTAATCAGTGAACGACAAACATACTAGTAGGCTAAATCAAAGTATTACGGAAGACGACAAGTCACTCACATCTCGCTAAAGATAAAGGTGGAAAAAAATGGAGAAATAATTACAGTCATGAAAAAATAAACATGGAAATGGTTAAATGTATTAATAAATATAGCAACAGGCTGAATCAAGGTATAAATATGGAACAAAACAAATCAAAGAGTGCTTAAAAATACACAAGTGTTAATTACAGTACAAAAAAAGAGCCAAAAAGCAATTCAACTTCTTGATCGCAAGATGAATTTAGTTAAACTATACCAGCAAGCTACTGCAAAATGTATAGGTGCACTACCAGTGCGATGACATGTACTTCAGTACTCCTCAACCCCACACTGCGTATTCCACACTTTTGAGAACCTTTAGGTTTTCTCATCTATAAATTGCTCGTTTTCACACTCTTTACTCGCTTACGGCCATACCACCCTGAACACGCCCGATCTCGTCCGATCTCGGAAGCTAAGCAGGGTCGGGCCGGGTCAGTACTTGGATGGGAGACCGCCTGGGAATACCCGGTGCTGTAAGCTTTTCTTTTTCATCAGCAGAGGGCGCTGCTCCTTCTTTGCTGGACACAGAGCTGACAAACAAACTCCATGGAGGATGCAACGTTGTTTTGGAAGCAACATCTTCACCAACTTTTTTGGGAAGCAACATCTTCATTTGCAACTAAAACAAACAATCTTACAGTGTTCAACAATTCAAGTAGGAGTTCAAAATTGTTGCACTTTAACCATATCCATGACTATCCCTCATAACAAATCACTAATCAGTGAACGCCAAACATACTAGTAGGCTAAATCAAAGTATTACGGAAGACGACAAGTCACTCACATCTCGCTAAAGATAAAGGTGGAAAAAAATGGAGAAATAATTACAGTCATGAAAAAATAAACATGGAAATGGTTAAATGTATTAATAAATATAGCAACAGGCTGAATCAAGGTATAAATATGGAACAAAACAAATCAAAGAGTGCTTAAAAATACACAAGTGTTAATTACAGTACAAAAAAAGAGCCAAAAAGCAATTCAACTTCTTGATCGCAAGATGAATTTAGTTAAACTATACCAGCAAGCTACTGCAAAATGTATAGGTGCACTACCAGTGCGATGACATGTACTTCAGTACTCCTCAACCCCACACTGCGTATTCCACACTTTTGAGAACCTTTAGGTTTTCTCATCTATAAATTGCTCGTTTTCACACTCTTTACTCGCTTACGGCCATACCACCCTGAACACGCCCGATCTCGTCCGATCTCGGAAGCTAAGCAGGGTCGGGCCGGGTCAGTACTTGGATGGGAGACCGCCTGGGAATACCCGGTGCTGTAAGCTTTTCTTTTTCATCAGCAGAGGGCGCTGCTCCTTCTTTGCTGGACACAGAGCTGACAAACAAACTCCATGGAGGATGCAACGTTGTTTTGGAAGCAACATCTTCACCAACTTTTTTGGGAAGCAACATCTTCATTTGCAACTAAAACAAACAATCTTACAGTGTTCAACAATTCAAGTAGGAGTTCAAAATTGTTGCACTTTAACCATATCCATGACTATCCCTCATAACAAATCACTAATCAGTGAACGCCAAACATACTAGTAGGCTAAATCAAAGTATTACGGAAGACGACAAGTCACTCACATCTCGCTAAAGATAAAGGTGGAAGAAAATGGAGAAATAATTACAGTCATGAAAAAATAAACATGGAAATGGTTAAATGTATTAATAAATATAGCAACAGGCTGAATCAAGGTATAAATATGGAACAAAACAAATCAAAGAGTGCTTAAAAATACACAAGTGTTAATTACAGTACAAAAAAAGAGCCAAAAAGCAATTCAACTTCTTGATCGCAAGATGAATTTAGTTAAACTATACCAGCAAGCTACTGCAAAATGTATAGGTGCACTACCAGTGCGATGACATGTACTTCAGTACTCCTCAACCCCACACTGCGTATTCCACACTTTTGAGAACCTTTAGGTTTTCTCATCTATAAATTGCTCGTTTTCACACTCTTTACTCGCTTACGGCCATACCACCCTGAACACGCCCGATCTCGTCCGATCTCGGAAGCTAAGCAGGGTCGGGCCGGGTCAGTACTTGGATGGGAGACCGCCTGGGAATACCCGGTGCTGTAAGCTTTTCTTTTTCATCAGCAGAGGGCGCTGCTCCTTCTTTGCTGGACACAGAGCTGACAAACAAACTCCATGGAGGATGCAACGTTGTTTTGGAAGCAACATCTTCACCAACTTTTTTGGGAAGCAACATCTTCATTTGCAACTAAAACAAACAATCTTACAGTGTTCAACAATTCAAGTAGGAGTTCAAAATTGTTGCACTTTAACCATATCCATGACTATCCCTCATAACAAATCACTAATCAGTGAACGCCAAACATACTAGTAGGCTAAATCAAAGTATTACGGAAGACGACAAGTCACTCACATCTCGCTAAAGATAAAGGTGGAAGAAAATGGAGAAATAATTACAGTCATGAAAAAATAAACATGGAAATGGTTAAATGTATTAATAAATATAGCAACAGGCTGAATCAAGGTATAAATATGGAACAAAACAAATCAAAGAGTGCTTAAAAATACACAAGTGTTAATTACAGTACAAAAAAAGAGCCAAAAAGCAATTCAACTTCTTGATCGCAAGATGAATTTAGTTAAACTATACCAGCAAGCTACTGCAAAATGTATAGGTGCACTACCAGTGCGATGACATGTACTTCAGTACTCCTCAACCCCACACTGCGTATTCCACACTTTTGAGAACCTTTAGGTTTTCTCATCTATAAATTGCTCGTTTTCACACTCTTTACTCGCTTACGGCCATACCACCCTGAACACGCCCGATCTCGTCCGATCTCGGAAGCTAAGCAGGGTCGGGCCGGGTCAGTACTTGGATGGGAGACCGCCTGGGAATACCCGGTGCTGTAAGCTTTTCTTTTTCATCAGCAGAGGGCGCTGCTCCTTCTTTGCTGGACACAGAGCTGACAAACAAACTCCATGGAGGATGCAACGTTGTTTTGGAAGCAACATCTTCACCAACTTTTTTGGGAAGCAACATCTTCATTTGCAACTAAAACAAACAATCTTACAGTGTTCAACAATTCAAGTAGGAGTTCAAAATTGTTGCACTTTAACCATATCCATGACTATCCCTCATAACAAATCACTAATCAGTGAACGACAAACATACTAGTAGGCTAAATCAAAGTATTACGGAAGACGACAAGTCACTCACATCTCGCTAAAGATAAAGGTGGAAGAAAATGGAGAAATAATTACAGTCATGAAAAAATAAACATGGAAATGGTTAAATGTATTAATAAATATAGCAACAGGCTGAATCAAGGTATAAATATGGAACAAAACAAATCAAAGAGTGCTTAAAAATACACAAGTGTTAATTACAGTACAAAAAAAGAGCCAAAAAGCAATTCAACTTCTTGATCGCAAGATGAATTTAGTTAAACTATACCAGCAAGCTACTGCAAAATGTATAGGTGCACTACCAGTGCGATGACATGTACTTCAGTACTCCTCAACCCCACACTGCGTATTCCACACTTTTGAGAACCTTTAGGTTTTCTCATCTATAAATTGCTCGTTTTCACACTCTTTACTCGCTTACGGCCATACCACCCTGAACACGCCCGATCTCGTCCGATCTCGGAAGCTAAGCAGGGTCGGGCCGGGTCAGTACTTGGATGGGAGACCGCCTGGGAATACCCGGTGCTGTAAGCTTTTCTTTTTCATCAGCAGAGGGCGCTGCTCCTTCTTTGCTGGACACAGAGCTGACAAACAAACTCCATGGAGGATGCAACGTTGTTTTGGAAGCAACATCTTCACCAACTTTTTTGGGAAGCAACATCTTCATTTGCAACTAAAACAAACAATCTTACAGTGTTCAACAATTCAAGTAGGAGTTCAAAATTGTTGCACTTTAACCATATCCATGACTATCCCTCATAACAAATCACTAATCAGTGAACGCCAAACATACTAGTAGGCTAAATCAAAGTATTACGGAAGACGACAAGTCACTCACATCTCGCTAAAGATAAAGGTGGAAGAAAATGGAGAAATAATTACAGTCATGAAAAAATAAACATGGAAATGGTTAAATGTATTAATAAATATAGCAACAGGCTGAATCAAGGTATAAATATGGAACAAAACAAATCAAAGAGTGCTTAAAAATACACAAGTGTTAATTACAGTACAAAAAAAGAGCCAAAAAGCAATTCAACTTCTTGATCGCAAGATGAATTTAGTTAAACTATACCAGCAAGCTACTGCAAAATGTATAGGTGCACTACCAGTGCGATGACATGTACTTCAGTACTCCTCAACCCCACACTGCGTATTCCACACTTTTGAGAACCTTTAGGTTTTCTCATCTATAAATTGCTTGTTTTCACACTCTTTACTCGCTTACGGCCATACCACCCTGAACACGCCCGATCTCGTCCGATCTCGGAAGCTAAGCAGGGTCGGGCCGGGTCAGTACTTGGATGGGAGACCGCCTGGGAATACCCGGTGCTGTAAGCTTTTCTTTTTCATCAGCAGAGGGCGCTGCTCCTTCTTTGCTGGACACAGAGCTGACAAACAAACTCCATGGAGGATGCAACGTTGTTTTGGAAGCAACATCTTCACCAACTTTTTTGGGAAGCAACATCTTCATTTGCAACTAAAACAAACAATCTTACAGTGTTCAACAATTCAAGTAGGAGTTCAAAATTGTTGCACTTTAACCATATCCATGACTATCCCTCATAACAAATCACTAATCAGTGAACGACAAACATACTAGTAGGCTAAATCAAAGTATTACGGAAGACGACAAGTCACTCACATCTCGCTAAAGATAAAGGTGGAAGAAAATGGAGAAATAATTACAGTCATGAAAAAATAAACATGGAAATGGTTAAATGTATTAATAAATATAGCAACAGGCTGAATCAAGGTATAAATATGGAACAAAACAAATCAAAGAGTGCTTAAAAATACACAAGTGTTAATTACAGTACAAAAAAAGAGCCAAAAAGCAATTCAACTTCTTGATCGCAAGATGAATTTAGTTAAACTATACCAGCAAGCTACTGCAAAATGTATAGGTGCACTACCAGTGCGATGACATGTACTTCAGTACTCCTCAACCCCACACTGCGTATTCCACACTTTTGAGAACCTTTAGGTTTTCTCATCTATAAATTGCTCGTTTTCACACTCTTTACTCGCTTACGGCCATACCACCCTGAACACGCCCGATCTCGTCCGATCTCGGAAGCTAAGCAGGGTCGGGCCGGGTCAGTACTTGGATGGGAGACCGCCTGGGAATACCCGGTGCTGTAAGCTTTTCTTTTTCATCAGCAGAGGGCGCTGCTCCTTCTTTGCTGGACACAGAGCTGACAAACAAACTCCATGGAGGATGCAACGTTGTTTTGGAAGCAACATCTTCACCAACTTTTTTGGGAAGCAACATCTTCATTTGCAACTAAAACAAACAATCTTACAGTGTTCAACAATTCAAGTAGGAGTTCAAAATTGTTGCACTTTAACCATATCCATGACTATCCCTCATAACAAATCACTAATCAGTGAACGCCAAACATACTAGTAGGCTAAATCAAAGTATTACGGAAGACGACAAGTCACTCACATCTCGCTAAAGATAAAGGTGGAAGAAAATGGAGAAATAATTACAGTCATGAAAAAATAAACATGGAAATGGTTAAATGTATTAATAAATATAGCAACAGGCTGAATCAAGGTATAAATATGGAACAAAACAAATCAAAGAGTGCTTAAAAATACACAAGTGTTAATTACAGTACAAAAAAAGAGCCAAAAAGCAATTCAACTTCTTGATCGCAAGATGAATTTAGTTAAACTATACCAGCAAGCTACTGCAAAATGTATAGGTGCACTACCAGTGCGATGACATGTACTTCAGTACTCCTCAACCCCACACTGCGTATTCCACACTTTTGAGAACCTTTAGGTTTTCTCATCTATAAATTGCTCGTTTTCACACTCTTTACTCGCTTACGGCCATACCACCCTGAACACGCCCGATCTCGTCCGATCTCGGAAGCTAAGCAGGGTCGGGCCGGGTCAGTACTTGGATGGGAGACCGCCTGGGAATACCCGGTGCTGTAAGCTTTTCTTTTTCATCAGCAGAGGGCGCTGCTCCTTCTTTGCTGGACACAGAGCTGACAAACAAACTCCATGGAGGATGCAACGTTGTTTTGGAAGCAACATCTTCACCAACTTTTTTGGGAAGCAACATCTTCATTTGCAACTAAAACAAACAATCTTACAGTGTTCAACAATTCAAGTAGGAGTTCAAAATTGTTGCACTTTAACCATATCCATGACTATCCCTCATAACAAATCACTAATCAGTGAACGACAAACATACTAGTAGGCTAAATCAAAGTATTACGGAAGACGACAAGTCACTCACATCTCGCTAAAGATAAAGGTGGAAGAAAATGGAGAAATAATTACAGTCATGAAAAAATAAACATGGAAATGGTTAAATGTATTAATAAATATAGCAACAGGCTGAATCAAGGTATAAATATGGAACAAAACAAATCAAAGAGTGCTTAAAAATACACAAGTGTTAATTACAGTACAAAAAAAGAGCCAAAAAGCAATTCAACTTCTTGATCGCAAGATGAATTTAGTTAAACTATACCAGCAAGCTACTGCAAAATGTATAGGTGCACTACCAGTGCGATGACATGTACTTCAGTACTCCTCAACCCCACACTGCGTATTCCACACTTTTGAGAACCTTTAGGTTTTCTCATCTATAAATTGCTCGTTTTCACACTCTTTACTCGCTTACGGCCATACCACCCTGAACACGCCCGATCTCGTCCGATCTCGGAAGCTAAGCAGGGTCGGGCCGGGTCAGTACTTGGATGGGAGACCGCCTGGGAATACCCGGTGCTGTAAGCTTTTCTTTTTCATCAGCAGAGGGCGCTGCTCCTTCTTTGCTGGACACAGAGCTGACAAACAAACTCCATGGAGGATGCAACGTTGTTTTGGAAGCAACATCTTCACCAACTTTTTTGGGAAGCAACATCTTCATTTGCAACTAAAACAAACAATCTTACAGTGTTCAACAATTCAAGTAGGAGTTCAAAATTGTTGCACTTTAACCATATCCATGACTATCCCTCATAACAAATCACTAATCAGTGAACGACAAACATACTAGTAGGCTAAATCAAAGTATTACGGAAGACGACAAGTCACTCACATCTCGCTAAAGATAAAGGTGGAAGAAAATGGAGAAATAATTACAGTCATGAAAAAATAAACATGGAAATGGTTAAATGTATTAATAAATATAGCAACAGGCTGAATCAAGGTATAAATATGGAACAAAACAAATCAAAGAGTGCTTAAAAATACACAAGTGTTAATTACAGTACAAAAAAAGAGCCAAAAAGCAATTCAACTTCTTGATCGCAAGATGAATTTAGTTAAACTATACCAGCAAGCTACTGCAAAATGTATAGGTGCACTACCAGTGCGATGACATGTACTTCAGTACTCCTCAACCCCACACTGCGTATTCCACACTTTTGAGAACCTTTAGGTTTTCTCATCTATAAATTGCTCGTTTTCACACTCTTTACTCGCTTACGGCCATACCACCCTGAACACGCCCGATCTCGTCCGATCTCGGAAGCTAAGCAGGGTCGGGCCGGGTCAGTACTTGGATGGGAGACCGCCTGGGAATACCCGGTGCTGTAAGCTTTTCTTTTTCATCAGCAGAGGGCGCTGCTCCTTCTTTGCTGGACACAGAGCTGACAAACAAACTCCATGGAGGATGCAACGTTGTTTTGGAAGCAACATCTTCACCAACTTTTTTGGGAAGCAACATCTTCATTTGCAACTAAAACAAACAATCTTACAGTGTTCAACAATTCAAGTAGGAGTTCAAAATTGTTGCACTTTAACCATATCCATGACTATCCCTCATAACAAATCACTAATCAGTGAACGACAAACATACTAGTAGGCTAAATCAAAGTATTACGGAAGACGACAAGTCACTCACATCTCGCTAAAGATAAAGGTGGAAGAAAATGGAGAAATAATTACAGTCATGAAAAAATAAACATGGAAATGGTTAAATGTATTAATAAATATAGCAACAGGCTGAATCAAGGTATAAATATGGAACAAAACAAATCAAAGAGTGCTTAAAAATACACAAGTGTTAATTACAGTACAAAAAAAGAGCCAAAAAGCAATTCAACTTCTTGATCGCAAGATGAATTTAGTTAAACTATACCAGCAAGCTACTGCAAAATGTATAGGTGCACTACCAGTGCGATGACATGTACTTCAGTACTCCTCAACCCCACACTGCGTATTCCACACTTTTGAGAACCTTTAGGTTTTCTCATCTATAAATTGCTCGTTTTCACACTCTTTACTCGCTTACGGCCATACCACCCTGAACACGCCCGATCTCGTCCGATCTCGGAAGCTAAGCAGGGTCGGGCCGGGTCAGTACTTGGATGGGAGACCGCCTGGGAATACCCGGTGCTGTAAGCTTTTCTTTTTCATCAGCAGAGGGCGCTGCTCCTTCTTTGCTGGACACAGAGCTGACAAACAAACTCCATGGAGGATGCAACGTTGTTTTGGAAGCAACATCTTCACCAACTTTTTTGGGAAGCAACATCTTCATTTGCAACTAAAACAAACAATCTTACAGTGTTCAACAATTCAAGTAGGAGTTCAAAATTGTTGCACTTTAACCATATCCATGACTATCCCTCATAACAAATCACTAATCAGTGAACGCCAAACATACTAGTAGGCTAAATCAAAGTATTACGGAAGACGACAAGTCACTCACATCTCGCTAAAGATAAAGGTGGAAGAAAATGGAGAAATAATTACAGTCATGAAAAAATAAACATGGAAATGGTTAAATGTATTAATAAATATAGCAACAGGCTGAATCAAGGTATAAATATGGAACAAAACAAATCAAAGAGTGCTTAAAAATACACAAGTGTTAATTACAGTACAAAAAAAGAGCCAAAAAGCAATTCAACTTCTTGATCGCAAGATGAATTTAGTTAAACTATACCAGCAAGCTACTGCAAAATGTATAGGTGCACTACCAGTGCGATGACATGTACTTCAGTACTCCTCAACCCCACACTGCGTATTCCACACTTTTGAGAACCTTTAGGTTTTCTCATCTATAAATTGCTCGTTTTCACACTCTTTACTCGCTTACGGCCATACCACCCTGAACACGCCCGATCTCGTCCGATCTCGGAAGCTAAGCAGGGTCGGGCCGGGTCAGTACTTGGATGGGAGACCGCCTGGGAATACCCGGTGCTGTAAGCTTTTCTTTTTCATCAGCAGAGGGCGCTGCTCCTTCTTTGCTGGACACAGAGCTGACAAACAAACTCCATGGAGGATGCAACGTTGTTTTGGAAGCAACATCTTCACCAACTTTTTTGGGAAGCAACATCTTCATTTGCAACTAAAACAAACAATCTTACAGTGTTCAACAATTCAAGTAGGAGTTCAAAATTGTTGCACTTTAACCATATCCATGACTATCCCTCATAACAAATCACTAATCAGTGAACGACAAACATACTAGTAGGCTAAATCAAAGTATTACGGAAGACGACAAGTCACTCACATCTCGCTAAAGATAAAGGTGGAAAAAAATGGAGAAATAATTACAGTCATGAAAAAATAAACATGGAAATGGTTAAATGTATTAATAAATATAGCAACAGGCTGAATCAAGGTATAAATATGGAACAAAACAAATCAAAGAGTGCTTAAAAATACACAAGTGTTAATTACAGTACAAAAAAAGAGCCAAAAAGCAATTCAACTTCTTGATCGCAAGATGAATTTAGTTAAACTATACCAGCAAGCTACTGCAAAATGTATAGGTGCACTACCAGTGCGATGACATGTACTTCAGTACTCCTCAACCCCACACTGCGTATTCCACACTTTTGAGAACCTTTAGGTTTTCTCATCTATAAATTGCTCGTTTTCACACTCTTTACTCGCTTACGGCCATACCACCCTGAACACGCCCGATCTCGTCCGATCTCGGAAGCTAAGCAGGGTCGGGCCGGGTCAGTACTTGGATGGGAGACCGCCTGGGAATACCCGGTGCTGTAAGCTTTTCTTTTTCATCAGCAGAGGGCGCTGCTCCTTCTTTGCTGGACACAGAGCTGACAAACAAACTCCATGGAGGATGCAACGTTGTTTTGGAAGCAACATCTTCACCAACTTTTTTGGGAAGCAACATCTTCATTTGCAACTAAAACAAACAATCTTACAGTGTTCAACAATTCAAGTAGGAGTTCAAAATTGTTGCACTTTAACCATATCCATGACTATCCCTCATAACAAATCACTAATCAGTGAACGACAAACATACTAGTAGGCTAAATCAAAGTATTACGGAAGACGACAAGTCACTCACATCTCGCTAAAGATAAAGGTGGAAGAAAATGGAGAAATAATTACAGTCATGAAAAAATAAACATGGAAATGGTTAAATGTATTAATAAATATAGCAACAGGCTGAATCAAGGTATAAATATGGAACAAAACAAATCAAAGAGTGCTTAAAAATACACAAGTGTTAATTACAGTACAAAAAAAGAGCCAAAAAGCAATTCAACTTCTTGATCGCAAGATGAATTTAGTTAAACTATACCAGCAAGCTACTGCAAAACGTATAGGTGCACTACCAGTGCGATGACATGTACTTCAGTACTCCTCAACCCCACACTGCGTATTCCACACTTTTGAGAACCTTTAGGTTTTCTCATCTATAAATTGCTCGTTTTCACACTCTTTACTCGCTTACGGCCATACCACCCTGAACACGCCCGATCTCGTCCGATCTCGGAAGCTAAGCAGGGTCGGGCCGGGTCAGTACTTGGATGGGAGACCGCCTGGGAATACCCGGTGCTGTAAGCTTTTCTTTTTCATCAGCAGAGGGCGCTGCTCCTTCTTTGCTGGACACAGAGCTGACAAACAAACTCCATGGAGGATGCAACGTTGTTTTGGAAGCAACATCTTCACCAACTTTTTTGGGAAGCAACATCTTCATTTGCAACTAAAACAAACAATCTTACAGTGTTCAACAATTCAAGTAGGAGTTCAAAATTGGTGCACTTTAACCATATCCATGACTATCCCTCATAACAAATCACTAATCAGTGAACGACAAACATACTAGTAGGCTAAATCAAAGTATTACGGAAGACGACAAGTCACTCACATCTCGCTAAAGATAAAGGTGGAAGAAAATGGAGAAATAATTACAGTCATGAAAAAATAAACATGGAAATGGTTAAATGTATTAATAAATATAGCAACAGGCTGAATCAAGGTATAAATATGGAACAAAACAAATCAAAGAGTGCTTAAAAATACACAAGTGTTAATTACAGTACAAAAAAAGAGCCAAAAAGCAATTCAACTTCTTGATCGCAAGATGAATTTAGTTAAACTATACCAGCAAGCTACTGCAAAATGTATAGGTGCACTACCAGTGCGATGACATGTACTTCAGTACTCCTCAACCCCACACTGCGTATTCCACACTTTTGAGAACCTTTAGGTTTTCTCATCTATAAATTGCTCGTTTTCACACTCTTTACTCGCTTACGGCCATACCACCCTGAACACGCCCGATCTCGTCCGATCTCGGAAGCTAAGCAGGGTCGGGCCGGGTCAGTACTTGGATGGGAGACCGCCTGGGAATACCCGGTGCTGTAAGCTTTTCTTTTTCATCAGCAGAGGGCGCTGCTCCTTCTTTGCTGGACACAGAGCTGACAAACAAACTCCATGGAGGATGCAACGTTGTTTTGGAAGCAACATCTTCACCAACTTTTTTGGGAAGCAACATCTTCATTTGCAACTAAAACAAACAATCTTACAGTGTTCAACAATTCAAGTAGGAGTTCAAAATTGTTGCACTTTAACCATATCCATGACTATCCCTCATAACAAATCACTAATCAGTGAACGACAAACATACTAGTAGGCTAAATCAAAGTATTACGGAAGACGACAAGTCACTCACATCTCGCTAAAGATAAAGGTGGAAGAAAATGGAGAAATAATTACAGTCATGAAAAAATAAACATGGAAATGGTTAAATGTATTAATAAATATAGCAACAGGCTGAATCAAGGTATAAATATGGAACAAAACAAATCAAAGAGTGCTTAAAAATACACAAGTGTTAATTACAGTACAAAAAAAGAGCCAAAAAGCAATTCAACTTCTTGATCGCAAGATGAATTTAGTTAAACTATACCAGCAAGCTACTGCAAAATGTATAGGTGCACTACCAGTGCGATGACATGTACTTCAGTACTCCTCAACCCCACACTGCGTATTCCACACTTTTGAGAACCTTTAGGTTTTCTCATCTATAAATTGCTCGTTTTCACACTCTTTACTCGCTTACGGCCATACCACCCTGAACACGCCCGATCTCGTCCGATCTCGGAAGCTAAGCAGGGTCGGGCCGGGTCAGTACTTGGATGGGAGACCGCCTGGGAATACCCGGTGCTGTAAGCTTTTCTTTTTCATCAGCAGAGGGCGCTGCTCCTTCTTTGCTGGACACAGAGCTGACAAACAAACTCCATGGAGGATGCAACGTTGTTTTGGAAGCAACATCTTCACCAACTTTTTTGGGAAGCAACATCTTCATTTGCAACTAAAACAAACAATCTTACAGTGTTCAACAATTCAAGTAGGAGTTCAAAATTGTTGCACTTTAACCATATCCATGACTATCCCTCATAACAAATCACTAATCAGTGAACGACAAACATACTAGTAGGCTAAATCAAAGTATTACGGAAGACGACAAGTCACTCACATCTCGCTAAAGATAAAGGTGGAAAAAAATGGAGAAATAATTACAGTCATGAAAAAATAAACATGGAAATGGTTAAATGTATTAATAAATATAGCAACAGGCTGAATCAAGGTATAAATATGGAACAAAACAAATCAAAGAGTGCTTAAAAATACACAAGTGTTAATTACAGTACAAAAAAAGAGCCAAAAAGCAATTCAACTTCTTGATCGCAAGATGAATTTAGTTAAACTATACCAGCAAGCTACTGCAAAATGTATAGGTGCACTACCAGTGCGATGACATGTACTTCAGTACTCCTCAACCCCACACTGCGTATTCCACACTTTTGAGAACCTTTAGGTTTTCTCATCTATAAATTGCTCGTTTTCACACTCTTTACTCGCTTACGGCCATACCACCCTGAACACGCCCGATCTCGTCCGATCTCGGAAGCTAAGCAGGGTCGGGCCGGGTCAGTACTTGGATGGGAGACCGCCTGGGAATACCCGGTGCTGTAAGCTTTTCTTTTTCATCAGCAGAGGGCGCTGCTCCTTCTTTGCTGGACACAGAGCTGACAAACAAACTCCATGGAGGATGCAACGTTGTTTTGGAAGCAACATCTTCACCAACTTTTTTGGGAAGCAACATCTTCATTTGCAACTAAAACAAACAATCTTACAGTGTTCAACAATTCAAGTAGGAGTTCAAAATTGGTGCACTTTAACCATATCCATGACTATCCCTCATAACAAATCACTAATCAGTGAACGACAAACATACTAGTAGGCTAAATCAAAGTATTACGGAAGACGACAAGTCACTCACATCTCGCTAAAGATAAAGGTGGAAGAAAATGGAGAAATAATTACAGTCATGAAAAAATAAACATGGAAATGGTTAAATGTATTAATAAATATAGCAACAGGCTGAATCAAGGTATAAATATGGAACAAAACAAATCAAAGAGTGCTTAAAAATACACAAGTGTTAATTACAGTACAAAAAAAGAGCCAAAAAGCAATTCAACTTCTTGATCGCAAGATGAATTTAGTTAAACTATACCAGCAAGCTACTGCAAAATGTATAGGTGCACTACCAGTGCGATGACATGTACTTCAGTACTCCTCAACCCCACACTGCGTATTCCACACTTTTGAGAACCTTTAGGTTTTCTCATCTATAAATTGCTCGTTTTCACACTCTTTACTCGCTTACGGCCATACCACCCTGAACACGCCCGATCTCGTCCGATCTCGGAAGCTAAGCAGGGTCGGGCCGGGTCAGTACTTGGATGGGAGACCGCCTGGGAATACCCGGTGCTGTAAGCTTTTCTTTTTCATCAGCAGAGGGCGCTGCTCCTTCTTTGCTGGACACAGAGCTGACAAACAAACTCCATGGAGGATGCAACGTTGTTTTGGAAGCAACATCTTCACCAACTTTTTTGGGAAGCAACATCTTCATTTGCAACTAAAACAAACAATCTTACAGTGTTCAACAATTCAAGTAGGAGTTCAAAATTGGTGCACTTTAACCATATCCATGACTATCCCTCATAACAAATCACTAATCAGTGAACGACAAACATACTAGTAGGCTAAATCAAAGTATTACGGAAGACGACAAGTCACTCACATCTCGCTAAAGATAAAGGTGGAAAAAAATGGAGAAATAATTACAGTCATGAAAAAATAAACATGGAAATGGTTAAATGTATTAATAAATATAGCAACAGGCTGAATCAAGGTATAAATATGGAACAAAACAAATCAAAGAGTGCTTAAAAATACACAAGTGTTAATTACAGTACAAAAAAAGAGCCAAAAAGCAATTCAACTTCTTGATCGCAAGATGAATTTAGTTAAACTATACCAGCAAGCTACTGCAAAATGTATAGGTGCACTACCAGTGCGATGACATGTACTTCAGTACTCCTCAACCCCACACTGCGTATTCCACACTTTTGAGAACCTTTAGGTTTTCTCATCTATAAATTGCTCGTTTTCACACTCTTTACTCGCTTACGGCCATACCACCCTGAACACGCCCGATCTCGTCCGATCTCGGAAGCTAAGCAGGGTCGTGCCGGGTCAGTACTTGGATTTGAGACCGCCTGGGAATACCCGGTGCTGTAAGCTTTTCTTTTTCATCAGCAGAGGGCGCTGCTCCTTCTTTGCTGGACACAGAGCTGACAAACAAACTCCATGGAGGATGCAACGTTGTTTTGGAAGCAACATCTTCACCAACTTTTTTGGGAAGCAACATCTTCATTTGCAACTAAAACAAACAATCTTACAGTGTTCAACAATTCAAGTAGGAGTTCAAAATTGGTGCACTTTAACCATATCCATGACTATCCCTCATAACAAATCACTAATCAGTGAACGACAAACATACTAGTAGGCTAAATCAAAGTATTACGGAAGACGACAAGTCACTCACATCTCGCTAAAGATAAAGGTGGAAAAAAATGGAGAAATAATTACAGTCATGAAAAAATAAACATGGAAATGGTTAAATGTATTAATAAATATAGCAACAGGCTGAATCAAGGTATAAATATGGAACAAAACAAATCAAAGAGTGCTTAAAAATACACAAGTGTTAATTACAGTACAAAAAAAGAGCCAAAAAGCAATTCAACTTCTTGATCGCAAGATGAATTTAGTTAAACTATACCAGCAAGCTACTGCAAAATGTATAGGTGCACTACCAGTGCGATGACATGTACTTCAGTACTCCTCAACCCCACACTGCGTATTCCACACTTTTGAGAACCTTTAGGTTTTCTCATCTATAAATTGCTCGTTTTCACACTCTTTACTCGCTTACGGCCATACCACCCTGAACACGCCCGATCTCGTCCGATCTCGGAAGCTAAGCAGGGTCGGGCCGGGTCAGTACTTGGATGGGAGACCGCCTGGGAATACCCGGTGCTGTAAGCTTTTCTTTTTCATCAGCAGAGGGCGCTGCTCCTTCTTTGCTGGACACAGAGCTGACAAACAAACTCCATGGAGGATGCAACGTTGTTTTGGAAGCAACATCTTCACCAACTTTTTTGGGAAGCAACATCTTCATTTGCAACTAAAACAAACAATCTTACAGTGTTCAACAATTCAAGTAGGAGTTCAAAATTGTTGCACTTTAACCATATCCATGACTATCCCTCATAACAAATCACTAATCAGTGAACGACAAACATACTAGTAGGCTAAATCAAAGTATTACGGAAGACGACAAGTCACTCACATCTCGCTAAAGATAAAGGTGGAAAAAAATGGAGAAATAATTACAGTCATGAAAAAATAAACATGGAAATGGTTAAATGTATTAATAAATATAGCAACAGGCTGAATCAAGGTATAAATATGGAACAAAACAAATCAAAGAGTGCTTAAAAATACACAAGTGTTAATTACAGTACAAAAAAAGAGCCAAAAAGCAATTCAACTTCTTGATCGCAAGATGAATTTAGTTAAACTATACCAGCAAGCTACTGCAAAATGTATAGGTGCACTACCAGTGCGATGACATGTACTTCAGTACTCCTCAACCCCACACTGCGTATTCCACACTTTTGAGAACCTTTAGGTTTTCTCATCTATAAATTGCTCGTTTTCACACTCTTTTCTCGCTTACGGCCATACCACCCTGAACACGCCCGATCTCGTCCGATCTCGGAAGCTAAGCAGGGTCGGGCCGGGTCAGTACTTGGATGGGAGACCGCCTGGGAATACCCGGTGCTGTAAGCTTTTCTTTTTCATCAGCAGAGGGCGCTGCTCCTTCTTTGCTGGACACAGAGCTGACAAACAAACTCCATGGAGGATGCAACGTTGTTTTGGAAGCAACATCTTCACCAACTTTTTTGGGAAGCAACATCTTCATTTGCAACTAAAACAAACAATCTTACAGTGTTCAACAATTCAAGTAGGAGTTCAAAATTGGTGCACTTTAACCATATCCATGACTATCCCTCATAACAAATCACTAATCAGTGAACGACAAACATACTAGTAGGCTAAATCAAAGTATTACGGAAGACGACAAGTCACTCACATCTCGCTAAAGATAAAGGTGGAAGAAAATGGAGAAATAATTACAGTCATGAAAAAATAAACATGGAAATGGTTAAATGTATTAATAAATATAGCAACAGGCTGAATCAAGGTATAAATATGGAACAAAACAAATCAAAGAGTGCTTAAAAATACACAAGTGTTAATTACAGTACAAAAAAAGAGCCAAAAAGCAATTCAACTTCTTGATCGCAAGATGAATTTAGTTAAACTATACCAGCAAGCTACTGCAAAATGTATAGGTGCACTACCAGTGCGATGACATGTACTTCAGTACTCCTCAACCCCACACTGCGTATTCCACACTTTTGAGAACCTTTAGGTTTTCTCATCTATAAATTGCTCGTTTTCACACTCTTTACTCGCTTACGGCCATACCACCCTGAACACGCCCGATCTCGTCCGATCTCGGAAGCTAAGCAGGGTCGGGCCGGGTCAGTACTTGGATGGGAGACCGCCTGGGAATACCCGGTGCTGTAAGCTTTTCTTTTTCATCAGCAGAGGGCGCTGCTCCTTCTTTGCTGGACACAGAGCTGACAAACAAACTCCATGGAGGATGCAACGTTGTTTTGGAAGCAACATCTTCACCAACTTTTTTGGGAAGCAACATCTTCATTTGCAACTAAAACAAACAATCTTACAGTGTTCAACAATTCAAGTAGGAGTTCAAAATTGGTGCACTTTAACCATATCCATGACTATCCCTCATAACAAATCACTAATCAGTGAACGACAAACATACTAGTAGGCTAAATCAAAGTATTACGGAAGACGACAAGTCACTCACATCTCGCTAAAGATAAAGGTGGAAAAAAATGGAGAAATAATTACAGTCATGAAAAAATAAACATGGAAATGGTTAAATGTATTAATAAATATAGCAACAGGCTGAATCAAGGTATAAATATGGAACAAAACAAATCAAAGAGTGCTTAAAAATACACAAGTGTTAATTACAGTACAAAAAAAGAGCCAAAAAGCAATTCAACTTCTTGATTGCAAGATGAATTTAGTTAAACTATACCAGCAAGCTACTGCAAAATGTATAGGTGCACTACCAGTGCGATGACATGTACTTCAGTACTCCTCAACCCCACACTGCGTATTCCAGACTTTTGAGAACCTTTAGGTTTTCTCATCTATAAATTGCTCGTTTTCACACTCTTTACTCGCTTACGGCCATACCACCCTGAACACGCCCGATCTCGTCCGATCTCGGAAGCTAAGCAGGGTCGTGCCGGGTCAGTACTTGGATTTGAGACCGCCTGGGAATACCCGGTGCTGTAAGCTTTTCTTTTTCATCAGCAGAGGGCGCTGCTCCTTCTTTGCTGGACACAGAGCTGACAAACAAACTCCATGGAGGATGCAACGTTGTTTTGGAAGCAACATCTTCACCAACTTTTTTGGGAAGCAACATCTTCATTTGCAACTAAAACAAACAATCTTACAGTGTTCAACAATTCAAGTAGGAGTTCAAAATTGTTGCACTTTAACCATATCCATGACTATCCCTCATAACAAATCACTAATCAGTGAACGACAAACATACTAGTAGGCTAAATCAAAGTATTACGGAAGACGACAAGTCACTCACATCTCGCTAAAGATAAAGGTGGAAAAAAATTGAGAAATAATTACAGTCATGAAAAAATAAACATGGAAATGGTTAAATGTATTAATAAATATAGCAACAGGCTGAATCAAGGTATAAATATGGAACAAAACAAATCAAAGAGTGCTTAAAAATACACAAGTGTTAATTAAAGTACAAAAAAGAGCCAAAAAGCAATTCAACTTCTTGATCGCAAGATGAATTTAGTTAAACTATACCAGCAAGCTACTGCAAAATGTATAGGTGCACTACCAGTGCGATGACATGTACTTCAGTACTCCTCAACCCCACACTGCGTATTCCACACTTTTGAGAACCTTTAGGTTTTCTCATCTGTAAATTGCTCGTTTTCACACTCTTTACTCGCTTACGGCCATACCACCCTGAACACGCCCGATCTCGTCCGATCTCGGAAGCTAAGCAGGGTCGGGCCGGGTCAGTACTTGGATGGGAGACCGCCTGGGAATACCCGGTGCTGTAAGCTTTTCTTTTTCATCAGCAGAGGGCGCTGCTCCTTCTTTGCTGGACACAGAGCTGACAAACAAACTCCATGGAGGATGCAACTTTGTTTTGGAAGCAACATCTTCACCAACTTTTTTGGGAAGCAACATCTTCATTTGCAACTAAAACAAACATTCTTACAGTGTTCAACAATTCAAGTAGGAGTTCAAAATTGGTGCACTTTAACCATATCCATGACTATCCCTCATAACAAATCACTAATCAGTGAACGACAAACATACTAGTAGGCTAAATCAAAGTATTACGGAAGACGACAAGTCACTCACATCTCGCTAAAGATAAAGGTGGAAAAAAATGGAGAAATAATTACAGTCATGAAAAAATAAACATGGAAATGGTTAAATGTATTAATAAATATAGCAACAGGCTGAATCAAGGTATAAATATGGAACAAAACAAATCAAAGAGTGCTTAAAAATACACAAGTGTTAATTACAGTACAAAAAAAGAGCCAAAAAGCAATTCAACTTCTTGATCGCAAGATGAATTTAGTTAAACTATACCAGCAAGCTACTGCAAAATGTATAGGTGCACTACCAGTGCGATGACATGTACTTCAGTACTCCTCAACCCCACACTGCGTATTCAACACTTTTGAGAACCTTTAGGTTTTCTCATCTATAAATTGCTCGTTTTCACACTCTTTACTTGCTTACGGCCATACCACCCTGAACACGCCCGATCTCGTCCGATCTCGGAAGCTAAGCAGGGTCGTGCCGGGTCAGTACTTGGATGGGAGACCGCCTGGGAATACCCGGTGCTGTAACCTTTTCTTTTTCATCAGCAGAGGGCGCTGCTCCTTCTTTGCTGGACACAGAGCTGACAAACAAACTCCATGGAGGATGCAACGTTGTTTTGGAAGCAACATCTTCACCAACTTTTTTGGGAAGCAACATCTTCATTTGCAACTAAAACAAACAATCTTACAGTGTTCAACAATTCAAGTAGGAGTTCAAAATTGGTGCACTTTAACCATATCCATGACTATCCCTCATAACAAATCACTAATCAGTGAACGACAAACATACTAGTAGGCTAACTCAAAGTATTACGGAAGACGACAAGTCACTCACATCTCGCTAAAGATAAAGGTGGAAGAAAATGGAGAAATAATTACAGTCATGAAAAAATAAACATGGAAATGGTTAAATGTATTAATAAATATAGCAACAGGCTGAATCAAGGTATAAATATGGAACAAAACAAATCAAAGAGTGCTTAAAAATACACAAGTGTTAATTACAGTACAAAAAAAGAGCCAAAAAGCAATTCAACTTCTTGATCGCAAGATGAATTTAGTTAAACTATACCAGCAAGCTACTTTAAAATGTATAGGTGCACTACCAGTGCGATGACATGTACTTCAGTACTCCTCAACCCCACACTGCGTATTCCACACTTTTGAGAACCTTTAGGTTTTCTCATCTATAAATTGCTCGTTTTCACACTCTTTACTCGCTTACGGCCATACCACCCTGAACACGCCCGATCTCGTCTGATCTCGGAAGCTAAGCAGGGTCGTGCCGGGTCAGTACTTGGATGGGAGACCGCCTGGGAATACCCGGTGCTGTAAGCTTTTCTTTTTCATCAGCAGAGGGCGCTGCTCCTTCTTTGCTGGACACAGAGCTGACAAACAAACTCCATGGAGGATGCAACGTTGTTTTGGAAGCAACATCTTCACCAACTTTTTTGGGAAGCAACATCTTCATTTGCAACTAAAACAAACAATCTTACAGTGTTCAACAATTCAAGTAGGAGTTCAAAATTGGTGCACTTTAACCATATCCATGACTATCCCTCATAACAAATCACTAATCAGTGAACGACAAACATACTAGTAGGCTAAATCAAAGTATTACGGAAGACGACAAGTCACTCACATCTCGCTAAAGATAAAGGTGGAAAAAAATGGAGAAATAATTACAGTCATGAAAAAATAAACATGGAAATGGTTAAATGTATTAATAAATATAGCAACAGGCTGAATCAAGGTATAAATATGGAACAAAACAAATCAAAGAGTGCTTAAAAATACACAAGTGTTAATTACAGTACAAAAAAAGAGCCAAAAAGCAATTCAACTTCTTGATCGCAAGATGAATTTAGTTAAACTATACCAGCAAGCTACTGCAAAATGTATAGGTGCACTACCAGTGCGATGACATGTACTTCAGTACTCCTCAACCCCACACTGCGTATTCCACACTTTTGAGAACCTTTAGGTTTTCTCATCTATAAATTGCTCGTTTTCACACTCTTTACTCGCTTACGGCCATACCACCCTGAACACGCCCGATCTCGTCCGATCTCGGAAGCTAAGCAGGGTCGGGCCGGGTCAGTACTTGGATGGGAGACCGCCTGGGAATACCCGGTGCTGTAAGCTTTTCTTTTTCATCAGCAGAGGGCGCTGCTCCTTCTTTGCTGGACACAGAGCTGACAAACAAACTCCATGGAGGATGCAACGTTGTTTTGGAAGCAACATCTTCACCAACTTTTTTGGGAAGCAACATCTTCATTTGCAACTAAAACAAACAATCTTACAGTGTTCAACAATTCAAGTAGGAGTTCAAAATTGGTGCACTTTAACCATATCCATGACTATCCCTCATAACAAATCACTAATCAGTGAACGACAAACATACTAGTAGGCTAAATCAAAGTATTACGGAAGACGACAAGTCACTCACATCTCGCTAAAGATAAAGGTGGAAGAAAATGGAGAAATAATTACAGTCATGAAAAAATAAACATGGAAATGGTTAAATGTATTAATAAATATAGCAACAGGCTGAATCAAGGTATAAATATGGAACAAAACAAATCAAAGAGTGCTTAAAAATACACAAGTGTTAATTACAGTACAAAAAAAGAGCCAAAAAGCAATTCAACTTCTTGATCGCAAGATGAATTTAGTTAAACTATACCAGCAAGCTACTGCAAAATGTATAGGTGCACTACCAGTGCGATGACATGTACTTCAGTACTCCTCAACCCCACACTGCGTATTCCACACTTTTGAGAACCTTTAGGTTTTCTCATCTATAAATTGCTCGTTTTCACACTCTTTACTCGCTTACGGCCATACCACCCTGAACACGCCCGATCTCGTCCGATCTCGGAAGCTAAGCAGGGTCGTGCCGGGTCAGTACTTGGATGGGAGACCGCCTGGGAATACCCGGTGCTGTAAGCTTTTCTTTTTCATCAGCAGAGGGCGCTGCTCCTTCTTTGCTGGACACAGAGCTGACAAACAAACTCCATGGAGGATGCAACGTTGTTTTGGAAGCAACATCTTCACCAACTTTTTTGGGAAGCAACATCTTCATTTGCAACTAAAACAAACAATCTTACAGTGTTCAACAATTCAAGTAGGAGTTCAAAATTGGTGCACTTTAACCATATCCATGACTATCCCTCATAACAAATCACTAATCAGTGAACAACAAACATACTAGTAGGCTAAATCAAAGTATTACGGAAGACGACAAGTCACTCACATCTCGCTAAAGATAAAGGTGGAAAAAAATGGAGAAATAATTACAGTCATGAAAAAATAAACATGGAAATGGTTAAATGTATTAATAAATATAGCAACAGGCTGAATCAAGGTATAAATATGGAACAAAACAAATCAAAGAGTGCTTAAAAATACACAAGTGTTAATTACAGTACAAAAAAAGAGCCAAAAAGCAATTCAACTTCTTGATCGCAAGATGAATTTAGTTAAACTATACCAGCAAGCTACTGCAAAATGTATAGGTGCACTACCAGTGCGATGACATGTACTTCAGTACTCCTCAACCCCACACTGCGTATTCCACACTTTTGAGAACCTTTAGGTTTTCTCATCTATAAATTGCTCGTTTTCACACTCTTTGCTCGCTTACGGCCATACCACCCTGAA
Source organism: Gymnocephalus cernua (assembly GCA_023631565.1). Taxonomy (NCBI): domain Eukaryota; kingdom Metazoa; phylum Chordata; class Actinopteri; order Perciformes; family Percidae; genus Gymnocephalus; species Gymnocephalus cernua. The sequence continues at coordinate 27,306,584 of CM042425.1, forward strand.
CACGCCCGATCTCGTCCGATCTCGGAAGCTAAGCAGGGTCGGGCCGGGTCAGTACTTGGATGGGAGACCGCCTGGGAATACCCGGTGCTGTAAGCTTTTCTTTTTCATCAGCAGAGGGCGCTGCTCCTTCTTTGCTGGACACAGAGCTGACAAACAAACTCCATGGAGGATGCAACGTTGTTTTGGAAGCAACATCTTCACCAACTTTTTTGGGAAGCAACATCTTCATTTGCAACTAAAACAAACAATCTTACAGTGTTCAACAATTCAAGTAGGAGTTCAAAATTGTTGCACTTTAACCATATCCATGACTATCCCTCATAACAAATCACTAATCAGTGAACGACAAACATACTAGTAGGCTAAATCAAAGTATTACGGAAGACGACAAGTCACTCACATCTCGCTAAAGATAAAGGTGGAAAAAAATGGAGAAATAATTACAGTCATGAAAAAATAAACATGGAAATGGTTAAATGTATTAATAAATATAGCAACAGGCTGAATCAAGGTATAAATATGGAACAAAACAAATCAAAGAGTGCTTAAAAATACACAAGTGTTAATTACAGTACAAAAAAAGAGCCAAAAAGCAATTCAACTTCTTGATCGCAAGATGAATTTAGTTAAACTATACCAGCAAGCTACTGCAAAATGTATAGGTGCACTACCAGTGCGATGACATGTACTTCAGTACTCCTCAACCCCACACTGCGTATTCCACACTTTTGAGAACCTTTAGGTTTTCTCATCTATAAATTGCTCGTTTTCACACTCTTTACTCGCTTACGGCCATACCACCCTGAACACGCCCGATCTCGTCCGATCTCGGAAGCTAAGCAGGGTCGGGCCGGGTCAGTACTTGGATGGGAGACCGCCTGGGAATACCCGGTGCTGTAAGCTTTTCTTTTTCATCAGCAGAGGGCGCTGCTCCTTCTTTGCTGGACACAGAGCTGACAAACAAACTCCATGGAGGATGCAACGTTGTTTTGGAAACAACATCTTCACCAACTTTTTTGGGAAGCAACATCTTCATTTGCAACTAAAACAAACAATCTTACAGTGTTCAACAATTCAAGTAGGAGTTCAAAATTGGTGCACTTTAACCATATCCATGACTATCCCTCATAACAAATCACTAATCAGTGAACGACAAACATACTAGTAGGCTAAATCAAAGTATTACGGAAGACGACAAGTCACTCACATCTCGCTAAAGATAAAGGTGGAAAAAAATGGAGAAATAATTACAGTCATGAAAAAATAAACATGGAAATGGTTAAATGTATTAATAAATATAGCAACAGGCTGAATCAAGGTATAAATATGGAACAAAACAAATCAAAGAGTGCTTAAAAATACACAAGTGTTAATTACAGTACAAAAAAAGAGCCAAAAAGCAATTCAACTTCTTGATCGCAAGATGAATTTAGTTAAACTATACCAGCAAGCTACTGCAAAATGTATAGGTGCACTACCAGTGCGATGACATGTACTTCAGTACTCCTCAACCCCACACTGCGTATTCCACACTTTTGAGAACCTTTAGGTTTTCTCATCTATAAATTGCTCGTTTTCACACTCTTTACTCGCTTACGGCCATACCACCCTGAACACGCCCGATCTCGTCCGATCTCGGAAGCTAAGCAGGGTCGGGCCGGGTCAGTACTTGGATGGGAGACCGCCTGGGAATACCCGGTGCTGTAAGCTTTTCTTTTTCATCAGCAGAGGGCGCTGCTCCTTCTTTGCTGGACACAGAGCTGACAAACAAACTCCATGGAGGATGCAACGTTGTTTTGGAAGCAACATCTTCACCAACTTTTTTGGGAAGCAACATCTTCATTTGCAACTAAAACAAACAATCTTACAGTGTTCAACAATTCAAGTAGGAGTTCAAAATTGTTGCACTTTAACCATATCCATGACTATCCCTCATAACAAATCACTAATCAGTGAACGACAAACATACTAGTAGGCTAAATCAAAGTATTACGGAAGACGACAAGTCACTCACATCTCGCTAAAGATAAAGGTGGAAAAAAATGGAGAAATAATTACAGTCATGAAAAAATAAACATGGAAATGGTTAAATGTATTAATAAATATAGCAACAGGCTGAATCAAGGTATAAATATGGAACAAAACAAATCAAAGAGTGCTTAAAAATACACAAGTGTTAATTACAGTACAAAAAAAGAGCCAAAAAGCAATTCAACTTCTTGATCGCAAGATGAATTTAGTTAAACTATACCAGCAAGCTACTGCAAAATGTATAGGTGCACTACCAGTGCGATGACATGTACTTCAGTACTCCTCAACCCCACACTGCGTATTCCACACTTTTGAGAACCTTTAGGTTTTCTCATCTATAAATTGCTCGTTTTCACACTCTTTACTCGCTTACGGCCATACCACCCTGAACACGCCCGATCTCGTCCGATCTCGGAAGCTAAGCAGGGTCGGGCCGGGTCAGTACTTGGATGGGAGACCGCCTGGGAATACCCGGTGCTGTAAGCTTTTCTTTTTCATCAGCAGAGGGCGCTGCTCCTTCTTTGCTGGACACAGAGCTGACAAACAAACTCCATGGAGGATGCAACGTTGTTTTGGAAGCAACATCTTCACCAACTTTTTTGGGAAGCAACATCTTCATTTGCAACTAAAACAAACAATCTTACAGTGTTCAACAATTCAAGTAGGAGTTCAAAATTGTTGCACTTTAACCATATCCATGACTATCCCTCATAACAAATCACTAATCAGTGAACGACAAACATACTAGTAGGCTAAATCAAAGTATTACGGAAGACGACAAGTCACTCACATCTCGCTAAAGATAAAGGTGGAAAAAAATGGAGAAATAATTACAGTCATGAAAAAATAAACATGGAAATGGTTAAATGTATTAATAAATATAGCAACAGGCTGAATCAAGGTATAAATATGGAACAAAACAAATCAAAGAGTGCTTAAAAATACACAAGTGTTAATTACAGTACAAAAAAAGAGCCAAAAAGCAATTCAACTTCTTGATCGCAAGATGAATTTAGTTAAACTATACCAGCAAGCTACTGCAAAATGTATAGGTGCACTACCAGTGCGATGACATGTACTTCAGTACTCCTCAACCCCACACTGCGTATTCCACACTTTTGAGAACCTTTAGGTTTTCTCATCTATAAATTGCTCGTTTTCACACTCTTTACTCGCTTACGGCCATACCACCCTGAACACGCCCGATCTCGTCCGATCTCGGAAGCTAAGCAGGGTCGGGCCGGGTCAGTACTTGGATGGGAGACCGCCTGGGAATACCCGGTGCCGTAAGCTTTTCTTTTTCATCAGCAGAGGGCGCTGCTCCTTCTTTGCTGGACACAGAGCTGACAAACAAACTCCATGGAGGATGCAACGTTGTTTTGGAAGCAACATCTTCACCAACTTTTTTGGGAAGCAACATCTTCATTTGCAACTAAAACAAACAATCTTACAGTGTTCAACAATTCAAGTAGGAGTTCAAAATTGTTGCACTTTAACCATATCCATGACTATCCCTCATAACAAATCACTAATCAGTGAACGACAAACATACTAGTAGGCTAAATCAAAGTATTACGGAAGACGACAAGTCACTCACATCTCGCTAAAGATAAAGGTCGAAGAAAATGGAGAAATAATTACAGTCATGAAAAAATAAACATGGAAATGGTTAAATGTATTAATAAATATAGCAACAGGCTGAATCAAGGTATAAATATGGAACAAAACAAATCAAAGAGTGCTTAAAAATACACAAGTGTTAATTACAGTACAAAAAAAGAGCCAAAAAGCAATTCAACTTCTTGATCGCAAGATGAATTTAGTTAAACTATACCAGCAAGCTACTGCAAAATGTATAGGTGCACTACCAGTGCGATGACATGTACTTCAGTACTCCTCAACCCCACACTGCGTATTCCACACTTTTGAGAACCTTTAGGTTTTCTCATCTATAAATTGCTCGTTTTCACACTCTTTACTCGCTTACGGCCATACCACCCTGAACACGCCCGATCTCGTCCGATCTCGGAAGCTAAGCAGGGTCGGGCCGGGTCAGTACTTGGATGGGAGACCGCCTGGGAATACCCGGTGCTGTAAGCTTTTCTTTTTCATCAGCAGAGGGCGCTGCTCCTTCTTTGCTGGACACAGAGCTGACAAACAAACTCCATGGAGGATGCAACGTTGTTTTGGAAGCAACATCTTCACCAACTTTTTTGGGAAGCAACATCTTCATTTGCAACTAAAACAAACAATCTTACAGTGTTCAACAATTCAAGTAGGAGTTCAAAATTGTTGCACTTTAACCATATCCATGACTATCCCTCATAACAAATCACTAATCAGTGAACGACAAACATACTAGTAGGCTAAATCAAAGTATTACGGAAGACGACAAGTCACTCACATCTCGCTAAAGATAAAGGTGGAAAAAAATGGAGAAATAATTACAGTCATGAAAAAATAAACATGGAAATGGTTAAATGTATTAATAAATATAGCAACAGGCTGAATCAAGGTATAAATATGGAACAAAACAAATCAAAGAGTGCTTAAAAATACACAAGTGTTAATTACAGTACAAAAAAAGAGCCAAAAAGCAATTCAACTTCTTGATCGCAAGATGAATTTAGTTAAACTATACCAGCAAGCTACTGCAAAATGTATAGGTGCACTACCAGTGCGATGACATGTACTTCAGTACTCCTCAACCCCACACTGCGTATTCCACACTTTTGAGAACCTTTAGGTTTTCTCATCTATAAATTGCTCGTTTTCACACTCTTTACTCGCTTACGGCCATACCACCCTGAACACGCCCGATCTCGTCCGATCTCGGAAGCTAAGCAGGGTCGGGCCGGGTCAGTACTTGGATGGGAGACCGCCTGGGAATACCCGGTGCTGTAAGCTTTTCTTTTTCATCAGCAGAGGGCGCTGCTCCTTCTTTGCTGGACACAGAGCTGACAAACAAACTCCATGGAGGATGCAACGTTGTTTTGGAAGCAACATCTTCACCAACTTTTTTGGGAAGCAACATCTTCATTTGCAACTAAAACAAACAATCTTACAGTGTTCAACAATTCAAGTAGGAGTTCAAAATTGTTGCACTTTAACCATATCCATGACTATCCCTCATAACAAATCACTAATCAGTGAACGACAAACATACTAGTAGGCTAAATCAAAGTATTACGGAAGACGACAAGTCACTCACATCTCGCTAAAGATAAAGGTGGAAGAAAATGGAGAAATAATTACAGTCATGAAAAAATAAACATGGAAATGGTTAAATGTATTAATAAATATAGCAACAGGCTGAATCAAGGTATAAATATGGAACAAAACAAATCAAAGAGTGCTTAAAAATACACAAGTGTTAATTACAGTACAAAAAAAGAGCCAAAAAGCAATTCAACTTCTTGATCGCAAGATGAATTTAGTTAAACTATACCAGCAAGCTACTGCAAAATGTATAGGTGCACTACCAGTGCGATGACATGTACTTCAGTACTCCTCAACCCCACACTGCGTATTCCACACTTTTGAGAACCTTTAGGTTTTCTCATCTATAAATTGCTCGTTTTCACACTCTTTACTCGCTTACGGCCATACCACCCTGAACACGCCCGATCTCGTCCGATCTCGGAAGCTAAGCAGGGTCGGGCCGGGTCAGTACTTGGATGGGAGACCGCCTGGGAATACCCGGTGCTGTAAGCTTTTCTTTTTCATCAGCAGAGGGCGCTGCTCCTTCTTTGCTGGACACAGAGCTGACAAACAAACTCCATGGAGGATGCAACGTTGTTTTGGAAGCAACATCTTCACCAACTTTTTTGGGAAGCAACATCTTCATTTGCAACTAAAACAAACAATCTTACAGTGTTCAACAATTCAAGTAGGAGTTCAAAATTGTTGCACTTTAACCATATCCATGACTATCCCTCATAACAAATCACTAATCAGTGAACGCCAAACATACTAGTAGGCTAAATCAAAGTATTACGGAAGACGACAAGTCACTCACATCTCGCTAAAGATAAAGGTGGAAGAAAATGGAGAAATAATTACAGTCATGAAAAAATAAACATGGAAATGGTTAAATGTATTAATAAATATAGCAACAGGCTGAATCAAGGTATAAATATGGAACAAAACAAATCAAAGAGTGCTTAAAAATACACAAGTGTTAATTACAGTACAAAAAAAGAGCCAAAAAGCAATTCAACTTCTTGATCGCAAGATGAATTTAGTTAAACTATACCAGCAAGCTACTGCAAAATGTATAGGTGCACTACCAGTGCGATGACATGTACTTCAGTACTCCTCAACCCCACACTGCGTATTCCACACTTTTGAGAACCTTTAGGTTTTCTCATCTATAAATTGCTCGTTTTCACACTCTTTACTCGCTTACGGCCATACCACCCTGAACACGCCCGATCTCGTCCGATCTCGGAAGCTAAGCAGGGTCGGGCCGGGTCAGTACTTGGATGGGAGACCGCCTGGGAATACCCGGTGCTGTAAGCTTTTCTTTTTCATCAGCAGAGGGCGCTGCTCCTTCTTTGCTGGACACAGAGCTGACAAACAAACTCCATGGAGGATGCAACGTTGTTTTGGAAGCAACATCTTCACCAACTTTTTTGGGAAGCAACATCTTCATTTGCAACTAAAACAAACAATCTTACAGTGTTCAACAATTCAAGTAGGAGTTCAAAATTGTTGCACTTTAACCATATCCATGACTATCCCTCATAACAAATCACTAATCAGTGAACGACAAACATACTAGTAGGCTAAATCAAAGTATTACGGAAGACGACAAGTCACTCACATCTCGCTAAAGATAAAGGTGGAAAAAAATGGAGAAATAATTACAGTCATGAAAAAATAAACATGGAAATGGTTAAATGTATTAATAAATATAGCAACAGGCTGAATCAAGGTATAAATATGGAACAAAACAAATCAAAGAGTGCTTAAAAATACACAAGTGTTAATTACAGTACAAAAAAAGAGCCAAAAAGCAATTCAACTTCTTGATCGCAAGATGAATTTAGTTAAACTATACCAGCAAGCTACTGCAAAATGTATAGGTGCACTACCAGTGCGATGACATGTACTTCAGTACTCCTCAACCCCACACTGCGTATTCCACACTTTTGAGAACCTTTAGGTTTTCTCATCTATAAATTGCTCGTTTTCACACTCTTTACTCGCTTACGGCCATACCACCCTGAACACGCCCGATCTCGTCCGATCTCGGAAGCTAAGCAGGGTCGGGCCGGGTCAGTACTTGGATGGGAGACTGCCTGGGAATACCCGGTGCTGTAAGCTTTTCTTTTTCATCAGCAGAGGGCGCTGCTCCTTCTTTGCTGGACACAGAGCTTACAAACAAACTCCATGGAGGATGCAACGTTGTTTTGGAAGCAACATCTTCACCAACTTTTTTGGGAAGCAACATCTTCATTTGCAACTAAAACAAACAATCTTACAGTGTTCAACAATTCAAGTAGGAGTTCAAAATTGTTGCACTTTAACCATATCCATGACTATCCCTCATAACAAATCACTAATCAGTGAACGACAAACATACTAGTAGGCTAAATCAAAGTATTACGGAAGACGACAAGTCACTCACATCTCGCTAAAGATAAAGGTGGAAAAAAATTGAGAAATAATTACAGTCATGAAAAAATAAACATGGAAATGGTTAAATGTATTAATAAATATAGCAACAGGCTGAATCAAGGTATAAATATGGAACAAAACAAATCAAAGAGTGCTTAAAAATACACAAGTGTTAATTACAGTACAAAAAAAGAGCCAAAAAGCAATTCAACTTCTTGATCGCAAGATGAATTTAGTTAAACTATACAAGCAAGCTACTGCAAAATGTATAGGTGCACTACCAGTGCGATGACATGTACTTCAGTACTCCTCAACCCCACACTGCGTATTCCACACTTTTGAGAACCTTTAGGTTTTCTCATCTATAAATTGCTCGTTTTCACAGTCTTTACTCGCTTACGGCCATACCACCCTGAACACGCCCGATCTCGTCCGATCTCGGAAGCTAAGCAGGGTCTGGCCGGGTCAGTACTTGGATGGGAGACCGCCTGGGAATACCCGGTGCTGTAAGCTTTTCTTTTTCATCAGCAGAGGGCGCTGCTCCTTCTTTGCTGGACACAGAGCTGACAAACAAACTCCATGGAGGATGCAACGTTGTTTTGGAAGCAACATCTTCACCAACTTTTTTGGGAAGCAACATCTTCATTTGCAACTAAAACAAACAATCTTACAGTGTTCAACAATTCAAGTAGGAGTTCAAAATTGTTGCACTTTAACCATATCCATGACTATCCCTCATAACAAATCACTAATCAGTGAACGCCAAACATACTAGTAGGCTAAATCAAAGTATTACGGAAGACGACAAGTCACTCACATCTCGCTAAAGATAAAGGTGGAAGAAAATGGAGAAATAATTACAGTCATGAAAAAATAAACATGGAAATGGTTAAATGTATTAATAAATATAGCAACAGGCTGAATCAAGGTATAAATATGGAACAAAACAAATCAAAGAGTGCTTAAAAATACACAAGTGTTAATTACAGTACAAAAAAAGAGCCAAAAAGCAATTCAACTTCTTGATCGCAAGATGAATTTAGTTAAACTATACCAGCAAGCTACTGCAAAATGTATAGGTGCACTACCAGTGCGATGACATGTACTTCAGTACTCCTCAACCCCACACTGCGTATTCCACACTTTTGAGAACCTTTAGGTTTTCTCATCTATAAATTGCTCGTTTTCACACTCTTTACTCGCTTACGGCCATACCACCCTGAACACGCCCGATCTCGTCCGATCTCGGAAGCTAAGCAGGGTCGGGCCGGGTCAGTACTTGGATGGGAGACCGCCTGGGAATACCCGGTGCTGTAAGCTTTTCTTTTTCATCAGCAGAGGGCGCTGCTCCTTCTTTGCTGGACACAGAGCTGACAAACAAACTCCATGGAGGATGCAACGTTGTTTTGGAAGCAACATCTTCACAAACTTTTTTGGGAAGCAACATCTTCATTTGCAACTAAAACAAACAATCTTACAGTGTTCAACAATTCAAGTAGGAGTTCAAAATTGTTGCACTTTAACCATATCCATGACTATCCCTCATAACAAATCACTAATCAGTGAACGACAAACATACTAGTAGGCTAAATCAAAGTATTACGGAAGACGACAAGTCACTCACATCTCGCTAAAGATAAAGGTGGAAAAAAATGGAGAAATAATTACAGTCATGAAAAAATAAACATGGAAATGGTTAAATGTATTAATAAATATAGCAACAGGCTGAATCAAGGTATAAATATGGAACAAAACAAATCAAAGAGTGCTTAAAAATACACAAGTGTTAATTACAGTACAAAAAAAGAGCCAAAAAGCAATTCAACTTCTTGATCGCAAGATGAATTTAGTTAAACTATACCAGCAAGCTACTGCAAAATGTATAGGTGCACTACCAGTGCGATGACATGTACTTCAGTACTCCTCAACCCCACACTGCGTATTCCACACTTTTGAGAACCTTTAGGTTTTCTCATCTATAAATTGCTCGTTTTCACACTCTTTACTCGCTTACGGCCATACCACCCTGAACACGCCCGATCTCGTCCGATCTCGGAAGCTAAGCAGGGTCGGGCCGGGTCAGTACTTGGATGGGAGACCGCCTGGGAATACCCGGTGCTGTAAGCTTTTCTTTTTCATCAGCAGAGGGCGCTGCTCCTTCTTTGCTGGACACAGAGCTGACAAACAAACTCCATGGAGGATGCAACGTTGTTTTGGAAGCAACATCTTCACCAACTTTTTTGGGAAGCAACATCTTCATTTGCAACTAAAACAAACAATCTTACAGTGTTCAACAATTCAAGTAGGAGTTCAAAATTGGTGCACTTTAACCATATCCATGACTATCCCTCATAACAAATCACTAATCAGTGAACGACAAACATACTAGTAGGCTAAATCAAAGTATTACGGAAGACGACAAGTCACTCACATCTCGCTAAAGATAAAGGTGGAAAAAAATGGAGAAATAATTACAGTCATGAAAAAATAAACATGGAAATGGTTAAATGTATTAATAAATATAGCAACAGGCTGAATCAAGGTATAAATATGGAACAAAACCAATCAAAGAGTGCTTAAAAATACACAAGTGTTAATTACAGTACAAAAAAAGAGCCAAAAAGCAATTCAACTTCTTGATCGCAAGATGAATTTAGTTAAACTATACCAGCAAGCTACTGCAAAATGTATAGGTGCACTACCAGTGCGATGACATGTACTTCAGTACTCCTCAACCCCACACTGCGTATTCCACACTTTTGAGAACCTTTAGGTTTTCTCATCTATAAATTGCTCGTTTTCACACTCTTTACTCGCTTACGGCCATACCACCCTGAACACGCCCGATCTCGTCCGATCTCGGAAGCTAAGCAGGGTCGGGCCGGGTCAGTACTTGGATGGGAGACCGCCTGGGAATACCCGGTGCTGTAAGCTTTTCTTTTTCATCAGCAGAGGGCGCTGCTCCTTCTTTGCTGGACACAGAGCTTACAAACAAACTCCATGGAGGATGCAACGTTGTTTTGGAAGCAACATCTTCACCAACTTTTTTGGGAAGCAACATCTTCATTTGCAACTAAAACAAACAATCTTACAGTGTTCAACAATTCAAGTAGGAGTTCAAAATTGGTGCACTTTAACCATATCCATGACTATCTCTCATAACAAATCACTAATCAGTGAACGACAAACATACTAGTAGGCTAAATCAAAGTATTACGGAAGACGACAAGTCACTCACATCTCGCTAAAGATAAAGGTGGAAAAAAATGGAGAAATAATTACAGTCATGAAAAAATAAACATGGAAATGGTTAAATGTATTAATAAATATAGCAACAGGCTGAATCAAGGTATAAATATGGAACAAAACAAATCAAAGAGTGCTTAAAAATACACAAGTGTTAATTACAGTACAAAAAAAGAGCCAAAAAGCAATTCAACTTCTTGATCGCAAGATGAATTTAGTTAAACTATACCAGCAAGCTACTGCAAAATGTATAGGTGCACTACCAGTGCGATGACATGTACTTCAGTACTCCTCAACCCCACACTGCGTATTCCACACTTTTGAGAACCTTTAGGTTTTCTCATCTATAAATTGCTCGTTTTCACACTCTTTACTCGCTTACGGCCATACCACCCTGAACACGCCCGATCTCGTCCGATCTCGGAAGCTAAGCAGGGTCGGGCCGGGTCAGTACTTGGATGGGAGACCGCCTGGGAATACCCGGTGCTGTAAGCTTTTCTTTTTCATCAGCAGAGGGCGCTGCTCCTTCTTTGCTGGACACAGAGCTTACAAACAAACTCCATGGAGGATGCAACGTTGTTTTGGAAGCAACATCTTCACCAACTTTTTTGGGAAGCAACATCTTCATTTGCAACTAAAACAAACAATCTTACAGTGTTCAACAATTCAAGTAGGAGTTCAAAATTGTTGCACTTTAACCATATCCATGACTATCCCTCATAACAAATCACTAATCAGTGAACGACAAACATACTAGTAGGCTAAATCAAAGTATTACGGAAGACGACAAGTCACTCACATCTCGCTAAAGATAAAGGTGGAAAAAAATTGAGAAATAATTACAGTCATGAAAAAATAAACATGGAAATGGTTAAATGTATTAATAAATATAGCAACAGGCTGAATCAAGGTATACATATGGAACAAAACAAATCAAAGAGTGCTTAAAAATACACAAGTGTTAATTACAGTACAAAAAAAGAGCCAAAAAGCAATTCAACTTCTTGATCGCAAGATGAATTTAGTTAAACTATACCAGCAAGCTACTGCAAAATGTATAGGTGCACTACCAGTGCGATGACATGTACTTCAGTACTCCTCAACCCCACACTGCGTATTCCACACTTTTGAGAACCTTTAGGTTTTCTCATCTATAAATTGCTCGTTTTCACAGTCTTTACTCGCTTACGGCCATACCACCCTGAACACGCCCGATCTCGTCCGATCTCGGAAGCTAAGCAGGGTCTGGCCAGGTCAGTACTTGGATGGGAGACCGCCTGGGAATACCCGGTGCTGTAAGCTTTTCTTTTTCATCAGCAGAGGGCGCTGCTCCTTCTTTGCTGGACACAGAGCTGACAAACAAACTCCATGGAGGATGCAACGTTGTTTTGGAAGCAACATCTTCACCAACTTTTTTGGGAAGCAACATCTTCATTTGCAACTAAAACAAACAATCTTACAGTGTTCAACAATTCAAGTAGGAGTTCAAAATTGGTGCACTTTAACCATATCCATGACTATCCCTCATAACAAATCACTAATCAGTGAACGACAAACATACTAGTAGGCTAAATCAAAGTATTACGGAAGACGACAAGTCACTCACATCTCGCTAAAGATAAAGGTGGAAAAAAATGGAGAAATAATTACAGTCATGAAAAAATAAACATGGAAATGGTTAAATGTATTAATAAATATAGCAACAGGCTGAATCAAGGTATAAATATGGAACAAAACCAATCAAAGAGTGCTTAAAAATACACAAGTGTTAATTACAGTACAAAAAAAGAGCCAAAAAGCAATTCAACTTCTTGATCGCAAGATGAATTTAGTTAAACTATACCAGCAAGCTACTGCAAAATGTATAGGTGCACTACCAGTGCGATGACATGTACTTCAGTACTCCTCAACCCCACACTGCGTATTCCACACTTTTGAGAACCTTTAGGTTTTCTCATCTATAAATTGCTCGTTTTCACACTCTTTACTCGCTTACGGCCATACCACCCTGAACACGCCCGATCTCGTCCGATCTCGGAAGCTAAGCAGGGTCGGGCCGGGTCAGTACTTGGATGGGAGACCGCCTGGGAATACCCGGTGCTGTAAGCTTTTCTTTTTCATCAGCAGAGGGCGCTGCTCCTTCTTTGCTGGACACAGAGCTTACAAACAAACTCCATGGAGGATGCAACGTTGTTTTGGAAGCAACATCTTCACCAACTTTTTTGGGAAGCAACATCTTCATTTGCAACTAAAACAAACAATCTTACAGTGTTCAACAATTCAAGTAGGAGTTCAAAATTGGTGCACTTTAACCATATCCATGACTATCTCTCATAACAAATCACTAATCAGTGAACGACAAACATACTAGTAGGCTAAATCAAAGTATTACGGAAGACGACAAGTCACTCACATCTCGCTAAAGATAAAGGTGGAAAAAAATGGAGAAATAATTACAGTCATGAAAAAATAAACATGGAAATGGTTAAATGTATTAATAAATATAGCAACAGGCTGAATCAAGGTATAAATATGGAACAAAACAAATCAAAGAGTGCTTAAAAATACACAAGTGTTAATTACAGTACAAAAAAAGAGCCAAAAAGCAATTCAACTTCTTGATCGCAAGATGAATTTAGTTAAACTATACCAGCAAGCTACTGCAAAATGTATAGGTGCACTACCAGTGCGATGACATGTACTTCAGTACTCCTCAACCCCACACTGCGTATTCCACACTTTTGAGAACCTTTAGGTTTTCTCATCTATAAATTGCTCGTTTTCACACTCTTTACTCGCTTACGGCCATACCACCCTGAACACGCCCGATCTCGTCCGATCTCGGAAGCTAAGCAGGGTCGGGCCGGGTCAGTACTTGGATGGGAGACCGCCTGGGAATACCCGGTGCTGTAAGCTTTTCTTTTTCATCAGCAGAGGGCGCTGCTCCTTCTTTGCTGGACACAGAGCTTACAAACAAACTCCATGGAGGATGCAACGTTGTTTTGGAAGCAACATCTTCACCAACTTTTTTGGGAAGCAACATCTTCATTTGCAACTAAAACAAACAATCTTACAGTGTTCAACAATTCAAGTAGGAGTTCAAAATTGTTGCACTTTAACCATATCCATGACTATCCCTCATAACAAATCACTAATCAGTGAACGACAAACATACTAGTAGGCTAAATCAAAGTATTACGGAAGACGACAAGTCACTCACATCTCGCTAAAGATAAAGGTGGAAAAAAATTGAGAAATAATTACAGTCATGAAAAAATAAACATGGAAATGGTTAAATGTATTAATAAATATAGCAACAGGCTGAATCAAGGTATAAATATGGAACAAAACAAATCAAAGAGTGCTTAAAAATACACAAGTGTTAATTACAGTACAAAAAAAGAGCCAAAAAGCAATTCAACTTCTTGATCGCAAGATGAATTTAGTTAAACTATACCAGCAAGCTACTGCAAAATGTATAGGTGCACTACCAGTGCGATGACATGTACTTCAGTACTCCTCAACCCCACACTGCGTATTCCACACTTTTGAGAACCTTTAGGTTTTCTCATCTATAAATTGCTCGTTTTCACAGTCTTTACTCGCTTACGGCCATACCACCCTGAACACGCCCGATCTCGTCCGATCTCGGAAGCTAAGCAGGGTCTGGCCGGGTCAGTACTTGGATGGGAGACCGCCTGGGAATACCCGGTGCTGTAAGCTTTTCTTTTTCATCAGCAGAGGGCGCTGCTCCTTCTTTGCTGGACACAGAGCTTACAAACAAACTCCATGGAGGATGCAACGTTGTTTTGGAAGCAACATCTTCACCAACTTTTTTGGGAAGCAACATCTTCATTTGCAACTAAAACAAACAATCTTACAGTGTTCAACAATTCAAGTAGGAGTTCAAAATTGGTGCACTTTAACCATATCCATGACTATCTCTCATAACAAATCACTAATCAGTGAACGACAAACATACTAGTAGGCTAAATCAAAGTATTACGGAAGACGACAAGTCACTCACATCTCGCTAAAGATAAAGGTGGAAAAAAATGGAGAAATAATTACAGTCATGAAAAAATAAACATGGAAATGGTTAAATGTATTAATAAATATAGCAACAGGCTGAATCAAGGTATAAATATGGAACAAAACCAATCAAAGAGTGCTTAAAAATACACAAGTGTTAATTACAGTACAAAAAAAGAGCCAAAAAGCAATTCAACTTCTTGATCGCAAGATGAATTTAGTTAAACTATACCAGCAAGCTACTGCAAAATGTATAGGTGCACTACCAGTGCGATGACATGTACTTCAGTACTCCTCAACCCCACACTGCGTATTCCACACTTTTGAGAACCTTTAGGTTTTCTCATCTATAAATTGCTCGTTTTCACACTCTTTACTCGCTTACGGCCATACCACCCTGAACACGCCCGATCTCGTCCGATCTCGGAAGCTAAGCAGGGTCGGGCCGGGTCAGTACTTGGATGGGAGACCGCCTGGGAATACCCGGTGCTGTAAGCTTTTCTTTTTCATCAGCAGAGGGCGCTGCTCCTTCTTTGCTGGACACAGAGCTTACAAACAAACTCCATGGAGGATGCAACGTTGTTTTGGAAGCAACATCTTCACCAACTTTTTTGGGAAGCAACATCTTCATTTGCAACTAAAACAAACAATCTTACAGTGTTCAACAATTCAAGTAGGAGTTCAAAATTGTTGCACTTTAACCATATCCATGACTATCCCTCATAACAAATCACTAATCAGTGAACGACAAACATACTAGTAGGCTAAATCAAAGTATTACGGAAGACGACAAGTCACTCACATCTCGCTAAAGATAAAGGTGGAAAAAAATTGAGAAATAATTACAGTCATGAAAAAATAAACATGGAAATGGTTAAATGTATTAATAAATATAGCAACAGGCTGAATCAAGGTATAAATATGGAACAAAACAAATCAAAGAGTGCTTAAAAATACACAAGTGTTAATTACAGTACAAAAAAAGAGCCAAAAAGCAATTCAACTTCTTGATCGCAAGATGAATTTAGTTAAACTATACCAGCAAGCTACTGCAAAATGTATAGGTGCACTACCAGTGCGATGACATGTACTTCAGTACTCCTCAACCCCACACTGCGTATTCCACACTTTTGAGAACCTTTAGGTTTTCTCATCTATAAATTGCTCGTTTTCACAGTCTTTACTCGCTTACGGCCATACCACCCTGAACACGCCCGATCTCGTCCGATCTCGGAAGCTAAGCAGGGTCTGGCCGGGTCAGTACTTGGATGGGAGACCGCCTGGGAATACCCGGTGCTGTAAGCTTTTCTTTTTCATCAGCAGAGGGCGCTGCTCCTTCTTTGCTGGACACAGAGCTGACAAACAAACTCCATGGAGGATGCAACGTTGTTTTGGAAGCAACATCTTCACCAACTTTTTTGGGAAGCAACATCTTCATTTGCAACTAAAACAAACAATCTTACAGTGTTCAACAATTCAAGTAGGAGTTCAAAATTGGTGCACTTTAACCATATCCATGACTATCCCTCATAACAAATCACTAATCAGTGAACGACAAACATACTAGTAGGCTAAATCAAAGTATTACGGAAGACGACAAGTCACTCACATCTCGCTAAAGATAAAGGTGGAAAAAAATGGAGAAATAATTACAGTCATGAAAAAATAAACATGGAAATGGTTAAATGTATTAATAAATATAGCAACAGGCTGAATCAAGGTATAAATATGGAACAAAACCAATCAAAGAGTGCTTAAAAATACACAAGTGTTAATTACAGTACAAAAAAAGAGCCAAAAAGCAATTCAACTTCTTGATCGCAAGATGAATTTAGTTAAACTATACCAGCAAGCTACTGCAAAATGTATAGGTGCACTACCAGTGCGATGACATGTACTTCAGTACTCCTCAACCCCACACTGCGTATTCCACACTTTTGAGAACCTTTAGGTTTTCTCATCTATAAATTGCTCGTTTTCACACTCTTTACTCGCTTACGGCCATACCACCCTGAACACGCCCGATCTCGGAAGCTAAGCAGGGTCGGGCCGGGTCAGTACTTGGATGGGAGACCGCCTGGGAATACCCGGTGCTGTAAGCTTTTCTTTTTCATCAGCAGAGGGCGCTGCTCCTTCTTTGCTGGACACAGAGCTTACAAACAAACTCCATGGAGGATGCAACGTTGTTTTGGAAGCAACATCTTCACCAACTTTTTTGGGAAGCAACATCTTCATTTGCAACTAAAACAAACAATCTTACAGTGTTCAACAATTCAAGTAGGAGTTCAAAATTGGTGCACTTTAACCATATCCATGACTATCTCTCATAACAAATCACTAATCAGTGAACGACAAACATACTAGTAGGCTAAATCAAAGTATTACGGAAGACGACAAGTCACTCACATCTCGCTAAAGATAAAGGTGGAAAAAAATGGAGAAATAATTACAGTCATGAAAAAATAAACATGGAAATGGTTAAATGTATTAATAAATATAGCAACAGGCTGAATCAAGGTATAAATATGGAACAAAACCAATCAAAGAGTGCTTAAAAATACACAAGTGTTAATTACAGTACAAAAAAAGAGCCAAAAAGCAATTCAACTTCTTGATCGCAAGATGAATTTAGTTAAACTATACCAGCAAGCTACTGCAAAATGTATAGGTGCACTACCAGTGCGATGACATGTACTTCAGTACTCCTCAACCCCACACTGCGTATTCCACACTTTTGAGAACCTTTAGGTTTTCTCATCTATAAATTGCTCGTTTTCACACTCTTTACTCGCTTACGGCCATACCACCCTGAACACGCCCGATCTCGTCCGATCTCGGAAGCTAAGCAGGGTCGGGCCGGGTCAGTACTTGGATGGGAGACCGCCTGGGAATACCCGGTGCTGTAAGCTTTTCTTTTTCATCAGCAGAGGGCGCTGCTCCTTCTTTGCTGGACACAGAGCTTACAAACAAACTCCATGGAGGATGCAACGTTGTTTTGGAAGCAACATCTTCACCAACTTTTTTGGGAAGCAACATCTTCATTTGCAACTAAAACAAACAATCTTACAGTGTTCAACAATTCAAGTAGGAGTTCAAAATTGTTGCACTTTAACCATATCCATGACTATCCCTCATAACAAATCACTAATCAGTGAACGACAAACATACTAGTAGGCTAAATCAAAGTATTACGGAAGACGACAAGTCACTCACATCTCGCTAAAGATAAAGGTGGAAAAAAATTGAGAAATAATTACAGTCATGAAAAAATAAACATGGAAATGGTTAAATGTATTAATAAATATAGCAACAGGCTGAATCAAGGTATAAATATGGAACAAAACAAATCAAAGAGTGCTTAAAAATACACAAGTGTT
This sequence comes from Gymnocephalus cernua, assembly GCA_023631565.1. Taxonomy (NCBI): domain Eukaryota; kingdom Metazoa; phylum Chordata; class Actinopteri; order Perciformes; family Percidae; genus Gymnocephalus; species Gymnocephalus cernua. The sequence goes on from CM042425.1 coordinate 27,324,892, forward strand.
AATTACAGTACAAAAAAAGAGCCAAAAAGCAATTCACCTTCTTGATCGCAAGATGAATTTAGTTAAACTATACCAGCAAGCTACTGCAAAATGTATAGGTGCACTACCAGTGCGATGACATGTACTTCAGTACTCCTCAACCCCACACTGCGTATTCCACACTTTTGAGAACCTTTAGGTTTTCTCATCTATAAATTGCTCGTTTTCACAGTCTTTACTCGCTTACGGCCATACCACCCTGAACACGCCCGATCTCGTCCGATCTCGGAAGCTAAGCAGGGTCTGGCCGGGTCAGTACTTGGATGGGAGACCGCCTGGGAATACCCGGTGCTGTAAGCTTTTCTTTTTCATCAGCAGAGGGCGCTGCTCCTTCTTTGCTGGACACAGAGCTGACAAACAAACTCCATGGAGGATGCAATGTTGTTTTGGAAGCAACATCTTCACCAACTTTTTTGGGAAGCAACATCTTCATTTGCAACTAAAACAAACAATCTTACAGTGTTCAACAATTCAAGTAGGAGTTCAAAATTGGTGCACTTTAACCATATCCATGACTATCCCTCATAACAAATCACTAATCAGTGAACGACAAACATACTAGTAGGCTAAATCAAAGTATTACGGAAGACGACAAGTCACTCACATCTCGCTAAAGATAAAGGTGGAAAAAAATGGAGAAATAATTACAGTCATGAAAAAATAAACATGGAAATGGTTAAATGTATTAATAAATATAGCAACAGGCTGAATCAAGGTATAAATATGGAACAAAACCAATCAAAGAGTGCTTAAAAATACACAAGTGTTAATTACAGTACAAAAAAAGAGCCAAAAAGCAATTCAACTTCTTGATCGCAAGATGAATTTAGTTAAACTATACCAGCAAGCTACTGCAAAATGTATAGGTGCACTACCAGTGCGATGACATGTACTTCAGTACTCCTCAACCCCACACTGCGTATTCCACACTTTTGAGAACCTTTAGGTTTTCTCATCTATAAATTGCTCGTTTTCACACTCTTTACTCGCTTACGGCCATACCACCCTGAACACGCCCGATCTCGTCCGATCTCGGAAGCTAAGCAGGGTCGGGCCGGGTCAGTACTTGGATGGGAGACCGCCTGGGAATACCCGGTGCTGTAAGCTTTTCTTTTTCATCAGCAGAGGGCGCTGCTCCTTCTTTGCTGGACACAGAGCTTACAAACAAACTCCATGGAGGATGCAACGTTGTTTTGGAAGCAACATCTTCACCAACTTTTTTGGGAAGCAACATCTTCATTTGCAACTAAAACAAACAATCTTACAGTGTTCAACAATTCAAGTAGGAGTTCAAAATTGGTGCACTTTAACCATATCCATGACTATCTCTCATAACAAATCACTAATCAGTGAACGACAAACATACTAGTAGGCTAAATCAAAGTATTACGGAAGACGACAAGTCACTCACATCTCGCTAAAGATAAAGGTGGAAAAAAATGGAGAAATAATTACAGTCATGAAAAAATAAACATGGAAATGGTTAAATGTATTAATAAATATAGCAACAGGCTGAATCAAGGTATAAATATGGAACAAAACCAATCAAAGAGTGCTTAAAAATACACAAGTGTTAATTACAGTACAAAAAAAGAGCCAAAAAGCAATTCAACTTCTTGATCGCAAGATGAATTTAGTTAAACTATACCAGCAAGCTACTGCAAAATGTATAGGTGCACTACCAGTGCGATGACATGTACTTCAGTACTCCTCAACCCCACACTGCGTATTCCACACTTTTGAGAACCTTTAGGTTTTCTCATCTATAAATTGCTCGTTTTCACACTCTTTACTCGCTTACGGCCATACCACCCTGAACACGCCCGATCTCGTCCGATCTCGGAAGCTAAGCAGGGTCGGGCCGGGTCAGTACTTGGATGGGAGACCGCCTGGGAATACCCGGTGCTGTAAGCTTTTCTTTTTCATCAGCAGAGGGCGCTGCTCCTTCTTTGCTGGACACAGAGCTTACAAACAAACTCCATGGAGGATGCAACGTTGTTTTGGAAGCAACATCTTCACCAACTTTTTTGGGAAGCAACATCTTCATTTGCAACTAAAACAAACAATCTTACAGTGTTCAACAATTCAAGTAGGAGTTCAAAATTGTTGCACTTTAACCATATCCATGACTATCCCTCATAACAAATCACTAATCAGTGAACGACAAACATACTAGTAGGCTAAATCAAAGTATTACGGAAGACGACAAGTCACTCACATCTCGCTAAAGATAAAGGTGGAAAAAAATTGAGAAATAATTACAGTCATGAAAAAATAAACATGGAAATGGTTAAATGTATTAATAAATATAGCAACAGGCTGAATCAAGGTATAAATATGGAACAAAACAAATCAAAGAGTGCTTAAAAATACACAAGTGTTAATTACAGTACAAAAAAAGAGCCAAAAAGCAATTCAACTTCTTGATCGCAAGATGAATTTAGTTAAACTATACAAGCAAGCTACTGCAAAATGTATAGGTGCACTACCAGTGCGATGACATGTACTTCAGTACTCCTCAACCCCACACTGCGTATTCCACACTTTTGAGAACCTTTAGGTTTTCTCATCTATAAATTGCTCGTTTTCACAGTCTTTACTCGCTTACGGCCATACCACCCTGAACACGCCCGATCTCGTCCGATCTCGGAAGCTAAGCAGGGTCTGGCCGGGTCAGTACTTGGATGGGAGACCGCCTGGGAATACCCGGTGCTGTAAGCTTTTCTTTTTCATCAGCAGAGGGCGCTGCTCCTTCTTTGCTGGACACAGAGCTGACAAACAAACTCCATGGAGGATGCAACGTTGTTTTGGAAGCAACATCTTCACCAACTTTTTTGGGAAGCAACATCTTCATTTGCAACTAAAACAAACAATCTTACAGTGTTCAACAATTCAAGTAGGAGTTCAAAATTGGTGCACTTTAACCATATCCATGACTATCCCTCATAACAAATCACTAATCAGTGAACGACAAACATACTAGTAGGCTAAATCAAAGTATTACGGAAGACGACAAGTCACTCACATCTCGCTAAAGATAAAGGTGGAAAAAAATGGAGAAATAATTACAGTCATGAAAAAATAAACATGGAAATGGTTAAATGTATTAATAAATATAGCAACAGGCTGAATCAAGGTATAAATATGGAACAAAACCAATCAAAGAGTGCTTAAAAATACACAAGTGTTAATTACAGTACAAAAAAAGAGCCAAAAAGCAATTCAACTTCTTGATCGCAAGATGAATTTAGTTAAACTATACCAGCAAGCTACTGCAAAATGTATAGGTGCACTACCAGTGCGATGACATGTACTTCAGTACTCCTCAACCCCACACTGCGTATTCCACACTTTTGAGAACCTTTAGGTTTTCTCATCTATAAATTGCTCGTTTTCACACTCTTTACTCGCTTACGGCCATACCACCCTGAACACGCCCGATCTCGTCCGATCTCGGAAGCTAAGCAGGGTCGGGCCGGGTCAGTACTTGGATGGGAGACCGCCTGGGAATACCCGGTGCTGTAAGCTTTTCTTTTTCATCAGCAGAGGGCGCTGCTCCTTCTTTGCTGGACACAGAGCTTACAAACAAACTCCATGGAGGATGCAACGTTGTTTTGGAAGCAACATCTTCACCAACTTTTTTGGGAAGCAACATCTTCATTTGCAACTAAAACAAACAATCTTACAGTGTTCAACAATTCAAGTAGGAGTTCAAAATTGGTGCACTTTAACCATATCCATGACTATCTCTCATAACAAATCACTAATCAGTGAACGACAAACATACTAGTAGGCTAAATCAAAGTATTACGGAAGACGACAAGTCACTCACATCTCGCTAAAGATAAAGGTGGAAAAAAATGGAGAAATAATTACAGTCATGAAAAAATAAACATGGAAATGGTTAAATGTATTAATAAATATAGCAACAGGCTGAATCAAGGTATAAATATGGAACAAAACAAATCAAAGAGTGCTTAAAAATACACAAGTGTTAATTACAGTACAAAAAAAGAGCCAAAAAGCAATTCAACTTCTTGATCGCAAGATGAATTTAGTTAAACTATACCAGCAAGCTACTGCAAAATGTATAGGTGCACTACCAGTGCGATGACATGTACTTCAGTACTCCTCAACCCCACACTGCGTATTCCACACTTTTGAGAACCTTTAGGTTTTCTCATCTATAAATTGCTCGTTTTCACACTCTTTACTCGCTTACGGCCATACCACCCTGAACACGCCCGATCTCGTCCGATCTCGGAAGCTAAGCAGGGTCGGGCCGGGTCAGTACTTGGATGGGAGACCGCCTGGGAATACCCGGTGCTGTAAGCTTTTCTTTTTCATCAGCAGAGGGCGCTGCTCCTTCTTTGCTGGACACAGAGCTTACAAACAAACTCCATGGAGGATGCAACGTTGTTTTGGAAGCAACATCTTCACCAACTTTTTTGGGAAGCAACATCTTCATTTGCAACTAAAACAAACAATCTTACAGTGTTCAACAATTCAAGTAGGAGTTCAAAATTGTTGCACTTTAACCATATCCATGACTATCCCTCATAACAAATCACTAATCAGTGAACGACAAACATACTAGTAGGCTAAATCAAAGTATTACGGAAGACGACAAGTCACTCACATCTCGCTAAAGATAAAGGTGGAAAAAAATTGAGAAATAATTACAGTCATGAAAAAATAAACATGGAAATGGTTAAATGTATTAATAAATATAGCAACAGGCTGAATCAAGGTATAAATATGGAACAAAACAAATCAAAGAGTGCTTAAAAATACACAAGTGTTAATTACAGTACAAAAAAAGAGCCAAAAAGCAATTCAACTTCTTGATCGCAAGATGAATTTAGTTAAACTATACCAGCAAGCTACTGCAAAATGTATAGGTGCACTACCAGTGCGATGACATGTACTTCAGTACTCCTCAACCCCACACTGCGTATTCCACACTTTTGAGAACCTTTAGGTTTTCTCATCTATAAATTGCTCGTTTTCACAGTCTTTACTCGCTTACGGCCATACCACCCTGAACACGCCCGATCTCGTCCGATCTCGGAAGCTAAGCAGGGTCTGGCCGGGTCAGTACTTGGATGGGAGACCGCCTGGGAATACCCGGTGCTGTAAGCTTTTCTTTTTCATCAGCAGAGGGCGCTGCTCCTTCTTTGCTGGACACAGAGCTGACAAACAAACTCCATGGAGGATGCAACGTTGTTTTGGAAGCAACATCTTCACCAACTTTTTTGGGAAGCAACATCTTCATTTGCAACTAAAACAAACAATCTTACAGTGTTCAACAATTCAAGTAGGAGTTCAAAATTGGTGCACTTTAACCATATCCATGACTATCCCTCATAACAAATCACTAATCAGTGAACGACAAACATACTAGTAGGCTAAATCAAAGTATTACGGAAGACGACAAGTCACTCACATCTCGCTAAAGATAAAGGTGGAAAAAAATGGAGAAATAATTACAGTCATGAAAAAATAAACATGGAAATGGTTAAATGTATTAATAAATATAGCAACAGGCTGAATCAAGGTATAAATATGGAACAAAACCAATCAAAGAGTGCTTAAAAATACACAAGTGTTAATTACAGTACAAAAAAAGAGCCAAAAAGCAATTCAACTTCTTGATCGCAAGATGAATTTAGTTAAACTATACCAGCAAGCTACTGCAAAATGTATAGGTGCACTACCAGTGCGATGACATGTACTTCAGTACTCCTCAACCCCACACTGCGTATTCCACACTTTTGAGAACCTTTAGGTTTTCTCATCTATAAATTGCTCGTTTTCACACTCTTTACTCGCTTACGGCCATACCACCCTGAACACGCCCGATCTCGGAAGCTAAGCAGGGTCGGGCCGGGTCAGTACTTGGATGGGAGACCGCCTGGGAATACCCGGTGCTGTAAGCTTTTCTTTTTCATCAGCAGAGGGCGCTGCTCCTTCTTTGCTGGACACAGAGCTTACAAACAAACTCCATGGAGGATGCAACGTTGTTTTGGAAGCAACATCTTCACCAACTTTTTTGGGAAGCAACATCTTCATTTGCAACTAAAACAAACAATCTTACAGTGTTCAACAATTCAAGTAGGAGTTCAAAATTGGTGCACTTTAACCATATCCATGACTATCTCTCATAACAAATCACTAATCAGTGAACGACAAACATACTAGTAGGCTAAATCAAAGTATTACGGAAGACGACAAGTCACTCACATCTCGCTAAAGATAAAGGTGGAAAAAAATGGAGAAATAATTACAGTCATGAAAAAATAAACATGGAAATGGTTAAATGTATTAATAAATATAGCAACAGGCTGAATCAAGGTATAAATATGGAACAAAACCAATCAAAGAGTGCTTAAAAATACACAAGTGTTAATTACAGTACAAAAAAAGAGCCAAAAAGCAATTCAACTTCTTGATCGCAAGATGAATTTAGTTAAACTATACCAGCAAGCTACTGCAAAATGTATAGGTGCACTACCAGTGCGATGACATGTACTTCAGTACTCCTCAACCCCACACTGCGTATTCCACACTTTTGAGAACCTTTAGGTTTTCTCATCTATAAATTGCTCGTTTTCACACTCTTTACTCGCTTACGGCCATACCACCCTGAACACGCCCGATCTCGTCCGATCTCGGAAGCTAAGCAGGGTCGGGCCGGGTCAGTACTTGGATGGGAGACCGCCTGGGAATACCCGGTGCTGTAAGCTTTTCTTTTTCATCAGCAGAGGGCGCTGCTCCTTCTTTGCTGGACACAGAGCTTACAAACAAACTCCATGGAGGATGCAACGTTGTTTTGGAAGCAACATCTTCACCAACTTTTTTGGGAAGCAACATCTTCATTTGCAACTAAAACAAACAATCTTACAGTGTTCAACAATTCAAGTAGGAGTTCAAAATTGTTGCACTTTAACCATATCCATGACTATCCCTCATAACAAATCACTAATCAGTGAACGACAAACATACTAGTAGGCTAAATCAAAGTATTACGGAAGACGACAAGTCACTCACATCTCGCTAAAGATAAAGGTGGAAAAAAATTGAGAAATAATTACAGTCATGAAAAAATAAACATGGAAATGGTTAAATGTATTAATAAATATAGCAACAGGCTGAATCAAGGTATAAATATGGAACAAAACAAATCAAAGAGTGCTTAAAAATACACAAGTGTTAATTACAGTACAAAAAAAGAGCCAAAAAGCAATTCAACTTCTTGATCGCAAGATGAATTTAGTTAAACTATACCAGCAAGCTACTGCAAAATGTATAGGTGCACTACCAGTGCGATGACATGTACTTCAGTACTCCTCAACCCCACACTGCGTATTCCACACTTTTGAGAACCTTTAGGTTTTCTCATCTATAAATTGCTCGTTTTCACAGTCTTTACTCGCTTACGGCCATACCACCCTGAACACGCCCGATCTCGTCCGATCTCGGAAGCTAAGCAGGGTCTGGCCGGGTCAGTACTTGGATGGGAGACCGCCTGGGAATACCCGGTGCTGTAAGCTTTTCTTTTTCATCAGCAGAGGGCGCTGCTCCTTCTTTGCTGGACACAGAGCTGACAAACAAACTCCATGGAGGATGCAACGTTGTTTTGGAAGCAACATCTTCACCAACTTTTTTGGGAAGCAACATCTTCATTTGCAACTAAAACAAACAATCTTACAGTGTTCAACAATTCAAGTAGGAGTTCAAAATTGGTGCACTTTAACCATATCCATGACTATCCCTCATAACAAATCACTAATCAGTGAACGACAAACATACTAGTAGGCTAAATCAAAGTATTACGGAAGACGACAAGTCACTCACATCTCGCTAAAGATAAAGGTGGAAAAAAATGGAGAAATAATTACAGTCATGAAAAAATAAACATGGAAATGGTTAAATGTATTAATAAATATAGCAACAGGCTGAATCAAGGTATAAATATGGAACAAAACCAATCAAAGAGTGCTTAAAAATACACAAGTGTTAATTACAGTACAAAAAAAGAGCCAAAAAGCAATTCAACTTCTTGATCGCAAGATGAATTTAGTTAAACTATACCAGCAAGCTACTGCAAAATGTATAGGTGCACTACCAGTGCGATGACATGTACTTCAGTACTCCTCAACCCCACACTGCGTATTCCACACTTTTGAGAACCTTTAGGTTTTCTCATCTATAAATTGCTCGTTTTCACACTCTTTACTCGCTTACGGCCATACCACCCTGAACACGCCCGATCTCGGAAGCTAAGCAGGGTCGGGCCGGGTCAGTACTTGGATGGGAGACCGCCTGGGAATACCCGGTGCTGTAAGCTTTTCTTTTTCATCAGCAGAGGGCGCTGCTCCTTCTTTGCTGGACACAGAGCTTACAAACAAACTCCATGGAGGATGCAACGTTGTTTTGGAAGCAACATCTTCACCAACTTTTTTGGGAAGCAACATCTTCATTTGCAACTAAAACAAACAATCTTACAGTGTTCAACAATTCAAGTAGGAGTTCAAAATTGGTGCACTTTAACCATATCCATGACTATCTCTCATAACAAATCACTAATCAGTGAACGACAAACATACTAGTAGGCTAAATCAAAGTATTACGGAAGACGACAAGTCACTCACATCTCGCTAAAGATAAAGGTGGAAAAAAATGGAGAAATAATTACAGTCATGAAAAAATAAACATGGAAATGGTTAAATGTATTAATAAATATAGCAACAGGCTGAATCAAGGTATAAATATGGAACAAAACCAATCAAAGAGTGCTTAAAAATACACAAGTGTTAATTACAGTACAAAAAAAGAGCCAAAAAGCAATTCAACTTCTTGATCGCAAGATGAATTTAGTTAAACTATACCAGCAAGCTACTGCAAAATGTATAGGTGCACTACCAGTGCGATGACATGTACTTCAGTACTCCTCAACCCCACACTGCGTATTCCACACTTTTGAGAACCTTTAGGTTTTCTCATCTATAAATTGCTCGTTTTCACAGTCTTTACTCGCTTACGGCCATACCACCCTGAACACGCCCGATCTCGTCCGATCTCGGAAGCTCAGCAGGGTCTGGCCGGGTCAGTACTTGGATGGGAGACCGCCTGGGAATACCCGGTGCTGTAAGCTTTTCTTTTTCATCAGCAGAGGGCGCTGCTCCTTCTTTGCTGGACACAGAGCTGACAAACAAACTCCATGGAGGATGCAACGTTGTTTTGGAAGCAACATCTTCACCAACTTTTTTGGGAAGCAACATCTTCATTTGCAACTAAAACAAACAATCTTACAGTGTTCAACAATTCAAGTAGGAGTTCAAAATTGGTGCACTTTAACCATATCCATGACTATCCCTCATAACAAATCACTAATCAGTGAACGACAAACATACTAGTAGGCTAAATCAAAGTATTACGGAAGACGACAAGTCACTCACATCTCGCTAAAGATAAAGGTGGAAAAAAATGGAGAAATAATTACAGTCATGAAAAAATAAACATGGAAATGGTTAAATGTATTAATAAATATAGCAACAGGCTGAATCAAGGTATAAATATGGAACAAAACCAATCAAAGAGTGCTTAAAAATACACAAGTGTTAATTACAGTACAAAAAAAGAGCCAAAAAGCAATTCAACTTCTTGATCGCAAGATGAATTTAGTTAAACTATACCAGCAAGCTACTGCAAAATGTATAGGTGCACTACCAGTGCGATGACATGTACTTCAGTACTCCTCAACCCCACACTGCGTATTCCACACTTTTGAGAACCTTTAGGTTTTCTCATCTATAAATTGCTCGTTTTCACACTCTTTACTCGCTTACGGCCATACCACCCTGAACACGCCCGATCTCGTCCGATCTCGGAAGCTAAGCAGGGTCGGGCCGGGTCAGTACTTGGATGGGAGACCGCCTGGGAATACCCGGTGCTGTAAGCTTTTCTTTTTCATCAGCAGAGGGCGCTGCTCCTTCTTTGCTGGACACAGAGCTTACAAACAAACTCCATGGAGGATGCAACGTTGTTTTGGAAGCAACATCTTCACCAACTTTTTTGGGAAGCAACATCTTCATTTGCAACTAAAACAAACAATCTTACAGTGTTCAACAATTCAAGTAGGAGTTCAAAATTGGTGCACTTTAACCATATCCATGACTATCTCTCATAACAAATCACTAATCAGTGAACGACAAACATACTAGTAGGCTAAATCAAAGTATTACGGAAGACGACAAGTCACTCACATCTCGCTAAAGATAAAGGTGGAAAAAAATGGAGAAATAATTACAGTCATGAAAAAATAAACATGGAAATGGTTAAATGTATTAATAAATATAGCAACAGGCTGAATCAAGGTATAAATATGGAACAAAACCAATCAAAGAGTGCTTAAAAATACACAAGTGTTAATTACAGTACAAAAAAAGAGCCAAAAAGCAATTCAACTTCTTGATCGCAAGATGAATTTAGTTAAACTATACCAGCAAGCTACTGCAAAATGTATAGGTGCACTACCAGTGCGATGACATGTACTTCAGTACTCCTCAACCCCACACTGCGTATTCCACACTTTTGAGAACCTTTAGGTTTTCTCATCTATAAATTGCTCGTTTTCACACTCTTTACTCGCTTACGGCCATACCACCCTGAACACGCCCGATCTCGTCCGATCTCGGAAGCTAAGCAGGGTCGGGCCGGGTCAGTACTTGGATGGGAGACCGCCTGGGAATACCCGGTGCTGTAAGCTTTTCTTTTTCATCAGCAGAGGGCGCTGCTCCTTCTTTGCTGGACACAGAGCTTACAAACAAACTCCATGGAGGATGCAACGTTGTTTTGGAAGCAACATCTTCACCAACTTTTTTGGGAAGCAACATCTTCATTTGCAACTAAAACAAACAATCTTACAGTGTTCAACAATTCAAGTAGGAGTTCAAAATTGTTGCACTTTAACCATATCCATGACTATCCCTCATAACAAATCACTAATCAGTGAACGACAAACATACTAGTAGGCTAAATCAAAGTATTACGGAAGACGACAAGTCACTCACATCTCGCTAAAGATAAAGGTGGAAAAAAATTGAGAAATAATTACAGTCATGAAAAAATAAACATGGAAATGGTTAAATGTATTAATAAATATAGCAACAGGCTGAATCAAGGTATAAATATGGAACAAAACAAATCAAAGAGTGCTTAAAAATACACAAGTGTTAATTACAGTACAAAAAAAGAGCCAAAAAGCAATTCAACTTCTTGATCGCAAGATGAATTTAGTTAAACTATACCAGCAAGCTACTGCAAAATGTATAGGTGCACTACCAGTGCGATGACATGTACTTCAGTACTCCTCAACCCCACACTGCGTATTCCACACTTTTGAGAACCTTTAGGTTTTCTCATCTATAAATTGCTCGTTTTCACAGTCTTTACTCGCTTACGGCCATACCACCCTGAACACGCCCGATCTCGTCCGATCTCGGAAGCTAAGCAGGCTCTGGCCGGGTCAGTACTTGGATGGGAGACCGCCTGGGAATACCCGGTGCTGTAAGCTTTTCTTTTTCATCAGCAGAGGGCGCTGCTCCTTCTTTGCTGGACACAGAGCTGACAAACAAACTCCATGGAGGATGCAACGTTGTTTTGGAAGCAACATCTTCACCAACTTTTTTGGGAAGCAACATCTTCATTTGCAACTAAAACAAACAATCTTACAGTGTTCAACAATTCAAGTAGGAGTTCAAAATTGGTGCACTTTAACCATATCCATGACTATCCCTCATAACAAATCACTAATCAGTGAACGACAAACATACTAGTAGGCTAAATCAAAGTATTACGGAAGACGACAAGTCACTCACATCTCGCTAAAGATAAAGGTGGAAAAAAATGGAGAAATAATTACAGTCATGAAAAAATAAACATGGAAATGGTTAAATGTATTAATAAATATAGCAACAGGCTGAATCAAGGTATAAATATGGAACAAAACCAATCAAAGAGTGCTTAAAAATACACAAGTGTTAATTACAGTACAAAAAAAGAGCCAAAAAGCAATTCAACTTCTTGATCGCAAGATGAATTTAGTTAAACTATACCAGCAAGCTACTGCAAAATGTATAGGTGCACTACCAGTGCGATGACATGTACTTCAGTACTCCTCAACCCCACACTGCGTATTCCACACTTTTGAGAACCTTTAGGTTTTCTCATCTATAAATTGCTCGTTTTCACACTCTTTACTCGCTTACGGCCATACCACCCTGAACACGCCCGATCTTGTCCGATCTCGGAAGCTAAGCAGGGTCGGGCCGGGTCAGTACTTGGATGGGAGACCGCCTGGGAATACCCGGTGCTGTAAGCTTTTCTTTTTCATCAGCAGAGGGCGCTGCTCCTTCTTTGCTGGACACAGAGCTTACAAACAAACTCCATGGAGGATGCAACGTTGTTTTGGAAGCAACATCTTCACCAACTTTTTTGGGAAGCAACATCTTCATTTGCAACTAAAACAAACAATCTTACAGTGTTCAACAATTCAAGTAGGAGTTCAAAATTGTTGCACTTTAACCATATCCATGACTATCCCTCATAACAAATCACTAATCAGTGAACGACAAACATACTAGTAGGCTAAATCAAAGTATTACGGAAGACGACAAGTCACTCACATCTCGCTAAAGATAAAGGTGGAAAAAAATGGAGAAATAATTACAGTCATGAAAAAATAAACATGGAAATGGTTAAATGTATTAATAAATATAGCAACAGGCTGAATCAAGGTATAAATATGGAACAAAACCAATCAAAGAGTGCTTAAAAATACACAAGTGTTAATTACAGTACAAAAAAAGAGCCAAAAAGCAATTCAACTTCTTGATCGCAAGATGAATTTAGTTAAACTATACCAGCAAGCTACTGCAAAATGTATAGGTGCACTACCAGTGCGATGACATGTACTTCAGTACTCCTCAACCCCACACTGCGTATTCCACACTTTTGAGAACCTTTAGGTTTTCTCATCTATAAATTGCTCGTTTTCACACTCTTTACTCGCTTACGGCCATACCACCCTGAACACGCCCGATCTCGTCCGATCTCGGAAGCTAAGCAGGGTCGGGCCGGGTCAGTTCTTGGATGGGAGACCGCCTGGGAATACCCGGTGCTGTAAGCTTTTCTTTTTCATCAGCAGAGGGCGCTGCTCCTTCTTTGCTGGACACAGAGCTTACAAACAAACTCCATGGAGGATGCAACGTTGTTTTGGAAGCAACATCTTCACCAACTTTTTTGGGAAGCAACATCTTCATTTGCAACTAAAACAAACAATCTTACAGTGTTCAACAATTCAAGTAGGAGTTCAAAATTTGTTGCACTTTAACCATATCCATGACTATCCCTCATAACAAATCACTAATCAGTGAACGACAAACATACTAGTAGGCTAAATCAAAGTATTACGGAAGACGACAAGTCACTCACATCTCGCTAAAGATAAAGGTGGAAAAAAATTGAGAAATAATTACAGTCATGAAAAAATAAACATGGAAATGGTTAAATGTATTAATAAATATAGCAACAGGCTGAATCAAGGTATAAATATGGAACAAAACCAATCAAAGAGTGCTTAAAAATACACAAGTGTTAATTACAGTACAAAAAAAGAGCCAAAAAGCAATTCAACTTCTTGATTGCAAGATGAATTTAGTTAAACTATACCAGCAAGCTACTGCAAAATGTATAGGTGCACTACCAGTGCGATGACATGTACTTCAGTACTCCTCAACCCCACACTGCGTATTCCACACTTTTGAGAACCTTTAGGTTTTCTCATCTATAAATTGCTCGTTTTCACACTCTTTACTCGCTTACGGCCATACCACCCTGAACACGCCCGATCTCGTCCGATCTCGGAAGCTAAGCAGGGTCGGGCCGGGTCAGTACTTGGATGGGAGACCGCCTGGGAATACCCGGTGCTGTAAGCTTTTCTTTTTCATCAGCAGAGGGCGCTGCTCCTTCTTTGCTGGACACAGAGCTTACAAACAAACTCCATGGAGGATGCAACGTTGTTTTGGAAGCAACATCTTCACCAACTTTTTTGGGAAGCAACATCTTCATTTGCAACTAAAACAAACAATCTTACAGTGTTCAACAATTCAAGTAGGAGTTCAAAATTGTTGCACTTTAACCATATCCATGACTATCCCTCATAACAAATCACTAATCAGTGAACGACAAACATACTAGTAGGCTAAATCAAAGTATTACGGAAGACGACAAGTCACTCACATCTCGCTAAAGATAAAGGTGGAAAAAAATGGAGAAATAATTACAGTCATGAAAAAATAAACATGGAAATGGTTAAATGTATTAATAAATATAGCAACAGGCTGAATCAAGGTATAAATATGGAACAAAACCAATCAAAGAGTGCTTAAAAATACACAAGTGTTAATTACAGTACAAAAAAAGAGCCAAAAAGCAATTCAACTTCTTGATCGCAAGATGAATTTAGTTAAACTATACCAGCAAGCTACTGCAAAATGTATAGGTGCACTACCAGTGCGATGACATGTACTTCAGTACTCCTCAACCCCACACTGCGTATTCCACACTTTTGAGAACCTTTAGGTTTTCTCATCTATAAATTGCTCGTTTTCACACTCTTTACTCGCTTACGGCCATACCACCCTGAACACGCCCGATCTCGTCCGATCTCGGAAGCTAAGCAGGGTCGGGCCGGGTCAGTACTTGGATGGGAGACCGCCTGGGAATACCCGGTGCTGTAAGCTTTTCTTTTTCATCAGCAGAGGGCGCTGCTCCTTCTTTGCTGGACACAGAGCTTACAAACAAACTCCATGGAGGATGCAACGTTGTTTTGGAAGCAACATCTTCACCAACTTTTTTGGGAAGCAACATCTTCATTTGCAACTAAAACAAACAATCTTACAGTGTTCAACAATTCAAGTAGGAGTTCAAAATTTGTTGCACTTTAACCATATCCATGACTATCCCTCATAACAAATCACTAATCAGTGAACGACAAACATACTAGTAGGCTAAATCAAAGTATTACGGAAGACGACAAGTCACTCACATCTCGCTAAAGATAAAGGTGGAAAAAAATTGAGAAATAATTACAGTCATGAAAAAATAAACATGGAAATGGTTAAATGTATTAATAAATATAGCAACAGGCTGAATCAAGGTATAAATATGGAACAAAACCAATCAAAGAGTGCTTAAAAATACACAAGTGTTAATTACAGTACAAAAAAAGAGCCAAAAAGCAATTCAACTTCTTGATTGCAAGATGAATTTAGTTAAACTATACCAGCAAGCTACTGCAAAATGTATAGGTGCACTACCAGTGCGATGACATGTACTTCAGTACTCCTCAACCCCACACTGCGTATTCCACACTTTTGAGAACCTTTAGGTTTTCTCATCTATAAATTGCTCGTTTTCACACTCTTTACTCGCTTACGGCCATACCACCCTGAACACGCCCGATCTCGTCCGATCTCGGAAGCTAAGCAGGGTCGGGCCGGGTCAGTACTTGGATGGGAGACCGCCTGGGAATACCCGGTGCTGTAAGCTTTTCTTTTTCATCAGCAGAGGGCGCTGCTCCTTCTTTGCTGGACACAGAGCTTACAAACAAACTCCATGGAGGATGCAACGTTGTTTTGGAAGCAACATCTTCACCAACTTTTTTGGGAAGCAACATCTTCATTTGCAACTAAAACAAACAATCTTACAGTGTTCAACAATTCAAGTAGGAGTTCAAAATTGTTGCACTTTAACCATATCCATGACTATCCCTCATAACAAATCACTAATCAGTGAACGACAAACATACTAGTAGGCTAAATCAAAGTATTACGGAAGACGACAAGTCACTCACATCTCGCTAAAGATAAAGGTGGAAAAAAATGGAGAAATAATTACAGTCATGAAAAAATAAACATGGAAATGGTTAAATGTATTAATAAATATAGCAACAGGCTGAATCAAGGTATAAATATGGAACAAAACAAATCAAAGAGTGCTTAAAAATACACAAGTGTTAATTACAGTACAAAAAAAGAGCCAAAAAGCAATTCAACTTCTTGATCGCAAGATGAATTTAGTTAAACTATACCAGCAAGCTACTGCAAAATGTATAGGTGCACTACCAGTGCGATGACATGTACTTCAGTACTCCTCAACCCCACACTGCGTATTCCACACTTTTGAGAACCTTTAGGTTTTCTCATCTATAAATTGCTCGTTTTCACAGTCTTTACTCGCTTACGGCCATACCACCCTGAACACGCCCGATCTCGTCCGATCTCGGAAGCTAAGCAGGGTCTGGCCGGGTCAGTACTTGGATGGGAGACCGCCTGGGAATACCCGGTGCTGTAAGCTTTTCTTTTTCATCAGCAGAGGGCGCTGCTCCTTCTTTGCTGGACACAGAGCTGACAAACAAACTCCATGGAGGATGCAACGTTGTTTTGGAAGCAACATCTTCACCAACTTTTTTGGGAAGCAACATCTTCATTTGCAACTAAAACAAACAATCTTACAGTGTTCAACAATTCAAGTAGGAGTTCAAAATTGGTGCACTTTAACCATATCCATGACTATCCCTCATAACAAATCACTAATCAGTGAACGACAAACATACTAGTAGGCTAAATCAAAGTATTACGGAAGACGACAAGTCACTCACATCTCGCTAAAGATAAAGGTGGAAAAAAATGGAGAAATAATTACAGTCATGAAAAAATAAACATGGAAATGGTTAAATGTATTAATAAATATAGCAACAGGCTGAATCAAGGTATAAATATGGAACAAAACAAATCAAAGAGTGCTTAAAAATA
Organism: Gymnocephalus cernua; assembly: GCA_023631565.1. Taxonomy (NCBI): domain Eukaryota; kingdom Metazoa; phylum Chordata; class Actinopteri; order Perciformes; family Percidae; genus Gymnocephalus; species Gymnocephalus cernua. The sequence continues at coordinate 27,341,811 of CM042425.1, forward strand.
CACAAGTGTTAATTACAGTACAAAAAAAGAGCCAAAAAGCAATTCAACTTCTTGATCGCAAGATGAATTTAGTTAAACTATACCAGCAAGCTACTGCAAAATGTATAGGTGCACTACCAGTGCGATGACATGTACTTCAGTACTCCTCAACCCCAAACTGCGTATTCCACACTTTTGAGAACCTTTAGGTTTTCTCATCTATAAATTGCTTGTTTTCACACTCTTTACTCGCTTACGGCCATACCACCCTGAACACGCCCGATCTCGTCCGATCTCGGAAGCTAAGCAGGGTCGGGCCGGGTCAGTATTTGGATGGGAGACCGCCTGGGAATACCCGGTGCTGTAAGCTTTTCTTTTTCATCAGCAGAGGGCGCTGCTCCTTCTTTGCTGGACACAGAGCTGACAAACAAACTCCATGGAGGATGCAACGTTGTTTTGGAAGCAACATCTTCACCCACTTTTTTTTGAGAAGGAACATCTTCATTTGCAACTAAAACAAACAATCTTACAGTGTTCAACAATTCAAGTAGGAGTTCAAAATTGTTGCACTTTAACCATATCCATGACTATCCCTCATAACAAATCACTAATCAGTGAACGACAAACATACTAGTAGGCTAAATCAAAGTATTACGGAAGACGACAAGTCACTCACATCTCACTAAAGATAAAGGTGGAAAAAAATGGAGAAATAATTACAGTCATGAAAAAATAAACATGGAAATGGTTAAATGTATTAATAAATATAGCAACAGGCTGAATCAAGGTATAAATATAGAACAAAACAAATCAAAGAGTGCTTAAAAATACACAAGTGTTAATTACAGTACAAAAAAAGAGCCAAAAAGCAATTCAACTTCTTGATCGCAAGATGAATTTAGTTAAACTATACCAGCAAGCTACTGCAAAATGTATAGGTGCACTACCAGTGCGATGACATGTACTTCAGTACTCCTCAACCCCACACTGCGTATTCCACACTTTTGAGAACCTTTAGGTTTTCTCATCTATAAATTGCTCGTTTTCACACTCTTTACTCGCTTACGGCCATACCACCCTGAACACGCCCGATCTCGTCCGATCTCGGAAGCTAAGCAGGGTCGGGCCGGGTCAGTACTTGGATGGGAGACCGCCTGGGAATACCCGGTGCTGTAAGCTTTTCTTTTTCATCAGCAGAGGGCGCTGCTCCTTCTTTGCTGGACACAGAGCTGACAAACAAACTCCATGGAGGATGCAACGTTGTTTTGGAAGCAACATCTTCACCAACTTTTTTGGGAAGCAACATCTTCATTTGCAACTAAAACAAACAATCTTACAGTGTTCAACAATTCAAGTAGGAGTTCAAAATTGGTGCACTTTAACCATATCCATGACTATTCCTCATAACAAATCACTAATCAGTGAACGACAAACATACTAGTAGGCTAAATCAAAGTATTACGGAAGACGACAAGTCACTCACATCTCGCTAAAGATAAAGGTGGAAAAAAATGGAGAAATAATTACAGTCATGAAAAAATAAACATGGAAATGGTTAAATGTATTAATAAATATAGCAACAGGCTGAATCAAGGTATAAATATGGAACAAAACAAATCAAAGAGTGCTTAAAAATACACAAGTGTTAATTACAGTACAAAAAAAGAGCCAAAAAGCAATTCAACTTCTTGATCGCAAGATGAATTTAGTTAAACTATACCAGCAAGCTACTGCAAAATGTATAGGTGCACTACCAGTGCGATGACATGTACTTCAGTACTCCTCAACCCCACACTGCGTATTCCACACTTTTGAGAACCTTTAGGTTTTCTCATCTATAAATTGCTCGTTTTCACACTCTTTACTCGCTTACGGCCATACCACCCTGAACACGCCCGATCTCGTCCGATCTCGGAAGCTAAGCAGGGTCGGGCCGGGTCAGTACTTGGATGGTAGACCGCCTGGGAATACCCGGTGCTGTAAGCTTTTCTTTTTCATCAGCAGTGGGCGCTGCTGCTTCTTTGCTGGACACAGAGCTGACAAACAAACTCCATGGAGGATGCAACGTTGTTTTGGAAGCAACATCTTCACCAACTTTTTTGGGAAGCAACATCTTCATTTGCAACTAAAACAAACAATCTTACAGTGTTCAACAATTCAAGTAGGAGTTCAAAATTGGTGCACTTTAACCATATCCATGACTATCCCTCATAACAAATCACTAATCAGTGAACGACAAACATACTAGTAGGCTAAATCAAAGTATTACGGAAGACGACAAGTCACTCACATCTCGCTAAAGATAAAGGTGGAAAAAAATGGAGAAATAATTACAGTAATAAAAAAATAAACATGGAAATGGTTAAATGTATTAATAAATATAGCAACAGACTGAATCAAGGTATAAATATGGAACAAAACAAATCAAAGAGTGCTTAAAAATACACAAGTGTTAATTACAGTACAAAAAAAGAGCCAAAAAGCAATTCAACTTCTTGATCGCAAGATGAATTTAGTTAAACTATACCAGCAAGCTACTGCAAAATGTATAGGTGCACTACCAGTGCGATGACATGTACTTCAGTACTCCTCAACCCCACACTGCGTATTCCACACTTTTGAGAACCTTTAGGTTTTCTCATCTATAAATTGCTCGTTTTCACACTCTTTACTCGCTTACGGCCATACCACCCTGAACACGCCCGATCTCGTCCGATCTCGGAAGCTAAGCAGGGTCGGGCCGGGTCAGTACTTGGATGGGAGACCGCCTGGGAATACCCGGTGCTGTAACCTTTTCTTTTTCATCAGCAGAGGGCGCTGCTGCTTCTTTGCTGGACACAGAGCTGACAAACAAACTCCATGGAGGATGCAACGTTGTTTTGGAAGCAACATCTTCACCAACTTTTTTGGGAAGCAACATCTTCATTTGCAACTAAAACAAACAATCTTACAGTGTTCAACAATTCAAGTAGGAGTTCAAAATTGGTGCACTTTAACCATATCCATGACTATCCCTCATAACAAATCACTAATCAGTGAACGACAAACATACTAGTAGGCTAAATCAAAGTATTACGGAAGACGACAAGTCACTCACATCTCGCTAAAGATAAAGGTGGAAAAAAATGGAGAAATAATTACAGTCATGAAAAAATAAACATGGAAATGGTTAAATGTATTAATAAATATAGCAACAGGCTGAATCAAGGTATAAATATGGAACAAAACAAATCAAAGAGTGCTTAAAAATACACAAGTGTTAATTACAGTACAAAAAAAGAGCCAAAAAGCAATTCAACTTCTTGATCGCAAGATGAATTTAGTTAAACTATACCAGCAAGCTACTGCAAAATGTATAGGTGCACTACCAGTGCGATGACATGTACTTCAGTACTCCTCAACCCCACACTGCGTATTCCACACTTTTGAGAACCTTTAGGTTTTCTCATCTATAAATTGCTCGTTTTCACACTCTTTACTCGCTTACGGCCATACCACCCTGAACACGCCCGATCTCGTCCGATCTCGGAAGCTAAGCAGGGTCGGGCCGGGTCAGTACTTGGATGGGAGACCGCCTGGGAATACCCGGTGCTGTAAGCTTTTCTTTTTCATCAGCAGAGGGCGCTGCTCCTTCTTTGCTGGACACAGAGCTGACAAACAAACTCCATGGAGGATGCAACGTTGTTTTGGAAGCAACATCTTCACCAACTTTTTTGGGAAGCAACATCTTCATTTGCAACTAAAACAAACAATCTTACAGTGTTCAACAATTCAAGTAGGAGTTCAAAATTGGTGCACTTTAACCATATCCATGACTATCCCTCATAACAAATCACTAATCAGTGAACGACAAACATACTAGTAGGCTAAATCAAAGTATTACGGAAGACGACAAGTCACTCACATCTCGCTAAAGATAAAGGTGGAAAAAAATGGAGAAATAATTACAGTCATGAAAAAATAAACATGGAAATGGTTAAATGTATTAATAAATATAGCAACAGGCTGAATCAAGGTATAAATATGGAACAAAACAAATCAAAGAGTGCTTAAAAATACACAAGTGTTAATTACAGTACAAAAAAAGAGCCAAAAAGCAATTCAACTTCTTGATCGCAAGATGAATTTAGTTAAACTATACCAGCAAGCTACTGCAAAATGTATAGGTGCACTACCAGTGCGATGACATGTACTTCAGTACTCCTCAACCCCACACTGCGTATTCCACACTTTTGAGAACCTTTAGGTTTTCTCATCTATAAATTGCTCGTTCTCACACTCTTTACTCGCTTACGGCCATACCACCCTGAACACGCCCGATCTCGTCTGATCTTGGAAGATAAGCAGGGTCGGGCCGGGTCAGTACTTGGATGGGAGACCGCCTGGGAATATCCGGTGCTGTAAGCTTTTCTTTTTCATCAGCAGAGGGCGCTGCTCCTTCTTTGCTGGACACAGAGCTGACAAACAAACTCCATGGAGGATGCAACGTTGTTTTGGAAGCAACATCTTCACCAACTTTTTTGGGAAGCAACATCGTCATTTGCAACTAAAACAAACAATCTTACAGTGTTCAACAATTCAAGTAGGAGTTCAAAATTGTTGCACTTTAACCATATCCATGACTATCCCTCATAACAAATCACTAATCAGTGAACGACAAACATACTAGTAGGCTAAATCAAAGTATTACGGAAGACGACAAGTCACTCACATCTTGCTAAAGATAAAGGTGGAAAAAAATGGAGAAATAATTACAGTCATGAAAAAATAAACATGGAAATGGTTAAATGTATTAATAAATATAGCAACAGGCTGAATCAAGGTATAAATATGGAACAAAACAAATCAAAGAGTGCTTAAAAATACACAAGTGTTAATTACAGTACAAAAAAAGAGCCAAAAAGCAATTCAACTTCTTGATCGCAAGATGAATTTAGTTAAACTATACCAGCAAGCTACTGCAAAATGTATAGGTGCACTACCAGTGCGATGACATGTACTTCAGTACTCCTCAACCCCACACTGCGTATTCCACACTTTTGAGAACCTTTAGGTTTTCTCATCTATAAATTGCTCGTTTTCACACTCTTTACTCGCTTACGGCCATACCACCCTGAACACGCCCAATCTCGTCTGATCTCGGAAGCTAAGCAGGGTCGGGCCGGGTCAGTACTTGGATGGGAGACCGCCTGGGAATACCCGGTGCTGTAAGCTTTTCTTTTTCATCAGCAGAGGGCGCTGCTCCTTCTTTGCTGGACACAGAGCTGACAAACAAACTCCATGGAGGATGCAACGTTGTTTTGGAAGCAACATCTTCACCAACTTTTTTGGGAAGCAACATCTTCATTTGCAACTAAAACAAACAATCTTACAGTGTTCAACAATTCAAGTAGGAGTTCAAAATTGTTGCACTTTAACCATATCCATGACTATCCCTCATAACAAATCACTAATCAGTGAACGACAAACATACTAGTAGGCTAAATCAAAGTATTACGGAAGACGACAAGTCACTCACATCTCGCTAAAGATAAAGGTGGAAAAAAATGGAGAAATAATTACAGTCATGAAAAAATAAACATGGAAATGGTTAAATGTATTAATAAATATAGCAACAGGCTGAATCAAGGTATAAATATGGAACAAAACAAATCAAAGAGTGCTTAAAAATACACAAGTGTTAATTACAGTACAAAAAAAGAGCCAAAAAGCAATTCAACTTCTTGATCGCAAGATGAATTTAGTTAAACTATACCAGCAAGCTACTGCAAAATGTATAGGTGCACTACCAGTGCGATGACATGTACTTCAGTACTCCTCAACCCCACACTGCGTATTCCACACTTTTGAGAACCTTTAGGTTTTCTCATCTATAAATTGCTCGTTTTCACACTCTTTACTCGCTTACGGCCATACCACCCTGAACACGCCCGATCTCGTCCGATCTCGGAAGCTAAGCAGGGTCGGGCCGGGTCAGTACTTGGATGGGAGACCGCCTAGGAATACCCGGTGCTGTAAGCTTTTCTTTTTCATCAGCAGAAGGCGCTGCTCCTTCTTTGCTGGACACAGCTGACAAACAAACTCCATGGAGGATGCAACATTGTTTTGGAAGCAACATCTTCACCAACTTTTTTGGGAAGCAACATCTTCATTTGCAACTAAAACAAACAATCTTACAGTGTTCAACAATTCAAGTAGGAGTTCAAAATTGTTGCACTTTAACCATATCCATGACTATCCCTCATAACAAATCACTAATCAGTGAACGACAAACATACTAGTAGGCTAAATCAAAGTATTACGGAAGACGACAAGTCACTCACATCTCGCTAAAGATAAAGGTGGAAAAAAATGGAGAAATAATTACAGTCATGAAAAAATAAACATGGAAATGGTTAAATGTATTAATAAATATAGCAACAGGCTGAATCAAGGTATAAATATGGAACAAAACCAATCAAAGAGTGCTTAAAAATACACAAGTGTTAATTACAGTACAAAAAAAGAGCCAAAAAGCAATTCAACTTCTTGATCGCAAGATGAATTTAGTTAAACTATACCAGCAAGCTACTGCAAAATGTATAGGTGCACTACCAGTGCGATGACATGTACTTTGGTACTCCTCAACCCCACACTGCGTATTCCACACTTTTGAGAACCTTTAGGTTTTCCCATCTATAAATTGCTTGTTTTCACACTCTTTACTCGCTTACGGCCATACCACCCTGAACACGCCCGATCTCGTCCGATCTCGGAAGCTAAGCAGGGTCGGGCCGGGTCAGTACTTGGATGGGAGACCGCCTGGGAATACCCGGTGCTGTAAGCTTTTCTTTTTCATCAGCAGAGGGCGCTGCTCCTTCTTTGCTGGACACAGCTGACAAACAAACTCCATGGAGGATGCAACATTGTTTTGGAAGCAACATCTTCACCAACTTTTTTGGGAAGCAACATCTTCATTTGCAACTAAAACAAACAATCTTACAGTGTTCAACAATTCAAGTAGGAGTTCAAAATTGTTGCACTTTAACCATATCCATGACTATCCCTCATAACAAATCACTAATCAGTGAACGACAAACATACTAGTAGGCTAAATCAAAGTATTACGGAAGACGACAAGTCACTCACATCTCGCTAAAGATAAAGGTGGAAAAAAATGGAGAAATAATTACAGTCATGAAAAAATAAACATGGAAATGGTTAAATGTATTAATAAATATAGCAACAGGCTGAATCAAGGTATAAATATGGAACAAAACAAATCAAAGAGTGCTTAAAAATACACAAGTGTTAATTACAGTACAAAAAAAGAGCCAAAAAGCAATTCAACTTCTTGATCGCAAGATGAATTTAGTTAAACTATACCAGCAAGCTACTGCAAAATGTATAGGTGCACTACCAGTGCGATGACATGTACTTCAGTACTCCTCAACCCCACACTGCGTATTCCACACTTTTGAGAACCTTTAGGTTTTCTCATCTATAAATTGCTCGTTTTCACACTCTTTACTCGCTTACGGCCATACCACCCTGAACACGCCCGATCTCGTCCGATCTCGGAAGCTAAGCAGGGTCGGGCCGGGTCAGTACTTGGATGGGAGACCGCCTGGGAATACCCGGTGCTGTAAGCTTTTCTTTTTCATCAGCAGAGGGCGCTGCTCCTTCTTTGCTGGACACAGAGCTGACAAACAAACTCCATGGAGGATGCAACGTTGTTTTGGAAGCAACATCTTCACCAACTTTTTTGGGAAGCAACATCTTCATTTGCAACTAAAACAAACAATCTTACAGTGTTCAACAATTCAAGTAGGAGTTCAAAATTGTTGCACTTTAACCATATCCATGACTATCCCTCATAACAAATCACTAATCAGTGAACGACAAACATACTAGTAGGCTAAATCAAAGTATTACGGAAGACGACAAGTCACTCACATCTCGCTAAAGATAAAGGTGGAAAAAAATGGAGAAATAATTACAGTCATGAAAAAATAAACATGGAAATGGTTAAATGTATTAATAAATATAGCAACAGGCTGAATCAAGGCATAAATATGGAACAAAACAAATCAAAGACTGCTTAAAAATACACAAGTGTTAATTACAGTACAAAAAAAGAGCCAAAAAGCAATTCAACTTCTTGATCGCAAGATGAATTTAGTTAAACTATACCAGCAAGCTACTGCAAAATGTATAGGTGCACTACCAGTGCGATGACATGTACTTCAGTACTCCTCAACCCCACACTGCGTATTCCACACTTTTGAGAACCTTTAGGTTTTCTCATCTATAAATTGCTCGTTTTCACACTCTTTACTCGCTTACGGCCATACCACCCTGAACACGTCCGATCTCGTCCGATCTTGGAATCTAAGCAGGGTCGGGCCGTGTCAGTACTTGGATGGGAGACCGCCTGGGAATACCCGGTGCTGTAAGCTTTTCTTTTTCATCAGCAGAGGGCGCTGCTCCTTCTTTGCTGGACACAGAGCTGACAAACAAACTCCATGGAGGATGCAACGTTGTTTTGGAAGCAACATCTTCACCAACTTTTTTGGGAAGCAACATCTTCATTTGCAACTAAAACAAACAATCTTACAGTGTTCAACAATTCAAGTAGGAGTTCAAAATTGGTGCACTTTAACCATATACATGACTATCCCTCATAACAAATCACTAATCAGTGAACGACAAACATACTAGTAGGCTAAATCAAAGTATTATGGAAGACGACAAGTCACTCACATCTCGCTAAAGATAAAGGTGGAAGAAAATGGAGAAATAATTACAGTCATGAAAAAATAAACATGGAAATGGTTAAATGTATTAATAAATATAGCAACAGGCTGAATCAAGGTATAAATATGGAACAAAACAAATCAAAGAGTGCTTAAAAATACACAAGTGTTAATTACAGTACAAAAAAAGAGCCAAAAAGCAATTCAACTTCTTGATCGCAAGATGAATTTAGTTAAACTATACCAGCAAGCTACTGCAAAATGTATAGCTGCACTACCAGTGCGATGACATGTACTTCAGTAATCCTCAACCCCACACTGCGTATTCCACACTTTTGAGAACCTTTAGGTTTTCTCATCTATAAATTGCTCGTTTTCACACTCTTTACTCGCTTACGGCCATACCACCCTGAACACGCCCGATCTCGTCCGATCTCGGAAGCTAAGCAGGGTCGGGCCGGGTCAGTACTTGGATGGGAGACCGCCTGGGAATACCCGGTGCTGTAAGCTTTTCTTTTTCATCAGCAGAGGGCGCTGCTCCTTCTTTGCTGGACACAGAGCTGACAAACAAACTCCATGGAGGATGCAATGTTGTTTTGGAAGCAACATCTTCACCAACTTTTTTGGGAAGCAACATCTTCATTTGCAACTAAAACAAACAATCTTACAGTGTTCAACAATTCAAGTAGGAGTTCAAAATTGTTGCACTTTAACCATATCCATGACTATCCCTCATAACAAATCACTAATCAGTGAACGACAAACATACTAGTAGGCTAAATCAAAGTATTACGGAAGACGACAAGTCACTCACATCTCGCTAAAGATAAAGGTGGAAAAAAATGGAGAAATAATTACAGTCATGAAAAAATAAACATGGAAATGGTTAAATGTATTAATAAATATAGCAACAGGCTGAATCAAGGTATAAATATGGAACAAAACAAATCAAAGAGTGCTTAAAAATACACAAGTGTTAATTACAGTACAAAAAAAGAGCCAAAAAGCAATTCAACTTCTTGATCGCAAGATGAATTTAGTTTAACTATACCAGCAAGCTACTGCAAAATGTATAGGTGCACTACCAGTGCGATGACATGTACTTCAGTACTCCTCAACCCCACACTGCGTATTCCACACTTTTGAGAACCTTTAGGTTTTCTCATCTATAAATTGCTCGTTTTCACACTCTTTACTCGCTTACGGCCATACCACCCTGAACACGCCCGATCTCGTCCGATCTCGGAAGCTAAGCAGGGTCGTGCTGGGTCAGTACTTGGATGGGAGACCGCCTGGGAATACCCGGTGCTGTAAGCTTTTCTTTTTCATCAGCAGAGGGCGCTGCTCCTTCTTTGCTGGACACAGAGCTGACAAACAAACTCCATGGTGGATGCAACGTGGTTTTGGAAGCAACATCTTCACCAACTTTTTTGGGAAGCAACATCTTCATTTGCAACTAAAACAAACAATCTTACAGTGTTCAACAATTCAAGTAGGAGTTCAAAATTGTTGCACTTTAACCATATCCATGACTATCCCTCATAACAAATCACTAATCAGTGAACGACAAACATACTAGTAGGCTAAATCAAAGTATTATGGAAGACGACAAGTCACTCACATCTCGCTAAAGATAAAGGTGGAAAAAAATGGAGAAATAATTACAGTCATGAAAAAATAAACATGGAAATGGTTAAATGTATTAATAAATATAGCAACAGGCTGAATCAAGGTATAAATATGGAACAAAACAAATCAAAGAGTGCTTAAAATACACAAGTGTTAATTACAGTACAAAAAAAGAGCCAAAAAGCAATTCAACTTCTTGATCGCAAGATGAATTTAGTTAAACTATACCAGCAAGCTACTGCAAAATGTATAGGTGCACTACCAGTGCGATGACATGTACTTTGGTACTCCTCAACCCCACACTGCGTATTCCACACTTTTGAGAACCTTTAGGTTTTCTCATCTATAAATTGCTTGTTTTCACACTCTTTACTCGCTTACGGCCATACCACCCTGAACACGCCCGATCTCGTCCGATCTCGGAAGCTAAGCAGGGTCGGGCCGGGTCAGTACTTGGATGGGAGACCGCCTGGGAATACCCGGTGCTGTAAGCTTTTCTTTTTCATCAGCAGAGGGCGCTGCTCCTTCTTTGCTGGACACAGAGCTGACAAACAAACTCCATGGAGGATGCAACGTTGTTTTGGAAGCAACATCTTCACCAACTTTTTTGGGAAGCAACATCTTCATTTGCAACTAAAACAAACAATCTTACAGTGTTCAACAATTCAAGTAGGAGTTCAAAATTGTTGCACTTTAACCATATCCATGACTATCCCTCATAACAAATCACTAATCAGTGAACGACAAACATACTAGTAGGCTAAATCAAAGTATTACGGAAGACGACAAGTCACTCACATCTCGCTAAAGATAAAGGTGGAAAAAAATGGAGAAATAATTACAGTCATGAAAAAATAAACATGGAAATGGTTAAATGTATTAATAAATATAGCAACAGGCTGAATCAAGGCATAAATATGGAACAAAACAAATCAAAGACTGCTTAAAAATACACAAGTGTTAATTACAGTACAAAAAAAGAGCCAAAAAGCAATTCAACTTCTTGATCGCAAGATGAATTTAGTTAAACTATACCAGCAAGCTACTGCAAAATGTATAGGTGCACTACCAGTGCGATGACATGTACTTCAGTACTCCTCAACCCCACACTGCGTATTCCACACTTTTGAGAACCTTTAGGTTTTCTCATCTATAAATTGCTCGTTTTCACACTCTTTACTCGCTTACGGCCATACCACCCTGAACACGTCCGATCTCGTCCGATCTTGGAATCTAAGCAGGGTCGGGCCGTGTCAGTACTTGGATGGGAGACCGCCTGGGAATACCCGGTGCTGTAAGCTTTTCTTTTTCATCAGCAGAGGGCGCTGCTCCTTCTTTGCTGGACACAGAGCTGACAAACAAACTCCATGGAGGATGCAACGTTGTTTTGGAAGCAACATCTTCACCAACTTTTTTGGGAAGCAACATCTTCATTTGCAACTAAAACAAACAATCTTACAGTGTTCAACAATTCAAGTAGGAGTTCAAAATTGTTGCACTTTAACCATATCCATGACTATCCCTCATAACAAATCACTAATCAGTGAACGACAAACATACTAGTAGGCTAAATCAAAGTATTACGGAAGACGACAAGTCACTCACATCTCGCTAAAGATAAAGGTGGAAAAAAATGGAGAAATAATTACAGTCATGAAAAAATAAACATGGAAATGGTTAAATGTATTAATAAATATAGCAACAGGCTGAATCAAGGCATAAATATGGAACAAAACAAATCAAAGAGTGCTTAAAAATACACAAGTGTTAATTACAGTACAAAAAAAGAGCCAAAAAGCAATTCAACTTCTTGATCGCAAGATGAATTTAGTTAAACTATACCAGCAAGCTACTGCAAAATGTATAGGTGCACTACCAGTGCGATGACATGTACTTCAGTACTCCTCAACCCCACACTGCGTATTCCACACTTTTGAGAACCTTTAGGTTTTCTCATCTATAAATTGCTCGTTTTCACACTCTTTACTCGCTTACGGCCATACCACCCTGAACACGTCCGATCTCGTCCGATCTTGGAATCTAAGCAGGGTCGGGCCGTGTCAGTACTTGGATGGGAGACCGCCTGGGAATACCCGGTGCTGTAAGCTTTTCTTTTTCATCAGCAGAGGGCGCTGCTCCTTCTTTGCTGGACACAGAGCTGACAAACAAACTCCATGGAGGATGCAACGTTGTTTTGGAAGCAACATCTTCACCAACTTTTTTGGGAAGCAACATCTTCATTTGCAACTAAAACAAACAATCTTACAGTGTTCAACAATTCAAGTAGGAGTTCAAAATTGGTGCACTTTAACCATATACATGACTATCCCTCATAACAAATCACTAATCAGTGAACGACAAACATACTAGTAGGCTAAATCAAAGTATTATGGAAGACGACAAGTCACTCACATCTCGCTAAAGATAAAGGTGGAAGAAAATGGAGAAATAATTACAGTCATGAAAAAATAAACATGGAAATGGTTAAATGTATTAATAAATATAGCAACAGGCTGAATCAAGGTATAAATATGGAACAAAACAAATCAAAGAGTGCTTAAAAATACACAAGTGTTAATTACAGTACAAAAAAAGAGCCAAAAAGCAATTCAACTTCTTGATCGCAAGATGAATTTAGTTAAACTATACCAGCAAGCTACTGCAAAATGTATAGCTGCACTACCAGTGCGATGACATGTACTTCAGTACTCCTCAACCCCACACTGCGTATTCCACACTTTTGAGAACCTTTAGGTTTTCTCATCTATAAATTGCTCGTTTTCACACTCTTTACTCGCTTACGGCCATACCACCCTGAACACGTCCGATCTCGGAAGCTAAGCAGGGTCGGGCCGGGTCAGTACTTGGATGGGAGACCGCCTGGGAATACCCGGTGCTGTAAGCTTTTCTTTTTCATCAGCAGAGGGCGCTGCTCCTTCTTTGCTGGACACAGAGCTGACAAACAAACTCCATGGAGGATGCAACGTTGTTTTGGAAGCAACATCTTCACCAACTTTTTTGGGAAGCAACATCTTCATTTGCAACTAAAACAAACAATCTTACAGTGTTCAACAATTCAAGTAGGAGTTCAAAATTGGTGCACTTTAACCATATCCATGACTATCCCTCATAACAAATCACTAATCAGTGAACGACAAACATACTAGTAGGCTAAATCAAAGTATAACGGAAGACGACAAGTCACTCACATCTCGCTAAAGATAAAGGTGGAAAAAAATGGAGAAATAATTACAGTCATGAAAAAATAAACATGGAAATGGTTAAATGTATTAATAAATATAGCAACAGGCTGAATCAAGGTATAAATATGGAACAAAACCAATCAAAGAGTGCTTAAAAATACACAAGTATTAATTACAGTACAAAAAAAGAGCCAAAAAGCAATTCAACTTCTTGATCGCAAGATGAATTTAGTTAAACTATACCAGCAAGCTACTGCAAAATGTATAGGTGCACTACCAGTGCGATGACATGTACTTCAGTACTCCTCAACCCCACACTGCGTATTCCACACTTTTGAGAACCTTTAGGTTTTCTCATCTATAAATTGCTTGTTTTCACACTCTTTACTCGCTTACGGCCATACCACCCTGAACACGCCCGATCTCGTCCGATCTCGGAAGCTAAGCAGGGTCGGGCCGGGTCAGTACTTCGATGGGAGACCGCCTGGGAATACCCGGTGCTGTAAGCTTTTCTTTTTCATCAGCAGAGGGCGCTGCTCCTTCTTTGCTGGACACAGAGCTTACAAACAAACTCCATGGAGGATGCAACGTTGTTTTGGAAGCAACATCTTCACCAACTTTTTTGGGAAGCAACATCTTCATTTGCAACTAAAACAAACAATCTTACAGTGTTCAACAATTCAAGTAGGAGTTCAAAATTGGTGCACTTTAACCATATCCATGACTATCCCTCATAACAAATCACTAATCAGTGAACGACAAACATACTAGTAGGCTAAATCAAAGTATTACGGAAGACGACAAGTCACTCACATCTCGCTAAAGATAAAGGTGGAAAAAAATTGAGAAATAATTACAGTCATGAAAAAATAAACATGGAAATGGTTAAATGTATTAATAAATATAGCAACAGGCTGAATCAAGGTATAAATATGGAACAAAACAAATCAAAGAGTGCTTAAAAATACACAAGTGTTAATTACAGTACAAAAAAAGAGCCAAAAAGCAATTCAACTTCTTGATCGCAAGATGAATTTAGTTAAACTATACCAGCAAGCTACTGCAAAATGTATAGCTGCACTACCAGTGCGATGACATGTACTTCAGTACTCCTCAACCCCACACTGCGTATTCCACACTTTTGAGAACCTTTAGGTTTTCTCATCTATAAATTGCTCGTTTTCACACTCTTTACTCGCTTACGGCCATACCACCCTGAACACGCCCGATCTCGTCCGATCTCGGAAGCTAAGCAGGGTCGGGCCGGGTCAGTACTTGGATGGGAGACCGCCTGGGAATACCCGGTGCTGTAAGCTTTTCTTTTTCATCAGCAGAGGGCGCTGCTCCTTCTTTGCTGGACACAGAGCTGACAAACAAACTCCATGGAGGATGCAACGTTGTTTTGGAAGCAACATCTTCACCAACTTTTTTGGGAAGCAACATCTTCATTTGCAACTAAAACAAACAATCTTACAGTGTTCAACAATTCAAGTAGGAGTTCAAAATTGGTGCACTTTAACCATATCCATGACTATCCCTCATAACAAATCACTAATCAGTGAACGACAAACATACTAGTAGGCTAAATCAAAGTATAACGGAAGACGACAAGTCACTCACATCTCGCTAAAGATAAAGGTGGAAAAAAATGGAGAAATAATTACAGTCATGAAAAAATAAACATGGAAATGGTTAAATGTATTAATAAATATAGCAACAGGCTGAATCAAGGTATAAATATGGAACAAAACCAATCAAAGAGTGCTTAAAAATACACAAGTATTAATTACAGTACAAAAAAAGAGCCAAAAAGCAATTCAACTTCTTGATCGCAAGATGAATTTAGTTAAACTATACCAGCAAGCTACTGCAAAATGTATAGGTGCACTACCAGTGCGATGACATGTACTTCAGTACTCCTCAACCCCACACTGCGTATTCCACACTTTTGAGAACCTTTAGGTTTTCTCATCTATAAATTGCTTGTTTTCACACTCTTTACTCGCTTACGGCCATACCACCCTGAACACGCCCGATCTCGTCCGATCTCGGAAGCTAAGCAGGGTCGGGCCGGGTCAGTACTTCGATGGGAGACCGCCTGGGAATACCCGGTGCTGTAAGCTTTTCTTTTTCATCAGCAGAGGGCGCTGCTCCTTCTTTGCTGGACACAGAGCTTACAAACAAACTCCATGGAGGATGCAACGTTGTTTTGGAAGCAACATCTTCACCAACTTTTTTGGGAAGCAACATCTTCATTTGCAACTAAAACAAACAATCTTACAGTGTTCAACAATTCAAGTAGGAGTTCAAAATTGGTGCACTTTAACCATATCCATGACTATCCCTCATAACAAATCACTAATCAGTGAACGACAAACATACTAGTAGGCTAAATCAAAGTATTACGGAAGACGACAAGTCACTCACATCTCGCTAAAGATAAAGGTGGAAAAAAATTGAGAAATAATTACAGTCATGAAAAAATAAACATGGAAATGGTTAAATGTATTAATAAATATAGCAACAGGCTGAATCAAGGTATAAATATGGAACAAAACAAATCAAAGAGTGCTTAAAAATACACAAGTGTTAATTACAGTACAAAAAAAGAGCCAAAAAGCAATTCAACTTCTTGATCGCAAGATGAATTTAGTTAAACTATACCAGCAAGCTACTGCAAAATGTATAGCTGCACTACCAGTGCGATGACATGTACTTCAGTACTCCTCAACCCCACACTGCGTATTCCACACTTTTGAGAACCTTTAGGTTTTCTCATCTATAAATTGCTCGTTTTCACACTCTTTACTCGCTTACGGCCATACCACCCTGAACACGCCCGATCTCGTCCGATCTCGGAAGCTAAGCAGGGTCGGGCCGGGTCAGTACTTGGATGGGAGACCGCCTGGGAATACCCGGTGCTGTAAGCTTTTCTTTTTCATCAGCAGAGGGCGCTGCTCCTTCTTTGCTGGACACAGAGCTGACAAACAAACTCCATGGAGGATGCAACGTTGTTTTGGAAGCAACATCTTCACCAACTTTTTTGGGAAGCAACATCTTCATTTGCAACTAAAACAAACAATCTTACAGTGTTCAACAATTCAAGTAGGAGTTCAAAATTGGTGCACTTTAACCATATCCATGACTATCCCTCATAACAAATCACTAATCAGTGAACGACAAACATACTAGTAGGCTAAATCAAAGTATAACGGAAGACGACAAGTCACTCACATCTCGCTAAAGATAAAGGTGGAAAAAAATGGAGAAATAATTACAGTCATGAAAAAATAAACATGGAAATGGTTAAATGTATTAATAAATATAGCAACAGGCTGAATCAAGGTATAAATATGGAACAAAACCAATCAAAGAGTGCTTAAAAATACACAAGTGTTAATTACAGTACAAAAAAAGAGCCAAAAAGCAATTCAACTTCTTGATCGCAAGATGAATTTAGTTAAACTATACCAGCAAGCTACTGCAAAATGTATAGGTGCACTACCAGTGCGATGACATGTACTTCAGTACTCCTCAACCCCACACTGCGTATTCCACACTTTTGAGAACCTTTAGGTTTTCTCATCTATAAATTGCTCGTTTTCACACTCTTTACTCGCTTACGGCCATACCACCCTGAACACGCCCGATCTCGTCCGATCTCGGAAGCTAAGCAGGGTCGGGCCGGGTCAGTACTTGGATGGGAGACCGCCTGGGAATACCCGGTGCTGTAAGCTTTTCTTTTTCATCAGCAGAGGGCGCTGCTCCTTCTTTGCTGGACACAGAGCTGACAAACAAACTCCATGGAGGATGCAACGTTGTTTTGGAAGCAACATCTTCACCAACTTTTTTGGGAAGCAACATCTTCATTTGCAACTAAAACAAACAATCTTACAGTGTTCAACAATTCAAGTAGGAGTTCAAAATTGGTGCACTTTAACCATATCCATGACTATCCCTCATAACAAATCACTAATCAGTGAACGACAAACATACTAGTAGGCTAAATCAAAGTATTACGGAAGACGACAAGTCACTCACATCTCGCTAAAGATAAAGGTGGAAAAAAATGGAGAAATAATTACAGTCATGAAAAAATAAACATGGAAATGGTTAAATGTATTAATAAATATAGCAACAGGCTGAATCAAGGTATAAATATGGAACAAAACAAATCAAAGAGTGCTTAAAAATACACAAGTGTTAATTACAGTACAAAAAAAGAGCCAAAAAGCAATTCAACTTCTTGATCGCAAGATGAATTTAGTTAAACTATACCAGCAAGCTACTGCAAAATGTATAGGTGCACTACCAGTGCGATGACATGTACTTCAGTACTCCTCAACCCCACACTGCGTATTCCACACTTTTGAGAACCTTTAGGTTTTCTCATCTATAAATTGCTCGTTTTCACACTCTTTACTCGCTTACGGCCATACCACCCTGAACACGCCCGATCTTGTCCGATCTCGGAAGCTAAGCAGGGTCGGGCCGGGTCAGTACTTGGATGGGAGACCGCCTGGGAATACCCGGTGCTGTAAGCTTTTCTTTTTCATCAGCAGAGGGCGCTGCTCCTTCTTTGCTGGACACAGAGCTGACAAACAAACTCCATGGAGGATGCAACGTTGTTTTGGAAGCAACATCTTCACCAACTTTTTTGGGAAGCAACATCTTCATTTGCAACTAAAACAAACAATCTTACAGTGTTCAACAATTCAAGTAGGAGTTCAAAATTGGTGCACTTTAACCATATCCATGACTATCCCTCATAACAAATCACTAATCAGTGAACGACAAACATACTAGTAGGCTAAATCAAAGTATTACGGAAGACGACAAGTCACCCACATCTCGCTAAAGATAAAGGTGGAAAAAAATGGAGAAATAATTACAGTCATGAAAAAATAAACATGGAAATGGTTAAATGTATTAATAAATATAGCAACAGGCTGAATCAAGGTATAAATATGGAACAAAACAAATCAAAGAGTGCTTAAAAATACACAAGTGTTAATTACAGTACAAAAAAAGAGCCAAAAAGCAATTCAACTTCTTGATCGCAAGATGAATTTAGTTAAACTATACCAGCAAGCTACTGCAAAATGTATAGGTGCACTACCAGTGCGATGACATGTACTTCAGTACTCCTCAACCCCACACTGCGTATTCCACACTTTTGAGAACCTTTAGGTTTTCTCATCTAAAATTGCTCGTTTTCACACTCTTTACTCGCTTACGGCCATACCACCCTGAACACGCCCGATCTCGTCCAATCTCGGAAGCTAAGCAGGGTCGGGCCGGGTCAGTACTTGGATGGGAGACCGCCTGGGAATACCCGGTGCTGTAAGCTTTTCTTTTTCATCAGCAGAGGGCGCTGCTCCTTCTTTGCTGGACACAGAGCTGACAAACAAACTCCATGGAGGATGCAACTTTGTTTTGGAAGCAACATCTTCACCAACTTTTTTGGGAAGCAACATCTTCATTTGCAACTAAAACAAACAATCTTACAGTGTTCAACAATTCAAGTAGGAGTTCAAAATTGTTGCACTTTAACCATATCCATGACTATCCCTCATAACAAATCACTAATCAGTGAACGACAAACATACTAGTAGGCTAAATCAAAGTATTACGGAAGACGACAAGTCACTCACATCTCGCTAAAGATAAAGGTGGAAAAAAATGGAGAAATAATTACAGTCATGAAAAAATAAACATGGAAATGGTTAAATGTATTAATAAATATAGCAACAGGCTGAATCAAGGTATAAATATGGAACAAAACAAATCAAAGAGTGCTTAAAAATACACAAGTGTTAATTACAGTACAAAAAAAGAGCCAAAAAGCAATTCAACTTCTTGATCGCAAGATGAATTTAGTTAAACTATACCAGCAAGCTACTGCAAAATGTATAGGTGCACTACCAGTGCGATGACATGTACTTCAGTACTCCTCAACCCCACACTGCGTATTCCACACTTTTGAGAACCTTTAGGTTTTCTCATCTATAAATTGCTCGTTTTCACACTCTTTACTCGCTTACGGCCATACCACCCTGAACACGCCCGATCTCGTCCGATCTCGGAAGCTAAGCAGGGTCGGGCCGGGTCAGTACTTGGATGGGAGACCGCCTGGGAATACCCGGTGCTGTAAGCTTTTCTTTTTCATCAGCAGAGGGCGCTGCTGCTTCTTTGCTGGACACAGAGCTGACAAACAAACTCCATGGAGGATGCAACGTTGTTTTGGAAGCAACATCTTCACCAACTTTTTTGGGAAGCAACATCTTCATTTGCAACTAAAACAAACAATCTTACAGTGTTCAACAATTCAAGTAGGAGTTCAAAATTGGTGCACTTTAACCATATCCATGACTATCCCTCATAACAAATCACTAATCAGTGAACGACAAACATACTAGTAGGCTAAATCAAAGTATTACGGAAGACGACAAGTCACTCACATCTCGCTAAAGATAAAGGTGGAAAAAAATGGAGAAATAATTACAGTCATGAAAAAATAAACATGGAAATGGTTAAATGTATTAATAAATATAGCAACAGGCTGAATCAAGGTATAAATATGGAACAAAACAAATCAAAGAGTGCTTAAAAATACACAAGTGTTAATTACAGTACAAAAAAAGAGCCAAAAAGCAATTCAACTTCTTGATCGCAAGATGAATTTAGTTAAACTATACCAGCAAGCTACTGCAAAATGTATAGGTGCACTACCAGTGCGATGACATGTACTTCAGTACTCCTCAACCCCACACTGCGTATTCCACACTTTTGAGAACCTTTAGGTTTTCTCATCTATAAATTGCTCGTTTTCACACTCTTTACTCGCTTACGGCCATACCACCCTGAACACGCCCGATCTCGTCCAATCTCGGAAGCTAAGCAGGGTCGGGCCGGGTCAGTACTTGGATGGGAGACCGCCTGGGAATACCCGGTGCTGTAAGCTTTTCTTTTTCATCAGCAGAGGGCGCTGCTCCTTCTTTGCTGGACACAGAGCTGACAAACAAACTCCATGGAGGATGCAACTTTGTTTTGGAAGCAACATCTTCACCAACTTTTTTGGGAAGCAACATCTTCATTTGCAACTAAAACAAACAATCTTACAGTGTTCAACAATTCAAGTAGGAGTTCAAAATTGTTGCACTTTAACCATATCCATGACTATCCCTCATAACAAATCACTAATCAGTGAACGACAAACATACTAGTAGGCTAAATCAAAGTATTACGGAAGACGACAAGTCACTCACATCTCGCTAAAGATAAAGGTGGAAAAAAATGGAGAAATAATTACAGTCATGAAAAAATAAACATGGAAATGGTTAAATGTATTAATAAATATAGCAACAGGCTGAATCAAGGTATAAATATGGAACAAAACAAATCAAAGAGTGCTTAAAAATACACAAGTGTTAATTACAGTACAAAAAAAGAGCCAAAAAGCAATTCAACTTCTTGATCGCAAGATGAATTTAGTTAAACTATACCAGCAAGCTACTGCAAAATGTATAGGTGCACTACCAGTGCGATGACATGTACTTCAGTACTCCTCAACCCCACACTGCGTATTCCACACTTTTGAGAACCTTTAGGTTTTCTCATCTATAAATTGCTCGTTTTCACACTCTTTACTCGCTTACGGCCATACCACCCTGAACACGCCCGATCTCGTCCGATCTCGGAAGCTAAGCAGGGTCGGGCCGGGTCAGTACTTGGATGGGAGACCGCCTGGGAATACCCGGTGCTGTAAGCTTTTCTTTTTCATCAGCAGAGGGCGCTGCTGCTTCTTTGCTGGACACAGAGCTGACAAACAAACTCCATGGAGGATGCAACGTTGTTTTGGAAGCAACATCTTCACCAACTTTTTTGGGAAGCAACATCTTCATTTGCAACTAAAACAAACAATCTTACAGTGTTCAACAATTCAAGTAGGAGTTCAAAATTGGTGCACTTTAACCATATCCATGACTATCCCTCATAACAAATCACTAATCAGTGAACGACAAACATACTAGTAGGCTAAATCAAAGTATTACGGAAGACGACAAGTCACCCACATCTCGCTAAAGATAAAGGTGGAAAAAAATGGAGAAATAATTACAGTCATGAAAAAATAAACATGGAAATGGTTAAATGTATTAATAAATATAGCAACAGGCTGAATCAAGGTATAAATATGGAACAAAACAAATCAAAGAGTGCTTAAAAATACACAAGTGTTAATTACAGTACAAAAAAAGAGCCAAAAAGCAATTCAACTTCTTGATCGCAAGATGAATTTAGTTAAACTATACCAGCAAGCTACTGCAAAATGTATAGGTGCACTACCAGTGCGATGACATGTACTTCAGTACTCCTCAACCCCACACTGCGTATTCCACACTTTTGAGAACCTTTAGGTTTTCTCATCTATAAATTGCTCGTTTTCACACTCTTTACTCGCTTACGGCCATACCACCCTGAACACGCCCGATCTCGTCCGATCTCGGAAGCTAAGCAGGGTCGGGCCGGGTCAGTACTTGGATGGGAGACCGCCTGGGAATACCCGGTGCTGTAAGCTTTTCTTTTTCATCAGCAGAGGGCGCTGCTCCTTCTTTGCTGGACACAGAGCTGACAAACAAACTCCATGGAGGATGCAACGTTGTTTTGGAAGCAACATCTTCACCAACTTTTTTGGGAAGCAACATCTTCATTTGCAACTAAAACAAACAATCTGACAGTGTTCAACAATTCAAGTAGGAGTTCAAAATTGGTGCACTTTAACCATATCCATGACTATCCCTCATAACAAATCACTAATCAGTGAACGACAAACATACTAGTAGGCTAAATCAAAGTATTACGGAAGACGACAAGTCACTCACATCTCGCTAAAGATAAAGGTGGAAAAAAATGGAGAAATAATTACAGTCATGAAAAAATAAACATGGAAATGGTTAAATGTATTAATAAATATAGCAACAGGCTGAATCAAGGTATAAATATAGAACAAAACAAATCAAAGAGTGCTTAAAAATACACAAGTGTTAATTACAGTACAAAAAAAGAGCCAAAAAGCAATTCAACTTCTTGATCGCAAGATGAATTTAGTTAAACTATACCAGCAAGCTACTGCAAAATGTATAGGTGCACTACCAGTGCGATGACATGTACTTCAGTACTCCTCAACCCCACACTGCGTATTCCACACTTTTGAGAACCTTTAGGTTTTCTCATCTATAAATTGCTCGTTTTCACACTCTTTACTCGCTTACGGCCATACCACCCTGAACACGCCCGATCTCGTCCGATCTCGGAAGCTAAGCAGGGTCGGGCCGGGTCAGTACTTGGATGGGAGACCGCCTGGGAATACCCGGTGCTGTAAGCTTTTCTTTTTCATCAGCAGAGGGCGCTGCTCCTTCTTTGCTGGACACAGAGCTGACAAACAAACTCCATGGAGGATGCAACGTTGTTTTGGAAGCAACATCTTCACCAACTTTTTTGGGAAGCAACATCTTCATTTGCAACTAAAACAAACAATCTTACAGTGTTCAACAATTCAAGTAGGAGTTCAAAATTGGTGCACTTTAACCATATCCATGACTATCCCTCATAACAAATCACTAATCAGTGAACGACAAACATACTAGTAGGCTAAATCAAAGTATTACGGAAGACGACAAGTCACTCACATCTCGCTAAAGATAAAGGTGGAAAAAAATGGAGAAATAATTACAGTCATGAAAAAATAAACATGGAAATGGTTAAATGTATTAATAAATATAGCAACAGGCTGAATCAAGGTATAAATATGGAACAAAACAAATCAAAGAGTGCTTAAAAATACACAAGTGTTAATTACAGTACAAAAAAAGAGCCAAAAAGCAATTCAACTTCTTGATCGCAAGATGAATTTAGTTAAACTATACCAGCAAGCTACTGCAAAATGTATAGGTGCACTACCAGTGCGATGACATGTACTTCAGTACTCCTCAACCCCACACTGCGTATTCCACACTTTTGAGAACCTTTAGGTTTTCTCATCTATAAATTGCTCGTTTTCACACTCTTTACTCGCTTACGGCCATACCACCCTGAACACGCCCGATCTCGTCCGATCTCGGAAGCTAAGCAGGGTCGGGCCGGGTCAGTACTTGGATGGGAGACCGCCTGGGAATACCCGGTGCTGTAAGCTTTTCTTTTTCATCAGCAGAGGGCGCTGCTCCTTCTTTGCTGGACACAGAGCTGACAAACAAACTCCATGGAGGATGCAACGTTGTTTTGGAAGCAACATCTTCACCAACTTTTTTGGGAAGCAACATCTTCATTTGCAACTAAAACAAACAATCTGACAGTGTTCAACAATTCAAGTAGGAGTTCAAAATTGGTGCACTTTAACCATATCCATGACTATCCCTCATAACAAATCACTAATCAGTGAACGACAAACATACTAGTAGGCTAAATCAAAGTATTACGGAAGACGACAAGTCACTCACATCTCGCTAAAGATAAAGGTGGAAAAAAATGGAGAAATAATTACAGTCATGAAAAAATAAACATGGAAATGGTTAAATGTATTAATAAATATAGCAACAGGCTGAATCAAGGTATAAATATAGAACAAAACAAATCAAAGAGTGCTTAAAAATACACAAGTGTTAATTACAGTACAAAAAAAGAGCCAAAAAGCAATTCAACTTCTTGATCGCAAGATGAATTTAGTTAAACTATACCAGCAAGCTACTGCAAAATGTATAGGTGCACTACCAGTGCGATGACATGTACTTCAGTACTCCTCAACCCCACACTGCGTATTCCACACTTTTGAGAACCTTTAGGTTTTCTCATCTATAAATTGCTCGTTTTCACACTCTTTACTCGCTTACGGCCATACCACCCTGAACACGCCCGATCTCGTCCGATCTCGGAAGCTAAGCAGGGTCGGGCCGGGTCAGTACTTGGATGGGAGACCGCCTGGGAATACCCGGTGCTGTAAGCTTTTCTTTTTCATCAGCAGAGGGCGCTGCTCCTTCTTTGCTGGACACAGAGCTGACAAACAAACTCCATGGAGGATGCAACGTTGTTTTGGAAGCAACATCTTCACCAACTTTTTTGGGAAGCAACATCTTCATTTGCAACTAAAACAAACAATCTTACAGTGTTCAACAATTCAAGTAGGAGTTCAAAATTGGTGCACTTTAACCATATCCATGACTATCCCTCATAACAAATCACTAATCAGTGAACGACAAACATACTAGTAGGCTAAATCAAAGTATTACGGAAGACGACAAGTCACTCACATCTCGCTAAAGATAAAGGTGGAAAAAAATGGAGAAATAATTACAGTCATGAAAAAATAAACATGGAAATGGTTAAATGTATTAATAAATATAGCAACAGGCTGAATCAAGGTATAAATATGGAACAAAACAAATCAAAGAGTGCTTAAAAATACACAAGTGTTAATTACAGTACAAAAAAAGAGCCAAAAAGCAATTCAACTTCTTGATCGCAAGATGAATTTAGTTAAACTATACCAGCAAGCTACTGCAAAATGTATAGGTGCACTACCAGTGCGATGACATGTACTTCAGTACTCCTCAACCCCACACTGCGTATTCCACACTTTTGAGAACCTTTAGGTTTTCTCATCTATAAATTGCTCGTTTTCACACTCTTTACTCGCTTACGGCCATACCACCCTGAACACGCCCGATCTCGTCCGATCTCGGAAGCTAAGCAGGGTCGGGCCGGGTCAGTACTTGGATGGGAGACCGCCTGGGAATACCCGGTGCTGTAAGCTTTTCTTTTTCATCAGCAGACGGCGCTGCTCCTTCTTTGCTGGACACAGAGCTGACAAACAAACTCCATGGAGGATGCAACGTTGTTTTGGAAGCAACATCTTCACCAACTTTTTTGGGAAGCAACATCTTCATTTGCAACTAAAACAAACAATCTTACAGTGTTCAACAATTCAAGTAGGAGTTCAAAATTGGTGCACTTTAACCATATCCATGACTATCCCTCATAACAAATCACTAATCAGTGAACGACAAACATACTAGTAGGCTAAATCAAAGTATTACGGAAGACGACAAGTCACTCACATCTCGCTAAAGATAAAGGTGGAAAAAAATGGAGAAATAATTACAGTCATGAAAAAATAAACATGGAAATGGTTAAATGTATTAATAAATATAGCAACAGGCTGAATCAAGGTATAAATATAGAACAAAACAAATCAAAGAGTGCTTAAAAATACACAAGTGTTAATTACAGTACAAAAAAAGAGCCAAAAAGCAATTCAACTTCTTGATCGCAAGATGAATTTAGTTAAACTATACCAGCAAGCTACTGCAAAATGTATAGGTGCACTACCAGTGCGATGACATGTACTTCAGTACTCCTCAACCCCACACTGCGTATTCCACACTTTTGAGAACCTTTAGGTTTTCTCATCTATAAATTGCTCGTTTTCACACTCTTTACTCGCTTACGGCCATACCACCCTGAACACGCCCGATCTCGTCAGATCTCGGAAGCTAAGCAGGGTCGGGCCGGGTCAGTACTTGGATGGGAGACCGCCTGGGAATACCAGGTGCTGTAAGCTTTTCTTTTTCATCAGCAGAGGGCGCTGCTCCTTCTTTGCTGGACACAGAGCTGACAAACAAACTCCATGGAGGATGCAACGTTGTTTTGGAAGCAACATCTTCACCAACTTTTTTGGGAAGCAACATCTTCATTTGCAACTAAAACAAACAATCTTACAGTGTTCAACAATTCAAGTAGGAGTTCAAAATTGGTGCACTTTAACCATATCCATGACTATCCCTCATAACAAATCACTAATCAGTGAACGACAAACATACTAGTAGGCTAAATCAAAGTATTACGGAAGACGACAAGTCACTCACATCTCGCTAAAGATAAAGGTGGAAAAAAATGGAGAAATAATTACAGTCATGAAAAAATAAACATGGAAATGGTTAAATGTATTAATAAATATAGCAACAGGCTGAATCAAGGTATAAATATGGAACAAAACAAATCAAAGAGTGCTTAAAAATACACAAGTGTTAATTACAGTACAAAAAAAGAGCCAAAAAGCAATTCAACTTCTTGATCGCAAGATGAATTTAGTTAAACTATACCAGCAAGCTACTGCAAAATGTATAGGTGCACTACCAGTGCGATGACATGTACTTCAGTACTCCTCAACCCCACACTGCGTATTCCACACATTTGAGAACCTTTAGGTTTTCTCATCTATAAATTGCTCGTTTTCACACTCTTTACTCGCTTACGGCCATACCACCCTGAACACGTCCGATCTCGGAAGCTAAGCAGGGTCGGGCCGGGTCAGTACTTGGATGGGAGACCGCCTGGGAATATCCGGTGCTGTAAGCTTTTCTTTTTCATCAGCAGAGGGCGCTGCTCCTTCTTTGCTGGACACAGAGCTGACAAACAAACTCCATGGAGGATGCAACGTTGTTTTGGAAGCAACATCTTCACCAACTTTTTTGGGAAGCAACATCTTCATTTGCAACTAAAACAAACAATCTTACAGTGTTCAACAATTCAAGTAGGAGTTCAAAATTGGTGCACTTTAACCATATCCATGACTATCCCTCATAACAAATCACTAATCAGTGAACGACAAACATACTAGTAGGCTAAATCAAAGTATTACGGAAGACGACAAGTCACTCACATCTCGCTAAAGATAAAGGTGGAAAAAAATGGAGAAATAATTACAGTCATGAAAAAATAAACATGGAAATGGTTAAATGTATTAATAAATATAGCAACAGGCTGAATCAAGGTATAAATATGGAACAAAACAAATCAAAGAGTGCTTAAAAATACACAAGTGTTAATTACAGTACAAAAAAAGAGCCAAAAAGCAATTCAACTTCTTGATCGCAAGATGAATTTAGTTAAACTATACCAGCAAGCTACTGCAAAATGTATAGGTGCACTACCAGTGCGATGACATGTACTTCAGTACTCCTCAACCCCACACTGCGTATTCCACACTTTTGAGAACCTTTAGGTTTTCTCATCTATAAATTGCTCGTTTTCACACTCTTTACTCGCTTACGGCCATACCACCCTGAACACGCCCGATCTCGTCCGATCTTGGAAGCTAAGCAGGGGCGGGCCGGGTCAGTACTTGGATGGGAGACCGCCTGGGAATACCCGGTGCTGTAAGCTTTTCTTTTTCATCAGCAGAGGGCGCTGCTCCTTCTTTGCTGGACACAGAGCTGACAAACAAACTCCATGGAGGATGCAACGTTGTTTTGGAAGCAACATCTTCACCAACTTTTTTGGGAAGCAACATCTTCATTTGCAACTAAAACAAACAATCTTACAGTGTTCAACAATTCAAGTAGGAGTTCAAAATTGGTGCACTTTAACCATATCCATGACTATCCCTCATAACAAATCACTAATCAGTGAACGACAAACATACTAGTAGGCTAAATCAAAGTATTACGGAAGACGACAAGTCACTCACATCTCGCTAAAGATAAAGGTGGAAAAAAATGGAGAAATAATTACAGTCATGAAAAAATAAACATGGAAATGGTTAAATGTATTAATAAATATAGCAACAGGCTGAATCAAGGTATAAATATGGAACAAAACAAATCAAAGAGTGCTTAAAAATACACAAGTGTTAATTACAGTACAAAAAAAGAGCCAAAAAGCAATTCAACTTCTTGATCGCAAGATGAATTTAGTTAAACTATACCAGCAAGCTACTGCAAAATGTATAGGTGCACTACCAGTGCGATGACATGTACTTCAGTACTCCTCAACCCCACACTGCGTATTCCACACTTTTGAGAACCTTTAGGTTTTCTCATCTATAAATTTCTCGTTTTCACACTCTTTACTCGCTTACGGCCATACCACCCTGAACACGCCCGATCTCGTCCGATCTCGGAAGCTAAGCAGGGGCGGGCCGGGTCAGTACTTGGATGGGAGACCGCCTGGGAATACCCGGTGCTGTAAGCTTTTCTTTTTCATCAGCAGAGGGCGCTGCTCCTTCTTTGCTGGACACAGAGCTGACAAACAAACTCCATGGAGGATGCAACGTTGTTTTGGAAGCAACATCTTCACCAACTTTTTTGGGAAGCAACATCTTCATTTGCAACTAAAACAAACAATCTTACAGTGTTCAACAATTCAAGTAGGAGTTCAAAATTGGTGCACTTTAACCATATCCATGACTATCCCTCATAACAAATCACTAATCAGTGAACGACAAACATACTAGTAGGCTAAATCAAAGTATTACGGAAGACGACAAGTCACTCACATCTCGCTAAAGATAAAGGTGGAAAAAAATGGAGAAATAATTACAGTCATGAAAAAATAAACATGGAAATGGTTAAATGTATTAAGAAATATAGCAACAGGCTGAATCAAGGTATAAATATGGAACAAAACCAATCAAAGAGTGCTTAAAAATACACAAGTGTTAATTACAGTACAAAAAAAGAGCCAAAAAGCAATTCAACTTCTTGATCGCAAGATGAATTTAGTTAAACTATACCAGCAAGCTACTGCAAAATGTATAGGTGCAATACCAGTGCGATGACATGTACTTCAGTACTCCTCAACCCCACACTGCGTATTCCACACTTTTGAGAACCTTTAGGTTTTCTCATCTATAAATTGCTCGTTTTCACACTCTTTACTCGCTTACGGCCATACCACCCTGAACACGCCCGATCTCATCCGATCTCGGAAGCTAAGCAGGGTCGGGCCGGGTCAGTACTTGGATGGGAGACCGCCTGGGAATACCCGGTGCTGTAAGCTTTTCTTTTTCATCAGCAGAGGGCGCTGCTCCTTCTTTGCTGGACACAGAGCTGACAAACAAACTCCATGGAGGATGCAACGTTGTTTTGGAAGCAACATCTTCACCAACTTTTTTGGGAAGCAACATCTTCATTTGCAACTAAAACAAACAATCTTACAGTGTTCAACAATTCAAGTAGGAGTTCAAAATTGGTGCACTTTAACCATATCCATGACTATCCCTCATAACAAATCACTAATCAGTGAACGACAAACATACTAGTAGGCTAAATCAAAGTATTACGGAAGACAACAAGTCACTCACATCTCGCTAAAGATAAAGGTGGAAAAAAATGGAGAAATAATTACAGTCATGAAAAAATAAACATGGAAATGGTTAAATGTATTAATAAATATAGCAACAGGCTGAATCAAGGTATAAATATGGAACAAAACCAATCAAAGAGTGCTTAAAAATACACAAGTGTTAATTACAGTACAAAAAAAGAGCCAAAAAGCAATTCAACTTCTTGATCGCAAGATGAATTTAGTTAAACTATACCAGCAAGCTACTGCAAAATGTATAGGTGCACTACCAGTGCGATGACATGTACTTCAGTACTCCTCAACCCCACACTGCGTATTCCACACTTTTGAGAACCTTTAGGTTTTCTCATCTATAAATTGCTCGTTTTCACACTCTTTACTCGCTTACGGCCATACCACCCTGAACACGCCCGATCTCGTCCGATCTCGGAAGCTAAGCAGGGTCGGGCCGGGTCAGTACTTGGATGGGAGACCGCCTGGGAATACCCGGTGCTGTAAGCTTTTCTTTTTCATCAGCAGAGGGCGCTGCTCCTTCTTTGCTGGACACAGAGCTGACAAACAAACTCCATGGAGGATGCAACGTTGTTTTGGAAGCAACATCTTCACCAACTTTTTTGGGAAGCAACATCTTCATTTGCAACTAAAACAAACAATCTTACAGTGTTCAACAATTCAAGTAGGAGTTCAAAATTGGTGCACTTTAACCATATCCATGACTATCCCTCATAACAAATCACTAATCAGTGAACGACAAACATACTAGTAGGCTAAATCAAAGTATTACGGAAGACGACAAGTCACTCACATCTCGCTAAAGATAAAGGTGGAAAAAAATGGAGAAATAATTACAGTCATGAAAAAATAAACATGGAAATGGTTAAATGTATTAATAAATATAGCAACAGGCTGAATCAAGGTATAAATATAGAACAAAACAAATCAAAGAGTGCTTAAAAATACACAAGTGTTAATTACAGTACAAAAAAAGAGCCAAAAAGCAATTCAACTTCTTGATCGCAAGATGAATTTAGTTAAACTATACCAGCAAGCTACTGCAAAATGTATAGGTGCACTACCAGTGCGATGACATGTACTTCAGTACTCCTCAACCCCACACTGCGTATTCCACACTTTTGAGAACCTTTAGGTTTTCTCATCTATAAATTGCTCGTTTTCACACTCTTTACTCGCTTACGGCCATACCACCCTGAACACGCCCGATCTCGTCAGATCTCGGAAGCTAAGCAGGGTCGGGCCGGGTCAGTACTTGGATGGGAGACCGCCTGGGAATACCAGGTGCTGTAAGCTTTTCTTTTTCATCAGCAGAGGGCGCTGCTCCTTCTTTGCTGGACACAGAGCTGACAAACAAACTCCATGGAGGATGCAACGTTGTTTTGGAAGCAACATCTTCACCAACTTTTTTGGGAAGCAACATCTTCATTTGCAACTAAAACAAACAATCTTACAGTGTTCAACAATTCAAGTAGGAGTTCAAAATTGGTGCACTTTAACCATATCCATGACTATCCCTCATAACAAATCACTAATCAGTGAACGACAAACATACTAGTAGGCTAAATCAAAGTATTACGGAAGACGACAAGTCACTCACATCTCGCTAAAGATAAAGGTGGAAAAAAATGGAGAAATAATTACAGTCATGAAAAAATAAACATGGAAATGGTTAAATGTATTAATAAATATAGCAACAGGCTGAATCAAGGTATAAATATGGAACAAAACAAATCAAAGAGTGCTTAAAAATACACAAGTGTTAATTACAGTACAAAAAAAGAGCCAAAAAGCAATTCAACTTCTTGATCGCAAGATGAATTTAGTTAAACTATACCAGCAAGCTACTGCAAAATGTATAGGTGCACTACCAGTGCGATGACATGTACTTCAGTACTCCTCAACCCCACACTGCGTATTCCACACTTTTGAGAACCTTTAGGTTTTCTCATCTATAAATTGCTC
The DNA here is from genome assembly GCA_023631565.1 of Gymnocephalus cernua. NCBI lineage: Eukaryota > Metazoa > Chordata > Actinopteri > Perciformes > Percidae > Gymnocephalus > Gymnocephalus cernua. The sequence goes on from CM042425.1 coordinate 27,373,471, forward strand.
GTTTTCACACTCTTTACTCGCTTACGGCCATACCACCCTGAACACGTCCGATCTCGGAAGCTAAGCAGGGTCGGGCCGGGTCAGTACTTGGATGGGAGACCGCCTGGGAATATCCGGTGCTGTAAGCTTTTCTTTTTCATCAGCAGAGGGCGCTGCTCCTTCTTTGCTGGACACAGAGCTGACAAACAAACTCCATGGAGGATGCAACGTTGTTTTGGAAGCAACATCTTCACCAACTTTTTTGGGAAGCAACATCTTCATTTGCAACTAAAACAAACAATCTTACAGTGTTCAACAATTCAAGTAGGAGTTCAAAATTGGTGCACTTTAACCATATCCATGACTATCCCTCATAACAAATCACTAATCAGTGAACGACAAACATACTAGTAGGCTAAATCAAAGTATTACGGAAGACGACAAGTCACTCACATCTCGCTAAAGATAAAGGTGGAAAAAAATGGAGAAATAATTACAGTCATGAAAAAATAAACATGGAAATGGTTAAATGTATTAATAAATATAGCAACAGGCTGAATCAAGGTATAAATATGGAACAAAACAAATCAAAGAGTGCTTAAAAATACACAAGTGTTAATTACAGTACAAAAAAAGAGCCAAAAAGCAATTCAACTTCTTGATCGCAAGATGAATTCAGTTAAACTATACCAGCAAGCTACTGCAAAATGTATAGGTGCACTACCAGTGCGATGACATGTACTTCAGTACTCCTCAACCCCACACTGCGTATTCCACACTTTTGAGAACCTTTAGGTTTTCTCATCTATAAATTGCTCGTTTTCACACTCTTTACTCGCTTACGGCCATACCACCCTGAACACGCCCGATCTCGTCCGATCTCGGAAGCTAAGCAGGGTCGGGCCGGGTCAGTACTTGGATGGGAGACCGCCTGGGAATACCCGGTGCTGTAAGCTTTTCTTTTTCATCAGCAGAGGGCGCTGCTCCTTCTTTGCTGGACACAGAGCTGACAAACAAACTCCATGGAGGATGCAACGTTGTTTTGGAAGCAACATCTTCACCAACTTTTTTGGGAAGCAACATCTTCATTTGCAACTAAAACAAACAATCTTACAGTGTTCAACAATTCAAGTAGGAGTTCAAAATTGGTGCACTTTAACCATATCCACGACTATCCCTCATAACAAATCACTAATCAGTGAACGACAAACATACTAGTAGGCTAAATCAAAGTATTACGGAAGACGACAAGTCACTCACATCTCGCTAAAGATAAAGGTGGAAAAAAATGGAGAAATAATTACAGTCATGAAAAAATAAACATGGAAATGGTTAAATGTATTAATAAATATAGCAACAGGCTGAATCAAGGTATAAATATAGAACAAAACAAATCAAAGAGTGCTTAAAAATACACAAGTGTTAATTACAGTACAAAAAAAGAGCCAAAAAGCAATTCAACTTCTTGATCGCAAGATGAATTTAGTTAAACTATACCAGCAAGCTACTGCAAAATGTATAGGTGCACTACCAGTGCGATGACATGTACTTCAGTACTCCTCAACCCCACACTGCGTATTCCACACTTTTGAGAACCTTTAGGTTTTCTCATCTATAAATTGCTCGTTTTCACACTCTTTACTCGCTTACGGCCATACCACCCTGAACACGCCCGATCTCGTCCGATCTCGGAAGCTAAGCAGGGTCGGGCCGGGTCAGTACTTGGTTGGGAGACCGCCTGGGAATACCCGGTGCTGTAAGCTCTTCTTTTTCATCAGCAGAGGGCGCTGCTCCTTCTTTGCTGGACACAGAGCTGACAAACAAACTCCATGGAGGATGCAACGTTGTTTTGGAAGCAACATCTTCACCAACTTTTTTGGGAAGCAACATCTTCATTTGCAACTAAAACAAACAATCTTACAGTGTTCAACAATTCAAGTAGGAGTTCAAAATTGGTGCACTTTAACCATATCCATGACTATCCCTCATAACAAATCACTAATCAGTGAACGACAAACATACTAGTAGGCTAAATCAAAGTATTACGGAAGACGACAAGTCACTCACATCTCGCTAAAGATAAAGGTGGAAAAAAATGGAGAAATAATTACAGTCATGAAAAAATAAACATGGAACTGGTTAAATGTATTAATAAATATAGCAACAGGCTGAATCAAGGTATAAATGTGGAACAAAACAAATCAAAGAGTGCTTAAAAATACACAAGTGTTAATTACAGTACAAAAAAAGAGCCAAAAAGCAATTCAACTTCTTGATCGCAAGATGAATTTAGTTAAACTATACCAGCAAGCTACTGCAAAATGTATAGGTGCACTACCAGTGCGATGACATGTACTTCAGTACTCCTCAACCCCACACTGCGTATTCCACACTTTTGAGAACCTTTAGGTTTTCTCATCTATAAATTGCTCGTTTTCACACTCTTTACTCGCTTACGGCCATACCACCCTGAACACGCCCGGTCTCATCCGATCTCGGAAGCTAAGCAGGGTCGGGCCGGGTCAGTACTTGGATGGGAGACTGCCTGGGAATACCCGGTGCTGTAAGCTTTTCTTTTTCATCAGCAGAGGGCGCTGCTCCTTCTTTGCTGGACACAGAGCTGACAAACAAACTCCATGGAGGATGCAACGTTGTTTTGGAAGCAACATCTTCACCAACTTTTTTGGGAAGCAACATCTTCATTTGCAACTAAAACAAACAATCTTACAGTGTTCAACAATTCAAGTAGGAGTTCAAAATTGGTGCACTTTAACCATATCCATGACTATCCCTCATAACAAATCACTAATCAGTGAACGACAAACATACTAGTAGGCTAAATCAAAGTATTACGGAAGACGACAAGTCACTCACATCTCGCTAAAGATAAAGGTGGAAAAAAATGGAGAAATAATTACAGTCATGAAAAAATAAACATGGAAATGGTTAAATGTATTAATAAATATAGCAACAGGCTGAATCAAGGTATAAATATGGAACAAAACCAATCAAAGAGTCCTTAAAAATACACAAGTGTTAATTACAGTACAAAAAAAGAGCCAAAAAGCAATTCAACTTCTTGATCGCAAGATGAATTTAGTTAAACTATACCAGCAAGCTACTGCAAAATGTATAGGTGCACTACCAGTGCGATGACATGTACTTCAGTACTCCTCAACCCCACACTGCGTATTCCACACTTTTGAGAACCTTTAGGTTTTCTCATCTATAAATTGCTCGTTTTCACACTCTTTACTCGCTTACGGCCATACCACCCTGAACACGCCCGATCTCGTCCGATCTCGGAAGCTAAGCAGGGTCGGGCCGGGTCAGTACTTGGATGGGAGACCGCCTGGGAATACCCGGTGCTGTAAGCTTTTCTTTTTCATCAGCAGAGGGCGCTGCTCCTTCTTTGCTGGACACAGAGCTGACAAACAATCTCCATGGAGGATGCAACGTTGTTTTGGAAGCAACATCTTCACCAACTTTTTTGGGAAGCAACATCTTCATTTGCAACTAAAACAAACAATCTTACAGTGTTCAACAATTCAAGTAGGAGTTCAAAATTGGTGCACTTTAACCATATCCATGACTATCCCTCATAACAAATCACTAATCAGTGAACGACAAACATACTAGTAGGCTAAATCAAAGTATTACGGAAGACGACAAGTCACTCACATCTCGCTAAAGATAAAGGTGGAAAAAAATGGAGAAATAATTACAGTCATTAAAAAATAAACATGGAAATGGTTGAATGTATTAATAAATATAGCAACAGGCTGAATCAAGGTATAAATATGGAACAAAACAAATCAAAGAGTGCTTAAAAATACACAAGTGTTAATTACAGTACAAAAAAAGAGCCAAAAAGCAATTCAACTTCTTGATCGCAAGATGAATTTAGTTAAACTATACCAGCAAGCTACTGCAAAATGTATAGGTGCACTACCAGTGCGATGACATGTACTTCAGTACTCCTCAACCCCACACTGCGTATTCCACACTTTTGAGAACCTTTAGGTTTTCTCATCTATAAATTGCTCGTTTTCACACTCTTTACTCGCTTACGGCCATACCACCCTGAACACGCCCGATCTCGTCCGATCTCGGAAGCTAAGCAGGGTCGGGCCGGGTCAGTACTTGGATGGGAGACCGCCTGGGAATATCCGGTGCTGTAAGCTTTTCTTTTTCATCAGCAGAGGGCGCTGCTCCTTCTTTGCTGGACACAGAGCTGACAAACAAACTCCATGGAGGATGCAACGTTGTTTTGGAAGCAACATCTTCACCAACTTTTTTGGGAAGCAACATCTTCATTTGCAACTAAAACAAACAATCTTACAGTGTTCAACAATTCAAGTAGGAGTTCAAAATTGGTGCACTTTAACCATATCCATGACTATCCCTCATAACAAATCACTAATCAGTGAACGACAAACATACTAGTAGGCTAAATCAAAGTATTACGGAAGACGACAAGTCACTCACATCTCGCTAAAGATAAAGGTGGAAAAAAATGGAGAAATAATTACAGTCATGAAAAAATAAACATGGAAATGGTTAAATGTATTAATAAATATAGCAACAGGCTGAATCAAGGTATAAATATGGAACAAAACAAATCAAAGAGTGCTTAAAAATACACAAGTGTTAATTACAGTACAAACAAAGAGCCAAAAAGCAATTCAACTTCTTGATCGCAAGATGAATTTAGTTAAACTATACCAGCAAGCTACTGCAAAATGTATAGGTGCACTACCAGTGCGATGACATGTACTTCAGTACTCCTCAACCCCACACTGCGTATTCCACACTTTTGAGAACCTTTAGGTTTTCTCATCTATAAATTGCTCGTTTTCACACTCTTTACTCGCTTACGGCCATACCACCCTGAACACGCCCGATCTCGTCCGATCTCGGAAGCTAAGCAGGGGCGGGCCGGGTCAGTACTTGGATGGGAGACCGCCTGGGAATACCCGGTGCTGTAAGCTTTTCTTTTTCATCAGCAGAGGGCGCTGCTCCTTCTTTGCTGGACACAGAGCTGACAAACAAACTCCATGGAGGATGCTACGTTGTTTTGGAAGCAACATCTTCACCAACTTTTTTGGGAAGCAACATCTTCATTTGCAACTAAAACAAACAATCTTACAGTGTTCAACAATTCAAGTAGGAGTTCAAAATTGGTGCACTTTAACCATATCCATGACTATCCCTCATAACAAATCACTAATCAGTGAACGACAAACATACTAGTAGGCTAAATCAAAGTATTACGGAAGACGACAAGTCACTCACATCTCGCTAAAGATAAAGGTGGAAAAAAATGGAGAAATAATTACAGTCATGAAAAAATAAACATGGAAATGGTTAAATGTATTAAGAAATATAGCAACAGGCTGAATCAAGGTATAAATATGGAACAAAACCAATCAAAGAGTGCTTAAAAATACACAAGTGTTAATTACAGTACAAAAAAAGAGCCAAAAAGCAATTCAACTTCTTGATCGCAAGATGAATTTAGTTAAACTATACCAGCAAGCTACTGCAAAATGTATAGGTGCACTACCAGTGCGATGACATGTACTTCAGTACTCCTCAACCCCACACTGCGTATTCCACACTTTTGAGAACCTTTAGGTTTTCTCATCTATAAATTGCTCGTTTTCACACTCTTTACTCGCTTACGGCCATACCACCCTGAACACGCCCGATCTCGTCCGATCTCGGAAGCTAAGCAGGGTCGGGCCGGGTCAGTACTTGGATGGGAGACCGCCTGGGAATACCCGGTGCTGTAAGCTTTTCTTTTTCATCAGCAGAGGGCGCTGCTCCTTCTTTGCTGGACACAGAGCTGACAAACAAACTCCATGGAGGATGCAACGTTGTTTTGGAAGCAACATCTTCACCAACTTTTTTGGGAAGCAACATCTTCATTTGCAACTAAAACAAACAATCTTACAGTGTTCAACAATTCAAGTAGGAGTTCAAAATTGGTGCACTTTAACCATATCCATGACTATCCCTCATAACAAATCACTAATCAGTGAACGACAAACATACTAGTAGGCTAAATCAAAGTATTACGGAAGACGACAAGTCACTCACATCTCGCTAAAGATAAAGGTGGAAAAAAATGGAAAAATAATTACAGTCATGAAAAAATAAACATGGAAATGGTTAAATGTATTAATAAATATAGCAACAGGCTGAATCAAGGTATAAATATGGAACAAAACCAATCAAAGAGTGCTTAAAAATACACAAGTGTTAATTACAGTACAAAAAAAGAGCCAAAAAGCAATTCAACTTCTTGATCGCAAGATGAATTTAGTTAAACTATACCAGCAAGCTACTGCAAAATGTATAGGTGCACTACCAGTGCGATGACATGTACTTCAGTACTCCTCAACCCCACACTGCGTATTCCACACTTTTGAGAACCTTTAGGTTTTCTCATCTATAAATTGCTCGTTTTCACACTCTTTACTCGCTTACGGCCATACCACCCTGAACACGCCCGATCTCGTCCGATCTCGGAAGCTAAGCAGGGTCGGGCCGGGTCAGTACTTGGATGGGAGACCGCCTGGGAATACCCGGTGCTGTAAGCTTTTCTTTTTCATCAGCAGAGGGCGCTGCTCCTTCTTTGCTGGACACAGAGCTTACAAACAAACTCCATGGAGGATGCAACGTTGTTTTGGAAGCAACATCTTCACCAACTTTTTTGGGAAGCAACATCTTCATTTGCAACTAAAACAAACAATCTTACAGTGTTCAACAATTCAAGTAGGAGTTCAAAATTGTTGCACTTTAACCATATCCATGACTATCCCTCATAACAAATCACTAATCAGTGAACGACAAACATACTAGTAGGCTAAATCAAAGTATTACGGAAGACGACAAGTCACTCACATCTCGCTAAAGATAAAGGTGGAAAAAAATTGAGAAATAATTACAGTCATGAAAAAATAAACATGGAAATGGTTAAATGTATTAATAAATATAGCAACAGGCTGAATCAAGGTATAAATATGGAACAAAACAAATCAAAGAGTGCTTAAAAATACACAAGTGTTAATTACAGTACAAAAAAAGAGCCAAAAAGCAATTCAACTTCTTGATCGCAAGATGAATTTAGTTAAACTATACCAGCAAGCTACTGCAAAATGTATAGGTGCACTACCAGTGCGATGACATGTACTTCAGTACTCCTCAACCCCACACTGCGTATTCCACACTTTTGAGAACCTTTAGGTTTTCTCATCTATAAATTGCTCGTTTTCACACTCTTTACTCGCTTACGGCCATACCACCCTGAACACGCCCGATCTCGTCCGATCTCGGAAGCTAAGCAGGGTCGGGCCGGGTCAGTACTTGGATGGGAGACCGCCTGGGAATATCCGGTGCTGTAAGCTTTTCTTTTTCATCAGCAGAGGGCGCTGCTCCTTCTTTGCTGGACACAGAGCTGACAAACAAACTCCATGGAGGATGCAACGTTGTTTTGGAAGCAACATCTTCACCAACTTTTTTGGGAAGCAACATCTTCATTTGCAACTAAAACAAACAATCTTACAGTGTTCAACAATTCAAGTAGGAGTTCAAAATTGGTGCACTTTAACCATATCCATGACTATCCCTCATAACAAATCACTAATCAGTGAACGACAAACATACTAGTAGGCTAAATCAAAGTATTACGGAAGACGACAAGTCACTCACATCTCGCTAAAGATAAAGGTGGAAAAAAATGGAGAAATAATTACAGTCATGAAAAAATAAACATGGAAATGGTTAAATGTATTAATAAATATAGCAACAGGCTGAATCAAGGTATAAATATGGAACAAAACAAATCAAAGAGTGCTTAAAAATACACAAGTGTTAATTACAGTACAAACAAAGAGCCAAAAAGCAATTCAACTTCTTGATCGCAAGATGAATTTAGTTAAACTATACCAGCAAGCTACTGCAAAATGTATAGGTGCACTACCAGTGCGATGACATGTACTTCAGTACTCCTCAACCCCACACTGCGTATTCCACACTTTTGAGAACCTTTAGGTTTTCTCATCTATAAATTGCTCGTTTTCACACTCTTTACTCGCTTACGGCCATACCACCCTGAACACGCCCGATCTCGTCCGATCTCGGAAGCTAAGCAGGGGCGGGCCGGGTCAGTACTTGGATGGGAGACCGCCTGGGAATACCCGGTGCTGTAAGCTTTTCTTTTTCATCAGCAGAGGGCGCTGCTCCTTCTTTGCTGGACACAGAGCTGACAAACAAACTCCATGGAGGATGCTACGTTGTTTTGGAAGCAACATCTTCACCAACTTTTTTGGGAAGCAACATCTTCATTTGCAACTAAAACAAACAATCTTACAGTGTTCAACAATTCAAGTAGGAGTTCAAAATTGGTGCACTTTAACCATATCCATGACTATCCCTCATAACAAATCACTAATCAGTGAACGACAAACATACTAGTAGGCTAAATCAAAGTATTACGGAAGACGACAAGTCACTCACATCTCGCTAAAGATAAAGGTGGAAAAAAATGGAGAAATAATTACAGTCATGAAAAAATAAACATGGAAATGGTTAAATGTATTAAGAAATATAGCAACAGGCTGAATCAAGGTATAAATATGGAACAAAACCAATCAAAGAGTGCTTAAAAATACACAAGTGTTAATTACAGTACAAAAAAAGAGCCAAAAAGCAATTCAACTTCTTGATCGCAAGATGAATTTAGTTAAACTATACCAGCAAGCTACTGCAAAATGTATAGGTGCACTACCAGTGCGATGACATGTACTTCAGTACTCCTCAACCCCACACTGCGTATTCCACACTTTTGAGAACCTTTAGGTTTTCTCATCTATAAATTGCTCGTTTTCACACTCTTTACTCGCTTACGGCCATACCACCCTGAACACGCCCGATCTCGTCCGATCTCGGAAGCTAAGCAGGGTCGGGCCGGGTCAGTACTTGGATGGGAGACCGCCTGGGAATACCCGGTGCTGTAAGCTTTTCTTTTTCATCAGCAGAGGGCGCTGCTCCTTCTTTGCTGGACACAGAGCTGACAAACAAACTCCATGGAGGATGCAACGTTGTTTTGGAAGCAACATCTTCACCAACTTTTTTGGGAAGCAACATCTTCATTTGCAACTAAAACAAACAATCTTACAGTGTTCAACAATTCAAGTAGGAGTTCAAAATTGGTGCACTTTAACCATATCCATGACTATCCCTCATAACAAATCACTAATCAGTGAACGACAAACATACTAGTAGGCTAAATCAAAGTATTACGGAAGACGACAAGTCACTCACATCTCGCTAAAGATAAAGGTGGAAAAAAATGGAAAAATAATTACAGTCATGAAAAAATAAACATGGAAATGGTTAAATGTATTAATAAATATAGCAACAGGCTGAATCAAGGTATAAATATGGAACAAAACCAATCAAAGAGTGCTTAAAAATACACAAGTGTTAATTACAGTACAAAAAAAGAGCCAAAAAGCAATTCAACTTCTTGATCGCAAGATGAATTTAGTTAAACTATACCAGCAAGCTACTGCAAAATGTATAGGTGCACTACCAGTGCGATGACATGTACTTCAGTACTCCTCAACCCCACACTGCGTATTCCACACTTTTGAGAACCTTTAGGTTTTCTCATCTATAAATTGCTCGTTTTCACACTCTTTACTCGCTTACGGCCATACCACCCTGAACACGCCCGATCTCGTCCGATCTCGGAAGCTAAGCAGGGTCGGGCCGGGTCAGTACTTGGATGGGAGACCGCCTGGGAATACCCGGTGCTGTAAGCTTTTCTTTTTCATCAGCAGAGGGCGCTGCTCCTTCTTTGCTGGACACAGAGCTTACAAACAAACTCCATGGAGGATGCAACGTTGTTTTGGAAGCAACATCTTCACCAACTTTTTTGGGAAGCAACATCTTCATTTGCAACTAAAACAAACAATCTTACAGTGTTCAACAATTCAAGTAGGAGTTCAAAATTGTTGCACTTTAACCATATCCATGACTATCCCTCATAACAAATCACTAATCAGTGAACGACAAACATACTAGTAGGCTAAATCAAAGTATTACGGAAGACGACAAGTCACTCACATCTCGCTAAAGATAAAGGTGGAAAAAAATTGAGAAATAATTACAGTCATGAAAAAATAAACATGGAAATGGTTAAATGTATTAATAAATATAGCAACAGGCTGAATCAAGGTATAAATATGGAACAAAACAAATCAAAGAGTGCTTAAAAATACACAAGTGTTAATTACAGTACAAAAAAAGAGCCAAAAAGCAATTCAACTTCTTGATCGCAAGATGAATTTAGTTAAACTATACCAGCAAGCTACTGCAAAATGTATAGGTGCACTACCAGTGCGATGACATGTACTTCAGTACTCCTCAACCCCACACTGCGTATTCCACACTTTTGAGAACCTTTAGGTTTTCTCATCTATAAATTGCTCGTTTTCACACTCTTTACTCGCTTACGGCCATACCACCCTGAACACGCCCGATCTCGTCCGATCTCGGAAGCTAAGCAGGGTCGGGCCGGGTCAGTACTTGGATGGGAGACCGCCTGGGAATACCCGGTGCTGTAAGCTTTTCTTTTTCATCAGCAGAGGGCGCTGCTCCTTCTTTGCTGGACACAGAGCTGACAAACAAACTCCATGGAGGATGCAACGTTGTTTTGGAAGCAACATCTTCACCAACTTTTTTGGGAAGCAACATCTTCATTTGCAACTAAAACAAACAATCTTACAGTGTTCAACAATTCAAGTAGGAGTTCAAAATTGGTGCACTTTAACCATATCCATGACTATCCCTCATAACAAATCACTAATCAGTGAACGACAAACATACTAGTAGGCTAAATCAAAGTATTACGGAAGACGACAAGTCACTCACATCTCGCTAAAGATAAAGGTGGAAAAAAATGGAGAAATAATTACAGTCATGAAAAAATAAACATGGAAATGGTTAAATGTATTAATAAATATAGCAACAGGCTGAATCAAGGTATAAATATGGAACAAAACAAATCAAAGAGTGCTTAAAAATACACAAGTGTTAATTACAGTACAAAAAAAGAGCCAAAAAGCAATTCAACTTCTTGATCGCAAGATGAATTTAGTTAAACTATACCAGCAAGCTACTGCAAAATGTATAGGTGCACTACCAGTGCGATGACATGTACTTCAGAGGGCTATTTCACGAAACCAAGATAAGGGATTAAGCCAGGATTTCCCAGTTATCCTGGATGAATGTAGCCTTGACTCGGTTTCACGAAAGCGGAGGCACATAAATCACCATGGAGATTTATTCTGTGAAGCTAGCCTGGTCCCGACCAGGCTAGCAGCCAGGATTTATTTAATCCTGGTGCCTTTTCACTCAGCAGTTAGCTACTCTGATCAACGAAACAAACGTGTTATTTAATATGCCTAGTTATTCTATGTATTTATAGCTGATTACGGACGTCGGACCGGTGAAGATGCGCCAAGTTGCACTTTATATTGTCACTTTTCAAATACGTTAATTTCACTGTTTATCACAAGTTTGTTGGTCTTATTATTATTTTCGATACGTTTTGAGTTAAATAGGAATTGTAGAATCATTTCTGTCAACATATTACTAAGTTTTTGGACTCTAGCCTAAATTATTACTTTCAACAATCATCACCACGTCAGATTGACAGATCTATAGGCCTACGCTACATTTAGCAAATAAACCAATTTCGATGCTGAGATCCATAAATGTTCCTGACATCATTTCAGCAACCATTATTACTTTTAATGCATCACTCACTATTAAACTACATTGTAGCCTATTTATGAGGACGTCTGCATTGTGGGTTTCTACGTTTGGTGAATATATAAAGTTGAAATGGCGGATAAAGTTGCAAGGCTGTTTTCAATAAACTCATGAATATATGAAATATATAAATCTCCCTGGCAGCGTGTGTGTTACTTCGTTTACTATGGCGTGCCCATTCATTGACGACGTGCTGGATGAAGAAGCTCTTGTTCTGAGAAGGGCTTTCCGAAGGGAAAGAGTTTTTCGGGACCGGTCGGACCCTCTGGCCTTTGACGACAGCCATCTGTATGAGCGATACAGATTTTGTGCTGATGGCATACGCTATCTGTGCAGACTGCTGGGTCCCAAAATTAAGCACCGAACATCTCGGAGCCAGTCCCTCACCATCCCACAGATGGTGTGTATAGGGCTACGGTTCTTTGCTAGTGGCATGTTTTTATATGCAGTTGGGGATGCAGAAAACCTGAGCAAAGCCACAGTTTGCCGCTCAATCAGAAAGGTGTATTTAGCACTGAAAGGACTGATTAACATATTCATTACCTTTCCGGGACACAAAAGGACATACTACATTAAGGAGGAATTCTACAAAATTGCAGGTGGGCCTAACATGAATTACAGATTACAGAATTGTGTTACTGTCATAGTAGGCCATTACTCATTATTTTGTGTTACAGGTTTCCCTAATGTTCTAGGTGCACTGGACTGCACTCACATAAGAATCAAACGCCCCTCAGGTGCTCATGAAGGAGATTTTGTGAACAGAAAATCCTTCCACAGTATCAATGTCCAGGTACTTATGTTGTCTGTCTGCATAGGCCTAAATTAATTATGTGCATGAAATTACCTTAACACAACCTATTATTTCAGATGATCTGTGATGCTGACTGCATTTTCAGCAATGTAGAGGCAAAGTGGCCTGGCTCGGTCCACGACTCCAGAGTCTTCAGGGCCTCTACAATTTCCCAGCGACTTTCACAAGGCAAGTCACAGCCATTTTATTGATAAGCACCTTGAACATCATGATAATAGCAACAGTTTAACTATTCTTCTTGTTCTAACTATTACATTTTGTGTTCTCAGGGGAATATGCTGGTGTTTTGCTTGGAGACAAGGGCTATGCATGTCAGCCTTTTCTTCTGACTCCTTTTGTAGACCCCCAGACAGCAGCACAGCACACATATAATCTTGCCCATGCAAGATCAAGGGCCCGCATCGAGATGGCATTTGGACTTTTGAAGTCCCGCTTTCAGTGCCTTCACCACCTACGAGTCACTCCAGAGAGGGCCTGTGACATCACAGTTGCCTGCACTGTCCTGCACAACATTGCCTGTCTGAGGAAGGAAAGGGCTCCCAGAGTAGCTTTGGACATGGACTGGGACAATGCAGCAATATTTCCAGACAATGTCAATGGCAGGCTGGTCAGAGACCAATACGTTGCCAATTATTTTTGATTTCTGAATTATGTCTTTTTTATTTGGCTTTGGAAGCACTTTTTGTTTTGTTTGTTAATTATATAGCGAATCAAGGAGAAGACACAACAATATTTTTTTGACCTTTTTATTTGTGGATGGTGTCTCACTTGTCTGCTGCGAGCTTGGGAGATAAAAAGAAAAAGATTAATACATTGTGTGACTGTCATTCTTACAGTAGGCCTATGCATTTAAATTATCATTTACTTCTCTCTCCAGTTTCTTTATTTCCAAATCCAGTTTAAGCAAGGTTTTTCTTTTGATTTGCATATCCACTTCCATCTCCTGCATTTTCCGTTTCTTTAATTTAATTTTTATCTCTGCCAAATCAATCTGCTTCTGGAGATGTGTGGCGTATAGGGACCTGACTGTTTGGGAACTCTGTAAAACACATAACAGTTATGAGTTGGCTGCTATGTGAGACTGGTCAGAGACCAATACTTCCCTAAATACAGCAGGAATTGTGCATGTGAATTTGTTCATCAGGGTAATACTTACTATGTTGGCAGGCTGGGTGTCAGGCTGCACAACGTCTGGGTCCTAAACATATATATATTTGCTATGAGCACCGCATCACTACTATCCATCATGTACTAAATAAGTATTTTCACAAGATTGACATGATGCTGTACCTCCTGTCTTCTTGAGTCCACCGATATAGTTTCATCGTCGTCGACGACCATTACATTTCCAGTAGATGTGCCCTCACCCTATACCAGATTCAATAGAATTGTATATACTGACAAATGTTTGACAGGTGCCAGGCTTGGGCCATTAATATTTAATAGGCCTACTCACCGGATCAAGGTCATCGTAAAGGGGCTCCAGACTAATAGTATTGCCGGACACTGCAACACAATGTCAGACAGTCCACATGATATAGGCTAAAATGGTTTATTGTGCTTCATAGTCAGGCTACTATAGCATAGGAATGGTGTAGCCTACCTTGTATGAAGTGGGCAATTTCTGTGGGTGGGACAGAGTCGGTGGAGGTCCCACCCTGGATCCCTTCAATTACTGGCCTCCCCTTGTTGAGGTCTAGGGCCAACTCCTCTGCTGGGGTTAATTCAGGGGTTGCGGGGCCACCCCCTGTGCCAGATGTATAGGTTTTTTTTTTACAGCTAAAATCAGTAGAAATCATATTAAATATGAGCAGTCACCTTATGAGTAGCCTAATTTATACACCTAATTTGTAGTTGGCTACATTGTTTCACTAACAATTCATCTTAAACATTTACCAGTCTGCAAGATGTTCTTATATTTAATTTTGACTTGCTGCCAGGTCCTTCTTTGGCCAGTCATGTTTGTTCTGTGAACATGAGTAACAGAAATTAGGCCTGTTAAAACCGCCAGACATTCAATCACAACATGGAACAGCCTTGCATGTTAATAGGCAAACTGAGAGAGAGGGAGGGAGAGAGCGTGCGTGTGAGAATTTTTTATTAACGTTACTGGGTATAGGCCTACTGTATTTAATCTTCATGCTTATTGACAAGCCACTGAACTTCCATTGCTAACTTTTACAGACAATGTTGGCAAATGTGCAACTGGTAATCTCTGCAAATAAAAAACTCAATGAATGGTGTTAATATAGCCTAACTGTTTCAGTGCAGTAAATATATATGTTTATAATAGGCCCACTTACGCATTCAGGCGGTCCGCGATGGTTTGCCACGCTTTTTCTCGCTGTTTTATGACAGCGGCCGTGTTTCCTTTTTTCATTATCATGTCTTTTACTTCCTCATAAGTTTCCATGAGAAGTTGCTGCTCAGCCTGTGTGAAGTAAGCACAACGCGTCTTCTCCATTTTGGCATCAGTAAATCTGTCATCTACCTCGCGGTCTTTTGAGGAAATCCGTGAACGCGCATATATCAGAATTTCTTCAGCCCGGCTCGACCTAGTCGCTCCTTCTCAGCCTGGCTTGGCCTTCGTGAAACACACCAAGCCAGGCTGCACAGATTAGACTAGGTCAAGCCTCGCTTTATCGGTTATCCTGGATTTATAAATTCTGCTTTTGTGAAACAGCCCCCTGTACTCCTCAACCCCACACTGCGTATTCCACACTTTTGAGAACCTTTAGGTTTTCTCATCTATAAATTGCTCGTTTTCACACTCTTTACTCGCTTACGGCCATACCACCCTGAACACGCCCGATCTCATCCGATCTCGGAAGCTAAGCAGGGTCGGGCCGGGTCAGTACTTGGATGGGAGACTGCCTGGGAATACCCGGTGCTGTAAGCTTTTCTTTTTCATCAGCAGAGGGCGCTGCTCCTTCTTTGCTGGACACAGAGCTGACAAACAAACTCCATGGAGGATGCAACGTTGTTTTGGAAGCAACATCTTCACCAACTTTTTTGGGAAGCAACATCTTCATTTGCAACTAAAACAAACAATCTTACAGTGTTCAACAATTCAAGTAGGAGTTCAAAATTGGTGCACTTTAACCATATCCATGACTATCCCTCATAACAAATCACTAATCAGTGAACGACAAACATACTAGTAGGCTAAATCAAAGTATTACGGAAGACGACAAGTCACTCACATCTCGCTAAAGATAAAGGTGGAAAAAAATTGAGAAATAATTACAGTCATGAAAAAATAAACATGGAAATGGTTAAATGTATTAATAAATATAGCAACAGGCTGAATCAAGGTATAAATATGGAACAAAACAAATCAAAGAGTGCTTAAAAATACACAAGTGTTAATTACAGTACAAAAAAAGAGCCAAAAAGCAATTCAACTTCTTGATCGCAAGATGAATTTAGTTAAACTATACCAGCAAGCTACTGCAAAATGTATAGGTGCACTACCAGTGCGATGACATGTACTTCAGTACTCCTCAACCCCACACTGCGTATTCCACACTTTTGAGAACCTCTAGGTTTTCTCATCTATAAATTGCTCGTTTTCACACTCTTTACTCGCTTACGGCCATACCACCCTGAACACGCCCGATCTCGTCCGATCTCGGAAGCTAAGCAGGGTTGGGCCGGGTCAGTACTTGGATGGGAGACCGCCTGGGAATACCTGGTGCTGTAAGCTTTTCTTTTTCATCAGCAGAGGGCGCTGCTCCTTCTTTGCTGGACACAGAGCTGACAAACAAACTCCATGGAGGATGCAACGTTGTTTTGGAAGCAACATCTTCACCAACTTTTTTGGGAAGCAACATCTTCATTTGCAACTAAAACAAACAATCTTACAGTGTTCAACAATTCAAGTAGGAGTTCAAAATTGGTGCACTTTAACCATATCCATGACTATCCCTCATAACAGATCACTAATCAGTGAACGACAAACATACTAGTAGGCTAAATCAAAGTATTACGGAAGACGACAAGTCACTCACATCTCGCTAAAGATAAAGGTGGAAAAAAATGGAGAAATAATTACAGTCATGAAAAAATAAACATGGAAATGGTTAAATGTATTAATAAATATAGCAACAGGCTGAATCAAGGTATAAATATGGAACAAAACCAATCAAAGAGTGCTTAAAAATACACAAGTGTTAATTACAGTACAAAAAAAGAGCCAAAAAGCAATTCAACTTCTTGATCGCAAGATGAATTTAGTTAAACTATACCAGCAAGCTACTGCAAAATGTATAGGTGCACTACCAGTGCGATGACATGTACTTCAGTACTCCTCAACCCCACACTGCGTATTCCACACTTTTGAGAACCTTTAGGTTTTCTCATCTATAAATTGCTCGTTTTCACACTCTTTACTCGCTTACGGCCATACCACCCTGAACACGCCCGATCTCGTCCGATCTCGGAAGCTAAGCAGGGTCGGGCCGGGTCAGTACTTGGATGGGAGACCGCCTGGGAATACCCGGTGCTGTAAGCTTTTCTTTTTCATCAGCAGAGGGCGCTGCTCCTTCTTTGCTGGACACAGAGCTGACAAACAAACTCCATGGAGGATGCAACGTTGTTTTGGAAGCAACATCTTCACCAACTTTTTTGGGAAGCAACATCTTCATTTGCAACTAAAACAAACAATCTTACAGTGTTCAACAATTCAAGTAGGAGTTCAAAATTGGTGCACTTTAACCATATCCATGACTATCCCTCATAACAAATCACTAATCAGTGAACGACAAACATACTAGTAGGCTAAATCAAAGTATTACGGAAGACGACAAGTCACTCACATCTCGCTAAAGATAAAGGTGGAAAAAAATGGAGAAATAATTACAGTCATGAAAAAATAAACATGGAAATGGTTAAATGTATTAATAAATATAGCAACAGGCTGAATCAAGGTATAAATATGGAACAAAACCAATCAAAGAGTGCTTAAAAATACACAAGTGTTAATTACAGTACAAAAAAAGAGCCAAAAAGCAATTCAACTTCTTGATCGCAAGATGAATTTAGTTAAACTATACCAGCAAGCTACTGCAAAATGTATAGGTGCACTACCAGTGCGATGACATGTACTTCAGTACTCCTCAACCCCACACTGCGTATTCCACACTTTTGAGAACCTTTAGGTTTTCTCATCTATAAATTGCTCGTTTTCACACTCTTTACTCGCTTACGGCCATACCACCCTGAACACGCCCGATCTCGTCCGATCTCGGAAGCTAAGCAGGGTCGGGCCGGGTCAGTACTTGGATGGGAGACCGCCTGGGAATACCCGGTGCTGTAAGCTTTTCTTTTTCATCAGCAGAGGGCGCTGCTCCTTCTTTGCTGGACACAGAGCTGACAAACAAACTCCATGGAGGATGCAACGTTGTTTTGGAAGCAACATCTTCACCAACTTTTTTGGGAAGCAACATCTTCATTTGCAACTAAAACAAACAATCTTACAGTGTTCAACAATTCAAGTAGGAGTTCAAAATTGGTGCACTTTAACCATATCCATGACTATCCCTCATACCAAATCACTAATCAGTGAACGACAAACATACTAGTAGGCTAAATCAAAGTATTACGGAAGACGACAAGTCACTCACATCTCGCTAAAGATAAAGGTGGAAAAAAATGGAGAAATAATTACAGTCATGAAAAAATAAACATGGAAATGGTTAAATGTATTAATAAATATAGCAACAGGCTGAATCAAGGTATAAATATGGAACAAAACAAATCAAAGAGTGCTTAAAAATACACAAGTGTTAATTACAGTACAAAAAAAGAGCCAAAAAGCAATTCAACTTCTTGATCGCAAGATGAATTTAGTTAAACTATACCAGCAAGCTACTGCAAAATGTATAGGTGCACTACCAGTGCGATGACATGTACTTCAGTACTCCTCAACCCCACACTGCGTATTCCACACTTTTGAGAACCTTTAGGTTTTCTCATCTATAAATTGCTCGTTTTCACACTCTTTACTCGCTTACGGCCATACCACCCTGAACACGCCCGATCTCGTCCGATCTCGGAAGCTAAGCAGGGTCGGGCCGGGTCAGTACTTGGATGGGAGACCGCCTGGGAATACCCGGTGCTGTAAGCTTTTCTTTTTCATCAGCAGAGGGCGCTGCTCCTTCTTTGCTGGACACAGAGCTGACAAACAAACTCCATGGAGGATGCATCGTTGTTTTGGAAGCAACATCTTCACCAACTTTTTTGGGAAGCAACATCTTCATTTGCAACTAAAACAAACAATCTTACAGTGTTCAACAATTCAAGTAGGAGTTCAAAATTGGTGCACTTTAACCATATCCATGACTATCCCTCATAACAAATCACTAATCAGTGAACGACAAACATACTAGTAGGCTAAATCAAAGTATTACGGAAGACGACAAGTCACTCACATCTCGCTAAAGATAAAGGTGGAAAAAAATGGAGAAATAATTACAGTCATGAAAAAATAAACATGGAAATGGTTAAATGTATTAATAAATATAGCAACAGGCTGAATCAAGGTATAAATATGGAACAAAACAAATCAAAGAGTGCTTAAAAATACACAAGTGTTAATTACAGTACAAAAAAAGAGCCAAAAAGCAATTCAACTTCTTGATCGCAAGATGAATTTAGTTAAACTATACCAGCAAGCTACTGCAAAATGTATAGGTGCACTACCAGTGCGATGACATGTACTTCAGTACTCCTCAACCCCACACTGCGTATTCCACACTTTTGAGAACCTTTAGGTTTTCTCATCTATAAATTGCTCGTTTTCACACTCTTTACTCGCTTACGGCCATACCACCCTGAACACGCCCGATCTCGTCCGATCTCGGAAGCTAAGCAGGGTCGGGCCGGGTCAGTACTTGGATGGGAGACCGCCTGGGAATACCCGGTGCTGTAAGCTTTTCTTTTTCATCAGCAGAGGGCGCTGCTCCTTCTTTGCTGGACACAGAGCTGACAAACAAACTCCATGGAGGATGCATCGTTGTTTTGGAAGCAACATCTTCACCAACTTTTTTGGGAAGCAACATCTTCATTTGCAACTAAAACAAACAATCTTACAGTGTTCAACAATTCAAGTAGGAGTTCAAAATTGGTGCACTTTAACCATATCCATGACTATCCCTCATAACAAATCACTAATCAGTGAACGACAAACATACTAGTAGGCTAAATCAAAGTATTACGGAAGACGACAAGTCACTCACATCTCGCTAAAGATAAAGGTGGAAAAAAATGGAGAAATAATTACAGTCATGAAAAAATAAACATGGAAATGGTTAAATGTATTAATAAATATAGCAACAGGCTGAATCAAGGTATAAATATGGAACAAAACAAATCAAAGAGTGCTTAAAAATACACAAGTGTTAATTACAGTACAAAAAAAGAGCCAAAAAGCAATTCAACTTCTTGATCGCAAGATGAATTTAGTTAAACTATACCAGCAAGCTACTGCAAAATGTATAGGTGCACTACCAGTGCGATGACATGTACTTCAGTACTCCTCAACCCCACACTGCGTATTCCACACTTTTGAGAACCTTTAGGTTTTCTCATCTATAAATTGCTCGTTTTCACACTCTTTACTCGCTTACGGCCATACCACCCTGAACACGCCCGATCTCGTCCGATCTCGGAAGCTAAGCAGGGTCGGGCCGGTCAGTACTTGGATGGGAGACCGCCTTGGAATACCCGGTGCTGTAAGCTTTTCTTTTTCATCAGCAGAGGGCGCTGCTCCTTCTTTGCTGGACACAGAGCTGACAAACAAACTCCATGGAGGATGCAACGTTGTTTTGGAAGCAACATCTTCACCAACTTTTTTGGGAAGCAACATCTTCATTTGCAACTAAAACAAACAATCTTACAGTGTTCAACAATTCAAGTAGGAGTTCAAAATTGGTGCACTTTAACCATATCCATGACTATCCCTCATAACAAATCACTAATCAGTGAACGACAAACATACTAGTAGGCTAAATCAAAGTATTACGGAAGACGACAAGTCACTCACATCTCGCTAAAGATAAAGGTGGAAAAAAATGGAGAAATAATTACAGTCATGAAAAAATAAACATGGAAATGGTTAAATGTATTAATAAATATAGCAACAGGCTGAATCAAGGTATAAATATGGAACAAAACAAATCAAAGAGTGCTTAAAAATACACAAGTGTTAATTACAGTACAAAAAAAGAGCCAAAAAGCAATTCAACTTCTTGATCGCAAGATGAATTTAGTTAAACTATACCAGCAAGCTACTGCAAAATGTATAGGTGCACTACCAGTGCGATGACATGTACTTCAGTACTCCTCAACCCCACACTGCGTATTCCACACTTTTGAGAACCTCTAGGTTTTCTCATCTATAAATTGCTCGTTTTCACACTCTTTACTCGCTTACGGCCATACCACCCTGAACACGCCCGATCTCGTCCGATCTCGGAAGCTAAGCAGGGTTGGGCCGGGTCAGTACTTGGATGGGAGACCGCCTGGGAATACCTGGTGCTGTAAGCTTTTCTTTTTCATCAGCAGAGGGCGCTGCTCCTTCTTTGCTGGACACAGAGCTGACAAACAAACTCCATGGAGGATGCAACGTTGTTTTGGAAGCAACATCTTCACCAACTTTTTTGGGAAGCAACATCTTCATTTGCAACTAAAACAAACAATCTTACAGTGTTCAACAATTCAAGTAGGAGTTCAAAATTGGTGCACTTTAACCATATCCATGACTATCCCTCATAACAGATCACTAATCAGTGAACGACAAACATACTAGTAGGCTAAATCAAAGTATTACGGAAGACGACAAGTCACTCACATCTCGCTAAAGATAAAGGTGGAAAAAAATGGAGAAATAATTACAGTCATGAAAAAATAAACATGGAAATGGTTAAATGTATTAATAAATATAGCAACAGGCTGAATCAAGGTATAAATATGGAACAAAACCAATCAAAGAGTGCTTAAAAATACACAAGTGTTAATTACAGTACAAAAAAAGAGCCAAAAAGCAATTCAACTTCTTGATCGCAAGATGAATTTAGTTAAACTATACCAGCAAGCTACTGCAAAATGTATAGGTGCACTACCAGTGCGATGACATGTACTTCAGTACTCCTCAACCCCACACTGCGTATTCCACACTTTTGAGAACCTTTAGGTTTTCTCATCTATAAATTGCTCGTTTTCACACTCTTTACTCGCTTACGGCCATACCACCCTGAACACGCCCGATCTCGTCCGATCTCGGAAGCTAAGCAGGGTCGGGCCGGTCAGTACTTGGATGGGAGACCGCCTTGGAATACCCGGTGCTGTAAGCTTTTCTTTTTCATCAGCAGAGGGCGCTGCTCCTTCTTTGCTGGACACAGAGCTGACAAACAAACTCCATGGAGGATGCAACGTTGTTTTGGAAGCAACATCTTCACCAACTTTTTTGGGAAGCAACATCTTCATTTGCAACTAAAACAAACAATCTTACAGTGTTCAACAATTCAAGTAGGAGTTCAAAATTGGTGCACTTTAACCATATCCATGACTATCCCTCATAACAAATCACTAATCAGTGAACGACAAACATACTAGTAGGCTAAATCAAAGTATTACGGAAGACGACAAGTCACTCACATCTCGCTAAAGATAAAGGTGGAAAAAAATGGAGAAATAATTACAGTCATGAAAAAATAAACATGGAAATGGTTAAATGTATTAATAAATATAGCAACAGGCTGAATCAAGGTATAAATATGGAACAAAACCAATCAAAGAGTGCTTAAAAATACACAAGTGTTAATTACAGTACAAAAAAAGAGCCAAAAAGCAATTCAACTTCTTGATCGCAAGATGAATTTAGTTAAACTATACCAGCAAGCTACTGCAAAATGTATAGGTGCACTACCAGTGCGATGACATGTACTTCAGTACTCCTCAACCCCACACTGCGTATTCCACACTTTTGAGAACCTCTAGGTTTTCTCATCTATAAATTGCTCGTTTTCACACTCTTTACTCGCTTACGGCCATACCACCCTGAACACGCCCGATCTCGTCCGATCTCGGAAGCTAAGCAGGGTTGGGCCGGGTCAGTACTTGGATGGGAGACCGCCTGGGAATACCTGGTGCTGTAAGCTTTTCTTTTTCATCAGCAGAGGGCGCTGCTCCTTCTTTGCTGGACACAGAGCTGACAAACAAACTCCATGGAGGATGCAACGTTGTTTTGGAAGCAACATCTTCACCAACTTTTTTGGGAAGCAACATCTTCATTTGCAACTAAAACAAACAATCTTACAGTGTTCAACAATTCAAGTAGGAGTTCAAAATTGGTGCACTTTAACCATATCCATGACTATCCCTCATAACAGATCACTAATCAGTGAACGACAAACATACTAGTAGGCTAAATCAAAGTATTACGGAAGACGACAAGTCACTCACATCTCGCTAAAGATAAAGGTGGAAAAAAATGGAGAAATAATTACAGTCATGAAAAAATAAACATGGAAATGGTTAAATGTATTAATAAATATAGCAACAGGCTGAATCAAGGTATAAATATGGAACAAAACCAATCAAAGAGTGCTTAAAAATACACAAGTGTTAATTACAGTACAAAAAAAGAGCCAAAAAGCAATTCAACTTCTTGATCGCAAGATGAATTTAGTTAAACTATACCAGCAAGCTACTGCAAAATGTATAGGTGCACTACCAGTGCGATGACATGTACTTCAGTACTCCTCAACCCCACACTGCGTATTCCACACTTTTGAGAACCTTTAGGTTTTCTCATCTATAAATTGCTCGTTTTCACACTCTTTACTCGCTTACGGCCATACCACCCTGAACACGCCCGATCTCGTCCGATCTCGGAAGCTAAGCAGGGTCGGGCCGGGTCAGTACTTGGATGGGAGACCGCCTGGGAATACCCGGTGCTGTAAGCTTTTCTTTTTCATCAGCAGAGGGCGCTGCTCCTTCTTTGCTGGACACAGAGCTGACAAACAAACTCCATGGAGGATGCAACGTTGTTTTGGAAGCAACATCTTCACCAACTTTTTTGGGAAGCAACATCTTCATTTGCAACTAAAACAAACAATCTTACAGTGTTCAACAATTCAAGTAGGAGTTCAAAATTGGTGCACTTTAACCATATCCATGACTATCCCTCATAACAAATCACTAATCAGTGAACGACAAACATACTAGTAGGCTAAATCAAAGTATTACGGAAGACGACAAGTCACTCACATCTCGCTAAAGATAAAGGTGGAAAAAAATGGAGAAATAATTACAGTCATGAAAAAATAAACATGGAAATGGTTAAATGTATTAATAAATATAGCAACAGGCTGAATCAAGGTATAAATATGGAACAAAACCAATCAAAGAGTGCTTAAAAATACACAAGTCTTAATTACAGTACAAAAAAAGAGCCAAAAAGCAATTCAACTTCTTGATCGCAAGATGAATTTAGTTAAACTATACCAGCAAGCTACTGCAAAATGTATAGGTGCACTACCAGTGCGATGACATGTACTTCAGTACTCCTCAACCCCACACTGCGTATTCCACACTTTTGAGAACCTTTAGGTTTTCTCATCTATAAATTGCTCGTTTTCACACTCTTTACTCGCTTACGGCCATACCACCCTGAACACGCCCGATCTCGTCCGATCTCGGAAGCTAAGCAGGGTCGGGCCGGGTCAGTACTTGGATGGGAGACCGCCTGGGAATACCCGGTGCTGTAAGCTTTTCTTTTTCATCAGCAGAGGGCGCTGCTCCTTCTTTGCTGGACACAGAGCTGACAAACAAACTCCATGGAGGATGCAACGTTGTTTTGGAAGCAACATCTTCACCAACTTTTTTGGGAAGCAACATCTTCATTTGCAACTAAAACAAACAATCTTACAGTGTTCAACAATTCAAGTAGGAGTTCAAAATTGGTGCACTTTAACCATATCCATGACTATCCCTCATAACAAATCACTAATCAGTGAACGACAAACATACTAGTAGGCTAAATCAAAGTATTACGGAAGACGACAAGTCACTCACATCTCGCTAAAGATAAAGGTGGAAAAAAATGGAGAAATAATTACAGTCATGAAAAAATAAACATGGAAATGGTTAAATGTATTAATAAATATAGCAACAGGCTGAATCAAGGTATAAATATGGAACAAAACAAATCAAAGAGTGCTTAAAAATACACAAGTGTTAATTACAGTACAAAAAAAGAGCCAAAAAGCAATTCAACTTCTTGATCGCAAGATGAATTTAGTTAAACTATACCAGCAAGCTACTGCAAAATGTATAGGTGCACTACCAGTGCGATGACATGTACTTCAGTACTCCTCAACCCCACACTGCGTATTCCACACTTTTGAGAACCTTTAGGTTTTCTCATCTATAAATTGCTCGTTTTCACACTCTTTACTCGCTTACGGCCATACCACCCTGAACACGCCCGATCTCGTCCGATCTCGGAAGCTAAGCAGGGTCGGGCCGGGTCAGTACTTGGATGGGAGACCGCCTGGGAATACCCGGTGCTGTAAGCTTTTCTTTTTCATCAGCAGAGGGCGCTGCTCCTTCTTTGCTGGACACAGAGCTGACAAACAAACTCCATGGAGGATGCATCGTTGTTTTGGAAGCAACATCTTCACCAACTTTTTTGGGAAGCAACATCTTCATTTGCAACTAAAACAAACAATCTTACAGTGTTCAACAATTCAAGTAGGAGTTCAAAATTGGTGCACTTTAACCATATCCATGACTATCCCTCATAACAAATCACTAATCAGTGAACGACAAACATACTAGTAGGCTAAATCAAAGTATTACGGAAGACGACAAGTCACTCACATCTCGCTAAAGATAAAGGTGGAAAAAAATGGAGAAATAATTACAGTCATGAAAAAATAAACATGGAAATGGTTAAATGTATTAATAAATATAGCAACAGGCTGAATCAAGGTATAAATATGGAACAAAACAAATCAAAGAGTGCTTAAAAATACACAAGTGTTAATTACAGTACAAAAAAAGAGCCAAAAAGCAATTCAACTTCTTGATCGCAAGATGAATTTAGTTAAACTATACCAGCAAGCTACTGCAAAATGTATAGGTGCACTACCAGTGCGATGACATGTACTTCAGTACTCCTCAACCCCACACTGCGTATTCCACACTTTTGAGAACCTTTAGGTTTTCTCATCTATAAATTGCTCGTTTTCACACTCTTTACTCGCTTACGGCCATACCACCCTGAACACGGCCGATCTCGTCCGATCTCGGAAGCTAAGCAGGGTCGGGCCGGGTCAGTACTTGGATGGGAGACCGCCTGGGAATACCCGGTGCTGTAATCTTTTCTTTTTCATCAGCAGAGGGCGCTGCTCCTTCTTTGCTGGACACAGAGCTGACAAACAAACTCCATGGAGGATGCAACGTTGTTTTGGAAGCAACATCTTCACCAACTTTTTTGGGAAGCAACATCTTCATTTGCAACTAAAACAAACAATCTTACAGTGTTCAACAATTCAAGTAGGAGTTCAAAATTGTTGCACTTTAACCATATCCATGACTATCCCTCATAACAAATCACTAATCAGTGAACGACAAACATACTAGTAGGCTAAATCAAAGTATTACGGAAGACGACAAGTCACTCACATCTCGCTAAAGATAAAGGTGGAAAAAAATGGAGAAATAATTACAGTCATGAAAAAATAAACATGGAAATCGTTAAATGTATTAATAAATATAGCAACAGGCTGAATCAAGGTATAAATATGGAACAAAACAAATCAAAGAGTGCTTAAAAATACACAAGTGTTAATTACAGTACAAAAAAAGAGCCAAAAAGCAATTCAACTTCTTGATCGCAAGATGAATTTAGTTAAACTATACCAGCAAGCTACTGCAAAATGTATAGGTGCACTACCAGTGCGATGACATGTACTTCAGTACTCCTCAACCCCACACTGCGTATTCAACACTTTTGAGAACCTTTAGGTTTTCTCATCTATAAATTGCTCGTTTTCACACTCTTTACTCGCTTACGGCCATACCACCCTGAACACGCCCGATCTCGTCCGATCTCGGAAGCTAAGCAGGGTCGGGCCGGGTCAGTCCTTGGATGGGAGACCGCCTGGGAATACCCGGTGCTGTAAGCTTTTCTTTTTCATCAGCAGAGGGCGCTGCTCCTTCTTTGCTGGACACAGAGCTGACAAACAAACTCCATGGAGGATGCAACGTTGTTTTGGAAGCAACATCTTCACCAACTTTTTTGGGAAGCAACATCTTCATTTGCAACTAAAACAAACAATCTTACAGTGTTCAACAATTCAAGTAGGAGTTCAAAATTGGTGCACTTTAACCATATCCATGACTATCCCTCATAACAAATCACTAATCAGTGAACGACAAACATACTAGTAGGCTAAATCAAAGTATTACGGAAGACGACAAGTCACTCACATCTCGCTAAAGATAAAGGTGGAAAAAAATGGAGAAATAATTACAGTCATGAAAAAATAAACATGGAAATGGTTAAATGTATTAATAAATATAGCAACAGGCTGAATCAAGGTATAAATATGGAACAAAACCAATCAAAGAGTGCTTAAAAATACACAAGTGTTAATTACAGTACAAAAAAAGAGCCAAAAAGCAATTCAACTTCTTGATCGCAAGATGAATTTAGTTAAACTATACCAGCAAGCTACTGCAAAATGTATAGGTGCACTACCAGTGCGATGACATGTACTTCAGTACTCCTCAACCCCACACTGCGTATTCCACACTTTTGAGAACCTTTAGGTTTTCTCATCTATAAATTGCTCGTTTTCACACTCTTTACTCGCTTACGGCCATACCACCCTGAACACGCCCGATCTCATCCGATCTCGGAAGCTAAGCAGGGTCGGGCCGGGTCAGTACTTGGATGGGAGACTGCCTGGGAATACCCGGTGCTGTAAGCTTTTCTTTTTCATCAGCAGAGGGCGCTGCTCCTTCTTTGCTGGACACAGAGCTGACAAACAAACTCCATGGAGGATGCAACGTTGTTTTGGAAGCAACATCTTCACCAACTTTTTTGGGAAGCAACATCTTCATTTGCAACTAAAACAAACAATCTTACAGTGTTCAACAATTCAAGTAGGAGTTCAAAATTGGTGCACTTTAACCATATCCATGACTATCCCTCATAACAAATCACTAATCAGTGAACGACAAACATACTAGTAGGCTAAATCAAAGTATTACGGAAGACGACAAGTCACTCACATCTCGCTAAAGATAAAGGTGGAAAAAAATGGAGAAATAATTACAGTCATGAAAAAATAAACATGGAAATGGTTAAATGTATTAATAAATATAGCAACAGGCTGAATCAAGGTATAAATATGGAACAAAACCAATCAAAGAGTGCTTAAAAATACACAAGTGTTAATTACAGTACAAAAAAAGAGCCAAAAAGCAATTCAACTTCTTGATCGCAAGATGAATTTAGTTAAACTATACCAGCAAGCTACTGCAAAATGTATAGGTGCACTACCAGTGCGATGACATGTACTTCAGTACTCCTCAACCCCACACTGCGTATTCCACACTTTTGAGAACCTTTAGGTTTTCTCATCTATAAATTGCTCGTTTTCACACTCTTTACTCGCTTACGGCCATACCACCCTGAACACGCCCGATCTCGTCTGATCTCGGAAGCTAAGCAGGGTCGGGCCGGGTCAGTACTTGGATGGGAGACCGCCTGGGAATACCCGGTGCTGTAAGCTTTTCTTTTTCATCAGCAGAGGGCGCTGCTCCTTCTTTGCTGGACACAGAGCTGACAAACAAACTCCATGGAGGATGCAACGTTGTTTTGGAAGCAACATCTTCACCAACTTTTTTGGGAAGCAACATCTTCATTTGCAACTAAAACAAACAATCTTACAGTGTTCAACAATTCAAGTAGGAGTTCAAAATTGGTGCACTTTAACCATATCCATGACTATCCCTCATAACAAATCACTAATCAGTGAACGACAAACATACTAGTAGGCTAAATCAAAGTATTACGGAAGACGACAAGTCACTCACATCTCGCTAAAGATAAAGGTGGAAAAAAATGGAGAAATAATTACAGTCATGAAAAAATAAACATGGAAATGGTTAAATGTATTAATAAATATAGCAACAGGCTGAATCAAGGTATAAATATGGAACAAAACCAATCAAAGAGTGCTTAAAAATACACAAGTGTTAATTACAGTACAAAAAAAGAGCCAAAAAGCAATTCAACTTCTTGATCGCAAGATGAATTTAGTTAAACTATACCAGCAAGCTACTGCAAAATGTATAGGTGCACTACCAGTGCGATGACATGTACTTCAGTACTCCTCAACCCCACACTGCGTATTCCACACTTTTGAGAACCTCTAGGTTTTCTCATCTATAAATTGCTCGTTTTCACACTCTTTACTCGCTTACGGCCATACCACCCTGAACACGCCCGATCTCGTCCGATCTCGGAAGCTAAGCAGGGTTGGGCCGGGTCAGTACTTGGATGGGAGACCGCCTGGGAATACCTGGTGCTGTAAGCTTTTCTTTTTCATCAGCAGAGGGCGCTGCTCCTTCTTTGCTGGACACAGAGCTGACAAACAAACTCCATGGAGGATGCAACGTTGTTTTGGAAGCAACATCTTCACCAACTTTTTTGGGAAGCAACATCTTCATTTGCAACTAAAACAAACAATCTTACAGTGTTCAACAATTCAAGTAGGAGTTCAAAATTGGTGCACTTTAACCATATCCATGACTATCCCTCATAACAGATCACTAATCAGTGAACGACAAACATACTAGTAGGCTAAATCAAAGTATTACGGAAGACGACAAGTCACTCACATCTCGCTAAAGATAAAGGTGGAAAAAAATGGAGAAATAATTACAGTCATGAAAAAATAAACATGGAAATGGTTAAATGTATTAATAAATATAGCAACAGGCTGAATCAAGGTATAAATATGGAACAAAACCAATCAAAGAGTGCTTAAAAATACACAAGTGTTAATTACAGTACAAAAAAAGAGCCAAAAAGCAATTCAACTTCTTGATCGCAAGATGAATTTAGTTAAACTATACCAGCAAGCTACTGCAAAATGTATAGGTGCACTACCAGTGCGATGACATGTACTTCAGTACTCCTCAACCCCACACTGCGTATTCCACACTTTTGAGAACCTTTAGGTTTTCTCATCTATAAATTGCTCGTTTTCACACTCTTTACTCGCTTACGGCCATACCACCCTGAACACGCCCGATCTCGGAAGCTAAGCAGGGTCGGGCCGGTCAGTACTTGGATGGGAGACCGCCTTGGAATACCCGGTGCTGTAAGCTTTTCTTTTTCATCAGCAGAGGGCGCTGCTCCTTCTTTGCTGGACACAGAGCTGACAAACAAACTCCATGGAGGATGCAACGTTGTTTTGGAAGCAACATCTTCACCAACTTTTTTGGGAAGCAACATCTTCATTTGCAACTAAAACAAACAATCTTACAGTGTTCAACAATTCAAGTAGGAGTTCAAAATTGGTGCACTTTAACCATATCCATGACTATCCCTCATAACAAATCACTAATCAGTGAACGACAAACATACTAGTAGGCTAAATCAAAGTATTACGGAAGACGACAAGTCACTCACATCTCGCTAAAGATAAAGGTGGAAAAAAATGTAGAAATAATTACAGTCATGAAAAAATAAACATGGAAATGGTTAAATGTATTAATAAATATAGCAACAGGCTGAATCAAGGTATAAATATGGAACAAAACCAATCAAAGAGTGCTTAAAAATACACAAGTCTTAATTACAGTACAAAAAAAGAGCCAAAAAGCAATTCAACTTCTTGATCGCAAGATGAATTTAGTTAAACTATACCAGCAAGCTACTGCAAAATGTATAGGTGCACTACCAGTGCGATGACATGTACTTCAGTACTCCTCAACCCCACACTGCGTATTCCACACTTTTGAGAACCTTTAGGTTTTCTCATCTATAAATTGCTCGTTTTCACACTCTTTACTCGCTTACGGCCATACCACCCTGAACACGCCCGATCTCGTCCGATCTCGGAAGCTAAGCAGGGTCGGGCCGGTCAGTACTTGGATGGGAGACCGCCTTGGAATACCCGGTGCTGTAAGCTTTTCTTTTTCATCAGCAGAGGGCGCTGCTCCTTCTTTGCTGGACACAGAGCTGACAAACAAACTCCATGGAGGATGCAACGTTGTTTTGGAAGCAACATCTTCACCAACTTTTTTGGGAAGCAACATCTTCATTTGCAACTAAAACAAACAATCTTACAGTGTTCAACAATTCAAGTAGGAGTTCAAAATTGGTGCACTTTAACCATATCCATGACTATCCCTCATAACAAATCACTAATCAGTGAACGACAAACATACTAGTAGGCTAAATCAAAGTATTACGGAAGACGACAAGTCACTCACATCTCGCTAAAGATAAAGGTGGAAAAAAATGGAGAAATAATTACAGTCATGAAAAAATAAACATGGAAATGGTTAAATTTATTAATAAATATAGCAACAGGCTGAATCAAGGTATAAATATGGAACAAAACCAATCAAAGAGTGCTTAAAAATACACAAGTGTTAATTACAGTACAAAAAAAGAGCCAAAAAGCAATTCAACTTCTTGATCGCAAGATGAATTTAGTTAAACTATACCAGCAAGCTACTGCAAAATGTATAGGTGCACTACCAGTGCGATGACATGTACTTCAGTACTCCTCAACCCCACACTGCGTATTCCACACTTTTGAGAACCTTTAGGTTTTCTCATCTATAAATTGCTCGTTTTCACACTCTTTACTCGCTTACGGCCATACCACCCTGAACACGGCCGATCTCGTCCGATCTCGGAAGCTAAGCAGGGTCGGGCCGGGTCAGTACTTGGATGGGAGACTGCCTGGGAATACCCGGTGCTGTAATCTTTTCTTTTTCATCAGCAGAGGGCGCTGCTCCTTCTTTGCTGGACACAGAGCTGACAAACAAACTCCATGGAGGATGCAACGTTGTTTTGGAAGCAACATCTTCACCAACTTTTTTGGGAAGCAACATCTTCATTTGCAACTAAAACAAACAATCTTACAGTGTTCAACAATTCAAGTAGGAGTTCAAAATTGTTGCACTTTAACCATATCCATGACTATCCCTCATAACAAATCACTAATCAGTGAACGACAAACATACTAGTAGGCTAAATCAAAGTATTACGGAAGACGACAAGTCACTCACATCTCGCTAAAGATAAAGGTGGAAAAAAATGGAGAAATAATTACAGTCATGAAAAAATAAACATGGAAATGGTTAAATGTATTAATAAATATAGCAACAGGCTGAATCAAGGTATAAATATGGAACAAAACAAATCAAAGAGTGCTTAAAAATACACAAGTGTTAATTACAGTACAAAAAAAGAGCCAAAAAGCAATTCAACTTCTTGATCGCAAGATGAATTTAGTTAAACTATACCAGCAAGCTACTGCAAAATGTATAGGTGCACTACCAGTGCGATGACATGTACTTCAGTACTCCTCAACCCCACACTGCGTATTCCACACTTTTGAGAACCTTTAGGTTTTCTCATCTATAAATTGCTCGTTTTCACACTCTTTACTCGCTTACGGCCATACCACCCTGAACACGGCCGATCTCGTCCGATCTCGGAAGCTAAGCAGGGTCGGGCCGGGTCAGTACTTGGATGGGAGACCGCCTGGGAATACCCGGTGCTGTAATCTTTTCTTTTTCATCAGCAGAGGGCGCTGCTCCTTCTTTGCTGGACACAGAGCTGACAAACAAACTCCATGGAGGATGCAACGTTGTTTTGGAAGCAACATCTTCACCAACTTTTTTGGGAAGCAACATCTTCATTTGCAACTAAAACAAACAATCTTACAGTGTTCAACAATTCAAGTAGGAGTTCAAAATTGTTGCACTTTAACCATATCCATGACTATCCCTCATAACAAATCACTAATCAGTGAACGACAAACATACTAGTAGGCTAAATCAAAGTATTACGGAAGACGACAAGTCACTCACATCTCGCTAAAGATAAAGGTGGAAAAAAATGGAGAAATAATTACAGTCATGAAAAAATAAACATGGAAATCGTTAAATGTATTAATAAATATAGCAACAGGCTGAATCAAGGTATAAATATGGAACAAAACAAATCAAAGAGTGCTTAAAAATACACAAGTGTTAATTACAGTACAAAAAAAGAGCCAAAAAGCAATTCAACTTCTTGATCGCAAGATGAATTTAGTTAAACTATACCAGCAAGCTACTGCAAAATGTATAGGTGCACTACCAGTGCGATGACATGTACTTCAGTACTCCTCAACCCCACACTGCGTATTCAACACTTTTGAGAACCTTTAGGTTTTCTCATCTATAAATTGCTCGTTTTCACACTCTTTACTCGCTTACGGCCATACCACCCTGAACACGCCCGATCTCGTCCGATCTCGGAAGCTAAGCAGGGTCGGGCCGGGTCAGTACTTGGATGGGAGACCGCCTGGGAATACCCGGTGCTGTAAGCTTTTCTTTTTCATCAGCAGAGGGCGCTGCTCCTTCTTTGCTGGACACAGAGCTGACAAACAAACTCCATGGAGGATGCAACGTTGTTTTGGAAGCAACATCTTCACCAACTTTTTTGGGAAGCAACATCTTCATTTGCAACTAAAACAAACAATCTTACAGTGTTCAACAATTCAAGTAGGAGTTCAAAATTGGTGCACTTTAACCATATCCATGACTATCCCTCATAACAAATCACTAATCAGTGAACGACAAACATACTAGTAGGCTAAATCAAAGTATTACGGAAGACGACAAGTCACTCACATCTCGCTAAAGATAAAGGTGGAAAAAAATGGAGAAATAATTACAGTCATGAAAAAATAAACATGGAAATGGTTAAATGTATTAATAAATATAGCAACAGGCTGAATCAAGGTATAAATATGGAACAAAACCAATCAAAGAGTGCTTAAAAATACACAAGTGTTAATTACAGTACAAAAAAAGAGCCAAAAAGCAATTCAACTTCTTGATCGCAAGATGAATTTAGTTAAACTATACCAGCAAGCTACTGCAAAATGTATAGGTGCACTACCAGTGCGATGACATGTACTTCAGTACTCCTCAACCCCACACTGCGTATTCAACACTTTTGAGAACCTTTAGGTTTTCTCATCTATAAATTGCTCGTTTTCACACTCTTTACTCGCTTACGGCCATACCACCCTGAACACGCCCGATCTCGTCCGATCTCGGAAGCTAAGCAGGTTCGTGCCGGGTCAGTCCTTGGATGGGAGACCGCCTGGGAATACCCGGTGCTGTAAGCTTTTCTTTTTCATCAGCAGAGGGCGCTGCTCCTTCTTTGCTGGACACAGAGCTGACAAACAAACTCCATGGAGGATGCAACGTTGTTTTGGAAGCAACATCTTCACCAACTTTTTTGGGAAGCAACATCTTCATTTGCAACTAAAACAAACAATCTTACAGTGTTCAACAATTCAAGTAGGAGTTCAAAATTGGTGCACTTTAACCATATCCATGACTATCCCTCATAACAAATCACTAATCAGTGAACGACAAACATACTAGTAGGCTAAATCAAAGTATTACGGAAGACGACAAGTCACTCACATCTCGCTAAAGATAAAGGTGGAAAAAAATGGAGAAATAATTACAGTCATGAAAAAATAAACATGGAAATGGTTAAATGTATTAATAAATATAGCAACAGGCTGAATCAAGGTATAAATATGGAACAAAACCAATCAAAGAGTGCTTAAAAATACACAAGTGTTAATTACAGTACAAAAAAAGAGCCAAAAAGCAATTCAACTTCTTGATCGCAAGATGAATTTAGTTAAACTATACCAGCAAGCTACTGCAAAATGTATAGGTGCACTACCAGTGCGATGACATGTACTTCAGTACTCCTCAACCCCACACTGCGTATTCCACACTTTTGAGAACCTTTAGGTTTTCTCATCTATAAATTGCTCGTTTTCACACTCTTTACTCGCTTACGGCCATACCACCCTGAACACGCCCGATCTCATCCGATCTCGGAAGCTAAGCAGGGTCGGGCCGGGTCAGTACTTGGATGGGAGACTGCCTGGGAATACCCGGTGCTGTAAGCTTTTCTTTTTCATCAGCAGAGGGCGCTGCTCCTTCTTTGCTGGACACAGAGCTGACAAACAAACTCCATGGAGGATGCAACGTTGTTTTGGAAGCAACATCTTCACCAACTTTTTTGGGAAGCAACATCTTCATTTGCAACTAAAACAAACAATCTTACAGTGTTCAACAATTCAAGTAGGAGTTCAAAATTGGTGCACTTTAACCATATCCATGACTATCCCTCATAACAAATCACTAATCAGTGAACGACAAACATACTAGTAGGCTAAATCAAAGTATTACGGAAGACGACAAGTCACTCACATCTCGCTAAAGATAAAGGTGGAAAAAAATGGAGAAATAATTACAGTCATGAAAAAATAAACATGGAAATGGTTAAATGTATTAATAAATATAGCAACAGGCTGAATCAAGGTATAAATATGGAACAAAACCAATCAAAGAGTGCTTAAAAATACACAAGTGTTAATTACAGTACAAAAAAAGAGCCAAAAAGCAATTCAACTTCTTGATCGCAAGATGAATTTAGTTAAACTATACCAGCAAGCTACTGCAAAATGTATAGGTGCACTACCAGTGCGATGACATGTACTTCAGTACTCCTCAACCCCACACTGCGTATTCCACACTTTTGAGAACCTTTAGGTTTTCTCATCTATAAATTGCTCGTTTTCACACTCTTTACTCGCTTACGGCCATACCACCCTGAACACGCCCGATCTCGTCTGATCTCGGAAGCTAAGCAGGGTCGGGCCGGGTCAGTACTTGGATGGGAGACCGCCTGGGAATACCCGGTGCTGTAAGCTTTTCTTTTTCATCAGCAGAGGGCGCTGCTCCTTCTTTGCTGGACACAGAGCTGACAAACAAACTCCATGGAGGATGCAACGTTGTTTTGGAAGCAACATCTTCACCAACTTTTTTGGGAAGCAACATCTTCATTTGCAACTAAAACAAACAATCTTACAGTGTTCAACAATTCAAGTAGGAGTTCAAAATTGGTGCACTTTAACCATATCCATGACTATCCCTCATAACAAATCACTAATCAGTGAACGACAAACATACTAGTAGGCTAAATCAAAGTATTACGGAAGACGACAAGTCACTCACATCTCGCTAAAGATAAAGGTGGAAAAAAATGGAGAAATAATTACAGTCATGAAAAAATAAACATGGAAATGGTTAAATGTATTAATAAATATAGCAACAGGCTGAATCAAGGTATAAATATGGAACAAAACCAATCAAAGAGTGCTTAAAAATACACAAGTGTTAATTACAGTACAAAAAAAGAGCCAAAAAGCAATTCAACTTCTTGATCGCAAGATGAATTTAGTTAAACTATACCAGCAAGCTACTGCAAAATGTATAGGTGCACTACCAGTGCGATGACATGTACTTCAGTACTCCTCAACCCCACACTGCGTATTCCACACTTTTGAGAACCTCTAGGTTTTCTCATCTATAAATTGCTCGTTTTCACACTCTTTACTCGCTTACGGCCATACCACCCTGAACACGCCCGATCTCGTCCGATCTCGGAAGCTAAGCAGGGTTGGGCCGGGTCAGTACTTGGATGGGAGACCGCCTGGGAATACCTGGTGCTGTAAGCTTTTCTTTTTCATCAGCAGAGGGCGCTGCTCCTTCTTTGCTGGACACAGAGCTGACAAACAAACTCCATGGAGGATGCAACGTTGTTTTGGAAGCAACATCTTCACCAACTTTTTTGGGAAGCAACATCTTCATTTGCAACTAAAACAAACAATCTTACAGTGTTCAACAATTCAAGTAGGAGTTCAAAATTGGTGCACTTTAACCATATCCATGACTATCCCTCATAACAGATCACTAATCAGTGAACGACAAACATACTAGTAGGCTAAATCAAAGTATTACGGAAGACGACAAGTCACTCACATCTCGCTAAAGATAAAGGTGGAAAAAAATGGAGAAATAATTACAGTCATGAAAAAATAAACATGGAAATGGTTAAATGTATTAATAAATATAGCAACAGGCTGAATCAAGGTATAAATATGGAACAAAACCAATCAAAGAGTGCTTAAAAATACACAAGTGTTAATTACAGTACAAAAAAAGAGCCAAAAAGCAATTCAACTTCTTGATCGCAAGATGAATTTAGTTAAACTATACCAGCAAGCTACTGCAAAATGTATAGGTGCACTACCAGTGCGATGACATGTACTTCAGTACTCCTCAACCCCACACTGCGTATTCCACACTTTTGAGAACCTTTAGGTTTTCTCATCTATAAATTGCTCGTTTTCACACTCTTTACTTGCTTACGGCCATACCACCCTGAACACGCCCGATCTCGTCCGATCTCGGAAGCTAAGCAGGGTCGGGCTGGGTCAGTACTTGGATGGGAGACCGCCTGGGAATACCCGGTGCTGTAAGCTTTTCTTTTTCATCAGCAGAGGGCGCTGCTCCTTCTTTGCTGGACACAGAGCTGACAAACAAACTCCATGGAGGATGCAACGTTGTTTTGGAAGCAACATCTTCACCAACTTTTTTGGGAAGCAACATCTTCATTTGCAACTAAAACAAACAATCTTACAGTGTTCAACAATTCAAGTAGGAGTTCAAAATTGGTGCACTTTAACCATATCCATGACTATCCCTCATAACAAATCACTAATCAGTGAACGACAAACATACTAGTAGGCTAAATCAAAGTATTACGGAAGACGACAAGTCACTCACATCTCGCTAAAGATAAAGGTGGAAAAAAATGGAGAAATAATTACAGTCATGAAAAAATAAACATGGAAATGGTTAAATGTATTAATAAATATAGCAACAGGCTGAATCAAGGTATAAATATGGAACAAAACCAATCAAAGAGTGCTTAAAAATACACAAGTGTTAATTACAGTACAAAAAAAGAGCCAAAAAGCAATTCAACTTCTTGATCGCAAGATGAATTTAGTTAAACTATACCAGCAAGCTACTGCAAAATGTATAGGTGCACTACCAGTGCGATGACATGTACTTCAGTACTCCTCAACCCCACACTGCGTATTCCACACTTTTGAGAACCTTTAGGTTTTCTCATCTATAAATTGCTCGTTTTCACACTCTTTACTCGCTTACGGCCATACCACCCTGAACAGGCCCGATCT
Organism: Gymnocephalus cernua; assembly: GCA_023631565.1. NCBI lineage: Eukaryota > Metazoa > Chordata > Actinopteri > Perciformes > Percidae > Gymnocephalus > Gymnocephalus cernua. The sequence continues at coordinate 27,411,508 of CM042425.1, forward strand.
CGTCCGATCTCGGAAGCTAAGCAGGGTCGGGCCGGGTCAGTACTTGGATGGGAGACCGCCTGGGAATACCCGGTGCTGTAAGCTTTTCTTTTTCATCAGCAGAGGGCGCTGCTCCTTCTTTGCTGGACACAGAGCTGACAAACAAACTCCATGGAGGATGCAACGTTGTTTTGGAAGCAACATCTTCACCAACTTTTTTGGGAAGCAACATCTTCATTTGCAACTAAAACAAACAATCTTACAGTGTTCAACAATTCAAGTAGGAGTTCAAAATTGGTGCACTTTAACCATATCCATGACTATCCCTCATAACAAATCACTAATCAGTGAACGACAAACATACTAGTAGGCTAAATCAAAGTATTACGGAAGACGACAAGTCACTCACATCTCGCTAAAGATAAAGGTGGAAAAAAATGGAGAAATAATTACAGTCATGAAAAAATAAACATGGAAATGGTTAAATGTATTAATAAATATAGCAACAGGCTGAATCAAGGTATAAATATGGAACAAAACAAATCAAAGAGTGCTTAAAAATACACAAGTGTTAATTACAGTACAAAAAAAGAGCCAAAAAGCAATTCAACTTCTTGATCGCAAGATGAATTTAGTTAAACTATACCAGCAAGCTACTGCAAAATGTATAGGTGCACTACCAGTGCGATGACATGTACTTCAGTACTCCTCAACCCCACACTGCGTATTCCACACTTTTGAGAACCTTTAGGTTTTCTCATCTATAAATTGCTCGTTTTCACACTCTTTACTCGCTTACGGCCATACCACCCTGAACACGCCCGATCTCGTCTGATCTCGGAAGCTAAGCAGGGTCGGGCCGGGTCAGTACTTGGATGGGAGACCGCCTGGGAATACCCGGTGCTGTAAGCTTTTCTTTTTCATCAGCAGAGGGCGCTGCTCCTTCTTTGCTGGACACAGAGCTGACAAACAAACTCCATGGAGGATGCAACGTTGTTTTGGAAGCAACATCTTCACCAACTTTTTTGGGAAGCAACATCTTCATTTGCAACTAAAACAAACAATCTTACAGTGTTCAACAATTCAAGTAGGAGTTCAAAATTGGTGCACTTTAACCATATCCATGACTATCCCTCATAACAAATCACTAATCAGTGAACGACAAACATACTAGTAGGCTAAATCAAAGTATTACGGAAGACGACAAGTCACTCACATCTCGCTAAAGATAAAGGTGGAAAAAAATGGAGAAATAATTACAGTCATGAAAAAATAAACATGGAAATGGTTAAATGTATTAATAAATATAGCAACAGGCTGAATCAAGGTATAAATATGGAACAAAACCAATCAAAGAGTGCTTAAAAATACACAAGTGTTAATTACAGTACAAAAAAAGAGCCAAAAAGCAATTCAACTTCTTGATCGCAAGATGAATTTAGTTAAACTATACCAGCAAGCTACTGCAAAATGTATAGGTGCACTACCAGTGCGATGACATGTACTTCAGTACTCCTCAACCCCACACTGCGTATTCCACACTTTTGAGAACCTTTAGGTTTTCTCATCTATAAATTGCTCGTTTTCACACTCTTTACTCGCTTACGGCCATACCACCCTGAACACGTCCGATCTCGGAAGCTAAGCAGGGTCGGGCCGGGTCAGTACTTGGATGTGAGACCGCCTGGGAATACCCGGTGCTGTAAGCTTTTCTTTTTCATCAGCAGAGGGCGCTGCTCCTTCTTTGCTGGACACAGAGCTGACAAACAAACTCCATGGAGGATGCAACGTTGTTTTGGAAGCAACATCTTCACCAACTTTTTTGGGAAGCAACATCTTCATTTGCAACTAAAACAAACAATCTTACAGTGTTCAACAATTCAAGTAGGAGTTCAAAATTGGTGCACTTTAACCATATCCATGACTATCCCTCATAACAAATCACTAATCAGTGAACGACAAACATACTAGTAGGCTAAATCAAAGTATTACGGAAGACGACAAGTCACTCACATCTCGCTAAAGATAAAGGTGGAAAAAAATGGAGAAATAATTACAGTCATGAAAAAATAAACATGGAAATGGTTAAATGTATTAATAAATATAGCAACAGGCTGAATCAAGGTATAAATATGGAACAAAACAAATCAAAGAGTGCTTAAAAATACACAAGTGTTAATTACAGTACAAAAAAAGAGCCAAAAAGCAATTCAACTTCTTGATCGCAAGATGAATTTAGTTAAACTATACCAGCAAGCTACTGCAAAATGTATAGGTGCACTACCAGTGCGATGACATGTACTTCAGTACTCCTCAACCCCACACTGCGTATTCCACACTTTTGAGAACCTTTAGGTTTTCTCATCTATAAATTGCTCGTTTTCACACTCTTTACTCGCTTACGGCCATACCACCCTGAACACGCCCGATCTCGTCCGATCTCGGAAGCTAAGCAGGGTCGGGCCGGGTCAGTACTTGGATGGGAGACCGCCTGGGAATACCCGGTGCTGTAAGCTTTTCTTTTTCATCAGCAGAGGGCGCTGCTCCTTCTTTGCTGGACACAGAGCTGACAAACAAACTCCATGGAGGATGCAACGTTGTTTTGGAAGCAACATCTTCACCAACTTTTTTGGGAAGCAACATCTTCATTTGCAACTAAAACAAACAATCTTACAGTGTTCAACAATTCAAGTAGGAGTTCAAAATTGGTGCACTTTAACCATATCCATGACTATCCCTCATAACAAATCACTAATCAGTGAACGACAAACATACTAGTAGGCTAAATCAAAGTATTACGGAAGACGACAAGTCACTCACATCTCGCTAAAGATAAAGGTGGAAAAAAATGGAGAAATAATTACAGTCATGAAAAAATAAACATGGAAATGGTTAAATGTATTAATAAATATAGCAACAGGCTGAATCAAGGTATAAATATGGAACAAAACCAATCAAAGAGTGCTTAAAAATACACAAGTGTTAATTACAGTACAAAAAAAGAGCCAAAAAGCAATTCAACTTCTTGATCGCAAGATGAATTTAGTTAAACTATACCAGCAAGCTACTGCAAAATGTATAGGTGCACTACCAGTGCGATGACATGTACTTCAGTACTCCTCAACCCCACACTGCGTATTCCACACTTTTGAGAACCTTTAGGTTTTCTCATCTATAAATTGCTCGTTTTCACAGTCTTTACTCGCTTACGGCCATACCACCCTGAACACGCCCGATCTCGTCCGATCTCGGAAGCTAAGCAGGGTCGGGCCGGGTCAGTACTTGGATGGGAGACCGCCTGGGAATACCCGGTGCTGTAAGCTTTTCTTTTTCATCAGCAGAGGGCGCTGCTCCTTCTTTGCTGGACACAGAGCTGACAAACAAACTCCATGGAGGATGCAACGTTGTTTTGGAAGCAACATCTTCACCAACTTTTTTGGGAAGCAACATCTTCATTTGCAACTAAAACAAACAATCTTACAGTGTTCAACAATTCAAGTAGGAGTTCAAAATTGTTGCACTTTAACCATATCCATGACTATCCCTCATAACAAATCACTAATCAGTGAACGACAAACATACTAGTAGGCTAAATCAAAGTATTACGGAAGACGACAAGTCACTCACATCTCGCTAAAGATAAAGGTGGAAAAAAATGGAGAAATAATTACAGTCATGAAAAAATAAACATGGAAATGGTTAAATGTATTAATAAATATAGCAACAGGCTGAATCAAGGTATAAATATGGAACAAAACAAATCAAAGAGTGCTTAAAAATACACATGTGTTAATTACAGTACAAAAAAAGAGCCAAAAAGCAATTCAACTTCTTGATCGCAAGATGAATTTAGTTAAACTATACCAGCAAGCTACTGCAAAATGTATAGGTGCACTACCAGTGCGATGACATGTACTTCAGTACTCCTCAACCCCACACTGCGTATTCCACACTTTTGAGAAGCTTTAGGTTTTCTCATCTATAAATTGCTCGTTTTCACACTCTTTACTCGCTTACGGCCATACCACCCTGAACACGCCCGATCTCGTCCGATCTCGGAAGCTAAGCAGGGTCGGGCCGGGTCAGTACTTGGATGGGAGACCGCCTGGGAATACCCGGTGCTGTAAGCTTTTCTTTTTCATCAGCAGAGGGCGCTGCTCCTTCTTTGCTGGACACAGAGCTGACAAACAAACTCCATGGAGGATGCAACGTTGTTTTGGAAGCAACATCTTCACCAACTTTTTTGGGAAGCAACATCTTCATTTGCAACTAAAACAAACAATCTTACAGTGTTCAACAATTCAAGTAGGAGTTCAAAAGTGTTGCACTTTAACCATATCCATGACTATCCCTCATAACAAATCACTAATCAGTGAACGACAAACATACTAGTAGGCTAAATCAAAGTATTACAGAAGACGACAAGTCACTCACATCTCGCTAAAGATAAAGGTGGAAAAAAATGGAGAAATAATTACAGTCATGAAAAAATAAACATGGAAATGGTTAAATGTATTAATAAATATAGCAACAGGCTGAATCAAGGTATAAATATGGAACAAAACAAATCAAAGAGTGCTTAAAAATACACAAGTGTTAATTACAGTACAAAAAAAGAGCCAAAAAGCAATTCAACTTCTTGATCGCAAGATGAATTTAGTTAAACTATACCAGCAAGCTACTGCAAAATGTATAGGTGCACTACCAGTGCGATGACATGTACTTCAGTACTCCTCAACCCCACACTGCGTATTCCACACTTTTGAGAACCTTTAGGTTTTCTCATCTGTAAATTGCTCGTTTTCACACTCTTTACTCGCTTACGGCCATACCACCCTGAACACGCCCGATCTCGTCCGATCTTGGAAGCTAAGCAGGGTCGGGCCGGGTCAGTACTTGGATGGGAGACCGCCTGGGAATACCCGGTGCTGTAAGCTTTTCTTTTTCATCAGCAGAGGGCGCTGCTCCTTCTTTGCTGGACACAGAGCTGACAAACAAACTCCATGGAGGATGCAACTTTGTTTTGGAAGCAACATCTTCACCAACTTTTTTGGGAAGCAACATCTTCATTTGCAACTAAAACAAACAATCTTACAGTGTTCAACAATTCAAGTAGGAGTTCAAAATTGTTGCACTTTAACCATATCCATGACTATCCCTCATAACAAATCACTAATCAGTGAACGACAAACATACTAGTAGGCTAAATCAAAGTATTACGGAAGACGACAAGTCACTCACATCTCGCTAAAGATAAAGGTGGAAAAAAATGGAGAAATAATTACAGTCATGAAAAAATAAACATGGAAATGGTTAAATGTATTAATAAATATAGCAACAGGCTGAATCAAGGTATAAATATGGAACAAAACAAATCAAAGAGTGCTTAAAAATACACAAGTGTTAATTACAGTACAAAAAAAGAGCCAAAAAGCAATTCAACTTCTTGATCGCAAGATGAATTTAGTTAAACTATACCAGCAAGCTACTGCAAAATGTATAGGTGCACTACCAGTGCAATGACATGTACTTCAGTACTCCTCAACCCCACACTGCGTATTCAACACTTTTGAGAACCTTTAGGTTTTCTCATCTATAAATTGCTCGTTTTCACACTCTTTACTTGCTTACGGCCATACCACCCTGAACACGCCCGATCTCGTCCGATCTCGGAAGCTAAGCAGGGTCGTGCCGGGTCAGTACTTGGATGGGAGACCGCCTGGGAATACCCGGTGCTGTAAGCTTTTCTTTTTCATCAGCAGAGGGCGCTGCTCCTTCTTTGCTGGACACAGAGCTGACAAACAAACTCCATGGAGGATGCAACGTTGTTTTGGAAGCAACATCTTCACCAACTTTTTTGGGAAGCAACATCTTCATTTGCAACTAAAACAAACAATCTTACAGTGTTCAACAATTCAAGTAGGAGTTCAAAATTGGTGCACTTTAACCATATCCATGACTATCCCTCATAACAAATCACTAATCAGTGAACGACAAACATACTAGTAGGCTAAATCAAAGTATTACGGAAGACGACAAGTCACTCACATCTCGCTAAAGATAAAGGTGGAAGAAAATGGAGAAATAATTACAGTCATGAAAAAATAAACATGGAAATGGTTAAATGTATTAATAAATATAGCAACAGGCTGAATCAAGGTATAAATATGGAACAAAACAAATCAAAGAGTGCTTAAAAATACACAAGTGTTAATTACAGTACAAAAAAAGAGCCAAAAAGCAATTCAACTTCTTGATCGCAAGATGAATTTAGTTAAACTATACCAGCAAGCTACTGCAAAATGTATAGGTGCACTACCAGTGCGATGACATGTACTTCAGTACTCCTCAACCCCACACTGCGTATTCCACACTTTTGAGAACCTTTAGGTTTTCTCATCTATAAATTGCTCGTTTTCACACTCTTTACTCGCTTACGGCCATACCACCCTGAACACGCCCGATCTCGTCCGATCTCGGAAGCTAAGCAGGGTCGTGTAGGGTCAGTACTTGGATGGGAGACCGCCTGGGAATACCCGGTGCTGTAAGCTTTTCTTTTTCATCAGCAGAGGGCGCTGCTCCTTCTTTGCTGGACACAGAGCTGACAAACAAACTCCATGGAGGATGCAACGTTGTTTTGGAAGCAACATCTTCACCAACTTTTTTGGGAAGCAACATCTTCATTTGCAACTAAAACAAACAATCTTACAGTGTTCAACAATTCAAGTAGGAGTTCAAAATTGGTGCACTTTAACCATATCCATGACTATCCCTCATAACAAATCACTAATCAGTGAACGACAAACATACTAGTAGGCTAAATCAAAGTATTACGGAAGACGACAAGTCACTCACATCTCGCTAAAGATAAAGGTGGAAGAAAATGGAGAAATAATTACAGTCATGAAAAAATAAACATGGAAATGGTTAAATGTATTAATAAATATAGCAACAGGCTGAATCAAGGTATAAATATGGAACAAAACAAATCAAAGAGTGCTTAAAAATACACAAGTGTTAATTACAGTACAAAAAAAGAGCCAAAAAGCAATTCAACTTCTTGATCGCAAGATGAATTTAGTTAAACTATACCAGCAAGCTACTTTAAAATGTATAGGTGCACTACCAGTGCGATGACATGTACTTCAGTACTCCTCAACCCCACACTGCGTATTCCACACTTTTGAGAACCTTTAGGTTTTCTCATCTATAAATTGCTCGTTTTCACACTCTTTACTCGCTTACGGCCATACCACCCTGAACACGCCCGATCTCGTCCGATCTCGGAAGCTAAGCAGGGTTGGGCCGGGTCAGTACTTGGATGGGAGACCGCCTGGGAATACCCGGTGCTGTAAGCTTTTCTTTTTCATCAGCAGAGGGCGCTGCTCCTTCTTTGCTGGACACAGAGCTGACAAACAATCTCCATGGAGGATGCAACGTTGTTTTGGAAGCAACATCTTCACCAACTTTTTTGGGAAGCAACATCTTCATTTGCAACTAAAACAAACAATCTTACAGTGTTCAACAATTCAAGTAGGAGTTCAAAATTGGTGCACTTTAACCATATCCATGACTATCCCTCATAACAAATCACTAATCAGTGAACGACAAACATACTAGTAGGCTAAATCAAAGTATTACGGAAGACGACAAGTCACTCACATCTCGCTAAAGATAAAGGTGGAAAAAAATGGAGAAATAATTACAGTCATGAAAAAATAAACATGGAAATGGTTAAATGTATTAATAAATATAGCAACAGGCTGAATCAAGGTATAAATATGGAACAAAACCAATCAAAGAGTGCTTAAAAATACACAAGTGTTAATTACAGTACAAAAAAAGAGCCAAAAAGCAATTCAACTTCTTGATCGCAAGATGAATTTAGTTAAACTATACCAGCAAGCTACTGCAAAATGTATAGGTGCACTACCAGTGCGATGACATGTACTTCAGTACTCCTCAACCCCACACTGCGTATTCCACACTTTTGAGAACCTTTAGGTTTTCTCATCTATAAATTGCTCGTTTTCACAGTCTTTACTCGCTTACGGCCATACCACCCTGAACACGCCCGATCTCGTCCGATCTCGGAAGCTAAGCAGGGTCGGGCCGGGTCAGTACTTGGATGGGAGACTGCCTGGGAATACCCGGTGCTGTAAGCTTTTCTTTTTCATCAGCAGAGGGCGCTGCTCCTTCTTTGCTGGACACAGAGCTGACAAACAAACTCCATGGAGGATGCAACGTTGTTTTGGAAGCAACATCTTCACCAACTTTTTTGGGAAGCAACATCTTCATTTGCAACTAAAACAAACAATCTTACAGTGTTCAACAATTCAAGTAGGAGTTCAAAATTGGTGCACTTTAACCATATCCATGACTATCCCTCATAACAAATCACTAATCAGTGAACGACAAACATACTAGTAGGCTAAATCAAAGTATTACGGAAGACGACAAGTCACTCACATCTCGCTAAAGATAAAGGTGGAAAAAAATGGAGAAATAATTACAGTCATGAAAAAATAAACATGGAAATGGTTTAATGTATTAATAAATATAGCAACAGGCTGAATCAAGGTATAAATATGGAACAAAACAAATCAAAGAGTGCTTAAAAATACACAAGTGTTAATTACAGTACAAAAAAAGAGCCAAAAAGCAATTCAACTTCTTGATCGCAAGATGAATTTAGTTAAACTATACCAGCAAGCTACTGCAAAATGTATAGGTGCACTACCAGTGCGATGACATGTACTTCAGTACTCCTCAACCCCACACTGCGTATTCCACACTTTTGAGAACCTTTAGGTTTTCTCATCTATAAATTGCTCGTTTTCACACTCTTTACTCGCTTACGGCCATACCACCCTGAACACGCCCGATCTCGTCTGATCTCGGAAGCTAAGCAGGGTCGGGCCGGGTCAGTACTTGGATGGGAGACCGCCTGGGAATACCCGGTGCTGTAAGCTTTTCTTTTTCATCAGCAGAGGGCGCTGCTCCTTCTTTGCTGGACACAGAGCTGACAAACAAACTCCATGGAGGATGCAACGTTGTTTTGGAAGCAACATCTTCACCAACTTTTTTGGGAAGCAACATCTTCATTTGCAACTAAAACAAACAATCTTACAGTGTTCAACAATTCAAGTAGGAGTTCAAAATTGGTGCACTTTAACCATATCCATGACTATCCCTCATAACAAATCACTAATCAGTGAACGACAAACATACTAGTAGGCTAAATCAAAGTATTACGGAAGACGACAAGTCACTCACATCTCGCTAAAGATAAAGGTGGAAAAAAATGGAGAAATAATTACAGTCATGAAAAAATAAACATGGAAATGGTTAAATGTATTAATAAATATAGCAACAGGCTGAATCAAGGTATAAATATGGAACAAAACCAATCAAAGAGTGCTTAAAAATACACAAGTGTTAATTACAGTACAAAAAAAGAGCCAAAAAGCAATTCAACTTCTTGATCGCAAGATGAATTTAGTTAAACTATACCAGCAAGCTACTGCAAAATGTATAGGTGCACTACCAGTGCGATGACATGTACTTCAGTACTCCTCAACCCCACACTGCGTATTCCACACTTTTGAGAACCTTTAGGTTTTCTCATCTATAAATTGCTCGTTTTCACACTCTTTACTCGCTTACGGCCATACCACCCTGAACACGTCCGATCTCGGAAGCTAAGCAGGGTCGGGCCGGGTCAGTACTTGGATGTGAGACCGCCTGGGAATACCCGGTGCTGTAAGCTTTTCTTTTTCATCAGCAGAGGGCGCTGCTCCTTCTTTGCTGGACACAGAGCTGACAAACAAACTCCATGGAGGATGCAACGTTGTTTTGGAAGCAACATCTTCACCAACTTTTTTGGGAAGCAACATCTTCATTTGCAACTAAAACAAACAATCTTACAGTGTTCAACAATTCAAGTAGGAGTTCAAAATTGGTGCACTTTAACCATATCCATGACTATCCCTCATAACAAATCACTAATCAGTGAACGACAAACATACTAGTAGGCTAAATCAAAGTATTACGGAAGACGACAAGTCACTCACATCTCGCTAAAGATAAAGGTGGAAAAAAATGGAGAAATAATTACAGTCATGAAAAAATAAACATGGAAATGGTTAAATGTATTAATAAATATAGCAACAGGCTGAATCAAGGTATAAATATGGAACAAAACAAATCAAAGAGTGCTTAAAAATACACAAGTGTTAATTACAGTACAAAAAAAGAGCCAAAAAGCAATTCAACTTCTTGATCGCAAGATGAATTTAGTTAAACTATACCAGCAAGCTACTGCAAAATGTATAGGTGCACTACCAGTGCGATGACATGTACTTCAGTACTCCTCAACCCCACACTGCGTATTCCACACTTTTGAGAACCTTTAGGTTTTCTCATCTATAAATTGCTCGTTTTCACACTCTTTACTCGCTTACGGCCATACCACCCTGAACACGCCCGATCTCGTCCGATCTCGGAAGCTAAGCAGGGTCGGGCCGGGTCAGTACTTGGATGGGAGACCGCCTGGGAATACCCGGTGCTGTAAGCTTTTCTTTTTCATCAGCAGAGGGCGCTGCTCCTTCTTTGCTGGACACAGAGCTGACAAACAAACTCCATGGAGGATGCAACGTTGTTTTGGAAGCAACATCTTCACCAACTTTTTTGGGAAGCAACATCTTCATTTGCAACTAAAACAAACAATCTTACAGTGTTCAACAATTCAAGTAGGAGTTCAAAATTGGTGCACTTTAACCATATCCATGACTATCCCTCATAACAAATCACTAATCAGTGAACGACAAACATACTAGTAGGCTAAATCAAAGTATTACGGAAGACGACAAGTCACTCACATCTCGCTAAAGATAAAGGTGGAAAAAAATGGAGAAATAATTACAGTCATGAAAAAATAAACATGGAAATGGTTAAATGTATTAATAAATATAGCAACAGGCTGAATCAAGGTATAAATATGGAACAAAACCAATCAAAGAGTGCTTAAAAATACACAAGTGTTAATTACAGTACAAAAAAAGAGCCAAAAAGCAATTCAACTTCTTGATCGCAAGATGAATTTAGTTAAACTATACCAGCAAGCTACTGCAAAATGTATAGGTGCACTACCAGTGCGATGACATGTACTTCAGTACTCCTCAACCCCACACTGCGTATTCCACACTTTTGAGAACCTTTAGGTTTTCTCATCTATAAATTGCTCGTTTTCACAGTCTTTACTCGCTTACGGCCATACCACCCTGAACACGCCCGATCTCGTCCGATCTCGGAAGCTAAGCAGGGTCGGGCCGGGTCAGTACTTGGATGGGAGACCGCCTGGGAATACCCGGTGCTGTAAGCTTTTCTTTTTCATCAGCAGAGGGCGCTGCTCCTTCTTTGCTGGACACAGAGCTGACAAACAAACTCCATGGAGGATGCAACGTTGTTTTGGAAGCAACATCTTCACCAACTTTTTTGGGAAGCAACATCTTCATTTGCAACTAAAACAAACAATCTTACAGTGTTCAACAATTCAAGTAGGAGTTCAAAATTGGTGCACTTTAACCATATCCATGACTATCCCTCATAACAAATCACTAATCAGTGAACGACAAACATACTAGTAGGCTAAATCAAAGTATTACGGAAGACGACAAGTCACTCACATCTCGCTAAAGATAAAGGTGGAAAAAAATGGAGAAATAATTACAGTCATGAAAAAATAAACATGGAAATGGTTAAATGTATTAATAAATATAGCAACAGGCTGAATCAAGGTATAAATATGGAACAAAACAAATCAAAGAGTGCTTAAAAATACACAAGTGTTAATTACAGTACAAAAAAAGAGCCAAAAAGCAATTCAACTTCTTGATCGCAAGATGAATTTAGTTAAACTATACCAGCAAGCTACTGCAAAATGTATAGGTGCACTACCAGTGCGATGACATGTACTTCAGTACTCCTCAACCCCACACTGCGTATTCCACACTTTTGAGAACCTTTAGGTTTTCTCATCTATAAATTGCTCGTTTTCACACTCTTTACTCGCTTACGGCCATACCACCCTGAACACGCCCGATCTCGTCCGATCTTGGAAGCTAAGCAGGGTCGGGCCGGGTCGGTACTTGGATGGGAGACAGCCTGGGAATACCCGGTGCTGTAAGCTTTTCTTTTTCATCAGCAGAGGGCGCTGCTCCTTCTTTGCTGGACACAGAGCTGACAAACAACCTCCATGGAGGATGCAACGTTGTTTTGGAAGCAACATCTTCACCAACTTTTTTGGGAAGCAACATCTTCATTTGCAACTAAAACAAACAATCTTACAGTGTTCAACAATTCAAGTAGGAGTTCAAAATTGGTGCACTTTAACCATATCCATGACTATCCCTCATAACAAATCACTAATCAGTGAACGACAAACATACTAGTAGGCTAAATCAAAGTATTAAGGAAGACGACAAGTCACTCACATCTCGCTAAAGATAAAGGTGGAAAAAAATGGAGAAATAATTACAGTCATGAAAAAATAAACATGGAAATGGTTAAATGTATTAATAAATATAGCAACAGGCTGAATCAAGGTATAAATATGGAACAAAACAAATCAAAGAGTGCTTAAAAATACACAAGTGTTAATTACAGTACAAAAAAAGAGCCAAAAAGCAATTCAACTTCTTGATCGCAAGATGAATTTAGTTAAACTATACCAGCAAGCTACTGCAAAATGTATAGGTGCACTACCAGTGCGATGACATGTACTTCAGTACTCCTCAACCCCACACTGCGTATTCCACACTTTTGAGAACCTTTAGGTTTTCTCATCTATAAATTGCTCGTTTTCACACTCTTTACTCGCTTACGGCCATACCACCCTGAACACGCCCGATCTCGTCCGATCTCGGAAGCTAAGCAGGGTCGGGCCGGGTCAGTACTTGGATGGGAGACCGCCTGGGAATACCCGGTGCTGTAAGCTTTTCTTTTTCATCAGCAGAGGGCGCTGCTCCTTCTTTGCTGGACACAGAGCTGACAAACAAACTCCATGGAGGATGCAACGTTGTTTTGGAAGCAACATCTTCACCAACTTTTTTGGGAAGCAACATCTTCATTTGCAACTAAAACAAACAATCTTACAGTGTTCAACAATTCAAGTAGGAGTTCAAAATTGTTGCACTTTAACCATATCCATGACTATCCCTCATAACAAATCACTAATCAGTGAACGACAAACATACTAGTAGGCTAAATCAAAGTATTACGGAAGACGACAAGTCACTCACATCTCGCTAAAGATAAAGGTGGAAAAAAATGGAGAAATAATTACAGTCATGAAAAAATAAACATGGAAATGGTTAAATGTATTAATAAATATAGCAACAGGCTGAATCAAGGTATAAATATGGAACAAAACAAATCAAAGAGTGCTTAAAAATACACATGTGTTAATTACAGTACAAAAAAAGAGCCAAAAAGCAATTCAACTTCTTGATCGCAAGATGAATTTAGTTAAACTATACCAGCAAGCTACTGCAAAATGTATAGGTGCACTACCAGTGCGATGACATGTACTTCAGTACTCCTCAACCCCACACTGCGTATTCCACACTTTTGAGAAGCTTTAGGTTTTCTCATCTATAAATTGCTCGTTTTCACACTCTTTACTCGCTTACGGCCATACCACCCTGAACACGCCCGATCTCGTCCGATCTCGGAAGCTAAGCAGGGTCGGGCCGGGTCAGTACTTGGATGGGAGACCGCCTGGGAATACCCGGTGCTGTAAGCTTTTCTTTTTCATCAGCAGAGGGCGCTGCTCCTTCTTTGCTGGACACAGAGCTGACAAACAAACTCCATGGAGGATGCAACGTTGTTTTGGAAGCAACATCTTCACCAACTTTTTTGGGAAGCAACATCTTCATTTGCAACTAAAACAAACAATCTTACAGTGTTCAACAATTCAAGTAGGAGTTCAAAAGTGTTGCACTTTAACCATATCCATGACTATCCCTCATAACAAATCACTAATCAGTGAACGACAAACATACTAGTAGGCTAAATCAAAGTATTACAGAAGACGACAAGTCACTCACATCTCGCTAAAGATAAAGGTGGAAAAAAATGGAGAAATAATTACAGTCATGAAAAAATAAACATGGAAATGGTTAAATGTATTAATAAATATAGCAACAGGCTGAATCAAGGTATAAATATGGAACAAAACAAATCAAAGAGTGCTTAAAAATACACAAGTGTTAATTACAGTACAAAAAAAGAGCCAAAAAGCAATTCAACTTCTTGATCGCAAGATGAATTTAGTTAAACTATACCAGCAAGCTACTGCAAAATGTATAGGTGCACTACCAGTGCGATGACATGTACTTCAGTACTCCTCAACCCCACACTGCGTATTCCACACTTTTGAGAACCTTTAGGTTTTCTCATCTGTAAATTGCTCGTTTTCACACTCTTTACTCGCTTACGGCCATACCACCCTGAACACGCCCGATCTCGTCCGATCTTGGAAGCTAAGCAGGGTCGGGCCGGGTCAGTACTTGGATGGGAGACCGCCTGGGAATACCCGGTGCTGTAAGCTTTTCTTTTTCATCAGCAGAGGGCGCTGCTCCTTCTTTGCTGGACACAGAGCTGACAAACAAACTCCATGGAGGATGCAACTTTGTTTTGGAAGCAACATCTTCACCAACTTTTTTGGGAAGCAACATCTTCATTTGCAACTAAAACAAACAATCTTACAGTGTTCAACAATTCAAGTAGGAGTTCAAAATTGTTGCACTTTAACCATATCCATGACTATCCCTCATAACAAATCACTAATCAGTGAACGACAAACATACTAGTAGGCTAAATCAAAGTATTACGGAAGACGACAAGTCACTCACATCTCGCTAAAGATAAAGGTGGAAAAAAATGGAGAAATAATTACAGTCATGAAAAAATAAACATGGAAATGGTTAAATGTATTAATAAATATAGCAACAGGCTGAATCAAGGTATAAATATGGAACAAAACAAATCAAAGAGTGCTTAAAAATACACAAGTGTTAATTACAGTACAAAAAAAGAGCCAAAAAGCAATTCAACTTCTTGATCGCAAGATGAATTTAGTTAAACTATACCAGCAAGCTACTGCAAAATGTATAGGTGCACTACCAGTGCAATGACATGTACTTCAGTACTCCTCAACCCCACACTGCGTATTCAACACTTTTGAGAACCTTTAGGTTTTCTCATCTATAAATTGCTCGTTTTCACACTCTTTACTTGCTTACGGCCATACCACCCTGAACACGCCCGATCTCGTCCGATCTCGGAAGCTAAGCAGGGTCGTGCCGGGTCAGTACTTGGATGGGAGACCGCCTGGGAATACCCGGTGCTGTAAGCTTTTCTTTTTCATCAGCAGAGGGCGCTGCTCCTTCTTTGCTGGACACAGAGCTGACAAACAAACTCCATGGAGGATGCAACGTTGTTTTGGAAGCAACATCTTCACCAACTTTTTTGGGAAGCAACATCTTCATTTGCAACTAAAACAAACAATCTTACAGTGTTCAACAATTCAAGTAGGAGTTCAAAATTGGTGCACTTTAACCATATCCATGACTATCCCTCATAACAAATCACTAATCAGTGAACGACAAACATACTAGTAGGCTAAATCAAAGTATTACGGAAGACGACAAGTCACTCACATCTCGCTAAAGATAAAGGTGGAAGAAAATGGAGAAATAATTACAGTCATGAAAAAATAAACATGGAAATGGTTAAATGTATTAATAAATATAGCAACAGGCTGAATCAAGGTATAAATATGGAACAAAACAAATCAAAGAGTGCTTAAAAATACACAAGTGTTAATTACAGTACAAAAAAAGAGCCAAAAAGCAATTCAACTTCTTGATCGCAAGATGAATTTAGTTAAACTATACCAGCAAGCTACTGCAAAATGTATAGGTGCACTACCAGTGCGATGACATGTACTTCAGTACTCCTCAACCCCACACTGCGTATTCCACACTTTTGAGAACCTTTAGGTTTTCTCATCTATAAATTGCTCGTTTTCACACTCTTTACTCGCTTACGGCCATACCACCCTGAACACGCCCGATCTCGTCCGATCTCGGAAGCTAAGCAGGGTCGTGTAGGGTCAGTACTTGGATGGGAGACCGCCTGGGAATACCCGGTGCTGTAAGCTTTTCTTTTTCATCAGCAGAGGGCGCTGCTCCTTCTTTGCTGGACACAGAGCTGACAAACAAACTCCATGGAGGATGCAACGTTGTTTTGGAAGCAACATCTTCACCAACTTTTTTGGGAAGCAACATCTTCATTTGCAACTAAAACAAACAATCTTACAGTGTTCAACAATTCAAGTAGGAGTTCAAAATTGGTGCACTTTAACCATATCCATGACTATCCCTCATAACAAATCACTAATCAGTGAACGACAAACATACTAGTAGGCTAAATCAAAGTATTACGGAAGACGACAAGTCACTCACATCTCGCTAAAGATAAAGGTGGAAGAAAATGGAGAAATAATTACAGTCATGAAAAAATAAACATGGAAATGGTTAAATGTATTAATAAATATAGCAACAGGCTGAATCAAGGTATAAATATGGAACAAAACAAATCAAAGAGTGCTTAAAAATACACAAGTGTTAATTACAGTACAAAAAAAGAGCCAAAAAGCAATTCAACTTCTTGATCGCAAGATGAATTTAGTTAAACTATACCAGCAAGCTACTTTAAAATGTATAGGTGCACTACCAGTGCGATGACATGTACTTCAGTACTCCTCAACCCCACACTGCGTATTCCACACTTTTGAGAACCTTTAGGTTTTCTCATCTATAAATTGCTCGTTTTCACACTCTTTACTCGCTTACGGCCATACCACCCTGAACACGCCCGATCTCGTCCGATCTCGGAAGCTAAGCAGGGTTGGGCCGGGTCAGTACTTGGATGGGAGACCGCCTGGGAATACCCGGTGCTGTAAGCTTTTCTTTTTCATCAGCAGAGGGCGCTGCTCCTTCTTTGCTGGACACAGAGCTGACAAACAATCTCCATGGAGGATGCAACGTTGTTTTGGAAGCAACATCTTCACCAACTTTTTTGGGAAGCAACATCTTCATTTGCAACTAAAACAAACAATCTTACAGTGTTCAACAATTCAAGTAGGAGTTCAAAATTGGTGCACTTTAACCATATCCATGACTATCCCTCATAACAAATCACTAATCAGTGAACGACAAACATACTAGTAGGCTAAATCAAAGTATTACGGAAGACGACAAGTCACTCACATCTCGCTAAAGATAAAGGTGGAAAAAAATGGAGAAATAATTACAGTCATGAAAAAATAAACATGGAAATGGTTAAATGTATTAATAAATATAGCAACAGGCTGAATCAAGGTATAAATATGGAACAAAACCAATCAAAGAGTGCTTAAAAATACACAAGTGTTAATTACAGTACAAAAAAAGAGCCAAAAAGCAATTCAACTTCTTGATCGCAAGATGAATTTAGTTAAACTATACCAGCAAGCTACTGCAAAATGTATAGGTGCACTACCAGTGCGATGACATGTACTTCAGTACTCCTCAACCCCACACTGCGTATTCCACACTTTTGAGAACCTTTAGGTTTTCTCATCTATAAATTGCTCGTTTTCACAGTCTTTACTCGCTTACGGCCATACCACCCTGAACACGCCCGATCTCGTCCGATCTCGGAAGCTAAGCAGGGTCGGGCCGGGTCAGTACTTGGATGGGAGACTGCCTGGGAATACCCGGTGCTGTAAGCTTTTCTTTTTCATCAGCAGAGGGCGCTGCTCCTTCTTTGCTGGACACAGAGCTGACAAACAAACTCCATGGAGGATGCAACGTTGTTTTGGAAGCAACATCTTCACCAACTTTTTTGGGAAGCAACATCTTCATTTGCAACTAAAACAAACAATCTTACAGTGTTCAACAATTCAAGTAGGAGTTCAAAATTGGTGCACTTTAACCATATCCATGACTATCCCTCATAACAAATCACTAATCAGTGAACGACAAACATACTAGTAGGCTAAATCAAAGTATTACGGAAGACGACAAGTCACTCACATCTCGCTAAAGATAAAGGTGGAAAAAAATGGAGAAATAATTACAGTCATGAAAAAATAAACATGGAAATGGTTTAATGTATTAATAAATATAGCAACAGGCTGAATCAAGGTATAAATATGGAACAAAACAAATCAAAGAGTGCTTAAAAATACACAAGTGTTAATTACAGTACAAAAAAAGAGCCAAAAAGCAATTCAACTTCTTGATCGCAAGATGAATTTAGTTAAACTATACCAGCAAGCTACTGCAAAATGTATAGGTGCACTACCAGTGCGATGACATGTACTTCAGTACTCCTCAACCCCACACTGCGTATTCCACACTTTTGAGAACCTTTAGGTTTTCTCATCTATAAATTGCTCGTTTTCACACTCTTTACTCGCTTACGGCCATACCACCCTGAACACGCCCGATCTCGTCTGATCTCGGAAGCTAAGCAGGGTCGGGCCGGGTCAGTACTTGGATGGGAGACCGCCTGGGAATACCCGGTGCTGTAAGCTTTTCTTTTTCATCAGCAGAGGGCGCTGCTCCTTCTTTGCTGGACACAGAGCTGACAAACAAACTCCATGGAGGATGCAACGTTGTTTTGGAAGCAACATCTTCACCAACTTTTTTGGGAAGCAACATCTTCATTTGCAACTAAAACAAACAATCTTACAGTGTTCAACAATTCAAGTAGGAGTTCAAAATTGGTGCACTTTAACCATATCCATGACTATCCCTCATAACAAATCACTAATCAGTGAACGACAAACATACTAGTAGGCTAAATCAAAGTATTACGGAAGACGACAAGTCACTCACATCTCGCTAAAGATAAAGGTGGAAAAAAATGGAGAAATAATTACAGTCATGAAAAAATAAACATGGAAATGGTTAAATGTATTAATAAATATAGCAACAGGCTGAATCAAGGTATAAATATGGAACAAAACCAATCAAAGAGTGCTTAAAAATACACAAGTGTTAATTACAGTACAAAAAAAGAGCCAAAAAGCAATTCAACTTCTTGATCGCAAGATGAATTTAGTTAAACTATACCAGCAAGCTACTGCAAAATGTATAGGTGCACTACCAGTGCGATGACATGTACTTCAGTACTCCTCAACCCCACACTGCGTATTCCACACTTTTGAGAACCTTTAGGTTTTCTCATCTATAAATTGCTCGTTTTCACACTCTTTACTCGCTTACGGCCATACCACCCTGAACACGTCCGATCTCGGAAGCTAAGCAGGGTCGGGCCGGGTCAGTACTTGGATGTGAGACCGCCTGGGAATACCCGGTGCTGTAAGCTTTTCTTTTTCATCAGCAGAGGGCGCTGCTCCTTCTTTGCTGGACACAGAGCTGACAAACAAACTCCATGGAGGATGCAACGTTGTTTTGGAAGCAACATCTTCACCAACTTTTTTGGGAAGCAACATCTTCATTTGCAACTAAAACAAACAATCTTACAGTGTTCAACAATTCAAGTAGGAGTTCAAAATTGGTGCACTTTAACCATATCCATGACTATCCCTCATAACAAATCACTAATCAGTGAACGACAAACATACTAGTAGGCTAAATCAAAGTATTACGGAAGACGACAAGTCACTCACATCTCGCTAAAGATAAAGGTGGAAAAAAATGGAGAAATAATTACAGTCATGAAAAAATAAACATGGAAATGGTTAAATGTATTAATAAATATAGCAACAGGCTGAATCAAGGTATAAATATGGAACAAAACAAATCAAAGAGTGCTTAAAAATACACAAGTGTTAATTACAGTACAAAAAAAGAGCCAAAAAGCAATTCAACTTCTTGATCGCAAGATGAATTTAGTTAAACTATACCAGCAAGCTACTGCAAAATGTATAGGTGCACTACCAGTGCGATGACATGTACTTCAGTACTCCTCAACCCCACACTGCGTATTCCACACTTTTGAGAACCTTTAGGTTTTCTCATCTATAAATTGCTCGTTTTCACACTCTTTACTCGCTTACGGCCATACCACCCTGAACACGCCCGATCTCGTCCGATCTCGGAAGCTAAGCAGGGTCGGGCCGGGTCAGTACTTGGATGGGAGACCGCCTGGGAATACCCGGTGCTGTAAGCTTTTCTTTTTCATCAGCAGAGGGCGCTGCTCCTTCTTTGCTGGACACAGAGCTGACAAACAAACTCCATGGAGGATGCAACGTTGTTTTGGAAGCAACATCTTCACCAACTTTTTTGGGAAGCAACATCTTCATTTGCAACTAAAACAAACAATCTTACAGTGTTCAACAATTCAAGTAGGAGTTCAAAATTGGTGCACTTTAACCATATCCATGACTATCCCTCATAACAAATCACTAATCAGTGAACGACAAACATACTAGTAGGCTAAATCAAAGTATTACGGAAGACGACAAGTCACTCACATCTCGCTAAAGATAAAGGTGGAAAAAAATGGAGAAATAATTACAGTCATGAAAAAATAAACATGGAAATGGTTAAATGTATTAATAAATATAGCAACAGGCTGAATCAAGGTATAAATATGGAACAAAACCAATCAAAGAGTGCTTAAAAATACACAAGTGTTAATTACAGTACAAAAAAAGAGCCAAAAAGCAATTCAACTTCTTGATCGCAAGATGAATTTAGTTAAACTATACCAGCAAGCTACTGCAAAATGTATAGGTGCACTACCAGTGCGATGACATGTACTTCAGTACTCCTCAACCCCACACTGCGTATTCCACACTTTTGAGAACCTTTAGGTTTTCTCATCTATAAATTGCTCGTTTTCACAGTCTTTACTCGCTTACGGCCATACCACCCTGAACACGCCCGATCTCGTCCGATCTCGGAAGCTAAGCAGGGTCGGGCCGGGTCAGTACTTGGATGGGAGACCGCCTGGGAATACCCGGTGCTGTAAGCTTTTCTTTTTCATCAGCAGAGGGCGCTGCTCCTTCTTTGCTGGACACAGAGCTGACAAACAAACTCCATGGAGGATGCAACGTTGTTTTGGAAGCAACATCTTCACCAACTTTTTTGGGAAGCAACATCTTCATTTGCAACTAAAACAAACAATCTTACAGTGTTCAACAATTCAAGTAGGAGTTCAAAATTGGTGCACTTTAACCATATCCATGACTATCCCTCATAACAAATCACTAATCAGTGAACGACAAACATACTAGTAGGCTAAATCAAAGTATTACGGAAGACGACAAGTCACTCACATCTCGCTAAAGATAAAGGTGGAAAAAAATGGAGAAATAATTACAGTCATGAAAAAATAAACATGGAAATGGTTAAATGTATTAATAAATATAGCAACAGGCTGAATCAAGGTATAAATATGGAACAAAACAAATCAAAGAGTGCTTAAAAATACACAAGTGTTAATTACAGTACAAAAAAAGAGCCAAAAAGCAATTCAACTTCTTGATCGCAAGATGAATTTAGTTAAACTATACCAGCAAGCTACTGCAAAATGTATAGGTGCACTACCAGTGCGATGACATGTACTTCAGTACTCCTCAACCCCACACTGCGTATTCCACACTTTTGAGAACCTTTAGGTTTTCTCATCTATAAATTGCTCGTTTTCACACTCTTTACTCGCTTACGGCCATACCACCCTGAACACGCCCGATCTCGTCCGATCTTGGAAGCTAAGCAGGGTCGGGCCGGGTCGGTACTTGGATGGGAGACAGCCTGGGAATACCCGGTGCTGTAAGCTTTTCTTTTTCATCAGCAGAGGGCGCTGCTCCTTCTTTGCTGGACACAGAGCTGACAAACAACCTCCATGGAGGATGCAACGTTGTTTTGGAAGCAACATCTTCACCAACTTTTTTGGGAAGCAACATCTTCATTTGCAACTAAAACAAACAATCTTACAGTGTTCAACAATTCAAGTAGGAGTTCAAAATTGGTGCACTTTAACCATATCCATGACTATCCCTCATAACAAATCACTAATCAGTGAACGACAAACATACTAGTAGGCTAAATCAAAGTATTAAGGAAGACGACAAGTCACTCACATCTCGCTAAAGATAAAGGTGGAAAAAAATGGAGAAATAATTACAGTCATGAAAAAATAAACATGGAAATGGTTAAATGTATTAATAAATATAGCAACAGGCTGAATCAAGGTATAAATATGGAACAAAACAAATCAAAGAGTGCTTAAAAATACACAAGTGTTAATTACAGTACAAAAAAAGAGCCAAAAAGCAATTCAACTTCTTGATCGCAAGATGAATTTAGTTAAACTATACCAGCAAGCTACTGCAAAATGTATAGGTGCACTACCAGTGCGATGACATGTACTTCAGTACTCCTCAACCCCACACTGCGTATTCCACACTTTTGAGAACCTTTAGGTTTTCTCATCTATAAATTGCTCGTTTTCACACTCTTTACTCGCTTACGGCCATACCACCCTGAACACGCCCGATCTCGTCTGATCTCGGAAGCTAAGCAGGGTCGGGCCAGGTCAGTACTTGGATGGGAGACCGCCTGGGAATACCCGGTGCTGTAAGCTTTTCTTTTTCATCAGCAGAGGGCGCTGCTCCTTCTTTGCTGGACACAGAGCTGACAAACAAACTCCATGGAGGATGCAACGTTGTTTTGGAAGCAACATCTTCACCAACTTTTTTGGGAAGCAACATCTTCATTTGCAACTAAAACAAACAATCTTACAGTGTTCAACAATTCAAGTAGGAGTTCAAAATTGGTGCACTTTAACCATATCCATGACTATCCCTCATAACAAATCACTAATCAGTGAACGACAAACATACTAGTAGGCTAAATCAAAGTATTACGGAAGACGACAAGTCACTCACATCTCGCTAAAGATAAAGGTGGAAAAAAATGGAGAAATAATTACAGTCATGAAAAAATAAACATGGAAATGGTTAAATGTATTAATAAATATAGCAACAGGCTGAATCAAGGTATAAATATGGAACAAAACAAATCAAAGAGTGCTTAAAAATACACAAGTGTTAATTACAGTACAAAAAAAGAGCCAAAAAGCAATTCAACTTCTTGATCGCAAGATGAATTTAGTTAAACTATACCAGCAAGCTACTGCAAAATGTATAGGTGCACTACCAGTGCGATGACATGTACTTCAGTACTCCTCAACCCCACACTGCGTATTCCACACTTTTGAGAACCTTTAGGTTTTCTCATCTATAAATTGCTCGTTTTCACACTCTTTACTCGCTTACGGCCATACCACCCTGAACACGCCCGATCTCGTCCGATCTTGGAAGCTAAGCAGGGTCGGGCCGGGTCAGTACTTGGATGGGAGACCGCCTGGGAATACCCGGTGCTGTAAGCTTTTCTTTTTCATCAGCAGAGGGCGCTGCTCCTTCTTTGCTGGACACAGAGCTGACAAACAACCTCCATGGAGGATGCAACGTTTTGGAAGCAACATCTTCACCAACTTTTTTGGGAAGCAACATCTTCATTTGCAACTAAAACAAACAATCTTACAGTGTTCAACAATTCAAGTAGGAGTTCAAAATTGGTGCACTTTAACCATATCCATGACTATCCCTCATAACAAATCACTAATCAGTGAACGACAAACATACTAGTAGGCTAAATCAAAGTATTAAGGAAGACGACAAGTCACTCACATCTCGCTAAAGATAAAGGTGGAAAAAAATGGAGAAATAATTACAGTCATGAAAAAATAAACATGGAAATGGTTAAATGTATTAATAAATATAGCAACAGGCTGAATCAAGGTATAAATATGGAACAAAACAAATCAAAGAGTGCTTAAAAATACACAAGTGTTAATTACAGTACAAAAAAAGAGCCAAAAAGCAATTCAACTTCTTGATCGCAAGATGAATTTAGTTAAACTATACCAGCAAGCTACTGCAAAATGTATAGGTGCACTACCAGTGCGATGACATGTACTTCAGTACTCCTCAACCCCACACTGCGTATTCCACACTTTTGAGAACCTTTAGGTTTTCTCATCTATAAATTGCTCGTTTTCACACTCTTTACTCGCTTACGGCCATACCACCCTGAACACGCCCGATCTCGTCCGATCTCGGAAGCTAAGCAGGGTCGGGCCGGGTCAGTACTTGGATGGGAGACCGCCTGGGAATACCCGGTGCTGTAAGCTTTTCTTTTTCATCAGCAGAGGGCGCTGCTCCTTCTTTGCTGGACACAGAGCTGACAAACAAACTCCATGGAGGATGCAACGTTGTTTTGGAAGCAACATCTTCACCAACTTTTTTGGGAAGCAACATCTTCATTTGCAACTAAAACAAACAATCTTACAGTGTTCAACAATTCAAGTAGGAGTTCAAAATTGTTGCACTTTAACCATATCCATGACTATCCCTCATAACAAATCACTAATCAGTGAACGACAAACATACTAGTAGGCTAAATCAAAGTATTACGGAAGACGACAAGTCACTCACATCTCGCTAAAGATAAAGGTGGAAAAAAATGGAGAAATAATTACAGTCATGAAAAAATAAACATGGAAATGGTTAAATGTATTAATAAATATAGCAACAGGCTGAATCAAGGTATAAATATGGAACAAAACAAATCAAAGAGTGCTTAAAAATACACATGTGTTAATTACAGTACAAAAAAAGAGCCAAAAAGCAATTCAACTTCTTGATCGCAAGATGAATTTAGTTAAACTATACCAGCAAGCTACTGCAAAATGTATAGGTGCACTACCAGTGCGATGACATGTACTTCAGTACTCCTCAACCCCACACTGCGTATTCCACACTTTTGAGAAGCTTTAGGTTTTCTCATCTATAAATTGCTCGTTTTCACACTCTTTACTCGCTTACGGCCATACCACCCTGAACACGCCCGATCTCGTCCGATCTCGGAAGCTAAGCAGGGTCGGGCCGGGTCAGTACTTGGATGGGAGACCGCCTGGGAATACCCGGTGCTGTAAGCTTTTCTTTTTCATCAGCAGAGGGCGCTGCTCCTTCTTTGCTGGACACAGAGCTGACAAACAAACTCCATGGAGGATGCAACGTTGTTTTGGAAGCAACATCTTCACCAACTTTTTTGGGAAGCAACATCTTCATTTGCAACTAAAACAAACAATCTTACAGTGTTCAACAATTCAAGTAGGAGTTCAAAAGTGTTGCACTTTAACCATATCCATGACTATCCCTCATAACAAATCACTAATCAGTGAACGACAAACATACTAGTAGGCTAAATCAAAGTATTACAGAAGACGACAAGTCACTCACATCTCGCTAAAGATAAAGGTGGAAAAAAATGGAGAAATAATTACAGTCATGAAAAAATAAACATGGAAATGGTTAAATGTATTAATAAATATAGCAACAGGCTGAATCAAGGTATAAATATGGAACAAAACAAATCAAAGAGTGCTTAAAAATACACAAGTGTTAATTACAGTACAAAAAAAGAGCCAAAAAGCAATTCAACTTCTTGATCGCAAGATGAATTTAGTTAAACTATACCAGCAAGCTACTGCAAAATGTATAGGTGCACTACCAGTGCGATGACATGTACTTCAGTACTCCTCAACCCCACACTGCGTATTCCACACTTTTGAGAACCTTTAGGTTTTCTCATCTGTAAATTGCTCGTTTTCACACTCTTTACTCGCTTACGGCCATACCACCCTGAACACGCCCGATCTCGTCCGATCTTGGAAGCTAAGCAGGGTCGGGCCGGGTCAGTACTTGGATGGGAGACCGCCTGGGAATACCCGGTGCTGTAAGCTTTTCTTTTTCATCAGCAGAGGGCGCTGCTCCTTCTTTGCTGGACACAGAGCTGACAAACAAACTCCATGGAGGATGCAACTTTGTTTTGGAAGCAACATCTTCACCAACTTTTTTGGGAAGCAACATCTTCATTTGCAACTAAAACAAACAATCTTACAGTGTTCAACAATTCAAGTAGGAGTTCAAAATTGTTGCACTTTAACCATATCCATGACTATCCCTCATAACAAATCACTAATCAGTGAACGACAAACATACTAGTAGGCTAAATCAAAGTATTACGGAAGACGACAAGTCACTCACATCTCGCTAAAGATAAAGGTGGAAAAAAATGGAGAAATAATTACAGTCATGAAAAAATAAACATGGAAATGGTTAAATGTATTAATAAATATAGCAACAGGCTGAATCAAGGTATAAATATGGAACAAAACAAATCAAAGAGTGCTTAAAAATACACAAGTGTTAATTACAGTACAAAAAAAGAGCCAAAAAGCAATTCAACTTCTTGATCGCAAGATGAATTTAGTTAAACTATACCAGCAAGCTACTGCAAAATGTATAGGTGCACTACCAGTGCAATGACATGTACTTCAGTACTCCTCAACCCCACACTGCGTATTCAACACTTTTGAGAACCTTTAGGTTTTCTCATCTATAAATTGCTCGTTTTCACACTCTTTACTTGCTTACGGCCATACCACCCTGAACACGCCCGATCTCGTCCGATCTCGGAAGCTAAGCAGGGTCGTGCCGGGTCAGTACTTGGATGGGAGACCGCCTGGGAATACCCGGTGCTGTAAGCTTTTCTTTTTCATCAGCAGAGGGCGCTGCTCCTTCTTTGCTGGACACAGAGCTGACAAACAAACTCCATGGAGGATGCAACGTTGTTTTGGAAGCAACATCTTCACCAACTTTTTTGGGAAGCAACATCTTCATTTGCAACTAAAACAAACAATCTTACAGTGTTCAACAATTCAAGTAGGAGTTCAAAATTGGTGCACTTTAACCATATCCATGACTATCCCTCATAACAAATCACTAATCAGTGAACGACAAACATACTAGTAGGCTAAATCAAAGTATTACGGAAGACGACAAGTCACTCACATCTCGCTAAAGATAAAGGTGGAAGAAAATGGAGAAATAATTACAGTCATGAAAAAATAAACATGGAAATGGTTAAATGTATTAATAAATATAGCAACAGGCTGAATCAAGGTATAAATATGGAACAAAACAAATCAAAGAGTGCTTAAAAATACACAAGTGTTAATTACAGTACAAAAAAAGAGCCAAAAAGCAATTCAACTTCTTGATCGCAAGATGAATTTAGTTAAACTATACCAGCAAGCTACTGCAAAATGTATAGGTGCACTACCAGTGCGATGACATGTACTTCAGTACTCCTCAACCCCACACTGCGTATTCCACACTTTTGAGAACCTTTAGGTTTTCTCATCTATAAATTGCTCGTTTTCACACTCTTTACTCGCTTACGGCCATACCACCCTGAACACGCCCGATCTCGTCCGATCTCGGAAGCTAAGCAGGGTCGTGTAGGGTCAGTACTTGGATGGGAGACCGCCTGGGAATACCCGGTGCTGTAAGCTTTTCTTTTTCATCAGCAGAGGGCGCTGCTCCTTCTTTGCTGGACACAGAGCTGACAAACAAACTCCATGGAGGATGCAACGTTGTTTTGGAAGCAACATCTTCACCAACTTTTTTGGGAAGCAACATCTTCATTTGCAACTAAAACAAACAATCTTACAGTGTTCAACAATTCAAGTAGGAGTTCAAAATTGGTGCACTTTAACCATATCCATGACTATCCCTCATAACAAATCACTAATCAGTGAACGACAAACATACTAGTAGGCTAAATCAAAGTATTACGGAAGACGACAAGTCACTCACATCTCGCTAAAGATAAAGGTGGAAGAAAATGGAGAAATAATTACAGTCATGAAAAAATAAACATGGAAATGGTTAAATGTATTAATAAATATAGCAACAGGCTGAATCAAGGTATAAATATGGAACAAAACAAATCAAAGAGTGCTTAAAAATACACAAGTGTTAATTACAGTACAAAAAAAGAGCCAAAAAGCAATTCAACTTCTTGATCGCAAGATGAATTTAGTTAAACTATACCAGCAAGCTACTTTAAAATGTATAGGTGCACTACCAGTGCGATGACATGTACTTCAGTACTCCTCAACCCCACACTGCGTATTCCACACTTTTGAGAACCTTTAGGTTTTCTCATCTATAAATTGCTCGTTTTCACACTCTTTACTCGCTTACGGCCATACCACCCTGAACACGCCCGATCTCGTCCGATCTCGGAAGCTAAGCAGGGTTGGGCCGGGTCAGTACTTGGATGGGAGACCGCCTGGGAATACCCGGTGCTGTAAGCTTTTCTTTTTCATCAGCAGAGGGCGCTGCTCCTTCTTTGCTGGACACAGAGCTGACAAACAATCTCCATGGAGGATGCAACGTTGTTTTGGAAGCAACATCTTCACCAACTTTTTTGGGAAGCAACATCTTCATTTGCAACTAAAACAAACAATCTTACAGTGTTCAACAATTCAAGTAGGAGTTCAAAATTGGTGCACTTTAACCATATCCATGACTATCCCTCATAACAAATCACTAATCAGTGAACGACAAACATACTAGTAGGCTAAATCAAAGTATTACGGAAGACGACAAGTCACTCACATCTCGCTAAAGATAAAGGTGGAAGAAAATGGAGAAATAATTACAGTCATGAAAAAATAAACATGGAAATGGTTAAATGTATTAATAAATATAGGAACAGGCTGAATCAAGGTATAAATATGGAACAAAACAAATCAAAGAGTGCTTAAAAATACACAAGTGTTAATTACAGTACAAAAAAAGAGCCAAAAAGCAATTCAACTTCTTGATCGCAAGATGAATTTAGTTAAACTATACCAGCAAGCTACTTTAAAATGTATAGGTGCACTACCAGTGCGATGACATGTACTTCAGTACTCCTCAACCCCACACTGCGTATTCCACACTTTTGAGAACCTTTAGGTTTTCTCATCTATAAATTGCTCGTTTTCACACTCTTTACTCGCTTACGGCCATACCACCCTGAACACGCCCGATCTCGTCCGATCTCGGAAGCTAAGCAGGGTCGTGCCGGGTCAGTACTTGGATGGGAGACCGCCTGGGAATACCCGGTGCTGTAAGCTTTTCTTTTTCATCAGCAGAGGGCGCTGCTCCTTCTTTGCTGGACACAGAGCTGACAAACAAACTCCATGGAGGATGCAACGTTGTTTTGGAAGCAACATCTTCACCAACTTTTTTGGGAAGCAACATCTTCATTTGCAACTAAAACAAACAATCTTACAGTGTTCAACAATTCAAGTAGGAGTTCAAAATTGGTGCACTTTAACCATATCCATGACTATCCCTCATAACAAATCACTAATCAGTGAACGACAAACATACTAGTAGGCTAAATCAAAGTATTACGGAAGACGACAAGTCGCTCACATCTCGCTAAAGATAAAGGTGGAAAAAAATGGAGAAATAATTACAGTCATGAAAAAATAAACATGGAAATGGTTAAATGTATTAATAAATATAGCAACAGGCTGAATCAAGGTATAAATATGGAACAAAACAAATCAAAGAGTGCTTAAAAATACACAAGTGTTAATTACAGTACAAAAAAAGAGCCAAAAAGCAATTCAACTTCTTGATCGCAAGATGAATTTAGTTAAACTATACCAGCAAGCTACTGCAAAATGTATAGGTGCACTACCAGTGCGATGACATGTACTTCAGTACTCCTCAACCCCACACTGCGTATTCCACACTTTTGAGAACCTTTAGGTTTTCTCATCTATAAATTGCTCGTTTTCACACTCTTTACTCGCTTACGGCCATACCACCCTGAACACGCCCGATCTCGTCCGATCTCGGAAGCTAAGCAGGGTCGGGCCGGGTCAGTACTTGGATGGGAGACCGCCTGGGAATACCCGGTGCTGTAAGCTTTTCTTTTTCATCAGCAGAGGGCGCTGCTCCTTCTTTGCTGGACACAGAGCTGACAAACAAACTCCATGGAGGATGCAACGTTGTTTTGGAAGCAACATCTTCACCAACTTTTTTGGGAAGCAACATCTTCATTTGCAACTAAAACAAACAATCTTACAGTGTTCAACAATTCAAGTAGGAGTTCAAAATTGGTGCACTTTAACCATATCCATGACTATCCCTCATAACAAATCACTAATCAGTGAACGACAAACATACTAGTAGGCTAAATCAAAGTATTACGGAAGACGACAAGTCACTCACATCTCGCTAAAGATAAAGGTGGAAGAAAATGGAGAAATAATTACAGTCATGAAAAAATAAACATGGAAATGGTTAAATGTATTAATAAATATAGCAACAGGCTGAATCAAGGTATAAATATGGAACAAAACAAATCAAAGAGTGCTTAAAAATACACAAGTGTTAATTACAGTACAAAAAAAGAGCCAAAAAGCAATTCAACTTCTTGATCGCAAGATGAATTTAGTTAAACTATACCAGCAAGCTACTTTAAAATGTATAGGTGCACTACCAGTGCGATGACATGTACTTCAGTACTCCTCAACCCCACACTGCGTATTCCACACTTTTGAGAACCTTTAGGTTTTCTCATCTATAAATTGCTCGTTTTCACACTCTTTACTCGCTTACGGCCATACCACCCTGAACACGCCCGATCTCGTCCGATCTCGGAAGCTAAGCAGGGTCGGGCCGGGTCAGTACTTGGATGGGAGACCGCCTGGGAATACCCGGTGCTGTAAGCTTTTCTTTTTCATCAGCAGAGGGCGCTGCTCCTTCTTTGCTGGACACAGAGCTGACAAACAAACTCCATGGAGGATGCAACGTTGTTTTGGAAGCAACATCTTCACCAACTTTTTTGGGAAGCAACATCTTCATTTGCAACTAAAACAAACAATCTTACAGTGTTCAACAATTCAAGTAGGAGTTCAAAATTGGTGCACTTTAACCATATCCATGACTATCCCTCATAACAAATCACTAATCAGTGAACGACAAACATACTAGTAGGCTAAATCAAAGTATTACGGAAGACGACAAGTCACTCACATCTCGCTAAAGATAAAGGTGGAAGAAAATGGAGAAATAATTACAGTCATGAAAAAATAAACATGGAAATGGTTAAATGTATTAATAAATATAGCAACAGGCTGAATCAAGGTATAAATATGGAACAAAACAAATCAAAGAGTGCTTAAAAATACACAAGTGTTAATTACAGTACAAAAAAAGAGCCAAAAAGCAATTCAACTTCTTGATCGCAAGATGAATTTAGTTAAACTATACCAGCAAGCTACTGCAAAATGTATAGGTGCACTACCAGTGCGATGACATGTACTTCAGTACTCCTCAACCCCACTCTGCGTATTCCACACTTTTGAGAACCTTTAGGTTTTCTCATCTATAAATTGCTCGTTTTCACACTCTTTACTCGCTTACGGCCATACCACCCTGAACACGCCCGATCTCGTCCGATCTCGGAAGCTAAGCAGGGTCGTGCCGGGTCAGTACTTGGATGGGAGACCGCCTGGGAATACCCGGTGCTGTAAGCTTTTCTTTTTCATCAGCAGAGGGCGCTGCTCCTTCTTTGCTGGACACAGAGCTGACAAACAAACTCCATGGAGGATGCAACGTTGTTTTGGAAGCAACATCTTCACCAACTTTTTTGGGAAGCAACATCTTCATTTGCAACTAAAACAAACAATCTTACAGTGTTCAACAATTCAAGTAGGAGTTCAAAATTGGTGCACTTTAACCATATCCATGACTATCCCTCATAACAAATCACTAATCAGTGAACGACAAACATACTAGTAGGCTAAATCAAAGTATTACGGAAGACGACAAGTCACTCACATCTCGCTAAAGATAAAGGTGGAAAAAAATGGAGAAATAATTACAGTCATGAAAAAATAAACATGGAAATGGTTAAATGTATTAATAAATATAGCAACAGGCTGAATCAAGGTATAAATATGGAACAAAACAAATCAAAGAGTGCTTAAAAATACACAAGTGTTAATTACAGTACAAAAAAAGAGCCAAAAAGCAATTCAACTTCTTGATCGCAAGATGAATTTAGTTAAACTATACCAGCAAGCTACTGCAAAATGTATAGGTGCACTACCAGTGCGATGACATGTACTTCAGTACTCCTCAACCCCACACTGCGTATTCCACACTTTTGAGAACCTTTAGGTTTTCTCATCTATAAATTGCTCGTTTTCACACTCTTTGCTCGCTTACGGCCATACCACCCTGAACACGCCCGATCTCGTCCGATCTCGGAAGCTAAGCAGGGTCGGGCCGGGTCAGTACTTGGATGGGAGACCGCCTGGGAATACCCGGTGCTGTAAGCTTTTCTTTTTCATCAGCAGAGGGCGCTGCTCCTTCTTTGCTGGACACAGAGCTGACAAACAAACTCCATGGAGGATGCAACGTTGTTTTGGAAGCAACATCTTCACCAACTTTTTTGGGAAGCAACATCTTCATTTGCAACTAAAACAAACAATCTTACAGTGTTCAACAATTCAAGTAGGAGTTCAAAATTGTTGCACTTTAACCATATCCATGACTATCCCTCATAACAAATCACTAATCAGTGAACGACAAACATACTAGTAGGCTAAATCAAAGTATTACGGAAGACGACAAGTCACTCACATCTCGCTAAAGATAAAGGTGGAAAAAAATGGAGAAATAATTACAGTCATGAAAAAATAAACATGGAAATGGTTAAATGTATTAATAAATATAGCAACAGGCTGAATCAAGGTATAAATATGGAACAAAACAAATCAAAGAGTGCTTAAAAATACACAAGTGTTAATTACAGTACAAAAAAAGAGCCAAAAAGCAATTCAACTTCTTGATCGCAAGATGAATTTAGTTAAACTATACCAGCAAGCTACTGCAAAATGTATAGGTGCACTACCAGTGCGATGACATGTACTTCAGTACTCCTCAACCCCACACTGCGTATTCCACACTTTTGAGAACCTTTAGGTTTTCTCATCTATAAATTGCTCGTTTTCACACTCTTTACTCGCTTACGGCCATACCACCCTGAACACGCCCGATCTCGTCCGATCTCGGAAGCTAAGCAGGGTCGGGCCGGGTCAGTACTTGGATGGGAGACCGCCTGGGAATACCCGGTGCTGTAAGCTTTTCTTTTTCATCAGCAGAGGGCGCTGCTCCTTCTTTGCTGGACACAGAGCTGACAAACAAACTCCATGGAGGATGCAACGTTGTTTTGGAAGCAACATCTTCACCAACTTTTTTGGGAAGCAACATCTTCATTTGCAACTAAAACAAACAATCTTACAGTGTTCAACAATTCAAGTAGGAGTTCAAAATTGGTGCACTTTAACCATATCCATGACTATCCCTCATAACAAATCACTAATCAGTGAACGACAAACATACTAGTAGGCTAAATCAAAGTATTACGGAAGACGACAAGTCACTCACATCTCGCTAAAGATAAAGGTGGAAAAAAATGGAGAAATAATTACAGTCATGAAAAAATAAACATGGAAATGGTTAAATGTATTAATAAATATAGCAACAGGCTGAATCAAGGTATAAATATGGAACAAAACAAATCAAAGAGTGCTTAAAAATACACAAGTGTTAATTACAGTACAAAAAAAGAGCCAAAAAGCAATTCAACTTCTTGATCGCAAGATGAATTTAGTTAAACTATACCAGCAAGCTACTGCAAAATGTATAGGTGCACTACCAGTGCGATGACATGTACTTCAGTACTCCTCAACCCCACACTGCGTATTCCACACTTTTGAGAACCTTTAGGTTTTCTCATCTATAAATTGCTCGTTTTCACACTCTTTGCTCGCTTACGGCCATACCACCCTGAACACGCCCGATCTCGTCCGATCTCGGAAGCTAAGCAGGGTCGGGCCGGGTCAGTACTTGGATGGGAGACCGCCTGGGAATACCCGGTGCTGTAAGCTTTTCTTTTTCATCAGCAGAGGGCGCTGCTCCTTCTTTGCTGGACACAGAGCTGACAAACAAACTCCATGGAGGATGCAACGTTGTTTTGGAAGCAACATCTTCACCAACTTTTTTGGGAAGCAACATCTTCATTTGCAACTAAAACAAACAATCTTACAGTGTTCAACAATTCAAGTAGGAGTTCAAAATTGTTGCACTTTAACCATATCCATGACTATCCCTCATAACAAATCACTAATCAGTGAACGACAAACATACTAGTAGGCTAAATCAAAGTATTACGGAAGACGACAAGTCACTCACATCTCGCTAAAGATAAAGGTGGAAAAAAATGGAGAAATAATTACAGTCATGAAAAAATAAACATGGAAATGGTTAAATGTATTAATAAATATAGCAACAGGCTGAATCAAGGTATAAATATGGAACAAAACAAATCAAAGAGTGCTTAAAAATACACAAGTGTTAATTACAGTACAAAAAAAGAGCCAAAAAGCAATTCAACTTCTTGATCGCAAGATGAATTTAGTTAAACTATACCAGCAAGCTACTGCAAAATGTATAGGTGCACTACCAGTGCGATGACATGTACTTCAGTACTCCTCAACCCCACACTGCGTATTCCACACTTTTGAGAACCTTTAGGTTTTCTCATCTATAAATTGCTCGTTTTCACACTCTTTACTCGCTTACGGCCATACCACCCTGAACACGCCCGATCTCGTCCGATCTCGGAAGCTAAGCAGGGTCGGGCCGGGTCAGTACTTGGATGGGAGACCGCCTGGGAATACCCGGTGCTGTAAGCTTTTCTTTTTCATCAGCAGAGGGCGCTGCTCCTTCTTTGCTGGACACAGAGCTGACAAACAAACTCCATGGAGGATGCAACGTTGTTTTGGAAACAACATCTTCACCAACTTTTTTGGGAAGCAACATCTTCATTTGCAACTAAAACAAACAATCTTACAGTGTTCAACAATTCAAGTAGGAGTTCAAAATTGGTGCACTTTAACCATATCCATGACTATCCCTCATAACAAATCACTAATCAGTGAACGACAAACATACTAGTAGGCTAAATCAAAGTATTACGGAAGACGACAAGTCACTCACATCCCAGCTAGCAAAAATTGTGCGGTCCAAAAGCGGCCCGATTAAGGCTAAAACACTCGGCCTATCCTCGGCATGAATCTAGGTCCGATTGCTCTACGAGCGCTCGGTTTTAATGCGGCCCGATTGCGGAACCCCGAGTGAGATGACGTAGGTCCGATTGATCTACGAGCGCTCGGTTTTAATGTGGCCCGATTGCGGAACCCCGAGAGAGATGACGTAATTCCCCCTCCAATCCAGTTCCTTGTTTGGGCTTATTTAAACTTTATTGATATCCATTTATGTTCTTTATACAAGATAAATAAAAAAATTAAATCAAGACAATTTTCATGTTTAATGCATTTTTTTAATTGAACCACACTTCATTCTGACTTGACATTTTACACACAATGAAAAATATAGCCTTTTTTTTAACCATATTGTTTTAAAAATCCCAATTTATTTCTCACAGACAACTCATTATGTATGCATATTTTTAAATGGGCTACAATTAATATGGTGTTCACCTCCAGTTGTCAGGTAGGTGGGAAGACATGAAACATGAAATGGCATCATTTAAAACTTGTTTTCTTTTCCCATAGACCGTGAGCTTGTTGTCCTTCCAGGTAAAAATTGACATTTTTTGAAACATTTGTCACTTTGACGTTTAAAAAAAAAAAAAAAAGGTCAATAATCATAATTTAAAATGTCATAAAACCTATTTATTAAAAAAAAAAAAAAAAAATACAGAAATTGTGAATTATTTTGCCTGACAGTTAAGATCAGAGGATGTTGAGTGGATCAGTTTATTTCAAATGCTATAAAATTGAAACAAATAAACAAACCCACAATTTAATGAAAGTAATCATTAATTTTACCTGCTAAGAATGTTACATGACTTCCATACAACATACAGTATAGGCCAAAAGTTTGTACACACCTTCTCATTCAATGCGTTTCCTTTTTATTTTCAGGACTATTTACATTGTAGATTCTCACTGAAGGCATCAAAACTATGAATGGACACATGTCCATGTGTGTGTGTCTGTGTGTGTGTCCGTATTCATGTTATTTTGGGGCAATTTGGTTCAAAGAAACCCATAATTCTGATATAAAAATGGGTCAAATTTGACCCGAGGACAACACAAGGGTTAATTTTTTCTCACGCATCCAACTTAAGAGAAATGCCACAGATTTTCCTTTCTCTCACAGTATATGATTGTACAGTAACATGAAACAATATTTGCCCTGCTCGTTCCCATGAGAAACTTGATCATTGTAACTTGCAGTTTCAGGTGATGGAAAATATACTGAGTGCAACAAATGTCTATATAACAATGAGATCCAGTTAATTCAAAACGGACCAGCTGTGTCCTGCCTTTCTGTGTGGAGCTGTAGTTCCCGACCATGGTCCAAATACATACACAGGCGTTTCTGAGTTTTGTCTACACTGTCTGCCTGTTCGCCCTCTGGCTTCGGCCACCATCCCTATCAGAGGCTAGCTGCAGCCACCTGGTGATGAGGAGCTCTATTTCCTTTTCCGCAGAATCTTTGGTCAGGGCATTCCAGCGGACTGCATCTGCGAAAAACACAAGACAGAAGAGGGCAGCATGACCATGTGATGTTACTCAGTAACCACCAACAATTTGGATATCACCACATTGCAGTTATCCAGCAATAACACTCACCCAGAACCACACTTTTCAAAATGAGTCCTTTGAATGCAGGCTTTCGGTTGGCCCCACTCCAATTAATAAGTCTAGCCAGCGAGGTGTTCATTGCTCTTTTCAGGACCCGCCCCACGGTGTCTTTAAGGGTCATGCCTCCGACCATTCCAAGGAGAACAGTCTGAAACAAAAGACATGTACCTCATTAGTTATTTAAGGAATATAGCATGAGTGAGTGTGGGGACTGACTTTTAGGAATGACCTGATTAATGCATCATTTAACTCACCAAATTCTTCTTCTCTTCTGGATTCTTAATGTCTCCTCTATGTGTTGTAGCGCCTCAATAGTTGAAAGTGGGAGCCCAAAATGTGTTGGGTCTGGCGAGGCATCTGGAACTGCTTGACTGCTGGAGATTTTTTCGAGCTGCACCAGGATGAGCAACTGCTGTTCTCTGATAGAATCAAGTTGGATGAGGATCTCCTTGGCAATTGCTGTAAGACAAAAGAAAAAAGTAGGCATAGCAGATTAGTAAAGCAAAAGCTTAATCTATCAACTAGCGTTGCTCTGGTTGGTTGTAGTGCTATCCTATTGCGTGCAGAGGGAATATGAAAGACAGTTTATCCCGCTCCTCGGATTGAGCCCTGCCAATGGTGAGTTCCCAGATCCAACATCTGATGTGGGACTGGCTTGTCAGGCTAGTATGTTAGAGTAAACCGAGAGAGATCACTTTGTAGAATTCCTACCTGTAGGCACAGCCTCACAAGAAGACCTGTTTTGTGTGTCACGTCCTTGTGGGGTGTTCTAAAAGAAAAAGGAAAAGATGTTTTAATCTCATCACACCTATACCAAAGTGAATCCCCCCCCCCCCCCCCATGAGCTATAGAATAGCTTTCTTGCCCTTCTTACTTGATATCCAGTTTGGCCTGATGACTGCCAGCTGCTGCATGGGTTGGGGTGTCAGTAGGAGGTGTAGCCCATTGACTTTGACTAGCTATCGGGCTGTTTGTAGTGGAGACTGGTGACCACGATGGTGGACTAGCCGCTGTGATGTTCGCTGAAGGGGGAGAAGCCCGGAGACCTGCTGCCGAGCTGTTTGCATCAGAAGGGGGATCATCAACTGTGGTCTCTGAAATATGGCCTGGGGACCAAAAACCTTGACCAGCTGGCTGACTCCCTTCACCTAGAGCTGTCACAAAGGTGCAATTGGCCATTATGTTAGATTCACCCAGATGCTTAATAAAAGATTAATGGAAACTACTGTAACAACTAACAGGCCTACCATCAAGAGATGGGATGCAGGGGGCTGGTGCAAGTAGAGTGTAAGATTTCTTTTTGGTTGGGGCACGAGGTGCAGCAGTCCTCCCCTGCTCCTCTTCCTCCTCCTCTTCACTGCTGCTCACTATTCTTCTACGGCCTCTAACATTGATTACATTGGGATGTCAGTTTGTCAATTGGGGTGATGAAAATGTAGGATAGACAACAAAGCAGTAAGTGCAACCATGGTGATATTAAACTCCAAAGCCCAATTGACTAAATCATCAGCAAGGTCAGGTTTATTCTCAGAATGGCTCTCTCTATCATCACAGTCACTGTTAAAGTTCCAGTCATGCATCAAGTGTCAGTGTGTCAGTCAAGTCGTCACAGTTTACAACGTCTAAGTCATGTACAGTGTGGTCATCAGTCAGATCATCGTCAACAAGCTCGTTCTCAATACCTTGCAGCAAATTAGACACAGATTTAACTGCCTTGCGTCTCAGATTAGATTTGTAAAAATGTATTTGATCAGCCATTCTTATCTTAGAACAGTGTTTATTTAACTAGAACAGCAAAAGCAAGATTACCTGAGGAAAAAAGAAAAAAAAGATTAGAATGGTACAAAACCATCCATAATGTCTTAGTATACTAAAGCATTACGATTTCCCTTTCTTAGTCCAAGCCCAACACAATAACCATTATGACATCACCCCACTACCAGATCTGTACACAGTGCATAAAATCCATCAAGACGTGTGTAAGTTACTTTGATAAGAAAGCATTTCACCAGTTCACAAGGTTCTCATCATTATCTTACACACAAATCTATAATTGTGACATCCTATATACACACAAACACCTGTGTATGGAAATAGAAATAAAAAAATATGGCTATATATATATAAAAAAATATAGTAAGTGAGTGAACACAAGCTATCCCGTTGGCATTGATAAGTCAGACACATCTGAAGTTAATTGCAAACAATATGCAAGTAAAAGACCTATGTAGCTAGAAGGTTAGTCAGGCTCATATTGTTGTCATATAGTCTATATTACCCCCAACTTGCACTACTTTACTCAGTAAGTATTTGCCAAGCTCATACCTGCAAACTCAGAAGGCCTGAAAAAGGTGACACATCATCAAACCCGTATATACTCCAGCTGCTAGCTAACGGTAGGCTAACGTTGCCTGCTGTCAAGTGTAGTGTTTACTAGCGTCCCCTGCGGCGATGTTTCAGTTCCCTCTAACGTCCGTTTTCGGAGCATCAGAGAGAAGCGCAGTCATAAGTGGAATCTAAATAAGGCACCAAAAATCAGAGTTGTTATTCAGTCCGGTAGATAACGGCCGTTAAGACACGTTACCGTAGCACCAGGTCTCGGACCACCCCCCCCCAAAAAATAAAAACTCTTCGGATCTACACGATTCACGTGGATGGCATTTTCCCATTCAAAACGGCGATTTTCGCCGAAAAGCGACAAGTTTGCAGGTATGCAAGCTGCAACGAAACCCTGAGCTAACAGCCCAGCTAGTCAATGTTAGCTACCTTGAGCTAAATAGTGTTAATGTTAGCTAGCTAGCTTCGTTCGCGCCATAAAAGTCGGAGCCACTTTCATATATATTACATGTAACTTGCACTACTTTAGCTACTCAGACATGATAAAGAATGTTCTGTTCTTATTAATTGAATTCAAGTTCTGAATTCTCTCTTTTAGTTTCATCTGGAGGGATCCACATGTTGAAGGAACTGGCTACACAGCTAGCTAGCTAGCTAGCTAAGTTTAAACGTATCGATAACAATCAACATTTCAGCAACAGTTACACATATGTAGAGTTAATATAGGATGTTAAGGGAACTCGATTGAAACTATGCTTTGCGTGAAATGTTGATGCTTTTTAAGGAAATGGAACACTTACCTAAGTTCACCGTAAGTGCACAGGGTGGAAAAGGGATGATTCTAAGTCGAGTTTGATCTCACCCAAAGTTGTGCACACGTCACTCCAGTGATGAGCTGAGCGTGCTACCGTTGAAATCGGCTTCATACTGGTAAAAAGGGTCTGAGCCGCGCCCAGAGTTTTGTCTTCCCGGCAACCTTGAAAAAAAACACTTTTTTTCCCGACGTTTTTGACGCCTTTTTTCACAGTTTGTTTTTGCTTTTTCCAACGTTTTAAATTGTTAAATTTTTCTTCTACACATTTTCAGCATTTATTTGTACGACCTATATTTTCTGATATAAAACTAAAAATGAAAACGGGCCAAATGTGACCCGAAGTCAACACAAAGGTTAACATTAACAGCTCACCAGTCAATGCTGGTAAATTGAAACACACACACACACACACACACACACACACACAAACACACACACACACACACACACACACACACACACACACACACACACACACACACACACACACACACACACACACACACACACACACTAAGAAATGCTGAATTAAATAAATATAGCCTATTTTTTTATTTGTAGCCTACAAATTTATGTCATTCATCAGATCAGACCCGTCGCTAAAACCTCGCTCTGAACTCAGTTCAAAACTTGAGAGCCCTGTAGGCTAATGTAGGCCTATATAATAGCCTAGTCTTAAATAATATTAATATTATTATTATAAAATGATGTTGGCTAAATAAATGTTGGCTGGATAAAAAGGCTGGCTTTTGTTTCTGTTACCCACCATTGGTAGACGAGCCAAAAGAAAAAGTTATATGTGGTAGGATGCCTGGCAAAATGACTTGGCCTAATTGCGGTTGCCATGACTCAGCCGATGCCGCGACTCAGCCGACAGCGCCGCAGGTTTTACGGAAGCGGCCCGCTCCTAATTGTTAGCTGGGATCTCGCTAAAGATAAAGGTGGAAAAAAATGGAGAAATAATTACAGTCATGAAAAAATAAACATGGAAATGGTTAAATGTATTAATAAATATAGCAACAGGCTGAATCAAGGTATAAATATGGAACAACACAAATCAAAGAGTGCTTAAAAATACACAAGTGTTAATTACAGTACAAAAAAAGAGCCAAAAAGCAATTCAACTTCTTGATCGCAAGATGAATTTAGTTAAACTATACCAGCAAGCTACTGCAAAATGTATAGGTGCACTACCAGTGCGATGACATGTACTTCAGTACTCCTCAACCCCACACTGCGTATTCCACACTTTTGAGAACCTTTAGGTTTTCTCATCTATAAATTGCTCGTTTTCACACTCTTTACTCGCTTACGGCCATACCACCCTGAACACGCCCGATCTCGTCCGATCTCGGAAGCTAAGCAGGGTCGGGCCGGGTCAGTACTTGGATGGGAGACCGCCTGGGAATACCCGGTGCTGTAAGCTTTTCTTTTTCATCAGCAGAGGGCGCTGCTCCTTCTTTGCTGGACACAGAGCTGACAAACAAACTCCATGGAGGATGCAACGTTGTTTTGGAAGCAACATCTTCACCAACTTTTTTGGGAAGCAACATCTTCATTTGCAACTAAAACAAACAATCTTACAGTGTTCAACAATTCAAGTAGGAGTTCAAAATTGTTGCACTTTAACCATATCCATGACTATCCCTCATAACAAATCACTAATCAGTGAACGACAAACATACTAGTAGGCTAAATCAAAGTATTACGGAAGACGACAAGTCACTCACATCTCGCTAAAGATAAAGGTGGAAAAAAATGGAGAAATAATTACAGTCATGAAAAAATAAACATGGAAATGGTTAAATGTATTAATAAATATAGCAACAGGCTGAATCAAGGTATAAATATGGAACAAAACAAATCAAAGAGTGCTTAAAAATACACAAGTGTTAATTACAGTACAAAAAAAGAGCCAAAAAGCAATTCAACTTCTTGATCGCAAGATGAATTTAGTTAAACTATACCAGCAAGCTACTGCAAAATGTATAGGTGCACTACCAGTGCGATGACATGTACTTCAGTACTCCTCAACCCCACACTGCGTATTCCACACTTTTGAGAACCTTTAGGTTTTCTCATCTATAAATTGCTCGTTTTCACACTCTTTACTCGCTTACGGCCATACCACCCTGAACACGCCCGATCTCGTCCGATCTCGGAAGCTAAGCAGGGTCGGGCCGGGTCAGTACTTGGATGGGAGACCGCCTGGGAATACCCGGTGCTGTAAGCTTTTCTTTTTCATCAGCAGAGGGCGCTGCTCCTTCTTTGCTGGACACAGAGCTGACAAACAAACTCCATGGAGGATGCAACGTTGTTTTGGAAGCAACATCTTCACCAACTTTTTTGGGAAGCAACATCTTCATTTGCAACTAAAACAAACAATCTTACAGTGTTCAACAATTCAAGTAGGAGTTCAAAATTGTTGCACTTTAACCATATCCATGACTATCCCTCATAACAAATCACTAATCAGTGAACGCCAAACATACTAGTAGGCTAAATCAAAGTATTACGGAAGACGACAAGTCACTCACATCTCGCTAAAGATAAAGGTGGAAGAAAATGGAGAAATAATTACAGTCATGAAAAAATAAACATGGAAATGGTTAAATGTATTAATAAATATAGCAACAGGCTGAATCAAGGTATAAATATGGAACAAAACAAATCAAAGAGTGCTTAAAAATACACAAGTGTTAATTACAGTACAAAAAAAGAGCCAAAAAGCAATTCAACTTCTTGATCGCAAGATGAATTTAGTTAAACTATACCAGCAAGCTACTGCAAAATGTATAGGTGCACTACCAGTGCGATGACATGTACTTCAGTACTCCTCAACCCCACACTGCGTATTCCACACTTTTGAGAACCTTTAGGTTTTCTCATCTATAAATTGCTCGTTTTCACACTCTTTACTCGCTTACGGCCATACCACCCTGAACACGCCCGATCTCGTCCGATCTCGGAAGCTAAGCAGGGTCGGGCCGGGTCAGTACTTGGATGGGAGACCGCCTGGGAATACCCGGTGCTGTAAGCTTTTCTTTTTCATCAGCAGAGGGCGCTGCTCCTTCTTTGCTGGACACAGAGCTGACAAACAAACTCCATGGAGGATGCAACGTTGTTTTGGAAG
Organism: Gymnocephalus cernua; assembly: GCA_023631565.1. Classification (NCBI taxonomy): domain Eukaryota; kingdom Metazoa; phylum Chordata; class Actinopteri; order Perciformes; family Percidae; genus Gymnocephalus; species Gymnocephalus cernua. The sequence continues at coordinate 27,454,524 of CM042425.1, forward strand.
CAACATCTTCACCAACTTTTTTGGGAAGCAACATCTTCATTTGCAACTAAAACAAACAATCTTACAGTGTTCAACAATTCAAGTAGGAGTTCAAAATTGTTGCACTTTAACCATATCCATGACTATCCCTCATAACAAATCACTAATCAGTGAACGCCAAACATACTAGTAGGCTAAATCAAAGTATTACGGAAGACGACAAGTCACTCACATCTCGCTAAAGATAAAGGTGGAAGAAAATGGAGAAATAATTACAGTCATGAAAAAATAAACATGGAAATGGTTAAATGTATTAATAAATATAGCAACAGGCTGAATCAAGGTATAAATATGGAACAAAACAAATCAAAGAGTGCTTAAAAATACACAAGTGTTAATTACAGTACAAAAAAAGAGCCAAAAAGCAATTCAACTTCTTGATCGCAAGATGAATTTAGTTAAACTATACCAGCAAGCTACTGCAAAATGTATAGGTGCACTACCAGTGCGATGACATGTACTTCAGTACTCCTCAACCCCACACTGCGTATTCCACACTTTTGAGAACCTTTAGGTTTTCTCATCTATAAATTGCTCGTTTTCACACTCTTTACTCGCTTACGGCCATACCACCCTGAACACGCCCGATCTCGTCCGATCTCGGAAGCTAAGCAGGGTCGGGCCGGGTCAGTACTTGGATGGGAGACCGCCTGGGAATACCCGGTGCTGTAAGCTTTTCTTTTTCATCAGCAGAGTGCGCTGCTCCTTCTTTGCTGGACACAGAGCTGACAAACAAACTCCATGGAGGATGCAACGTTGTTTTGGAAGCAACATCTTCACCAACTTTTTTGGGAAGCAACATCTTCATTTGCAACTAAAACAAACAATCTTACAGTGTTCAACAATTCAAGTAGGAGTTCAAAATTGTTGCACTTTAACCATATCCATGACTATCCCTCATAACAAATCACTAATCAGTGAACGACAAACATACTAGTAGGCTAAATCAAAGTATTACGGAAGACGACAAGTCACTCACATCTCGCTAAAGATAAAGGTGGAAGAAAATGGAGAAATAATTACAGTCATGAAAAAATAAACATGGAAATGGTTAAATGTATTAATAAATATAGCAACAGGCTGAATCAAGGTATAAATATGGAACAAAACAAATCAAAGAGTGCTTAAAAATACACAAGTGTTAATTACAGTACAAAAAAAGAGCCAAAAAGCAATTCAACTTCTTGATCGCAAGATGAATTTAGTTAAACTATACCAGCAAGCTACTGCAAAATGTATAGGTGCACTACCAGTGCGATGACATGTACTTCAGTACTCCTCAACCCCACACTGCGTATTCCACACTTTTGAGAACCTTTAGGTTTTCTCATCTATAAATTGCTCGTTTTCACACTCTTTACTCGCTTACGGCCATACCACCCTGAACACGCCCGATCTCGTCCGATCTCGGAAGCTAAGCAGGGTCGGGCCGGGTCAGTACTTGGATGGGAGACCGCCTGGGAATACCCGGTGCTGTAAGCTTTTCTTTTTCATCAGCAGAGGGCGCTGCTCCTTCTTTGCTGGACACAGAGCTGACAAACAAACTCCATGGAGGATGCAACGTTGTTTTGGAAGCAACATCTTCACCAACTTTTTTGGGAAGCAACATCTTCATTTGCAACTAAAACAAACAATCTTACAGTGTTCAACAATTCAAGTAGGAGTTCAAAATTGTTGCACTTTAACCATATCCATGACTATCCCTCATAACAAATCACTAATCAGTGAACGCCAAACATACTAGTAGGCTAAATCAAAGTATTACGGAAGACGACAAGTCACTCACATCTCGCTAAAGATAAAGGTGGAAGAAAATGGAGAAATAATTACAGTCATGAAAAAATAAACATGGAAATGGTTAAATGTATTAATAAATATAGCAACAGGCTGAATCAAGGTATAAATATGGAACAAAACAAATCAAAGAGTGCTTAAAAATACACAAGTGTTAATTACAGTACAAAAAAAGAGCCAAAAAGCAATTCAACTTCTTGATCGCAAGATGAATTTAGTTAAACTATACCAGCAAGCTACTGCAAAATGTATAGGTGCACTACCAGTGCGATGACATGTACTTCAGTACTCCTCAACCCCACACTGCGTATTCCACACTTTTGAGAACCTTTAGGTTTTCTCATCTATAAATTGCTCGTTTTCACACTCTTTACTCGCTTACGGCCATACCACCCTGAACACGCCCGATCTCGTCCGATCTCGGAAGCTAAGCAGGGTCGGGCCGGGTCAGTACTTGGATGGGAGACCGCCTGGGAATACCCGGTGCTGTAAGCTTTTCTTTTTCATCAGCAGAGGGCGCTGCTCCTTCTTTGCTGGACACAGAGCTGACAAACAAACTCCATGGAGGATGCAACGTTGTTTTGGAAGCAACATCTTCACCAACTTTTTTGGGAAGCAACATCTTCATTTGCAACTAAAACAAACAATCTTACAGTGTTCAACAATTCAAGTAGGAGTTCAAAATTGTTGCACTTTAACCATATCCATGACTATCCCTCATAACAAATCACTAATCAGTGAACGACAAACATACTAGTAGGCTAAATCAAAGTATTACGGAAGACGACAAGTCACTCACATCTCGCTAAAGATAAAGGTGGAAAAAAATGGAGAAATAATTACAGTCATGAAAAAATAAACATGGAAATGGTTAAATGTATTAATAAATATAGCAACAGGCTGAATCAAGGTATAAATATGGAACAAAACAAATCAAAGAGTGCTTAAAAATACACAAGTGTTAATTACAGTACAAAAAAAGAGCCAAAAAGCAATTCAACTTCTTGATCGCAAGATGAATTTAGTTAAACTATACCAGCAAGCTACTGCAAAATGTATAGGTGCACTACCAGTGCGATGACATGTACTTCAGTACTCCTCAACCCCACACTGCGTATTCCACACTTTTGAGAACCTTTAGGTTTTCTCATCTATAAATTGCTCGTTTTCACACTCTTTACTCGCTTACGGCCATACCACCCTGAACACGCCCGATCTCGTCCGATCTCGGAAGCTAAGCAGGGTCGGGCCGGGTCAGTACTTGGATGGGAGACCGCCTGGGAATACCCGGTGCTGTAAGCTTTTCTTTTTCATCAGCAGAGGGCGCTGCTCCTTCTTTGCTGGACACAGAGCTGACAAACAAACTCCATGGAGGATGCAACGTTGTTTTGGAAGCAACATCTTCACCAACTTTTTTGGGAAGCAACATCTTCATTTGCAACTAAAACAAACAATCTTACAGTGTTCAACAATTCAAGTAGGAGTTCAAAATTGTTGCACTTTAACCATATCCATGACTATCCCTCATAACAAATCACTAATCAGTGAACGACAAACATACTAGTAGGCTAAATCAAAGTATTACGGAAGACGACAAGTCACTCACATCTCGCTAAAGATAAAGGTGGAAGAAAATGGAGAAATAATTACAGTCATGAAAAAATAAACATGGAAATGGTTAAATGTATTAATAAATATAGCAACAGGCTGAATCAAGGTATAAATATGGAACAAAACAAATCAAAGAGTGCTTAAAAATACACAAGTGTTAATTACAGTACAAAAAAAGAGCCAAAAAGCAATTCAACTTCTTGATCGCAAGATGAATTTAGTTAAACTATACCAGCAAGCTACTGCAAAATGTATAGGTGCACTACCAGTGCGATGACATGTACTTCAGTACTCCTCAACCCCACACTGCGTATTCCACACTTTTGAGAACCTTTAGGTTTTCTCATCTATAAATTGCTCGTTTTCACACTCTTTACTCGCTTACGGCCATACCACCCTGAACACGCCCGATCTCGTCCGATCTCGGAAGCTAAGCATGGTCGGGCCGGGTCAGTACTTGGATGGGAGACCGCCTGGGAATACCCGGTGCTGTAAGCTTTTCTTTTTCATCAGCAGAGGGCGCTGCTCCTTCTTTGCTGGACACAGAGCTGACAAACAAACTCCATGGAGGATGCAACGTTGTTTTGGAAGCAACATCTTCACCAACTTTTTTGGGAAGCAACATCTTCATTTGCAACTAAAACAAACAATCTTACAGTGTTCAACAATTCAAGTAGGAGTTCAAAATTGTTGCACTTTAACCATATCCATGACTATCCCTCATAACAAATCACTAATCAGTGAACGACAAACATACTAGTAGGCTAAATCAAAGTATTACGGAAGACGACAAGTCACTCACATCTCGCTAAAGATAAAGGTGGAAAAAAATGGAGAAATAATTACAGTCATGAAAAAATAAACATGGAAATGGTTAAATGTATTAATAAATATAGCAACAGGCTGAATCAAGGTATAAATATGGAACAAAACAAATCAAAGAGTGCTTAAAAATACACAAGTGTTAATTACAGTACAAAAAAAGAGCCAAAAAGCAATTCAACTTCTTGATCGCAAGATGAATTTAGTTAAACTATACCAGCAAGCTACTGCAAAATGTATAGGTGCACTACCAGTGCGATGACATGTACTTCAGTACTCCTCAACCCCACACTGCGTATTCCACACTTTTGAGAACCTTTAGGTTTTCTCATCTATAAATTGCTCGTTTTCACACTCTTTACTCGCTTACGGCCATACCACCCTGAACACGCCCGATCTCGTCCGATCTCGGAAGCTAAGCAGGGTCGGGCCGGGTCAGTACTTGGATGGGAGACCGCCTGGGAATACCCGGTGCTGTAAGCTTTTCTTTTTCATCAGCAGAGGGCGCTGCTCCTTCTTTGCTGGACACAGAGCTGACAAACAAACTCCATGGAGGATGCAACGTTGTTTTGGAAGCAACATCTTCACCAACTTTTTTGGGAAGCAACATCTTCATTTGCAACTAAAACAAACAATCTTACAGTGTTCAACAATTCAAGTAGGAGTTCAAAATTGGTGCACTTTAACCATATCCATGACTATCCCTCATAACAAATCACTAATCAGTGAACGACAAACATACTAGTAGGCTAAATCAAAGTATTACGGAAGACGACAAGTCACTCACATCTCGCTAAAGATAAAGGTGGAAAAAAATGGAGAAATAATTACAGTCATGAAAAAATAAACATGGAAATGGTTGAATGTATTAATAAATATAGCAACAGGCTGAATCAAGGTATAAATATGGAACAAAACAAATCAAAGAGTGCTTAAAAATACACAAGTGTTAATTACAGTACAAAAAAAGAGCCAAAAAGCAATTCAACTTCTTGATCGCAAGATGAATTTAGTTAAACTATACCAGCAAGCTACTGCAAAATGTATAGCTGCACTACCAGTGCGATGACATGTACTTCAGTACTCCTCAACCCCACACTGCGTATTCCACACTTTTGAGAACCTTTAGGTTTTCTCATCTATAAATTGCTCGTTTTCACACTCTTTACTCGCTTACGGCCATACCACCCTGAACACGCCCGATCTCGTCCGATCTCGGAAGCTAAGCAGGGTCGGGCCGGGTCAGTACTTGGATGGGAGACCGCCTGGGAATACCCGGTGCTGTAAGCTTTTCTTTTTCATCAGCAGAGGGCGCTGCTCCTTCTTTGCTGGACACAGAGCTGACAAACAAACTCCATGGAGGATGCAACGTTGTTTTGGAAGCAACATCTTCACCAACTTTTTTGGGAAGCAACATCTTCATTTGCAACTAAAACAAACAATCTTACAGTGTTCAACAATTCAAGTAGGAGTTCAAAATTGGTGCACTTTAACCATATACATGACTATCCCTCATAACAAATCACTAATCAGTGAACGACAAACATACTAGTAGGCTAAATCAAAGTATTACGGAAGACGACAAGTCACTCACATCTCGCTAAAGATAAAGGTGGAAGAAAATGGAGAAATAATTACAGTCATGAAAAAATAAACATGGAAATGGTTGAATGTATTAATAAATATAGCAACAGGCTGAATCAAGGTATAAATATGGAACAAAACAAATCAAAGAGTGCTTAAAAATACACAAGTGTTAATTACAGTACAAAAAAAGAGCCAAAAAGCAATTCAACTTCTTGATCGCAAGATGAATTTAGTTAAACTATACCAGCAAGCTACTGCAAAATGTATAGCTGCACTACCAGTGCGATGACATGTACTTCAGTACTCCTCAACCCCACACTGCGTATTCCACACTTTTGAGAACCTTTAGGTTTTCTCATCTATAAATTGCTCGTTTTCACACTCTTTACTCGCTTACGGCCATACCACCCTGAACACGCCCGATCTCGTCCGATCTCGGAAGCTAAGCAGGGTCGGGCCGGGTCAGTACTTGGATGGGAGACCGCCTGGGAATACCCGGTGCTGTAAGCTTTTCTTTTTCATCAGCAGAGGGCGCTGCTCCTTCTTTGCTGGACACAGAGCTGACAAACAAACTCCATGGAGGATGCAACGTTGTTTTGGAAGCAACATCTTCACCAACTTTTTTGGGAAGCAACATCTTCATTTGCAACTAAAACAAACAATCTTACAGTGTTCAACAATTCAAGTAGGAGTTCAAAATTGGTGCACTTTAACCATATACATGACTATCCCTCATAACAAATCACTAATCAGTGAACGACAAACATACTAGTAGGCTAAATCAAAGTATTATGGAAGACGACAAGTCACTCACATCTCGCTAAAGATAAAGGTGGAAGAAAATGGAGAAATAATTACAGTCATGAAAAAATAAACATGGAAATGGTTAAATGTATTAATAAATATAGCAACAGGCTGAATCAAGGTATAAATATGGAACAAAACAAATCAAAGAGTGCTTAAAAATACACAAGTGTTAATTACAGTACAAAAAAAGAGCCAAAAAGCAATTCAACTTCTTGATCGCAAGATGAATTTAGTTAAACTATACCAGCAAGCTACTGCAAAATGTATAGCTGCACTACCAGTGCGATGACATGTACTTCAGTACTCCTCAACCCCACACTGCGTATTCCACACTTTTGAGAACCTTTAGGTTTTCTCATCTATAAATTGCTCGTTTTCACACTCTTTACTCGCTTACGGCCATACCACCCTGAACACGCCCGATCTCGTCCGATCTCGGAAGCTAAGCAGGGTCGGGCCGGGTCAGTACTTGGATGGGAGACCGCCTGGGAATACCCGGTGCTGTAAGCTTTTCTTTTTCATCAGCAGAGGGCGCTGCTCCTTCTTTGCTGGACACAGAGCTGACAAACAAACTCCATGGAGGATGCAACGTTGTTTTGGAAGCAACATCTTCACCAACTTTTTTGGGAAGCAACATCTTCATTTGCAACTAAAACAAACAATCTTACAGTGTTCAACAATTCAAGTAGGAGTTCAAAATTGGTGCACTTTAACCATATCCATGACTATCCCTCATAACAAATCACTAATCAGTGAACGACAAACATACTAGTAGGCTAAATCAAAGTATTACGGAAGACGACAAGTCACTCACATCTCGCTAAAGATAAAGGTGGAAAAAAATTGAGAAATAATTACAGTCATGAAAAAATAAACATGGAAATGGTTAAATGTATTAATAAATATAGCAACAGGCTGAATCAAGGTATAAATATGGAACAAAACAAATCAAAGAGTGCTTAAAAATACACAAGTGTTAATTACAGTACAAAAAAAGAGCCAAAAAGCAATTCAACTTCTTGATCGCAAGATGAATTTAGTTAAACTATACCAGCAAGCTACTGCAAAATGTATAGGTGCACTACCAGTGCGATGACATGTACTTCAGTACTCCTCAACCCCACACTGCGTATTCCACACTTTTGAGAACCTTTAGGTTTTCTCATCTATAAATTGCTCGTTTTCACACTCTTTACTCGCTTACGGCCATACCACCCTGAACACGCCCGATCTCGTCCGATCTCGGAAGCTAAGCAGGGTCGGGCCGGGTCAGTACTTGGATGGGAGACCGCCTGGGAATACCCGGTGCTGTAAGCTTTTCTTTTTCATCAGCAGAGGGCGCTGCTCCTTCTTTGCTGGACACAGAGCTGACAAACAAACTCCATGGAGGATGCAACGTTGTTTTGGAAGCAACATCTTCACCAACTTTTTTGGGAAGCAACATCTTCATTTGCAACTAAAACAAACAATCTTACAGTGTTCAACAATTCAAGTAGGAGTTCAAAATTGGTGCACTTTAACCATATCCATGACTATCCCTCATAACAAATCACTAATCAGTGAACGACAAACATACTAGTAGGCTAAATCAAAGTATTACGGAAGACAACAAGTCACTCACATCTCGCTAAAGATAAAGGTGGAAAAAAATGGAGAAATAATTACAGTCATGAAAAAATAAACATGGAAATGGTTAAATGTATTAATAAATATAGCAACAGGCTGAATCAAGGTATAAATATGGAACAAAACAAATCAAAGAGTGCTTAAAAATACACAAGTGTTAATTACAGTACAAAAAAAGAGCCAAAAAGCAATTCAACTTCTTGATCGCAAGATGAATTTAGTTAAACTATACCAGCAAGCTACTGCAAAATGTATAGGTGCACTACCAGTGCGATGACATGTACTTCAGTACTCCTCAACCCCACACTGCGTATTCCACACTTTTGAGAACCTTTAGGTTTTCTCATCTATAAATTGCTCGTTTTCACACTCTTTACTCGCTTACGGCCATACCACCCTGAACACGCCCGATCTTGTCCGATCTCGGAAGCTAAGCAGGGTCGGGCCGGGTCAGTACTTGGATGGGAGACCGCCTGGGAATACCCGGTGCTGTAAGCTTTTCTTTTTCATCAGCAGAGGGCGCTGCTCCTTCTTTGCTGGACACAGAGCTGACAAACAAACTCCATGGAGGATGCAACGTTGTTTTGGAAGCAACATCTTCACCAACTTTTTTGGGAAGCAACATCTTCATTTGCAACTAAAACAAACAATCTTACAGTGTTCAACAATTCAAGTAGGAGTTCAAAATTGTTGCACTTTAACCATATCCATGACTATCCCTCATAACAAATCACTAATCAGTGAACGACAAACATACTAGTAGGCTAAATCAAAGTATTACGGAAGACGACAAGTCACTCACATCTCGCTAAAGATAAAGGTGGAAGAAAATGGAGAAATAATTACAGTCATGAAAAAATAAACATGGAAATGGTTAAATGTATTAATAAATATAGCAACAGGCTGAATCAAGGTATAAATATGGAACAAAACAAATCAAAGAGTGCTTAAAAATACACAAGTGTTAATTACAGTACAAAAAAAGAGCCAAAAAGCAATTCAACTTCTTGATCGCAAGATGAATTTAGTTAAACTATACCAGCAAGCTACTGCAAAATGTATAGGTGCACTACCAGTGCGATGACATGTACTTCAGTACTCCTCAACCCCACACTGCGTATTCCACACTTTTGAGAACCTTTAGGTTTTCTCATCTATAAATTGCTCGTTTTCACACTCTTTACTCGCTTACGGCCATACCACCCTGAACACGCCCGATCTCGTCCGATCTCGGAAGCTAAGCAGGGTCGGGCCGGGTCAGTACTTGGATGGGAGACCGCCTGGGAATACCCGGTGCTGTAAGCTTTTCTTTTTCATCAGCAGAGGGCGCTGCTCCTTCTTTGCTGGACACAGAGCTGACAAACAAACTCCATGGAGGATGCAACGTTGTTTTGGAAGCAACATCTTCACCAACTTTTTTGGGAAGCAACATCTTCATTTGCAACTAAAACAAACAATCTTACAGTGTTCAACAATTCAAGTAGGAGTTCAAAATTGTTGCACTTTAACCATATCCATGACTATCCCTCATAACAAATCACTAATCAGTGAACGACAAACATACTAGTAGGCTAAATCAAAGTATTACGGAAGACGACAAGTCACTCACATCTCGCTAAAGATAAAGGTGGAAAAAAATGGAGAAATAATTACAGTCATGAAAAAATAAACATGGAAATGGTTAAATGTATTAATAAATATAGCAACAGGCTGAATCAAGGTATAAATATGGAACAAAACAAATCAAAGAGTGCTTAAAAATACACAAGTGTTAATTACAGTACAAAAAAAGAGCCAAAAAGCAATTCAACTTCTTGATCGCAAGATGAATTTAGTTAAACTATACCAGCAAGCTACTGCAAAATGTATAGGTGCACTACCAGTGCGATGACATGTACTTCAGTACTCCTCAACCCCACACTGCGTATTCCACACTTTTGAGAACCTTTAGGTTTTCTCATCTATAAATTGCTCGTTTTCACACTCTTTACTCGCTTACGGCCATACCACCCTGAACACGCCCGATCTCGTCCGATCTCGGAAGCTAAGCAGGGTCGGGCCGGGTCAGTACTTGGATGGGAGACCGCCTGGGAATACCCGGTGCTGTAAGCTTTTCTTTTTCATCAGCAGAGGGCGCTGCTCCTTCTTTGCTGGACACAGAGCTGACAAACAAACTCCATAGAGGATGCAACGTTGTTTTGGAAGCAACATCTTCACCAACTTTTTTGGGAAGCAACATCTTCATTTGCAACTAAAACAAACAATCTTACAGTGTTCAACAATTCAAGTAGGAGTTCAAAATTGGTGCACTTTAACCATATCCATGACTATCCCTCATAACAAATCACTAATCAGTGAACGACAAACATACTAGTAGGCTAAATCAAAGTATTACGGAAGACGACAAGTCACTCACATCTCGCTAAAGATAAAGGTGGAAAAAAATGGAGAAATAATTACAGTCATGAAAAAATAAACATGGAAATGGTTGAATGTATTAATAAATATAGCAACAGGCTGAATCAAGGTATAAATATGGAACAAAACAAATCAAAGAGTGCTTAAAAATACACAAGTGTTAATTACAGTACAAAAAAAGAGCCAAAAAGCAATTCAACTTCTTGATCGCAAGATGAATTTAGTTAAACTATACCAGCAAGCTACTGCAAAATGTATAGCTGCACTACCAGTGCGATGACATGTACTTCAGTACTCCTCAACCCCACACTGCGTATTCCACACTTTTGAGAACCTTTAGGTTTTCTCATCTATAAATTGCTCGTTTTCACACTCTTTACTCGCTTACGGCCATACCACCCTGAACACGCCCGATCTCGTCCGATCTCGGAAGCTAAGCAGGGTCGGGCCGGGTCAGTACTTGGATGGGAGACCGCCTGGGAATACCCGGTGCTGTAAGCTTTTCTTTTTCATCAGCAGAGGGCGCTGCTCCTTCTTTGCTGGACACAGAGCTGACAAACAAACTCCATGGAGGATGCAACGTTGTTTTGGAAGCAACATCTTCACCAACTTTTTTGGGAAGCAACATCTTCATTTGCAACTAAAACAAACAATCTTACAGTGTTCAACAATTCAAGTAGGAGTTCAAAATTGGTGCACTTTAACCATATCCATGACTATCCCTCATAACAAATCACTAATCAGTGAACGACAAACATACTAGTAGGCTAAATCAAAGTATTACGGAAGACGACAAGTCACTCACATCTCGCTAAAGATAAAGGTGGAAAAAAATGGAGAAATAATTACAGTCATGAAAAAATAAACATGGAAATGGTTAAATGTATTAATAAATATAGCAACAGGCTGAATCAAGGTATAAATATGGAACAAAACCAATCAAAGAGTGCTTAAAAATACACAAGTGTTAATTACAGTACAAAAAAAGAGCCAAAAAGCAATTCAACTTCTTGATCGCAAGATGAATTTAGTTAAACTATACCAGCAAGCTACTGCAAAATGTATAGGTGCACTACCAGTGCGATGACATGTACTTCAGTACTCCTCAACCCCACACTGCGTATTCCACACTTTTGAGAACCTTTAGGTTTTCTCATCTATAAATTGCTCGTTTTCACACTCTTTACTCGCTTACGGCCATACCACCCTGAACACGCCCGATCTCGTCCGATCTCGGAAGCTAAGCAGGGTCGGGCCGGGTCAGTACTTGGATGGGAGACCGCCTGGGAATGCCCGGTGCTGTAAGCTTTTCTTTTTCATCAGCAGAGGGCGCTGCTCCTTCTTTGCTGGACACAGAGCTGACAAACAAACTCCATGGAGGATGCAACGTTGTTTTGGAAGCAACATCTTCACCAACTTTTTTGGGAAGCAACATCTTCATTTGCAACTAAAACAAACAATCTTACAGTGTTCAACAATTCAAGTAGGAGTTCAAAATTGGTGCACTTTAACCATATCCATGACTATCCCTCATAACAAATCACTAATCAGTGAACGACAAACATACTAGTAGGCTAAATCAAAGTATTACGGAAGACGACAAGTCACTCACATCTCGCTAAAGATAAAGGTGGAAAAAAATGGAGAAATAATTACAGTCATGAAAAAATAAACATGGAAATGGTTAAATGTATTAATAAATATAGCAACAGGCTGAATCAAGGTATAAATATGGAACAAAACCAATCAAAGAGTGCTTAAAAATACACAAGTGTTAATTACAGTACAAAAAAAGAGCCAAAAAGCAATTCAACTTCTTGATCGCAAGATGAATTTAGTTAAACTATACCAGCAAGCTACTGCAAAATGTATAGGTGCACTACCAGTGCGATGACATGTACTTCAGTACTCCTCAACCCCACACTGCGTATTCCACACTTTTGAGAACCTTTAGGTTTTCTCATCTATAAATTGCTCGTTTTCACACTCTTTACTCGCTTACGGCCATACCACCCTGAACACGCCCGATCTCGTCCGATCTCGGAAGCTAAGCAGGGTCGGGCCGGGTCAGTACTTGGATGGGAGACCGCCTGGGAATACCCGGTGCTGTAAGCTTTTCTTTTTCATCAGCAGAGGGCGCTGCTCCTTCTTTGCTGGACACAGAGCTGACAAACAAACTCCATGGAGGATGCAACGTTGTTTTGGAAGCAACATCTTCACCAACTTTTTTGGGAAGCAACATCTTCATTTGCAACTAAAACAAACAATCTTACAGTGTTCAACAATTCAAGTAGGAGTTCAAAATTGGTGCACTTTAACCATATCCATGACTATCCCTCATAACAAATCACTAATCAGTGAACGACAAACATACTAGTAGGCTAAATCAAAGTATTACGGAAGACAACAAGTCACTCACATCTCGCTAAAGATAAAGGTGGAAAAAAATGGAGAAATAATTACAGTCATGAAAAAATAAACATGGAAATGGTTAAATGTATTAATAAATATAGCAACAGGCTGAATCAAGGTATAAATATGGAACAAAACAAATCAAAGAGTGCTTAAAAATACACAAGTGTTAATTACAGTACAAAAAAAGAGCCAAAAAGCAATTCAACTTCTTGATCGCAAGATGAATTTAGTTAAACTATACCAGCAAGCTACTGCAAAATGTATAGGTGCACTACCAGTGCGATGACATGTACTTCAGTACTCCTCAACCCCACACTGCGTATTCCACACTTTTGAGAACCTTTAGGTTTTCTCATCTATAAATTGCTCGTTTTCACACTCTTTACTCGCTTACGGCCATACCACCCTGAACACGCCCGATCTTGTCCGATCTCGGAAGCTAAGCAGGGTCGGGCCGGGTCAGTACTTGGATGGGAGACCGCCTGGGAATACCCGGTGCTGTAAGCTTTTCTTTTTCATCAGCAGAGGGCGCTGCTCCTTCTTTGCTGGACACAGAGCTGACAAACAAACTCCATGGAGGATGCAACGTTGTTTTGGAAGCAACATCTTCACCAACTTTTTTGGGAAGCAACATCTTCATTTGCAACTAAAACAAACAATCTTACAGTGTTCAACAATTCAAGTAGGAGTTCAAAATTGTTGCACTTTAACCATATCCATGACTATCCCTCATAACAAATCACTAATCAGTGAACGACAAACATACTAGTAGGCTAAATCAAAGTATTACGGAAGACGACAAGTCACTCACATCTCGCTAAAGATAAAGGTGGAAGAAAATGGAGAAATAATTACAGTCATGAAAAAATAAACATGGAAATGGTTAAATGTATTAATAAATATAGCAACAGGCTGAATCAAGGTATAAATATGGAACAAAACAAATCAAAGAGTGCTTAAAAATACACAAGTGTTAATTACAGTACAAAAAAAGAGCCAAAAAGCAATTCAACTTCTTGATCGCAAGATGAATTTAGTTAAACTATACCAGCAAGCTACTGCAAAATGTATAGGTGCACTACCAGTGCGATGACATGTACTTCAGTACTCCTCAACCCCACACTGCGTATTCCACACTTTTGAGAACCTTTAGGTTTTCTCATCTATAAATTGCTCGTTTTCACACTCTTTACTCGCTTACGGCCATACCACCCTGAACACGCCCGATCTCGTCCGATCTCGGAAGCTAAGCAGGGTCGGGCCGGGTCAGTACTTGGATGGGAGACCGCCTGGGAATACCCGGTGCTGTAAGCTTTTCTTTTTCATCAGCAGAGGGCGCTGCTCCTTCTTTGCTGGACACAGAGCTGACAAACAAACTCCATGGAGGATGCAACGTTGTTTTGGAAGCAACATCTTCACCAACTTTTTTGGGAAGCAACATCTTCATTTGCAACTAAAACAAACAATCTTACAGTGTTCAACAATTCAAGTAGGAGTTCAAAATTGTTGCACTTTAACCATATCCATGACTATCCCTCATAACAAATCACTAATCAGTGAACGACAAACATACTAGTAGGCTAAATCAAAGTATTACGGAAGACGACAAGTCACTCACATCTCGCTAAAGATAAAGGTGGAAAAAAATGGAGAAATAATTACAGTCATGAAAAAATAAACATGGAAATGGTTAAATGTATTAATAAATATAGCAACAGGCTGAATCAAGGTATAAATATGGAACAAAACAAATCAAAGAGTGCTTAAAAATACACAAGTGTTAATTACAGTACAAAAAAAGAGCCAAAAAGCAATTCAACTTCTTGATCGCAAGATGAATTTAGTTAAACTATACCAGCAAGCTACTGCAAAATGTATAGGTGCACTACCAGTGCGATGACATGTACTTCAGTACTCCTCAACCCCACACTGCGTATTCCACACTTTTGAGAACCTTTAGGTTTTCTCATCTATAAATTGCTCGTTTTCACACTCTTTACTCGCTTACGGCCATACCACCCTGAACACGCCCGATCTCGTCCGATCTCGGAAGCTAAGCAGGGTCGGGCCGGGTCAGTACTTGGATGGGAGACCGCCTGGGAATACCCGGTGCTGTAAGCTTTTCTTTTTCATCAGCAGAGGGCGCTGCTCCTTCTTTGCTGGACACAGAGCTGACAAACAAACTCCATAGAGGATGCAACGTTGTTTTGGAAGCAACATCTTCACCAACTTTTTTGGGAAGCAACATCTTCATTTGCAACTAAAACAAACAATCTTACAGTGTTCAACAATTCAAGTAGGAGTTCAAAATTGGTGCACTTTAACCATATCCATGACTATCCCTCATAACAAATCACTAATCAGTGAACGACAAACATACTAGTAGGCTAAATCAAAGTATTACGGAAGACGACAAGTCACTCACATCTCGCTAAAGATAAAGGTGGAAAAAAATGGAGAAATAATTACAGTCATGAAAAAATAAACATGGAAATGGTTGAATGTATTAATAAATATAGCAACAGGCTGAATCAAGGTATAAATATGGAACAAAACAAATCAAAGAGTGCTTAAAAATACACAAGTGTTAATTACAGTACAAAAAAAGAGCCAAAAAGCAATTCAACTTCTTGATCGCAAGATGAATTTAGTTAAACTATACCAGCAAGCTACTGCAAAATGTATAGCTGCACTACCAGTGCGATGACATGTACTTCAGTACTCCTCAACCCCACACTGCGTATTCCACACTTTTGAGAACCTTTAGGTTTTCTCATCTATAAATTGCTCGTTTTCACACTCTTTACTCGCTTACGGCCATACCACCCTGAACACGCCCGATCTCGTCCGATCTCGGAAGCTAAGCAGGGTCGGGCCGGGTCAGTACTTGGATGGGAGACCGCCTGGGAATACCCGGTGCTGTAAGCTTTTCTTTTTCATCAGCAGAGGGCGCTGCTCCTTCTTTGCTGGACACAGAGCTGACAAACAAACTCCATGGAGGATGCAACGTTGTTTTGGAAGCAACATCTTCACCAACTTTTTTGGGAAGCAACATCTTCATTTGCAACTAAAACAAACAATCTTACAGTGTTCAACAATTCAAGTAGGAGTTCAAAATTGGTGCACTTTAACCATATCCATGACTATCCCTCATAACAAATCACTAATCAGTGAACGACAAACATACTAGTAGGCTAAATCAAAGTATTACGGAAGACGACAAGTCACTCACATCTCGCTAAAGATAAAGGTGGAAAAAAATGGAGAAATAATTACAGTCATGAAAAAATAAACATGGAAATGGTTAAATGTATTAATAAATATAGCAACAGGCTGAATCAAGGTATAAATATGGAACAAAACCAATCAAAGAGTGCTTAAAAATACACAAGTGTTAATTACAGTACAAAAAAAGAGCCAAAAAGCAATTCAACTTCTTGATCGCAAGATGAATTTAGTTAAACTATACCAGCAAGCTACTGCAAAATGTATAGGTGCACTACCAGTGCGATGACATGTACTTCAGTACTCCTCAACCCCACACTGCGTATTCCACACTTTTGAGAACCTTTAGGTTTTCTCATCTATAAATTGCTCGTTTTCACACTCTTTACTCGCTTACGGCCATACCACCCTGAACACGCCCGATCTCGTCCGATCTCGGAAGCTAAGCAGGGTCGGGCCGGGTCAGTACTTGGATGGGAGACCGCCTGGGAATACCCGGTGCTGTAAGCTTTTCTTTTTCATCAGCAGAGGGCGCTGCTCCTTCTTTGCTGGACACAGAGCTGACAAACAAACTCCATGGAGGATGCAACGTTGTTTTGGAAGCAACATCTTCACCAACTTTTTTGGGAAGCAACATCTTCATTTGCAACTAAAACAAACAATCTTACAGTGTTCAACAATTCAAGTAGGAGTTCAAAATTGGTGCACTTTAACCATATCCATGACTATCCCTCATAACAAATCACTAATCAGTGAACGACAAACATACTAGTAGGCTAAATCAAAGTATTACGGAAGACGACAAGTCACTCACATCTCGCTAAAGATAAAGGTGGAAAAAAATGGAGAAATAATTACAGTCATGAAAAAATAAACATGGAAATGGTTAAATGTATTAATAAATATAGCAACAGGCTGAATCAAGGTATAAATATGGAACAAAACCAATCAAAGAGTGCTTAAAAATACACAAGTGTTAATTACAGTACAAAAAAAGAGCCAAAAAGCAATTCAACTTCTTGATCGCAAGATGAATTTAGTTAAACTATACCAGCAAGCTACTGCAAAATGTATAGGTGCACTACCAGTGCGATGACATGTACTTCAGTACTCCTCAACCCCACACTGCGTATTCCACACTTTTGAGAACCTTTAGGTTTTCTCATCTATAAATTGCTCGTTTTCACACTCTTTACTCGCTTACGGCCATACCACCCTGAACACGCCCGATCTCGTCCGATCTCGGAAGCTAAGCAGGGTCGGGCCGGGTCAGTACTTGGATGGGAGACCGCCTGGGAATACCCGGTGCTGTAAGCTTTTCTTTTTCATCAGCAGAGGGCGCTGCTCCTTCTTTGCTGGACACAGAGCTGACAAACAAACTCCATGGAGGATGCAACGTTGTTTTGGAAGCAACATCTTCACCAACTTTTTTGGGAAGCAACATCTTCATTTGCAACTAAAACAAACAATCTTACAGTGTTCAACAATTCAAGTAGGAGTTCAAAATTGGTGCACTTTAACCATATCCATGACTATCCCTCATAACAAATCACTAATCAGTGAACGACAAACATACTAGTAGGCTAAATCAAAGTATTACGGAAGACGACAAGTCACTCACATCTCGCTAAAGATAAAGGTGGAAAAAAATGGAGAAATAATTACAGTCATGAAAAAATAAACATGGAAATGGTTAAATGTATTAATAAATATAGCAACAGGCTGAATCAAGGTATAAATATGGAACAAAACAAATCAAAGAGTGCTTAAAATACACAAGTGTTAATTACAGTACAAAAAAAGAGCCAAAAAGCAATTCAACTTCTTGATCGCAAGATGAATTTAGTTAAACTATACCAGCAAGCTACTGCAAAATGTATAGGTGCACTACCAGTGCGATGACATGTACTTCAGTACTCCTCAACCCCACACTGCGTATTCCACACTTTTGAGAACCTTTAGGTTTTCTCATCTATAAATTGCTCGTTTTCACACTCTTTACTCGCTTACGGCCATACCACCCTGAACACGCCCGATCTCGTCCGATCTCGGAAGCTAAGCAGGGTCGGGCTGGGTCAGTACTTGGATGGGAGACCGCCTGGGAATACCCGGTGCTGTAAGCTTTTCTTTTTCATCAGCAGAGGGCGCTGCTGCTTCTTTGCTGGACACAGAGCTGACAAACAAACTCCATGGAGGATGCAACGTTGTTTTGGAAGCAACATCTTCACCAACTTTTTTGGGAAGCAACATCTTCATTTGCAACTAAAACAAACAATCTTACAGTGTTCAACAATTCAAGTAGGAGTTCAAAATTGGTGCACTTTAACCATATCCATGACTATCCCTCATAACAAATCACTAATCAGTGAACGACAAACATACTAGTAGGCTAAATCAAAGTATTACGGAAGACGACAAGTCACTCACATCTCGCTAAAGATAAAGGTGGAAAAAAATGGAGAAATAATTACAGTCATGAAAAAATAAACATGGAAATGGTTAAATGTATTAATAAATATAGCAACAGGCTGAATCAAGGTATAAATATGGAACAAAACAAATCAAAGAGTGCTTAAAAATACACAAGTGTTAATTACAGTACAAAAAAAGAGCCAAAAAGCAATTCAACTTCTTGATCGCAAGATGAATTTAGTTAAACTATACCAGCAAGCTACTGCAAAATGTATAGGTGCACTACCAGTGCGATGACATGTACTTCAGTACTCCTCAACCCCACACTGCGTATTCCACACTTTTGAGAACCTTTAGGTTTTCTCATCTATAAATTGCTCGTTTTCACACTCTTTACTCGCTTACGGCCATACCACCCTGAACACGCCCGATCTCGTCCAATCTCGGAAGCTAAGCAGGGTCGGGCCTGGTCAGTACTTGGATGGGAGACCGCCTGGGAATACCCGGTGCTGTAAGCTTTTCTTTTTCATCAGCAGAGGGCGCTGCTCCTTCTTTGCTGGACACAGAGCTGACAAACAAACTCCATGGAGGATGCAACTTTGTTTTGGAAGCAACATCTTCACCAACTTTTTTGGGAAGCAACATCTTCATTTGCAACTAAAACAAACAATCTTACAGTGTTCAACAATTCAAGTAGGAGTTCAAAATTGTTGCACTTTAACCATATCCATGACTATCCCTCATAACAAATCACTAATCAGTGAACGACAAACATACTAGTAGGCTAAATCAAAGTATTACGGAAGACGACAAGTCACTCACATCTCGCTAAAGATAAAGGTGGAAAAAAATGGAGAAATAATTACAGTCATGAAAAAATAAACATGGAAATGGTTAAATGTATTAATAAATATAGCAACAGGCTGAATCAAGGTATAAATATGGAACAAAACAAATCAAAGAGTGCTTAAAAATACACAAGTGTTAATTACAGTACAAAAAAAGAGCCAAAAAGCAATTCAACTTCTTGATCGCAAGATGAATTTAGTTAAACTATACCAGCAAGCTACTGCAAAATGTATAGGTGCACTACCAGTGCGATGACATGTACTTCAGTACTCCTCAACCCCACACTGCGTATTCCACACTTTTGAGAACCTTTAGGTTTTCTCATCTATAAATTGCTCGTTTTCACACTCTTTACTCGCTTACGGCCATACCACCCTGAACACGCCCGATCTCGTCCAATCTCGGAAGCTAAGCAGGGTCGGGCCGGGTCAGTACTTGGATGGGAGACCGCCTGGGAATACCCGGTGCTGTAAGCTTTTCTTTTTCATCAGCAGAGGGCGCTGCTCCTTCTTTGCTGGACACAGAGCTGACAAACAAACTCCATGGAGGATGCAACTTTGTTTTGGAAGCAACATCTTCACCAACTTTTTTGGGAAGCAACATCTTCATTTGCAACTAAAACAAACAATCTTACAGTGTTCAACAATTCAAGTAGGAGTTCAAAATTGTTGCACTTTAACCATATCCATGACTATCCCTCATAACAAATCACTAATCAGTGAACGACAAACATACTAGTAGGCTAAATCAAAGTATTACGGAAGACGACAAGTCACTCACATCTCGCTAAAGATAAAGGTGGAAAAAAATGGAGAAATAATTACAGTCATGAAAAAATAAACATGGAAATGGTTAAATGTATTAATAAATATAGCAACAGGCTGAATCAAGGTATAAATATGGAACAAAACAAATCAAAGAGTGCTTAAAAATACACAAGTGTTAATTACAGTACAAAAAAAGAGCCAAAAAGCAATTCAACTTCTTGATCGCAAGATGAATTTAGTTAAACTATACCAGCAAGCTACTGCAAAATGTATAGGTGCACTACCAGTGCGATGACATGTACTTCAGTACTCCTCAACCCCACACTGCGTATTCCACACTTTTGAGAACCTTTAGGTTTTCTCATCTATAAATTGCTCGTTTTCACACTCTTTACTCGCTTACGGCCATACCACCCTGAACACGCCCGATCTCGTCCGATCTCGGAAGCTAAGCAGGGTCGGGCCGGGTCAGTACTTGGATGGGAGACCGCCTGGGAATACCCGGTGCTGTAAGCTTTTCTTTTTCATCAGCAGAGGGCGCTGCTGCTTCTTTGCTGGACACAGAGCTGACAAACAAACTCCATGGAGGATGCAACGTTGTTTTGGAAGCAACATCTTCACCAACTTTTTTGGGAAGCAACATCTTCATTTGCAACTAAAACAAACAATCTTACAGTGTTCAACAATTCAAGTAGGAGTTCAAAATTGGTGCACTTTAACCATATCCATGACTATCCCTCATAACAAATCACTAATCAGTGAACGACAAACATACTAGTAGGCTAAATCAAAGTATTACGGAAGACGACAAGTCACTCACATCTCGCTAAAGATAAAGGTGGAAAAAAATGGAGAAATAATTACAGTCATGAAAAAATAAACATGGACATGGTTAAATGTATTAATAAATATAGCAACAGGCTGAATCAAGGTATAAATATGGAACAAAACAAATCAAAGAGTGCTTAAAAATACACAAGTGTTAATTACAGTACAAAAAAAGAGCCAAAAAGCAATTCAACTTCTTGATCGCAAGATGAATTTAGTTAAACTATACCAGCAAGCTACTGCAAAATGTATAGGTGCACTACCAGTGCGATGACATGTACTTCAGTACTCCTCAACCCCACACTGCGTATTCCACACTTTTGAGAACCTTTAGGTTTTCTCATCTATAAATTGCTCGTTTTCACACTCTTTACTCGCTTACGGCCATACCACCCTGAACACGCCCGATCTCGTCCGATCTCGGAAGCTAAGCAGGGTCGGGCCGGGTCAGTACTTGGATGGGAGACCGCCTGGGAATACCCGGTGCTGTAAGCTTTTCTTTTTCATCAGCAGAGGGCGCTGCTCCTTCTTTGCTGGACACAGAGCTGACAAACAAACTCCATGGAGGATGCAACGTTGTTTTGGAAGCAACATCTTCACCAACTTTTTTGGGAAGCAACATCTTCATTTGCAACTAAAACAAACAATCTGACAGTGTTCAACAATTCAAGTAGGAGTTCAAAATTGGTGCACTTTAACCATATCCATGACTATCCCTCATAACAAATCACTAATCAGTGAACGACAAACATACTAGTAGGCTAAATCAAAGTATTACGGAAGACGACAAGTCACTCACATCTCGCTAAAGATAAAGGTGGAAAAAAATGGAGAAATAATTACAGTCATGAAAAAATAAACATGGAAATGGTTAAATGTATTAATAAATATAGCAACAGGCTGAATCAAGGTATAAATATAGAACAAAACAAATCAAAGAGTGCTTAAAAATACACAAGTGTTAATTACAGTACAAAAAAAGAGCCAAAAAGCAATTCAACTTCTTGATCGCAAGATGAATTTAGTTAAACTATACCAGCAAGCTACTGCAAAATGTATAGGTGCACTACCAGTGCGATGACATGTACTTCAGTACTCCTCAACCCCACACTGCGTATTCCACACTTTTGAGAACCTTTAGGTTTTCTCATCTATAAATTGCTCGTTTTCACACTCTTTACTCGCTTACGGCCATACCACCCTGAACACGCCCGATCTCGTCCGATCTCGGAAGCTAAGCAGGGTCGGGCCGGGTCAGTACTTGGATGGGAGACCGCCTGGGAATACCCGGTGCTGTAAGCTTTTCTTTTTCATCAGCAGAGGGCGCTGCTCCTTCTTTGCTGGACACAGAGCTGACAAACAAACTCCATGGAGGATGCAACGTTGTTTTGGAAGCAACATCTTCACCAACTTTTTTGGGAAGCAACATCTTCATTTGCAACTAAAACAAACAATCTGACAGTGTTCAACAATTCAAGTAGGAGTTCAAAATTGGTGCACTTTAACCATATCCATGACTATCCCTCATAACAAATCACTAATCAGTGAACGACAAACATACTAGTAGGCTAAATCAAAGTATTACGGAAGACGACAAGTCACTCACATCTCGCTAAAGATAAAGGTGGAAAAAAATGGAGAAATAATTACAGTCATGAAAAAATAAACATGGAAATGGTTAAATGTATTAATAAATATAGCAACAGGCTGAATCAAGGTATAAATATAGAACAAAACAAATCAAAGAGTGCTTAAAAATACACAAGTGTTAATTACAGTACAAAAAAAGAGCCAAAAAGCAATTCAACTTCTTGATCGCAAGATGAATTTAGTTAAACTATACCAGCAAGCTACTGCAAAATGTATAGGTGCACTACCAGTGCGATGACATGTACTTCAGTACTCCTCAACCCCACACTGCGTATTCCACACTTTTGAGAACCTTTAGGTTTTCTCATCTATAAATTGCTCGTTTTCACACTCTTTACTCGCTTACGGCCATACCACCCTGAACACGCCCGATCTCGTCCGATCTCGGAAGCTAAGCAGGGTCGGGCCGGGTCAGTACTTGGATGGGAGACCGCCTGGGAATACCCGGTGCTGTAAGCTTTTCTTTTTCATCAGCAGAGGGCGCTGCTCCTTCTTTGCTGGACACAGAGCTGACAAACAAACTCCATGGAGGATGCAACGTTGTTTTGGAAGCAACATCTTCACCAACTTTTTTGGGAAGCAACATCTTCATTTGCAACTAAAACAAACAATCTTACAGTGTTCAACAATTCAAGTAGGAGTTCAAAATTGGTGCACTTTAACCATATCCATGACTATCCCTCATAACAAATCACTAATCAGTGAACGACAAACATACTAGTAGGCTAAATCAAAGTATTACGGAAGACGACAAGTCACTCACATCTCGCTAAAGATAAAGGTGGAAAAAAATGGAGAAATAATTACAGTCATGAAAAAATAAACATGGAAATGGTTAAATGTATTAATAAATATAGCAACAGGCTGAATCAAGGTATAAATATGGAACAAAACAAATCAAAGAGTGCTTAAAAATACACAAGTGTTAATTACAGTACAAAAAAAGAGCCAAAAAGCAATTCAACTTCTTGATCGCAAGATGAATTTAGTTAAACTATACCAGCAAGCTACTGCAAAATGTATAGGTGCACTACCAGTGCGATGACATGTACTTCAGTACTCCTCAACCCCACACTGCGTATTCCACACTTTTGAGAACCTTTAGGTTTTCTCATCTATAAATTGCTCGTTTTCACACTCTTTACTCGCTTACGGCCATACCACCCTGAACACGCCCGATCTCGTCCGATCTCGGAAGCTAAGCAGGGTCGGGCCGGGTCAGTACTTGGATGGGAGACCGCCTGGGAATACCCGGTGCTGTAAGCTTTTCTTTTTCATCAGCAGAGGGCGCTGCTCCTTCTTTGCTGGACACAGAGCTGACAAACAAACTCCATGGAGGATGCAACGTTGTTTTGGAAGCAACATCTTCACCAACTTTTTTGGGAAGCAACATCTTCATTTGCAACTAAAACAAACAATCTGACAGTGTTCAACAATTCAAGTAGGAGTTCAAAATTGGTGCACTTTAACCATATCCATGACTATCCCTCATAACAAATCACTAATCAGTGAACGACAAACATACTAGTAGGCTAAATCAAAGTATTACGGAAGACGACAAGTCACTCACATCTCGCTAAAGATAAAGGTGGAAAAAAATGGAGAAATAATTACAGTCATGAAAAAATAAACATGGAAATGGTTAAATGTATTAATAAATATAGCAACAGGCTGAATCAAGGTATAAATATAGAACAAAACAAATCAAAGAGTGCTTAAAAATACACAAGTGTTAATTACAGTACAAAAAAAGAGCCAAAAAGCAATTCAACTTCTTGATCGCAAGATGAATTTAGTTAAACTATACCAGCAAGCTACTGCAAAATGTATAGGTGCACTACCAGTGCGATGACATGTACTTCAGTACTCCTCAACCCCACACTGCGTATTCCACACTTTTGAGAACCTTTAGGTTTTCTCATCTATAAATTGCTCGTTTTCACACTCTTTACTCGCTTACGGCCATACCACCCTGAACACGTCCGATCTCGGAAGCTAAGCAGGGTCGGGCCGGGTCAGTACTTGGATGGGAGACCGCCTGGGAATATCCGGTGCTGTAAGCTTTTCTTTTTCATCAGCAGAGGGCGCTGCTCCTTCTTTGCTGGACACAGAGCTGACAAACAAACTCCATGGAGGATGCAACGTTGTTTTGGAAGCAACATCTTCACCAACTTTTTTGGGAAGCAACATCTTCATTTGCAACTAAAACAAACAATCTTACAGTGTTCAACAATTCAAGTAGGAGTTCAAAATTGGTGCACTTTAACCATATCCATGACTATCCCTCATAACAAATCACTAATCAGTGAACGACAAACATACTAGTAGGCTAAATCAAAGTATTACGGAAGACGACAAGTCACTCACATCTCGCTAAAGATAAAGGTGGAAAAAAATGGAGAAATAATTACAGTCATGAAAAAATAAACATGGAAATGGTTAAATGTATTAATAAATATAGCAACAGGCTGAATCAAGGTATAAATATGGAACAAAACAAATCAAAGAGTGCTTAAAAATACACAAGTGTTAATTACAGTACAAAAAAAGAGCCAAAAAGCAATTCAACTTCTTGATCGCAAGATGAATTTAGTTAAACTATACCAGCAAGCTACTGCAAAATGTATAGGTGCACTACCAGTGCGATGACATGTACTTCAGTACTCCTCAACCCCACACTGCGTATTCCACACTTTTGAGAACCTTTAGGTTTTCTCATCTATAAATTGCTCGTTTTCACACTCTTTACTCGCTTACGGCCATACCACCCTGAACACGCCCGATCTCGTCCGATCTTGGAAGCTAAGCAGGGGCGGGCCGGGTCAGTACTTGGATGGGAGACCGCCTGGGAATACCCGGTGCTGTAAGCTTTTCTTTTTCATCAGCAGAGGGCGCTGCTCCTTCTTTGCTGGACACAGAGCTGACAAACAAACTCCATGGAGGATGCAACGTTGTTTTGGAAGCAACATCTTCACCAACTTTTTTGGGAAGCAACATCTTCATTTGCAACTAAAACAAACAATCTTACAGTGTTCAACAATTCAAGTAGGAGTTCAAAATTGGTGCACTTTAACCATATCCATGACTATCCCTCATAACAAATCACTAATCAGTGAACGACAAACATACTAGTAGGCTAAATCAAAGTATTACGGAAGACGACAAGTCACTCACATCTCGCTAAAGATAAAGGTGGAAAAAAATGGAGAAATAATTACAGTCATGAAAAAATAAACATGGAAATGGTTAAATGTATTAATAAATATAGCAACAGGCTGAATCAAGGTATAAATATGGAACAAAACAAATCAAAGAGTGCTTAAAAATACACAAGTGTTAATTACAGTACAAAAAAAGAGCCAAAAAGCAATTCAACTTCTTGATCGCAAGATGAATTTAGTTAAACTATACCAGCAAGCTACTGCAAAATCTATAGGTGCACTACCAGTGCGATGACATGTACTTCAGTACTCCTCAACCCCACACTGCGTATTCCACACTTTTGAGAACCTTTAGGTTTTCTCATCTATAAATTTCTCGTTTTCACACTCTTTACTCGCTTACGGCCATACCACCCTGAACACGCCCGATCTCGTCCGATCTCGGAAGCTAAGCAGGGGCGGGCCG
Source organism: Gymnocephalus cernua (assembly GCA_023631565.1). Taxonomy (NCBI): domain Eukaryota; kingdom Metazoa; phylum Chordata; class Actinopteri; order Perciformes; family Percidae; genus Gymnocephalus; species Gymnocephalus cernua. The sequence goes on from CM042425.1 coordinate 27,481,001, forward strand.
GGTCAGTACTTGGATGGGAGACCGCCTGGGAATACCCGGTGCTGTAAGCTTTTCTTTTTCATCAGCAGAGGGCGCTGCTCCTTCTTTGCTGGACACAGAGCTGACAAACAAACTCCATGGAGGATGCAACGTTGTTTTGGAAGCAACATCTTCACCAACTTTTTTGGGAAGCAACATCTTCATTTGCAACTAAAACAAACAATCTTACAGTGTTCAACAATTCAAGTAGGAGTTCAAAATTGGTGCACTTTAACCATATCCATGACTATCCCTCATAACAAATCACTAATCAGTGAACGACAAACATACTAGTAGGCTAAATCAAAGTATTACGGAAGACGACAAGTCACTCACATCTCGCTAAAGATAAAGGTGGAAAAAAATGGAGAAATAATTACAGTCATGAAAAAATAAACATGGAAATGGTTAAATGTATTAAGAAATATAGCAACAGGCTGAATCAAGGTATAAATATGGAACAAAACCAATCAAAGAGTGCTTAAAAATACACAAGTGTTAATTACAGTACAAAAAAAGAGCCAAAAAGCAATTCAACTTCTTGATCGCAAGATGAATTTAGTTAAACTATACCAGCAAGCTACTGCAAAATGTATAGGTGCACTACCAGTGCGATGACATGTACTTCAGTACTCCTCAACCCCACACTGCGTATTCCACACTTTTGAGAACCTTTAGGTTTTCTCATCTATAAATTGCTCGTTTTCACACTCTTTACTCGCTTACGGCCATACCACCCTGAACACGCCCGATCTCATCCGATCTCGGAAGCTAAGCAGGGTCGGGCCGGGTCAGTACTTGGATGGGAGACCGCCTGGGAATACCCGGTGCTGTAAGCTTTTCTTTTTCATCAGCAGAGGGCGCTGCTCCTTCTTTGCTGGACACAGAGCTGACAAACAAACTCCATGGAGGATGCAACGTTGTTTTGGAAGCAACATCTTCACCAACTTTTTTGGGAAGCAACATCTTCATTTGCAACTAAAACAAACAATCTTACAGTGTTCAACAATTCAAGTAGGAGTTCAAAATTGGTGCACTTTAACCATATCCATGACTATCCCTCATAACAAATCACTAATCAGTGAACGACAAACATACTAGTAGGCTAAATCAAAGTATTACGGAAGACAACAAGTCACTCACATCTCGCTAAAGATAAAGGTGGAAAAAAATGGAGAAATAATTACAGTCATGAAAAAATAAACATGGAAATGGTTAAATGTATTAATAAATATAGCAACAGGCTGAATCAAGGTATAAATATGGAACAAAACCAATCAAAGAGTGCTTAAAAATACACAAGTGTTAATTACAGTACAAAAAAAGAGCCAAAAAGCAATTCAACTTCTTGATCGCAAGATGAATTTAGTTAAACTATACCAGCAAGCTACTGCAAAATGTATAGGTGCACTACCAGTGCGATGACATGTACTTCAGTACTCCTCAACCCCACACTGCGTATTCCACACTTTTGAGAACCTTTAGGTTTTCTCATCTATAAATTGCTCGTTTTCACACTCTTTACTCGCTTACGGCCATACCACCCTGAACACGCCCGATCTCGTCCGATCTCGGAAGCTAAGCAGGGTCGGGCCGGGTCAGTACTTGGATGGGAGACCGCCTGGGAATACCCGGTGCTGTAAGCTTTTCTTTTTCATCAGCAGAGGGCGCTGCTCCTTCTTTGCTGGACACAGAGCTGACAAACAAACTCCATGGAGGATGCAACGTTGTTTTGGAAGCAACATCTTCACCAACTTTTTTGGGAAGCAACATCTTCATTTGCAACTAAAACAAACAATCTTACAGTGTTCAACAATTCAAGTAGGAGTTCAAAATTGGTGCACTTTAACCATATACATGACTATCCCTCATAACAAATCACTAATCAGTGAACGACAAACATACTAGTAGGCTAAATCAAAGTATTACGGAAGACGACAAGTCACTCACATCTCGCTAAAGATAAAGGTGGAAGAAAATGGAGAAATAATTACAGTCATGAAAAAATAAACATGGAAATGGTTGAATGTATTAATAAATATAGCAACAGGCTGAATCAAGGTATAAATATGGAACAAAACAAATCAAAGAGTGCTTAAAAATACACAAGTGTTAATTACAGTACAAAAAAAGAGCCAAAAAGCAATTCAACTTCTTGATCGCAAGATGAATTTAGTTAAACTATACCAGCAAGCTACTGCAAAATGTATAGCTGCACTACCAGTGCGATGACATGTACTTCAGTACTCCTCAACCCCACACTGCGTATTCCACACTTTTGAGAACCTTTAGGTTTTCTCATCTATAAATTGCTCGTTTTCACACTCTTTACTCGCTTACGGCCATACCACCCTGAACACGCCCGATCTCGTCCGATCTCGGAAGCTAAGCAGGGTCGGGCCGGGTCAGTACTTGGATGGGAGACCGCCTGGGAATACCCGGTGCTGTAAGCTTTTCTTTTTCATCAGCAGAGGGCGCTGCTCCTTCTTTGCTGGACACAGAGCTGACAAACAAACTCCATGGAGGATGCAACGTTGTTTTGGAAGCAACATCTTCACCAACTTTTTTGGGAAGCAACATCTTCATTTGCAACTAAAACAAACAATCTTACAGTGTTCAACAATTCAAGTAGGAGTTCAAAATTGGTGCACTTTAACCATATACATGACTATCCCTCATAACAAATCACTAATCAGTGAACGACAAACATACTAGTAGGCTAAATCAAAGTATTATGGAAGACGACAAGTCACTCACATCTCGCTAAAGATAAAGGTGGAAGAAAATGGAGAAATAATTACAGTCATGAAAAAATAAACATGGAAATGGTTAAATGTATTAATAAATATAGCAACAGGCTGAATCAAGGTATAAATATGGAACAAAACAAATCAAAGAGTGCTTAAAAATACACAAGTGTTAATTACAGTACAAAAAAAGAGCCAAAAAGCAATTCAACTTCTTGATCGCAAGATGAATTTAGTTAAACTATACCAGCAAGCTACTGCAAAATGTATAGCTGCACTACCAGTGCGATGACATGTACTTCAGTACTCCTCAACCCCACACTGCGTATTCCACACTTTTGAGAACCTTTAGGTTTTCTCATCTATAAATTGCTCGTTTTCACACTCTTTACTCGCTTACGGCCATACCACCCTGAACACGCCCGATCTCGTCCGATCTCGGAAGCTAAGCAGGGTCGGGCCGGGTCAGTACTTGGATGGGAGACCGCCTGGGAATACCCGGTGCTGTAAGCTTTTCTTTTTCATCAGCAGAGGGCGCTGCTCCTTCTTTGCTGGACACAGAGCTGACAAACAAACTCCATGGAGGATGCAACGTTGTTTTGGAAGCAACATCTTCACCAACTTTTTTGGGAAGCAACATCTTCATTTGCAACTAAAACAAACAATCTTACAGTGTTCAACAATTCAAGTAGGAGTTCAAAATTGGTGCACTTTAACCATATCCATGACTATCCCTCATAACAAATCACTAATCAGTGAACGACAAACATACTAGTAGGCTAAATCAAAGTATTACGGAAGACGACAAGTCACTCACATCTCGCTAAAGATAAAGGTGGAAAAAAATTGAGAAATAATTACAGTCATGAAAAAATAAACATGGAAATGGTTAAATGTATTAATAAATATAGCAACAGGCTGAATCAAGGTATAAATATGGAACAAAACAAATCAAAGAGTGCTTAAAAATACACAAGTGTTAATTACAGTACAAAAAAAGAGCCAAAAAGCAATTCAACTTCTTGATCGCAAGATGAATTTAGTTAAACTATACCAGCAAGCTACTGCAAAATGTATAGGTGCACTACCAGTGCGATGACATGTACTTCAGTACTCCTCAACCCCACACTGCGTATTCCACACTTTTGAGAACCTTTAGGTTTTCTCATCTATAAATTGCTCGTTTTCACACTCTTTACTCGCTTACGGCCATACCACCCTGAACACGCCCGATCTCGTCCGATCTCGGAAGCTAAGCAGGGTCGGGCCGGGTCAGTACTTGGATGGGAGACCGCCTGGGAATACCCGGTGCTGTAAGCTTTTCTTTTTCATCAGCAGAGGGCGCTGCTCCTTCTTTGCTGGACACAGAGCTGACAAACAAACTCCATGGAGGATGCAACGTTGTTTTGGAAGCAACATCTTCACCAACTTTTTTGGGAAGCAACATCTTCATTTGCAACTAAAACAAACAATCTTACAGTGTTCAACAATTCAAGTAGGAGTTCAAAATTGGTGCACTTTAACCATATCCATGACTATCCCTCATAACAAATCACTAATCAGTGAACGACAAACATACTAGTAGGCTAAATCAAAGTATTACGGAAGACGACAAGTCACTCACATCTCGCTAAAGATAAAGGTGGAAAAAAATGGAGAAATAATTACAGTCATGAAAAAATAAACATGGAAATGGTTAAATGTATTAATAAATATAGCAACAGGCTGAATCAAGGTATAAATATGGAACAAAACCAATCAAAGAGTGCTTAAAAATACACAAGTGTTAATTACAGTACAAAAAAAGAGCCAAAAAGCAATTCAACTTCTTGATCGCAAGATGAATTTAGTTAAACTATACCAGCAAGCTACTGCAAAATGTATAGGTGCACTACCAGTGCGATGACATGTACTTCAGTACTCCTCAACCCCACACTGCGTATTCCACACTTTTGAGAACCTTTAGGTTTTCTCATCTATAAATTGCTCGTTTTCACACTCTTTACTCGCTTACGGCCATACCACCCTGAACACGCCCGATCTCGTCCGATCTCGGAAGCTAAGCAGGGTCGGGCCGGGTCAGTACTTGGATGGGAGACCGCCTGGGAATACCCGGTGCTGTAAGCTTTTCTTTTTCATCAGCAGAGGGCGCTGCTCCTTCTTTGCTGGACACAGAGCTGACAAACAAACTCCATGGAGGATGCAACGTTGTTTTGGAAGCAACATCTTCACCAACTTTTTTGGGAAGCAACATCTTCATTTGCAACTAAAACAAACAATCTTACAGTGTTCAACAATTCAAGTAGGAGTTCAAAATTGGTGCACTTTAACCATATCCATGACTATCCCTCATAACAAATCACTAATCAGTGAACGACAAACATACTAGTAGGCTAAATCAAAGTATTACGGAAGACAACAAGTCACTCACATCTCGCTAAAGATAAAGGTGGAAAAAAATGGAGAAATAATTACAGTCATGAAAAAATAAACATGGAAATGGTTAAATGTATTAATAAATATAGCAACAGGCTGAATCAAGGTATAAATATGGAACAAAACAAATCAAAGAGTGCTTAAAAATACACAAGTGTTAATTACAGTACAAAAAAAGAGCCAAAAAGCAATTCAACTTCTTGATCGCAAGATGAATTTAGTTAAACTATACCAGCAAGCTACTGCAAAATGTATAGGTGCACTACCAGTGCGATGACATGTACTTCAGTACTCCTCAACCCCACACTGCGTATTCCACACTTTTGAGAACCTTTAGGTTTTCTCATCTATAAATTGCTCGTTTTCACACTCTTTACTCGCTTACGGCCATACCACCCTGAACACGCCCGATCTTGTCCGATCTCGGAAGCTAAGCAGGGTCGGGCCGGGTCAGTACTTGGATGGGAGACCGCCTGGGAATACCCGGTGCTGTAAGCTTTTCTTTTTCATCAGCAGAGGGCGCTGCTCCTTCTTTGCTGGACACAGAGCTGACAAACAAACTCCATGGAGGATGCAACGTTGTTTTGGAAGCAACATCTTCACCAACTTTTTTGGGAAGCAACATCTTCATTTGCAACTAAAACAAACAATCTTACAGTGTTCAACAATTCAAGTAGGAGTTCAAAATTGTTGCACTTTAACCATATCCATGACTATCCCTCATAACAAATCACTAATCAGTGAACGACAAACATACTAGTAGGCTAAATCAAAGTATTACGGAAGACGACAAGTCACTCACATCTCGCTAAAGATAAAGGTGGAAGAAATGGAGAAATAATTACAGTCATGAAAAAATAAACATGGAAATGGTTAAATGTATTAATAAATATAGCAACAGGCTGAATCAAGGTATAAATATGGAACAAAACAAATCAAAGAGTGCTTAAAAATACACAAGTGTTAATTACAGTACAAAAAAAGAGCCAAAAAGCAATTCAACTTCTTGATCGCAAGATGAATTTAGTTAAACTATACCAGCAAGCTACTGCAAAATGTATAGGTGCACTACCAGTGCGATGACATGTACTTCAGTACTCCTCAACCCCACACTGCGTATTCCACACTTTTGAGAACCTTTAGGTTTTCTCATCTATAAATTGCTCGTTTTCACACTCTTTACTCGCTTACGGCCATACCACCCTGAACACGCCCGATCTCGTCCGATCTCGGAAGCTAAGCAGGGTCGGGCCGGGTCAGTACTTGGATGGGAGACCGCCTGGGAATACCCGGTGCTGTAAGCTTTTCTTTTTCATCAGCAGAGGGCGCTGCTCCTTCTTTGCTGGACACAGAGCTGACAAACAAACTCCATGGAGGATGCAACGTTGTTTTGGAAGCAACATCTTCACCAACTTTTTTGGGAAGCAACATCTTCATTTGCAACTAAAACAAACAATCTTACAGTGTTCAACAATTCAAGTAGGAGTTCAAAATTGTTGCACTTTAACCATATCCATGACTATCCCTCATAACAAATCACTAATCAGTGAACGACAAACATACTAGTAGGCTAAATCAAAGTATTACGGAAGACGACAAGTCACTCACATCTCGCTAAAGATAAAGGTGGAAAAAAATGGAGAAATAATTACAGTCATGAAAAAATAAACATGGAAATGGTTAAATGTATTAATAAATATAGCAACAGGCTGAATCAAGGTATAAATATGGAACAAAACAAATCAAAGAGTGCTTAAAAATACACAAGTGTTAATTACAGTACAAAAAAAGAGCCAAAAAGCAATTCAACTTCTTGATCGCAAGATGAATTTAGTTAAACTATACCAGCAAGCTACTGCAAAATGTATAGGTGCACTACCAGTGCGATGACATGTACTTCAGTACTCCTCAACCCCACACTGCGTATTCCACACTTTTGAGAACCTTTAGGTTTTCTCATCTATAAATTGCTCGTTTTCACACTCTTTACTCGCTTACGGCCATACCACCCTGAACACGCCCGATCTCGTCCGATCTCGGAAGCTAAGCAGGGTCGGGCCGGGTCAGTACTTGGATGGGAGACCGCCTGGGAATACCCGGTGCTGTAAGCTTTTCTTTTTCATCAGCAGAGGGCGCTGCTCCTTCTTTGCTGGACACAGAGCTGACAAACAAACTCCATGGAGGATGCAACGTTGTTTTGGAAGCAACATCTTCACCAACTTTTTTGGGAAGCAACATCTTCATTTGCAACTAAAACAAACAATCTTACAGTGTTCAACAATTCAAGTAGGAGTTCAAAATTGGTGCACTTTAACCATATCCATGACTATCCCTCATAACAAATCACTAATCAGTGAACGACAAACATACTAGTAGGCTAAATCAAAGTATTACGGAAGACGACAAGTCACTCACATCTCGCTAAAGATAAAGGTGGAAAAAAATGGAGAAATAATTACAGTCATGAAAAAATAAACATGGAAATGGTTGAATGTATTAATAAATATAGCAACAGGCTGAATCAAGGTATAAATATGGAACAAAACAAATCAAAGAGTGCTTAAAAATACACAAGTGTTAATTACAGTACAAAAAAAGAGCCAAAAAGCAATTCAACTTCTTGATCGCAAGATGAATTTAGTTAAACTATACCAGCAAGCTACTGCAAAATGTATAGCTGCACTACCAGTGCGATGACATGTACTTCAGTACTCCTCAACCCCACACTGCGTATTCCACACTTTTGAGAACCTTTAGGTTTTCTCATCTATAAATTGCTCGTTTTCACACTCTTTACTCGCTTACGGCCATACCACCCTGAACACGCCCGATCTCGTCCGATCTCGGAAGCTAAGCAGGGTCGGGCCGGGTCAGTACTTGGATGGGAGACCGCCTGGGAATACCCGGTGCTGTAAGCTTTTCTTTTTCATCAGCAGAGGGCGCTGCTCCTTCTTTGCTGGACACAGAGCTGACAAACAAACTCCATGGAGGATGCAACGTTGTTTTGGAAGCAACATCTTCACCAACTTTTTTGGGAAGCAACATCTTCATTTGCAACTAAAACAAACAATCTTACAGTGTTCAACAATTCAAGTAGGAGTTCAAAATTGGTGCACTTTAACCATATCCATGACTATCCCTCATAACAAATCACTAATCAGTGAACGACAAACATACTAGTAGGCTAAATCAAAGTATTACGGAAGACGACAAGTCACTCACATCTCGCTAAAGATAAAGGTGGAAAAAAATGGAGAAATAATTACAGTCATGAAAAAATAAACATGGAAATGGTTAAATGTATTAATAAATATAGCAACAGGCTGAATCAAGGTATAAATATGGAACAAAACCAATCAAAGAGTGCTTAAAAATACACAAGTGTTAATTACAGTACAAAAAAAGAGCCAAAAAGCAATTCAACTTCTTGATCGCAAGATGAATTTAGTTAAACTATACCAGCAAGCTACTGCAAAATGTATAGGTGCACTACCAGTGCGATGACATGTACTTCAGTACTCCTCAACCCCACACTGCGTATTCCACACTTTTGAGAACCTTTAGGTTTTCTCATCTATAAATTGCTCGTTTTCACACTCTTTACTCGCTTACGGCCATACCACCCTGAACACGCCCGATCTCGTCCGATCTCGGAAGCTAAGCAGGGTCGGGCCGGGTCAGTACTTGGATGGGAGACCGCCTGGGAATACCCGGTGCTGTAAGCTTTTCTTTTTCATCAGCAGAGGGCGCTGCTCCTTCTTTGCTGGACACAGAGCTGACAAACAAACTCCATGGAGGATGCAACGTTGTTTTGGAAGCAACATCTTCACCAACTTTTTTGGGAAGCAACATCTTCATTTGCAACTAAAACAAACAATCTTACAGTGTTCAACAATTCAAGTAGGAGTTCAAAATTGGTGCACTTTAACCATATCCATGACTATCCCTCATAACAAATCACTAATCAGTGAACGACAAACATACTAGTAGGCTAAATCAAAGTATTACGGAAGACGACAAGTCACTCACATCTCGCTAAAGATAAAGGTGGAAAAAAATGGAGAAATAATTACAGTCATGAAAAAATAAACATGGAAATGGTTAAATGTATTAATAAATATAGCAACAGGCTGAATCAAGGTATAAATATGGAACAAAACCAATCAAAGAGTGCTTAAAAATACACAAGTGTTAATTACAGTACAAAAAAAGAGCCAAAAAGCAATTCAACTTCTTGATCGCAAGATGAATTTAGTTAAACTATACCAGCAAGCTACTGCAAAATGTATAGGTGCACTACCAGTGCGATGACATGTACTTCAGTACTCCTCAACCCCACACTGCGTATTCCACACTTTTGAGAACCTTTAGGTTTTCTCATCTATAAATTGCTCGTTTTCACACTCTTTACTCGCTTACGGCCATACCACCCTGAACACGCCCGATCTCGTCCGATCTCGGAAGCTAAGCAGGGTCGGGCCGGGTCAGTACTTGGATGGGAGACCGCCTGTGAATACCCGGTGCTGTAAGCTTTTCTTTTTCATCAGCAGAGGGCGCTGCTCCTTCTTTGCTGGACACAGAGCTGACAAACAAACTCCATGGAGGATGCAACGTTGTTTTGGAAGCAACATCTTCACCAACTTTTTTGGGAAGCAACATCTTCATTTGCAACTAAAACAAACAATCTTACAGTGTTCAACAATTCAAGTAGGAGTTCAAAATTGGTGCACTTTAACCATATCCATGACTATCCCTCATAACAAATCACTAATCAGTGAACGACAAACATACTAGTAGGCTAAATCAAAGTATTACGGAAGACGACAAGTCACTCACATCTCGCTAAAGATAAAGGTGGAAAAAAATGGAGAAATAATTACAGTCATGAAAAAATAAACATGGAAATGGTTAAATGTATTAATAAATATAGCAACAGGCTGAATCAAGGTATAAATATGGAACAAAACAAATCAAAGAGTGCTTAAAATACACAAGTGTTAATTACAGTACAAAAAAAGAGCCAAAAAGCAATTCAACTTCTTGATCGCAAGATGAATTTAGTTAAACTATACCAGCAAGCTACTGCAAAATGTATAGGGGCATACCAGTGCGATGACATGTACTTCAGTACTCCTCAACCCCACACTGCGTATTCCACACTTTTGAGAACCTTTAGGTTTTCTCATCTATAAATTGCTCGTTTTCACACTCTTTACTCGCTTACGGCCATACCACCCTGAACACGCCCGATCTCGTCCGATCTCGGAAGCTAAGCAGGGTCGGGCCGGGTCAGTACTTGGATGGGAGACCGCCTGGGAATACCCGGTGCTGTAAGCTTTTCTTTTTCATCAGCAGAGGGCGCTGCTCCTTCTTTGCTGGACACAGAGCTGACAAACAAACTCCATGGAGGATGCAACGTTGTTTTGGAAGCAACATCTTCACCAACTTTTTTGGGAAGCAACATCTTCATTTGCAACTAAAACAAACAATCTTACAGTGTTCAACAATTCAAGTAGGAGTTCAAAATTGGTGCACTTTAACCATATCCATGACTATCCCTCATAACAAATCACTAATCAGTGAACGACAAACATACTAGTAGGCTAAATCAAAGTATTACGGAAGACGACAAGTCACTCACATCTCGCTAAAGATAAAGGTGGAAAAAAATGGAGAAATAATTACAGTCATGAAAAAATAAACATGGAAATGGTTAAATGTATTAATAAATATAGCAACAGGCTGAATCAAGGTATAAATATGGAACAAAACCAATCAAAGAGTGCTTAAAAATACACAAGTGTTAATTACAGTACAAAAAAAGAGCCAAAAAGCAATTCAACTTCTTGATCGCAAGATGAATTTAGTTAAACTATACCAGCAAGCTACTGCAAAATGTATAGGTGCACTACCAGTGCGATGACATGTACTTCAGTACTCCTCAACCCCACACTGCGTATTCCACACTTTTGAGAACCTTTAGGTTTTCTCATCTATAAATTGCTCGTTTTCACACTCTTTACTCGCTTACGGCCATACCACCCTGAACACGCCCGATCTCGTCCGATCTCGGAAGCTAAGCAGGGTCGGGCCGGGTCAGTACTTGGATGGGAGACCGCCTGGGAATACCCGGTGCTGTAAGCTTTTCTTTTTCATCAGCAGAGGGCGCTGCTCCTTCTTTGCTGGACACAGAGCTGACAAACAAACTCCATGGAGGATGCAACGTTGTTTTGGAAGCAACATCTTCACCAACTTTTTTGGGAAGCAACATCTTCATTTGCAACTAAAACAAACAATCTTACAGTGTTCAACAATTCAAGTAGGAGTTCAAAATTGGTGCACTTTAACCATATCCATGACTATCCCTCATAACAAATCACTAATCAGTGAACGACAAACATACTAGTAGGCTAAATCAAAGTATTACGGAAGACGACAAGTCACTCACATCTCGCTAAAGATAAAGGTGGAAAAAAATGGAGAAATAATTACAGTCATGAAAAAATAAACATGGAAATGGTTAAATGCATTAATAAATATAGCAACAGGCTGAATCAAGGTATAAATATGGAACAAAACCAATCAAAGAGTGCTTAAAAATACACAAGTGTTAATTACAGTACAAAAAAAGAGCCAAAAAGCAATTCAACTTCTTGATCGCAAGATGAATTTAGTTAAACTATACCAGCAAGCTACTGCAAAATGTATAGGTGCACTACCAGTGCGATGACATGTACTTCAGTACTCCTCAACCCCACACTGCGTATTCCACACTTTTGAGAACCTTTAGGTTTTCTCATCTATAAATTGCTCGTTTTCACACTCTTTACTCGCTTACGGCCATACCACCCTGAACACGCCCGATCTCGTCCGATCTCGGAAGCTAAGCAGGGTCGGGCCGGGTCAGTACTTGGATGGGAGACCGCCTGGGAATACCCGGTGCTGTAAGCTTTTCTTTTTCATCAGCAGAGGGCGCTGCTCCTTCTTTGCTGGACACAGAGCTGACAAACAAACTCCATGGAGGATGCAACGTTGTTTTGGAAGCAACATCTTCACCAACTTTTTTGGGAAGCAACATCTTCATTTGCAACTAAAACAAACAATCTTACAGTGTTCAACAATTCAAGTAGGAGTTCAAAATTGGTGCACTTTAACCATATCCATGACTATCCCTCATAACAAATCACTAATCAGTGAACGACAAACATACTAGTAGGCTAAATCAAAGTATTACGGAAGACGACAAGTCACTCACATCTCGCTAAAGATAAAGGTGGAAAAAAATGGAGAAATAATTACAGTCATGAAAAAATAAACATGGAAATGGTTAAATGTATTAATAAATATAGCAACAGGCTGAATCAAGGTATAAATATGGAACAAAACAAATCAAAGAGTGCTTAAAATACACAAGTGTTAATTACAGTACAAAAAAAGAGCCAAAAAGCAATTCAACTTCTTGATCGCAAGATGAATTTAGTTAAACTATACCAGCAAGCTACTGCAAAATGTATAGGTGCACTACCAGTGCGATGACATGTACTTCAGTACTCCTCAACCCCACACTGCGTATTCCACACTTTTGAGAACCTTTAGGTTTTCTCATCTATAAATTGCTCGTTTTCACACTCTTTACTCGCTTACGGCCATACCACCCTGAACACGCCCGATCTCGTCCGATCTCGGAAGCTAAGCAGGGTCGGGCTGGGTCAGTACTTGGATGGGAGACCGCCTGGGAATACCCGGTGCTGTAAGCTTTTCTTTTTCATCAGCAGAGGGCGCTGCTCCTTCTTTGCTGGACACAGAGCTGACAAACAAACTCCATGGAGGATGCAACGTTGTTTTGGAAGCAACATCTTCACCAACTTTTTTGGGAAGCAACATCTTCATTTGCAACTAAAACAAACAATCTTACAGTGTTCAACAATTCAAGTAGGAGTTCAAAATTGTTGCACTTTAACCATATCCATGACTATCCCTCATAACAAATCACTAATCAGTGAACGACAAACATACTAGTAGGCTAAATCAAAGTATTACGGAAGACGACAAGTCACTCACATCTCGCTAAAGATAAAGGTGGAAAAAAATGGAGAAATAATTACAGTCATGAAAAAATAAACATGGAAATGGTTAAATGTATTAATAAATATAGCAACAGGCTGAATCAAGGTATAAATATGGAACAAAACAAATCAAAGAGTGCTTAAAAATACACAAGTGTTAATTACAGTACAAAAAAAGAGCCAAAAAGCAATTCAACTTCTTGATCGCAAGATGAATTTAGTTAAACTATACCAGCAAGCTACTGCAAAATGTATAGGTGCACTACCAGTGCGATGACATGTACTTCAGTACTCCTCAACCCCACACTGCGTATTCCACACTTTTGAGAACCTTTAGGTTTTCTCATCTATAAATTGCTCGTTTTCACACTCTTTACTCGCTTACGGCCATACCACCCTGAACACGCCCGATCTCGTCCAATCTCGGAAGCTAAGCAGGGTCGGGCCGGGTCAGTACTTGGATGGGAGACCGCCTGGGAATACCCGGTGCTGTAAGCTTTTCTTTTTCATCAGCAGAGGGCGCTGCTCCTTCTTTGCTGGACACAGAGCTGACAAACAAACTCCATGGAGGATGCAACTTTGTTTTGGAAGCAACATCTTCACCAACTTTTTTGGGAAGCAACATCTTCATTTGCAACTAAAACAAACAATCTTACAGTGTTCAACAATTCAAGTAGGAGTTCAAAATTGTTGCACTTTAACCATATCCATGACTATCCCTCATAACAAATCACTAATCAGTGAACGACAAACATACTAGTAGGCTAAATCAAAGTATTACGGAAGACGACAAGTCACTCACATCTCGCTAAAGATAAAGGTGGAAAAAAATGGAGAAATAATTACAGTCATGAAAAAATAAACATGGAAATGGTTAAATGTATTAATAAATATAGCAACAGGCTGAATCAAGGTATAAATATGGAACAAAACAAATCAAAGAGTGCTTAAAAATACACAAGTGTTAATTACAGTACAAAAAAAGAGCCAAAAAGCAATTCAACTTCTTGATCGCAAGATGAATTTAGTTAAACTATACCAGCAAGCTACTGCAAAATGTATAGGTGCACTACCAGTGCGATGACATGTACTTCAGTACTCCTCAACCCCACACTGCGTATTCCACACTTTTGAGAACCTTTAGGTTTTCTCATCTATAAATTGCTCGTTTTCACACTCTTTACTCGCTTACGGCCATACCACCCTGAACACGCCCGATCTCGTCCGATCTCGGAAGCTAAGCAGGGTCGGGCCGGGTCAGTACTTGGATGGGAGACCGCCTGGGAATACCCGGTGCTGTAAGCTTTTCTTTTTCATCAGCAGAGGGCGCTGCTGCTTCTTTGCTGGACACAGAGCTGACAAACAAACTCCATGGAGGATGCAACGTTGTTTTGGAAGCAACATCTTCACCAACTTTTTTGGGAAGCAACATCTTCATTTGCAACTAAAACAAACAATCTTACAGTGTTCAACAATTCAAGTAGGAGTTCAAAATTGGTGCACTTTAACCATATCCATGACTATCCCTCATAACAAATCACTAATCAGTGAACGACAAACATACTAGTAGGCTAAATCAAAGTATTACGGAAGACGACAAGTCACTCACATCTCGCTAAAGATAAAGGTGGAAAAAAATGGAGAAATAATTACAGTCATGAAAAAATAAACATGGAAATGGTTAAATGTATTAATAAATATAGCAACAGGCTGAATCAAGGTATAAATATGGAACAAAACAAATCAAAGAGTGCTTAAAAATACACAAGTGTTAATTACAGTACAAAAAAAGAGCCAAAAAGCAATTCAACTTCTTGATCGCAAGATGAATTTAGTTAAACTATACCAGCAAGCTACTGCAAAATGTATAGGTGCACTACCAGTGCGATGACATGTACTTCAGTACTCCTCAACCCCACACTGCGTATTCCACACTTTTGAGAACCTTTAGGTTTTCTCATCTATAAATTGCTCGTTTTCACACTCTTTACTCGCTTACGGCCATACCACCCTGAACACGCCCGATCTCGTCCAATCTCGGAAGCTAAGCAGGGTCGGGCCGGGTCAGTACTTGGATGGGAGACCGCCTGGGAATACCCGGTGCTGTAAGCTTTTCTTTTTCATCAGCAGAGGGCGCTGCTCCTTCTTTGCTGGACACAGAGCTGACAAACAAACTCCATGGAGGATGCAACTTTGTTTTGGAAGCAACATCTTCACCAACTTTTTTGGGAAGCAACATCTTCATTTGCAACTAAAACAAACAATCTTACAGTGTTCAACAATTCAAGTAGGAGTTCAAAATTGTTGCACTTTAACCATATCCATGACTATCCCTCATAACAAATCACTAATCAGTGAACGACAAACATACTAGTAGGCTAAATCAAAGTATTACGGAAGACGACAAGTCACTCACATCTCGCTAAAGATAAAGGTGGAAAAAAATGGAGAAATAATTACAGTCATGAAAAAATAAACATGGAAATGGTTAAATGTATTAATAAATATAGCAACAGGCTGAATCAAGGTATAAATATGGAACAAAACAAATCAAAGAGTGCTTAAAAATACACAAGTGTTAATTACAGTACAAAAAAAGAGACAAAAAGCAATTCAACTTCTTGATCGCAAGATGAATTTAGTTAAACTATACCAGCAAGCTACTGCAAAATGTATAGGTGCACTACCAGTGCGATGACATGTACTTCAGTACTCCTCAACCCCACACTGCGTATTCCACACTTTTGAGAACCTTTAGGTTTTCTCATCTATAAATTGCTCGTTTTCACACTCTTTACTCGCTTACGGCCATACCACCCTGAACACGCCCGATCTCGTCCGATCTCGGAAGCTAAGCAGGGTCGGGCCGGGTCAGTACTTGGATGGGAGACCGCCTGGGAATACCCGGTGCTGTAAGCTTTTCTTTTTCATCAGCAGAGGGCGCTGCTGCTTCTTTGCTGGACACAGAGCTGACAAACAAACTCCATGGAGGATGCAACGTTGTTTTGGAAGCAACATCTTCACCAACTTTTTTGGGAAGCAACATCTTCATTTGCAACTAAAACAAACAATCTTACAGTGTTCAACAATTCAAGTAGGAGTTCAAAATTGGTGCACTTTAACCATATCCATGACTATCCCTCATAACAAATCACTAATCAGTGAACGACAAACATACTAGTAGGCTAAATCAAAGTATTACGGAAGACGACAAGTCACTCACATCTCGCTAAAGATAAAGGTGGAAAAAAATGGAGAAATAATTACAGTCATGAAAAAATAAACATGGAAATGGTTAAATGTATTAATAAATATAGCAACAGGCTGAATCAAGGTATAAATATGGAACAAAACAAATCAAAGAGTGCTTAAAAATACACAAGTGTTAATTACAGTACAAAAAAAGAGCCAAAAAGCAATTCAACTTCTTGATCGCAAGATGAATTTAGTTAAACTATACCAGCAAGCTACTGCAAAATGTATAGGTGCACTACCAGTGCGATGACATGTACTTCAGTACTCCTCAACCCCACACTGCGTATTCCACACTTTTGAGAACCTTTAGGTTTTCTCATCTATAAATTGCTCGTTTTCACACTCTTTACTCGCTTACGGCCATACCACCCTGAACACGCCCGATCTCGTCCAATCTCGGAAGCTAAGCAGGGTCGGGCCGGGTCAGTACTTGGATGGGAGACCGCCTGGGAATACCCGGTGCTGTAAGCTTTTCTTTTTCATCAGCAGAGGGCGCTGCTCCTTCTTTGCTGGACACAGAGCTGACAAACAAACTCCATGGAGGATGCAACTTTGTTTTGGAAGCAACATCTTCACCAACTTTTTTGGGAAGCAACATCTTCATTTGCAACTAAAACAAACAATCTTACAGTGTTCAACAATTCAAGTAGGAGTTCAAAATTGTTGCACTTTAACCATATCCATGACTATCCCTCATAACAAATCACTAATCAGTGAACGACAAACATACTAGTAGGCTAAATCAAAGTATTACGGAAGACGACAAGTCACTCACATCTCGCTAAAGATAAAGGTGGAAAAAAATGGAGAAATAATTACAGTCATGAAAAAATAAACATGGAAATGGTTAAATGTATTAATAAATATAGCAACAGGCTGAATCAAGGTATAAATATGGAACAAAACAAATCAAAGAGTGCTTAAAAATACACAAGTGTTAATTACAGTACAAAAAAAGAGCCAAAAAGCAATTCAACTTCTTGATCGCAAGATGAATTTAGTTAAACTATACCAGCAAGCTACTGCAAAATGTATAGGTGCACTACCAGTGCGATGACATGTACTTCAGTACTCCTCAACCCCACACTGCGTATTCCACACTTTTGAGAACCTTTAGGTTTTCTCATCTATAAATTGCTCGTTTTCACACTCTTTACTCGCTTACGGCCATACCACCCTGAACACGCCCGATCTCGTCCGATCTCGGAAGCTAAGCAGGGTCGGGCCGGGTCAGTACTTGGATGGGAGACCGCCTGGGAATACCCGGTGCTGTAAGCTTTTCTTTTTCATCAGCAGAGGGCGCTGCTGCTTCTTTGCTGGACACAGAGCTGACAAACAAACTCCATGGAGGATGCAACGTTGTTTTGGAAGCAACATCTTCACCAACTTTTTTGGGAAGCAACATCTTCATTTGCAACTAAAACAAACAATCTTACAGTGTTCAACAATTCAAGTAGGAGTTCAAAATTGGTGCACTTTAACCATATCCATGACTATCCCTCATAACAAATCACTAATCAGTGAACGACAAACATACTAGTAGGCTAAATCAAAGTATTACGGAAGACGACAAGTCACTCACATCTCGCTAAAGATAAAGGTGGAAAAAAATGGAGAAATAATTACAGTCATGAAAAAATAAACATGGACATGGTTAAATGTATTAATAAATATAGCAACAGGCTGAATCAAGGTATAAATATGGAACAAAACAAATCAAAGAGTGCTTAAAAATACACAAGTGTTAATTACAGTACAAAAAAAGAGCCAAAAAGCAATTCAACTTCTTGATCGCAAGATGAATTTAGTTAAACTATACCAGCAAGCTACTGCAAAATGTATAGGTGCACTACCAGTGCGATGACATGTACTTCAGTACTCCTCAACCCCACACTGCGTATTCCACACTTTTGAGAACCTTTAGGTTTTCTCATCTATAAATTGCTCGTTTTCACACTCTTTACTCGCTTACGGCCATACCACCCTGAACACGCCCGATCTCGTCCGATCTCGGAAGCTAAGCAGGGTCGGGCCGGGTCAGTACTTGGATGGGAGACCGCCTGGGAATACCCGGTGCTGTAAGCTTTTCTTTTTCATCAGCAGAGGGCGCTGCTCCTTCTTTGCTGGACACAGAGCTGACAAACAAACTCCATGGAGGATGCAACGTTGTTTTGGAAGCAACATCTTCACCAACTTTTTTGGGAAGCAACATCTTCATTTGCAACTAAAACAAACAATCTGACAGTGTTCAACAATTCAAGTAGGAGTTCAAAATTGGTGCACTTTAACCATATCCATGACTATCCCTCATAACAAATCACTAATCAGTGAACGACAAACATACTAGTAGGCTAAATCAAAGTATTACGGAAGACGACAAGTCACTCACATCTCGCTAAAGATAAAGGTGGAAAAAAATGGAGAAATAATTACAGTCATGAAAAAATAAACATGGAAATGGTTAAATGTATTAATAAATATAGCAACAGGCTGAATCAAGGTATAAATATAGAACAAAACAAATCAAAGAGTGCTTAAAAATACACAAGTGTTAATTACAGTACAAAAAAAGAGCCAAAAAGCAATTCAACTTCTTGATCGCAAGATGAATTTAGTTAAACTATACCAGCAAGCTACTGCAAAATGTATAGGTGCACTACCAGTGCGATGACATGTACTTCAGTACTCCTCAACCCCACACTGCGTATTCCACACTTTTGAGAACCTTTAGGTTTTCTCATCTATAAATTGCTCGTTTTCACACTCTTTACTCGCTTACGGCCATACCACCCTGAACACGCCCGATCTCGTCCGATCTCGGAAGCTAAGCAGGGTCGGGCCGGGTCAGTACTTGGATGGGAGACCGCCTGGGAATACCCGGTGCTGTAAGCTTTTCTTTTTCATCAGCAGAGGGCGCTGCTCCTTCTTTGCTGGACACAGAGCTGACAAACAAACTCCATGGAGGATGCAACGTTGTTTTGGAAGCAACATCTTCACCAACTTTTTTGGGAAGCAACATCTTCATTTGCAACTAAAACAAACAATCTGACAGTGTTCAACAATTCAAGTAGGAGTTCAAAATTGGTGCACTTTAACCATATCCATGACTATCCCTCATAACAAATCACTAATCAGTGAACGACAAACATACTAGTAGGCTAAATCAAAGTATTACGGAAGACGACAAGTCACTCACATCTCGCTAAAGATAAAGGTGGAAAAAAATGGAGAAATAATTACAGTCATGAAAAAATAAACATGGAAATGGTTAAATGTATTAATAAATATAGCAACAGGCTGAATCAAGGTATAAATATAGAACAAAACAAATCAAAGAGTGCTTAAAAATACACAAGTGTTAATTACAGTACAAAAAAAGAGCCAAAAAGCAATTCAACTTCTTGATCGCAAGATGAATTTAGTTAAACTATACCAGCAAGCTACTGCAAAATGTATAGGTGCACTACCAGTGCGATGACATGTACTTCAGTACTCCTCAACCCCACACTGCGTATTCCACACTTTTGAGAACCTTTAGGTTTTCTCATCTATAAATTGCTCGTTTTCACACTCTTTACTCGCTTACGGCCATACCACCCTGAACACGCCCGATCTCGTCCGATCTCGGAAGCTAAGCAGGGTCGGGCCGGGTCAGTACTTGGATGGGAGACCGCCTGGGAATACCCGGTGCTGTAAGCTTTTCTTTTTCATCAGCAGAGGGCGCTGCTCCTTCTTTGCTGGACACAGAGCTGACAAACAAACTCCATGGAGGATGCAACGTTGTTTTGGAAGCAACATCTTCACCAACTTTTTTGGGAAGCAACATCTTCATTTGCAACTAAAACAAACAATCTTACAGTGTTCAACAATTCAAGTAGGAGTTCAAAATTGGTGCACTTTAACCATATCCATGACTATCCCTCATAACAAATCACTAATCAGTGAACGACAAACATACTAGTAGGCTAAATCAAAGTATTACGGAAGACGACAAGTCACTCACATCTCGCTAAAGATAAAGGTGGAAAAAAATGGAGAAATAATTACAGTCATGAAAAAATAAACATGGAAATGGTTAAATGTATTAATAAATATAGCAACAGGCTGAATCAAGGTATAAATATGGAACAAAACAAATCAAAGAGTGCTTAAAAATACACAAGTGTTAATTACAGTACAAAAAAAGAGCCAAAAAGCAATTCAACTTCTTGATCGCAAGATGAATTTAGTTAAACTATACCAGCAAGCTACTGCAAAATGTATAGGTGCACTACCAGTGCGATGACATGTACTTCAGTACTCCTCAACCCCACACTGCGTATTCCACACTTTTGAGAACCTTTAGGTTTTCTCATCTATAAATTGCTCGTTTTCACACTCTTTACTCGCTTACGGCCATACCACCCTGAACACGCCCGATCTCGTCCGATCTCGGAAGCTAAGCAGGGTCGGGCCGGGTCAGTACTTGGATGGGAGACCGCCTGGGAATACCCGGTGCTGTAAGCTTTTCTTTTTCATCAGCAGAGGGCGCTGCTCCTTCTTTGCTGGACACAGAGCTGACAAACAAACTCCATGGAGGATGCAACGTTGTTTTGGAAGCAACATCTTCACCAACTTTTTTGGGAAGCAACATCTTCATTTGCAACTAAAACAAACAATCTGACAGTGTTCAACAATTCAAGTAGGAGTTCAAAATTGGTGCACTTTAACCATATCCATGACTATCCCTCATAACAAATCACTAATCAGTGAACGACAAACATACTAGTAGGCTAAATCAAAGTATTACGGAAGACGACAAGTCACTCACATCTCGCTAAAGATAAAGGTGGAAAAAAATGGAGAAATAATTACAGTCATGAAAAAATAAACATGGAAATGGTTAAATGTATTAATAAATATAGCAACAGGCTGAATCAAGGTATAAATATAGAACAAAACAAATCAAAGAGTGCTTAAAAATACACAAGTGTTAATTACAGTACAAAAAAAGAGCCAAAAAGCAATTCAACTTCTTGATCGCAAGATGAATTTAGTTAAACTATACCAGCAAGCTACTGCAAAATGTATAGGTGCACTACCAGTGCGATGACATGTACTTCAGTACTCCTCAACCCCACACTGCGTATTCCACACTTTTGAGAACCTTTAGGTTTTCTCATCTATAAATTGCTCGTTTTCACACTCTTTACTCGCTTACGGCCATACCACCCTGAACACGCCCGATCTCGTCCGATCTCGGAAGCTAAGCAGGGTCGGGCCGGGTCAGTACTTGGATGGGAGACCGCCTGGGAATACCCGGTGCTGTAAGCTTTTCTTTTTCATCAGCAGAGGGCGCTGCTCCTTCTTTGCTGGACACAGAGCTGACAAACAAACTCCATGGAGGATGCAACGTTGTTTTGGAAGCAACATCTTCACCAACTTTTTTGGGAAGCAACATCTTCATTTGCAACTAAAACAAACAATCTGACAGTGTTCAACAATTCAAGTAGGAGTTCAAAATTGGTGCACTTTAACCATATCCATGACTATCCCTCATAACAAATCACTAATCAGTGAACGACAAACATACTAGTAGGCTAAATCAAAGTATTACGGAAGACGACAAGTCACTCACATCTCGCTAAAGATAAAGGTGGAAAAAAATGGAGAAATAATTACAGTCATGAAAAAATAAACATGGAAATGGTTAAATGTATTAATAAATATAGCAACAGGCTGAATCAAGGTATAAATATAGAACAAAACAAATCAAAGAGTGCTTAAAAATACACAAGTGTTAATTACAGTACAAAAAAAGAGCCAAAAAGCAATTCAACTTCTTGATCGCAAGATGAATTTAGTTAAACTATACCAGCAAGCTACTGCAAAATGTATAGGTGCACTACCAGTGCGATGACATGTACTTCAGTACTCCTCAACCCCACACTGCGTATTCCACACTTTTGAGAACCTTTAGGTTTTCTCATCTATAAATTGCTCGTTTTCACACTCTTTACTCGCTTACGGCCATACCACCCTGAACACGCCCGATCTCGTCCGATCTCGGAAGCTAAGCAGGGTCGGGCCGGGTCAGTACTTGGATGGGAGACCGCCTGGGAATACCCGGTGCTGTAAGCTTTTCTTTTTCATCAGCAGAGGGCGCTGCTCCTTCTTTGCTGGACACAGAGCTGACAAACAAACTCCATGGAGGATGCAACGTTGTTTTGGAAGCAACATCTTCACCAACTTTTTTGGGAAGCAACATCTTCATTTGCAACTAAAACAAACAATCTTACAGTGTTCAACAATTCAAGTAGGAGTTCAAAATTGGTGCACTTTAACCATATCCATGACTATCCCTCATAACAAATCACTAATCAGTGAACGACAAACATACTAGTAGGCTAAATCAAAGTATTACGGAAGACGACAAGTCACTCACATCTCGCTAAAGATAAAGGTGGAAAAAAATGGAGAAATAATTACAGTCATGAAAAAATAAACATGGAAATGGTTAAATGTATTAATAAATATAGCAACAGGCTGAATCAAGGTATAAATATGGAACAAAACAAATCAAAGAGTGCTTAAAAATACACAAGTGTTAATTACAGTACAAAAAAAGAGCCAAAAAGCAATTCAACTTCTTGATCGCAAGATGAATTTAGTTAAACTATACCAGCAAGCTACTGCAAAATGTATAGGTGCACTACCAGTGCGATGACATGTACTTCAGTACTCCTCAACCCCACACTGCGTATTCCACACTTTTGAGAACCTTTAGGTTTTCTCATCTATAAATTGCTCGTTTTCACACTCTTTACTCGCTTACGGCCATACCACCCTGAACACGCCCGATCTCGTCCGATCTCGGAAGCTAAGCAGGGTCGGGCCGGGTCAGTACTTGGATGGGAGACCGCCTGGGAATACCCGGTGCTGTAAGCTTTTCTTTTTCATCAGCAGAGGGCGCTGCTCCTTCTTTGCTGGACACAGAGCTGACAAACAAACTCCATGGAGGATGCAACGTTGTTTTGGAAGCAACATCTTCACCAACTTTTTTGGGAAGCAACATCTTCATTTGCAACTAAAACAAACAATCTGACAGTGTTCAACAATTCAAGTAGGAGTTCAAAATTGGTGCACTTTAACCATATCCATGACTATCCCTCATAACAAATCACTAATCAGTGAACGACAAACATACTAGTAGGCTAAATCAAAGTATTACGGAAGACGACAAGTCACTCACATCTCGCTAAAGATAAAGGTGGAAAAAAATGGAGAAATAATTACAGTCATGAAAAAATAAACATGGAAATGGTTAAATGTATTAATAAATATAGCAACAGGCTGAATCAAGGTATAAATATAGAACAAAACAAATCAAAGAGTGCTTAAAAATACACAAGTGTTAATTACAGTACAAAAAAAGAGCCAAAAAGCAATTCAACTTCTTGATCGCAAGATGAATTTAGTTAAACTATACCAGCAAGCTACTGCAAAATGTATAGGTGCACTACCAGTGCGATGACATGTACTTCAGTACTCCTCAACCCCACACTGCGTATTCCACACTTTTGAGAACCTTTAGGTTTTCTCATCTATAAATTGCTCGTTTTCACACTCTTTACTCGCTTACGGCCATACCACCCTGAACACGCCCGATCTCGTCCGATCTCGGAAGCTAAGCAGGGTTGGGCCGGGTCAGTACTTGGATGGGAGACCGCCTGGGAATACCCGGTGCTGTAAGCTTTTCTTTTTCATCAGCAGAGGGCGCTGCTCCTTCTTTGCTGGACACAGAGCTGACAAACAAACTCCATGGAGGATGCAACGTTGTTTTGGAAGCAACATCTTCACCAACTTTTTTGGGAAGCAACATCTTCATTTGCAACTAAAACAAACAATCTTACAGTGTTCAACAATTCAAGTAGGAGTTCAAAATTGGTGCACTTTAACCATATCCATGACTATCCCTCATAACAAATCACTAATCAGTGAACGACAAACATACTAGTAGGCTAAATCAAAGTATTACGGAAGACGACAAGTCACTCACATCTCGCTAAAGATAAAGGTGGAAAAAAATGGAGAAATAATTACAGTCATGAAAAAATAAACATGGAAATGGTTGAATGTATTAATAAATATAGCAACAGGCTGAATCAAGGTATAAATATGGAACAAAACAAATCAAAGAGTGCTTAAAAATACACAAGTGTTAATTACAGTACAAAAAAAGAGCCAAAAAGCAATTCAACTTCTTGATCGCAAGATGAATTTAGTTAAACTATACCAGCAAGCTACTGCAAAATGTATAGGTGCACTACCAGTGCGATGACATGTACTTCAGTACTCCTCAACCCCACACTGCGTATTCCACACTTTTGAGAACCTTTAGGTTTTCTCATCTATAAATTGCTCGTTTTCACACTCTTTACTCGCTTACGGCCATACCACCCTGAACACGTCCGATCTCGGAAGCTAAGCAGGGTCGGGCCGGGTCAGTACTTGGATGGGAGACCGCCTGGGAATATCCGGTGCTGTAAGCTTTTCTTTTTCATCAGCAGAGGGCGCTGCTCCTTCTTTGCTGGACACAGAGCTGACAAACAAACTCCATGGAGGATGCAACGTTGTTTTGGAAGCAACATCTTCACCAACTTTTTTGGGAAGCAACATCTTCATTTGCAACTAAAACAAACAATCTTACAGTGTTCAACAATTCAAGTAGGAGTTCAAAATTGGTGCACTTTAACCATATCCATGACTATCCCTCATAACAAATCACTAATCAGTGAACGACAAACATACTAGTAGGCTAAATCAAAGTATTACGGAAGACGACAAGTCACTCACATCTCGCTAAAGATAAAGGTGGAAAAAAATGGAGAAATAATTACAGTCATGAAAAAATAAACATGGAAATGGTTAAATGTATTAATAAATATAGCAACAGGCTGAATCAAGGTATAAATATGGAACAAAACAAATCAAAGAGTGCTTAAAAATACACAAGTGTTAATTACAGTACAAAAAAAGAGCCAAAAAGCAATTCAACTTCTTGATCGCAAGATGAATTTAGTTAAACTATACCAGCAAGCTACTGCAAAATGTATAGGTGCACTACCAGTGCGATGACATGTACTTCAGTACTCCTCAACCCCACACTGCGTATTCCACACTTTTGAGAACCTTTAGGTTTTCTCATCTATAAATTGCTCGTTTTCACACTCTTTACTCGCTTACGGCCATACCACCCTGAACACGCCCGATCTCGTCCGATCTTGGAAGCTAAGCAGGGGCGGGCCGGGTCAGTACTTGGATGGGAGACCGCCTGGGAATACCCGGTGCTGTAAGCTTTTCTTTTTCATCAGCAGAGGGCGCTGCTCCTTCTTTGCTGGACACAGAGCTGACAAACAAACTCCATGGAGGATGCAACGTTGTTTTGGAAGCAACATCTTCACCAACTTTTTTGGGAAGCAACATCTTCATTTGCAACTAAAACAAACAATCTTACAGTGTTCAACAATTCAAGTAGGAGTTCAAAATTGGTGCACTTTAACCATATCCATGACTATCCCTCATAACAAATCACTAATCAGTGAACGACAAACATACTAGTAGGCTAAATCAAAGTATTACGGAAGACGACAAGTCACTCACATCTCGCTAAAGATAAAGGTGGAAAAAAATGGAGAAATAATTACAGTCATGAAAAAATAAACATGGAAATGGTTAAATGTATTAATAAATATAGCAACAGGCTGAATCAAGGTATAAATATGGAACAAAACAAATCAAAGAGTGCTTAAAAATACACAAGTGTTAATTACAGTACAAAAAAAGAGCCAAAAAGCAATTCAACTTCTTGATCGCAAGATGAATTTAGTTAAACTATACCAGCAAGCTACTGCAAAATGTATAGGTGCACTACCAGTGCGATGACATGTACTTCAGTACTCCTCAACCCCACACTGCGTATTCCACACTTTTGAGAACCTTTAGGTTTTCTCATCTATAAATTGCTCGTTTTCACACTCTTTACTCGCTTACGGCCATACCACCCTGAACACGCCCGATCTCGTCCAATCTCGGAAGCTAAGCAGGGTCGGGCCGGGTCAGTACTTGGATGGGAGACCGCCTGGGAATACCCGGTGCTGTAAGCTTTTCTTTTTCATCAGCAGAGGGCGCTGCTCCTTCTTTGCTGGACACAGAGCTGACAAACAAACTCCATGGAGGATGCAACTTTGTTTTGGAAGCAACATCTTCACCAACTTTTTTGGGAAGCAACATCTTCATTTGCAACTAAAACAAACAATCTTACAGTGTTCAACAATTCAAGTAGGAGTTCAAAATTGTTGCACTTTAACCATATCCATGACTATCCCTCATAACAAATCACTAATCAGTGAACGACAAACATACTAGTAGGCTAAATCAAAGTATTACGGAAGACGACAAGTCACTCACATCTCGCTAAAGATAAAGGTGGAAAAAAATGGAGAAATAATTACAGTCATGAAAAAATAAACATGGAAATGGTTAAATGTATTAATAAATATAGCAACAGGCTGAATCAAGGTATAAATATGGAACAAAACAAATCAAAGAGTGCTTAAAAATACACAAGTGTTAATTACAGTACAAAAAAAGAGCCAAAAAGCAATTCAACTTCTTGATCGCAAGATGAATTTAGTTAAACTATACCAGCAAGCTACTGCAAAATGTATAGGTGCACTACCAGTGCGATGACATGTACTTCAGTACTCCTCAACCCCACACTGCGTATTCCACACTTTTGAGAACCTTTAGGTTTTCTCATCTATAAATTGCTCGTTTTCACACTCTTTACTCGCTTACGGCCATACCACCCTGAACACGCCCGATCTCGTCCGATCTCGGAAGCTAAGCAGGGTCGGGCCGGGTCAGTACTTGGATGGGAGACCGCCTGGGAATACCCGGTGCTGTAAGCTTTTCTTTTTCATCAGCAGAGGGCGCTGCTGCTTCTTTGCTGGACACAGAGCTGACAAACAAACTCCATGGAGGATGCAACGTTGTTTTGGAAGCAACATCTTCACCAACTTTTTTGGGAAGCAACATCTTCATTTGCAACTAAAACAAACAATCTTACAGTGTTCAACAATTCAAGTAGGAGTTCAAAATTGGTGCACTTTAACCATATCCATGACTATCCCTCATAACAAATCACTAATCAGTGAACGACAAACATACTAGTAGGCTAAATCAAAGTATTACGGAAGACGACAAGTCACTCACATCTCGCTAAAGATAAAGGTGGAAAAAAATGGAGAAATAATTACAGTCATGAAAAAATAAACATGGACATGGTTAAATGTATTAATAAATATAGCAACAGGCTGAATCAAGGTATAAATATGGAACAAAACAAATCAAAGAGTGCTTAAAAATACACAAGTGTTAATTACAGTACAAAAAAAGAGCCAAAAAGCAATTCAACTTCTTGATCGCAAGATGAATTTAGTTAAACTATACCAGCAAGCTACTGCAAAATGTATAGGTGCACTACCAGTGCGATGACATGTACTTCAGTACTCCTCAACCCCACACTGCGTATTCCACACTTTTGAGAACCTTTAGGTTTTCTCATCTATAAATTGCTCGTTTTCACACTCTTTACTCGCTTACGGCCATACCACCCTGAACACGCCCGATCTCGTCCGATCTCGGAAGCTAAGCAGGGTCGGGCCGGGTCAGTACTTGGATGGGAGACCGCCTGGGAATACCCGGTGCTGTAAGCTTTTCTTTTTCATCAGCAGAGGGCGCTGCTCCTTCTTTGCTGGACACAGAGCTGACAAACAAACTCCATGGAGGATGCAACGTTGTTTTGGAAGCAACATCTTCACCAACTTTTTTGGGAAGCAACATCTTCATTTGCAACTAAAACAAACAATCTGACAGTGTTCAACAATTCAAGTAGGAGTTCAAAATTGGTGCACTTTAACCATATCCATGACTATCCCTCATAACAAATCACTAATCAGTGAACGACAAACATACTAGTAGGCTAAATCAAAGTATTACGGAAGACGACAAGTCACTCACATCTCGCTAAAGATAAAGGTGGAAAAAAATGGAGAAATAATTACAGTCATGAAAAAATAAACATGGAAATGGTTAAATGTATTAATAAATATAGCAACAGGCTGAATCAAGGTATAAATATAGAACAAAACAAATCAAAGAGTGCTTAAAAATACACAAGTGTTAATTACAGTACAAAAAAAGAGCCAAAAAGCAATTCAACTTCTTGATCGCAAGATGAATTTAGTTAAACTATACCAGCAAGCTACTGCAAAATGTATAGGTGCACTACCAGTGCGATGACATGTACTTCAGTACTCCTCAACCCCACACTGCGTATTCCACACTTTTGAGAACCTTTAGGTTTTCTCATCTATAAATTGCTCGTTTTCACACTCTTTACTCGCTTACGGCCATACCACCCTGAACACGCCCGATCTCGTCCGATCTCGGAAGCTAAGCAGGGTCGGGCCGGGTCAGTACTTGGATGGGAGACCGCCTGGGAATACCCGGTGCTGTAAGCTTTTCTTTTTCATCAGCAGAGGGCGCTGCTCCTTCTTTGCTGGACACAGAGCTGACAAACAAACTCCATGGAGGATGCAACGTTGTTTTGGAAGCAACATCTTCACCAACTTTTTTGGGAAGCAACATCTTCATTTGCAACTAAAACAAACAATCTGACAGTGTTCAACAATTCAAGTAGGAGTTCAAAATTGGTGCACTTTAACCATATCCATGACTATCCCTCATAACAAATCACTAATCAGTGAACGACAAACATACTAGTAGGCTAAATCAAAGTATTACGGAAGACGACAAGTCACTCACATCTCGCTAAAGATAAAGGTGGAAAAAAATGGAGAAATAATTACAGTCATGAAAAAATAAACATGGAAATGGTTAAATGTATTAATAAATATAGCAACAGGCTGAATCAAGGTATAAATATAGAACAAAACAAATCAAAGAGTGCTTAAAAATACACAAGTGTTAATTACAGTACAAAAAAAGAGCCAAAAAGCAATTCAACTTCTTGATCGCAAGATGAATTTAGTTAAACTATACCAGCAAGCTACTGCAAAATGTATAGGTGCACTACCAGTGCGATGACATGTACTTCAGTACTCCTCAACCCCACACTGCGTATTCCACACTTTTGAGAACCTTTAGGTTTTCTCATCTATAAATTGCTCGTTTTCACACTCTTTACTCGCTTACGGCCATACCACCCTGAACACGCCCGATCTCGTCCGATCTCGGAAGCTAAGCAGGGTCGGGCCGGGTCAGTACTTGGATGGGAGACCGCCTGGGAATACCCGGTGCTGTAAGCTTTTCTTTTTCATCAGCAGAGGGCGCTGCTCCTTCTTTGCTGGACACAGAGCTGACAAACAAACTCCATGGAGGATGCAACGTTGTTTTGGAAGCAACATCTTCACCAACTTTTTTGGGAAGCAACATCTTCATTTGCAACTAAAACAAACAATCTTACAGTGTTCAACAATTCAAGTAGGAGTTCAAAATTGGTGCACTTTAACCATATCCATGACTATCCCTCATAACAAATCACTAATCAGTGAACGACAAACATACTAGTAGGCTAAATCAAAGTATTACGGAAGACGACAAGTCACTCACATCTCGCTAAAGATAAAGGTGGAAAAAAATGGAGAAATAATTACAGTCATGAAAAAATAAACATGGAAATGGTTAAATGTATTAATAAATATAGCAACAGGCTGAATCAAGGTATAAATATGGAACAAAACAAATCAAAGAGTGCTTAAAAATACACAAGTGTTAATTACAGTACAAAAAAAGAGCCAAAAAGCAATTCAACTTCTTGATCGCAAGATGAATTTAGTTAAACTATACCAGCAAGCTACTGCAAAATGTATAGGTGCACTACCAGTGCGATGACATGTACTTCAGTACTCCTCAACCCCACACTGCGTATTCCACACTTTTGAGAACCTTTAGGTTTTCTCATCTATAAATTGCTCGTTTTCACACTCTTTACTCGCTTACGGCCATACCACCCTGAACACGCCCGATCTCGTCCGATCTCGGAAGCTAAGCAGGGTCGGGCCGGGTCAGTACTTGGATGGGAGACCGCCTGGGAATACCCGGTGCTGTAAGCTTTTCTTTTTCATCAGCAGAGGGCGCTGCTCCTTCTTTGCTGGACACAGAGCTGACAAACAAACTCCATGGAGGATGCAACGTTGTTTTGGAAGCAACATCTTCACCAACTTTTTTGGGAAGCAACATCTTCATTTGCAACTAAAACAAACAATCTGACAGTGTTCAACAATTCAAGTAGGAGTTCAAAATTGGTGCACTTTAACCATATCCATGACTATCCCTCATAACAAATCACTAATCAGTGAACGACAAACATACTAGTAGGCTAAATCAAAGTATTACGGAAGACGACAAGTCACTCACATCTCGCTAAAGATAAAGGTGGAAAAAAATGGAGAAATAATTACAGTCATGAAAAAATAAACATGGAAATGGTTAAATGTATTAATAAATATAGCAACAGGCTGAATCAAGGTATAAATATAGAACAAAACAAATCAAAGAGTGCTTAAAAATACACAAGTGTTAATTACAGTACAAAAAAAGAGCCAAAAAGCAATTCAACTTCTTGATCGCAAGATGAATTTAGTTAAACTATACCAGCAAGCTACTGCAAAATGTATAGGTGCACTACCAGTGCGATGACATGTACTTCAGTACTCCTCAACCCCACACTGCGTATTCCACACTTTTGAGAACCTTTAGGTTTTCTCATCTATAAATTGCTCGTTTTCACACTCTTTACTCGCTTACGGCCATACCACCCTGAACACGCCCGATCTCGTCCGATCTCGGAAGCTAAGCAGGGTCGGGCCGGGTCAGTACTTGGATGGGAGACCGCCTGGGAATACCCGGTGCTGTAAGCTTTTCTTTTTCATCAGCAGAGGGCGCTGCTCCTTCTTTGCTGGACACAGAGCTGACAAACAAACTCCATGGAGGATGCAACGTTGTTTTGGAAGCAACATCTTCACCAACTTTTTTGGGAAGCAACATCTTCATTTGCAACTAAAACAAACAATCTGACAGTGTTCAACAATTCAAGTAGGAGTTCAAAATTGGTGCACTTTAACCATATCCATGACTATCCCTCATAACAAATCACTAATCAGTGAACGACAAACATACTAGTAGGCTAAATCAAAGTATTACGGAAGACGACAAGTCACTCACATCTCGCTAAAGATAAAGGTGGAAAAAAATGGAGAAATAATTACAGTCATGAAAAAATAAACATGGAAATGGTTAAATGTATTAATAAATATAGCAACAGGCTGAATCAAGGTATAAATATAGAACAAAACAAATCAAAGAGTGCTTAAAAATACACAAGTGTTAATTACAGTACAAAAAAAGAGCCAAAAAGCAATTCAACTTCTTGATCGCAAGATGAATTTAGTTAAACTATACCAGCAAGCTACTGCAAAATGTATAGGTGCACTACCAGTGCGATGACATGTACTTCAGTACTCCTCAACCCCACACTGCGTATTCCACACTTTTGAGAACCTTTAGGTTTTCTCATCTATAAATTGCTCGTTTTCACACTCTTTACTCGCTTACGGCCATACCACCCTGAACACGCCCGATCTCGTCCGATCTCGGAAGCTAAGCAGGGTCGGGCCGGGTCAGTACTTGGATGGGAGACCGCCTGGGAATACCCGGTGCTGTAAGCTTTTCTTTTTCATCAGCAGAGGGCGCTGCTCCTTCTTTGCTGGACACAGAGCTGACAAACAAACTCCATGGAGGATGCAACGTTGTTTTGGAAGCAACATCTTCACCAACTTTTTTGGGAAGCAACATCTTCATTTGCAACTAAAACAAACAATCTTACAGTGTTCAACAATTCAAGTAGGAGTTCAAAATTGGTGCACTTTAACCATATCCATGACTATCCCTCATAACAAATCACTAATCAGTGAACGACAAACATACTAGTAGGCTAAATCAAAGTATTACGGAAGACGACAAGTCACTCACATCTCGCTAAAGATAAAGGTGGAAAAAAATGGAGAAATAATTACAGTCATGAAAAAATAAACATGGAAATGGTTAAATGTATTAATAAATATAGCAACAGGCTGAATCAAGGTATAAATATGGAACAAAACAAATCAAAGAGTGCTTAAAAATACACAAGTGTTAATTACAGTACAAAAAAAGAGCCAAAAAGCAATTCAACTTCTTGATCGCAAGATGAATTTAGTTAAACTATACCAGCAAGCTACTGCAAAATGTATAGGTGCACTACCAGTGCGATGACATGTACTTCAGTACTCCTCAACCCCACACTGCGTATTCCACACTTTTGAGAACCTTTAGGTTTTCTCATCTATAAATTGCTCGTTTTCACACTCTTTACTCGCTTACGGCCATACCACCCTGAACACGCCCGATCTCGTCCGATCTCGGAAGCTAAGCAGGGTCGGGCCGGGTCAGTACTTGGATGGGAGACCGCCTGGGAATACCCGGTGCTGTAAGCTTTTCTTTTTCATCAGCAGAGGGCGCTGCTCCTTCTTTGCTGGACACAGAGCTGACAAACAAACTCCATGGAGGATGCAACGTTGTTTTGGAAGCAACATCTTCACCAACTTTTTTGGGAAGCAACATCTTCATTTGCAACTAAAACAAACAATCTGACAGTGTTCAACAATTCAAGTAGGAGTTCAAAATTGGTGCACTTTAACCATATCCATGACTATCCCTCATAACAAATCACTAATCAGTGAACGACAAACATACTAGTAGGCTAAATCAAAGTATTACGGAAGACGACAAGTCACTCACATCTCGCTAAAGATAAAGGTGGAAAAAAATGGAGAAATAATTACAGTCATGAAAAAATAAACATGGAAATGGTTAAATGTATTAATAAATATAGCAACAGGCTGAATCAAGGTATAAATATAGAACAAAACAAATCAAAGAGTGCTTAAAAATACACAAGTGTTAATTACAGTACAAAAAAAGAGCCAAAAAGCAATTCAACTTCTTGATCGCAAGATGAATTTAGTTAAACTATACCAGCAAGCTACTGCAAAATGTATAGGTGCACTACCAGTGCGATGACATGTACTTCAGTACTCCTCAACCCCACACTGCGTATTCCACACTTTTGAGAACCTTTAGGTTTTCTCATCTATAAATTGCTCGTTTTCACACTCTTTACTCGCTTACGGCCATACCACCCTGAACACGCCCGATCTCGTCCGATCTCGGAAGCTAAGCAGGGTTGGGCCGGGTCAGTACTTGGATGGGAGACCGCCTGGGAATACCCGGTGCTGTAAGCTTTTCTTTTTCATCAGCAGAGGGCGCTGCTCCTTCTTTGCTGGACACAGAGCTGACAAACAAACTCCATGGAGGATGCAACGTTGTTTTGGAAGCAACATCTTCACCAACTTTTTTGGGAAGCAACATCTTCATTTGCAACTAAAACAAACAATCTTACAGTGTTCAACAATTCAAGTAGGAGTTCAAAATTGGTGCACTTTAACCATATCCATGACTATCCCTCATAACAAATCACTAATCAGTGAACGACAAACATACTAGTAGGCTAAATCAAAGTATTACGGAAGACGACAAGTCACTCACATCTCGCTAAAGATAAAGGTGGAAAAAAATGGAGAAATAATTACAGTCATGAAAAAATAAACATGGAAATGGTTGAATGTATTAATAAATATAGCAACAGGCTGAATCAAGGTATAAATATGGAACAAAACAAATCAAAGAGTGCTTAAAAATACACAAGTGTTAATTACAGTACAAAAAAAGAGCCAAAAAGCAATTCAACTTCTTGATCGCAAGATGAATTTAGTTAAACTATACCAGCAAGCTACTGCAAAATGTATAGGTGCACTACCAGTGCGATGACATGTACTTCAGTACTCCTCAACCCCACACTGCGTATTCCACACTTTTGAGAACCTTTAGGTTTTCTCATCTATAAATTGCTCGTTTTCACACTCTTTACTCGCTTACGGCCATACCACCCTGAACACGTCCGATCTCGGAAGCTAAGCAGGGTCGGGCCGGGTCAGTACTTGGATGGGAGACCGCCTGGGAATATCCGGTGCTGTAAGCTTTTCTTTTTCATCAGCAGAGGGCGCTGCTCCTTCTTTGCTGGACACAGAGCTGACAAACAAACTCCATGGAGGATGCAACGTTGTTTTGGAAGCAACATCTTCACCAACTTTTTTGGGAAGCAACATCTTCATTTGCAACTAAAACAAACAATCTTACAGTGTTCAACAATTCAAGTAGGAGTTCAAAATTGGTGCACTTTAACCATATCCATGACTATCCCTCATAACAAATCACTAATCAGTGAACGACAAACATACTAGTAGGCTAAATCAAAGTATTACGGAAGACGACAAGTCACTCACATCTCGCTAAAGATAAAGGTGGAAAAAAATGGAGAAATAATTACAGTCATGAAAAAATAAACATGGAAATGGTTAAATGTATTAATAAATATAGCAACAGGCTGAATCAAGGTATAAATATGGAACAAAACAAATCAAAGAGTGCTTAAAAATACACAAGTGTTAATTACAGTACAAAAAAAGAGCCAAAAAGCAATTCAACTTCTTGATCGCAAGATGAATTTAGTTAAACTATACCAGCAAGCTACTGCAAAATGTATAGGTGCACTACCAGTGCGATGACATGTACTTCAGTACTCCTCAACCCCACACTGCGTATTCCACACTTTTGAGAACCTTTAGGTTTTCTCATCTATAAATTGCTCGTTTTCACACTCTTTACTCGCTTACGGCCATACCACCCTGAACACGCCCGATCTCGTCCGATCTTGGAAGCTAAGCAGGGGCGGGCCGGGTCAGTACTTGGATGGGAGACCGCCTGGGAATACCCGGTGCTGTAAGCTTTTCTTTTTCATCAGCAGAGGGCGCTGCTCCTTCTTTGCTGGACACAGAGCTGACAAACAAACTCCATGGAGGATGCAACGTTGTTTTGGAAGCAACATCTTCACCAACTTTTTTGGGAAGCAACATCTTCATTTGCAACTAAAACAAACAATCTTACAGTGTTCAACAATTCAAGTAGGAGTTCAAAATTGGTGCACTTTAACCATATCCATGACTATCCCTCATAACAAATCACTAATCAGTGAACGACAAACATACTAGTAGGCTAAATCAAAGTATTACGGAAGACGACAAGTCACTCACATCTCGCTAAAGATAAAGGTGGAAAAAAATGGAGAAATAATTACAGTCATGAAAAAATAAACATGGAAATGGTTAAATGTATTAATAAATATAGCAACAGGCTGAATCAAGGTATAAATATGGAACAAAACAAATCAAAGAGTGCTTAAAAATACACAAGTGTTAATTACAGTACAAAAAAAGAGCCAAAAAGCAATTCAACTTCTTGATCGCAAGATGAATTTAGTTAAACTATACCAGCAAGCTACTGCAAAATCTATAGGTGCACTACCAGTGCGATGACATGTACTTCAGTACTCCTCAACCCCACACTGCGTATTCCACACTTTTGAGAACCTTTAGGTTTTCTCATCTATAAATTTCTCGTTTTCACACTCTTTACTCGCTTACGGCCATACCACCCTGAACACGCCCGATCTCGTCCGATCTCGGAAGCTAAGCAGGGGCGGGCCGGGTCAGTACTTGGATGGGAGACCGCCTGGGAATACCCGGTGCTGTAAGCTTTTCTTTTTCATCAGCAGAGGGCGCTGCTCCTTCTTTGCTGGACACAGAGCTGACAAACAAACTCCATGGAGGATGCAACGTTGTTTTGGAAGCAACATCTTCACCAACTTTTTTGGGAAGCAACATCTTCATTTGCAACTAAAACAAACAATCTTACAGTGTTCAACAATTCAAGTAGGAGTTCAAAATTGGTGCACTTTAACCATATCCATGACTATCCCTCATAACAAATCACTAATCAGTGAACGACAAACATACTAGTAGGCTAAATCAAAGTATTACGGAAGACGACAAGTCACTCACATCTCGCTAAAGATAAAGGTGGAAAAAAATGGAGAAATAATTACAGTCATGAAAAAATAAACATGGAAATGGTTAAATGTATTAAGAAATATAGCAACAGGCTGAATCAAGGTATAAATATGGAACAAAACCAATCAAAGAGTGCTTAAAAATACACAAGTGTTAATTACAGTACAAAAAAAGAGCCAAAAAGCAATTCAACTTCTTGATCGCAAGATGAATTTAGTTAAACTATACCAGCAAGCTACTGCAAAATGTATAGGTGCACTACCAGTGCGATGACATGTACTTCAGTACTCCTCAACCCCACACTGCGTATTCCACACTTTTGAGAACCTTTAGGTTTTCTCATCTATAAATTGCTCGTTTTCACACTCTTTACTCGCTTACGGCCATACCACCCTGAACACGCCCGATCTCATCCGATCTCGGAAGCTAAGCAGGGTCGGGCCGGGTCAGTACTTGGATGGGAGACCGCCTGGGAATACCCGGTGCTGTAAGCTTTTCTTTTTCATCAGCAGAGGGCGCTGCTCCTTCTTTGCTGGACACAGAGCTGACAAACAAACTCCATGGAGGATGCAACGTTGTTTTGGAAGCAACATCTTCACCAACTTTTTTGGGAAGCAACATCTTCATTTGCAACTAAAACAAACAATCTTACAGTGTTCAACAATTCAAGTAGGAGTTCAAAATTGGTGCACTTTAACCATATCCATGACTATCCCTCATAACAAATCACTAATCAGTGAACGACAAACATACTAGTAGGCTAAATCAAAGTATTACGGAAGACAACAAGTCACTCACATCTCGCTAAAGATAAAGGTGGAAAAAAATGGAGAAATAATTACAGTCATGAAAAAATAAACATGGAAATGGTTAAATGTATTAATAAATATAGCAACAGGCTGAATCAAGGTATAAATATGGAACAAAACCAATCAAAGAGTGCTTAAAAATACACAAGTGTTAATTACAGTACAAAAAAAGAGCCAAAAAGCAATTCAACTTCTTGATCGCAAGATGAATTTAGTTAAACTATACCAGCAAGCTACTGCAAAATGTATAGGTGCACTACCAGTGCGATGACATGTACTTCAGTACTCCTCAACCCCACACTGCGTATTCCACACTTTTGAGAACCTTTAGGTTTTCTCATCTATAAATTGCTCGTTTTCACACTCTTTACTCGCTTACGGCCATACCACCCTGAACACGCCCGATCTCGTCCGATCTCGGAAGCTAAGCAGTGTCGGGCCGGGTCAGTACTTGGATGGGAGACCACCTGGGAATACCCGGTGCTGTAAGCTTTTCTTTTTCATCAGCAGAGGGCGCTGCTCCTTCTTTGCTGGACACAGAGCTGACAAACAAACTCCATGGAGGATGCAACGTTGTTTTGGAAGCAACATCTTCACCAACTTTTTTGGGAAGCAACATCTTCATTTGCAACTAAAACAAACAATCTTACAGTGTTCAACAATTCAAGTAGGAGTTCAAAATTGGTGCACTTTAACCATATCCATGACTATCCCTCATAACAAATCACTAATCAGTGAACGACAAACATACTAGTAGGCTAAATCAAAGTATTATGGAAGACGACAAGTCACTCACATCTCGCTAAAGATAAAGGTGGAAAAAAATGGAGAAATAATTACAGTCATGAAAAAATGAACATGGAAATGGTTAAATGTATTAATAAATATAGCAACAGGCTGAATCAAGGTATAAATATGGAACAAAACAAATCAAAGAGTGCTTAAAAATACACAAGTGTTAATTACAGTACAAAAAAAGAGCCAAAAAGCAATTCAACTTCTTGATCGCAAGATGAATTCAGTTAAACTATACCAGCAAGCTACTGCAAAATGTATAGGTGCACTACCAGTGCGATGACATGTACTTCAGTACTCCTCAACCCCACACTGCGTATTCCACACTTTTGAGAACCTTTAGGTTTTCTCATCTATAAATTGCTCGTTTTCACACTCTTTACTCGCTTACGGCCATACCACCCTGAACACGCCCGATCTCGTCCGATCTCGGAAGCTAAGCAGGGTCGGGCCGGGTCAGTACTTGGATGGGAGACCGCCTGGGAATACCCGGTGCTGTAAGCTTTTCTTTTTCATCAGCAGAGGGCGCTGCTCCTTCTTTGCTGGACACAGAGCTGACAAACAAACTCCATGGAGGATGCAACGTTGTTTTGGAAGCAACATCTTCACCAACTTTTTTGGGAAGCAACATCTTCATTTGCAACTAAAACAAACAATCTTACAGTGTTCAA
Source organism: Gymnocephalus cernua (assembly GCA_023631565.1). Taxonomy (NCBI): domain Eukaryota; kingdom Metazoa; phylum Chordata; class Actinopteri; order Perciformes; family Percidae; genus Gymnocephalus; species Gymnocephalus cernua. The sequence goes on from CM042425.1 coordinate 27,519,930, forward strand.
CAATTCAAGTAGGAGTTCAAAATTGGTGCACTTTAACCATATCCACGACTATCCCTCATAACAAATCACTAATCAGTGAACGACAAACATACTAGTAGGCTAAATCAAAGTATTACGGAAGACGACAAGTCACTCACATCTCGCTAAAGATAAAGGTGGAAAAAAATGGAGAAATAATTACAGTCATGAAAAAATAAACATGGAAATGGTTAAATGTATTAATAAATATAGCAACAGGCTGAATCAAGGTATAAATATAGAACAAAACAAATCAAAGAGTGCTTAAAAATACACAAGTGTTAATTACAGTACAAAAAAAGAGCCAAAAAGCAATTCAACTTCTTGATCGCAAGATGAATTTAGTTAAACTATACCAGCAAGCTACTGCAAAATGTATAGGTGCACTACCAGTGCGATGACATGTACTTCAGTACTCCTCAACCCCACACTGCGTATTCCACACTTTTGAGAACCTTTAGGTTTTCTCATCTATAAATTGCTCGTTTTCACACTCTTTACTCGCTTACGGCCATACCACCCTGAACACGCCCGATCTCGTCCGATCTCGGAAGCTAAGCAGGGTCGGGCCGGGTCAGTACTTGGTTGGGAGACCGCCTGGGAATACCCGGTGCTGTAAGCTCTTCTTTTTCATCAGCAGAGGGCGCTGCTCCTTCTTTGCTGGACACAGCTGACAAACAAACTCCATGGAGGATGCAACGTTGTTTTGGAAGCAACATCTTCACCAACTTTTTTGGGAAGCAACATCTTCATTTGCAACTAAAACAAACAATCTTACAGTGTTCAACAATTCAAGTAGGAGTTCAAAATTGGTGCACTTTAACCATATCCATGACTATCCCTCATAACAAATCACTAATCAGTGAACGACAAACATACTAGTAGGCTAAATCAAAGTATTACGGAAGACGACAAGTCACTCACATCTCGCTAAAGATAAAGGTGGAAAAAAATGGAGAAATAATTACAGTCATGAAAAAATAAACATGGAAATGGTTAAATGTATTAATAAATATAGCAACAGGCTGAATCAAGGTATAAATGTGGAACAAAACAAATCAAAGAGTGCTTAAAAATACACAAGTGTTAATTACAGTACAAAAAAAGAGCCAAAAAGCAATTCAACTTCTTGATCGCAAGATGAATTTAGTTAAACTATACCAGCAAGCTACTGCAAAATGTATAGGTGCACTACCAGTGCGATGACATGTACTTCAGTACTCCTCAACCCCACACTGCGTATTCCACACTTTTGAGAACCTTTAGGTTTTCTCATCTATAAATTGCTCGTTTTCACACTCTTTACTCGCTTACGGCCATACCACCCTGAACACGCCCGATCTCATCCGATCTCGGAAGCTAAGCAGGGTCGGGCCGGGTCAGTACTTGGATGGGAGACTGCCTGGGAATACCCGGTGCTGTAAGCTTTTCTTTTTCATCAGCAGAGGGCGCTGCTCCTTCTTTGCTGGACACAGAGCTGACAAACAAACTCCATGGAGGATGCAACGTTGTTTTGGAAGCAACATCTTCACCAACTTTTTTGGGAAGCAACATCTTCATTTGCAACTAAAACAAACAATCTTACAGTGTTCAACAATTCAAGTAGGAGTTCAAAATTGGTGCACTTTAACCATATCCATGACTATCCCTCATAACAAATCACTAATCAGTGAACGACAAACATACTAGTAGGCTAAATCAAAGTATTACGGAAGACGACAAGTCACTCACATCTCGCTAAAGATAAAGGTGGAAAAAAATGGAGAAATAATTACAGTCATGAAAAAATAAACATGGAAATGGTTAAATGTATTAATAAATATAGCAACAGGCTGAATCAAGGTATAAATATGGAACAAAACCAATCAAAGAGTCCTTAAAAATACACAAGTGTTAATTACAGTACAAAAAAAGAGCCAAAAAGCAATTCAACTTCTTGATCGCAAGATGAATTTAGTTAAACTATACCAGCAAGCTACTGCAAAATGTATAGGTGCACTACCAGTGCGATGACATGTACTTCAGTACTCCTCAACCCCACACTGCGTATTCCACACTTTTGAGAACCTTTAGGTTTTCTCATCTATAAATTGCTCGTTTTCACACTCTTTACTCGCTTACGGCCATACCACCCTGAACACGCCCGATCTCGTCCGATCTCGGAAGCTAAGCAGGGTCGGGCCGGGTCAGTACTTGGATGGGAGACCGCCTGGGAATACCCGGTGCTGTAAGCTTTTCTTTTTCATCAGCAGAGGGCGCTGCTCCTTCTTTGCTGGACACAGAGCTGACAAACAATCTCCATGGAGGATGCAACGTTGTTTTGGAAGCAACATCTTCACCAACTTTTTTGGGAAGCAACATCTTCATTTGCAACTAAAACAAACAATCTTACAGTGTTCAACAATTCAAGTAGGAGTTCAAAATTGGTGCACTTTAACCATATCCATGACTATCCCTCATAACAAATCACTAATCAGTGAACGACAAACATACTAGTAGGCTAAATCAAAGTATTACGGAAGACGACAAGTCACTCACATCTCGCTAAAGATAAAGGTGGAAAAAAATGGAGAAATAATTACAGTCATGAAAAAATAAACATGGAAATGGTTAAATGTATTAATAAATATAGCAACAGGCTGAATCAAGGTATAAATATGGAACAAAACAAATCAAAGAGTGCTTAAAAATACACAAGTGTTAATTACAGTACAAAAAAAGAGCCAAAAAGCAATTCAACTTCTTGATCGCAAGATGAATTTAGTTAAACTATACCAGCAAGCTACTGCAAAATGTATAGGTGCACTACCAGTGCGATGACATGTACTTCAGTACTCCTCAACCCCACACTGCGTATTCCACACTTTTGAGAACCTTTAGGTTTTCTCATCTATAAATTGCTCGTTTTCACACTCTTTACTCGCTTACGGCCATACCACCCTGAACACGCCCGATCTCGTCCGATCTCGGAAGCTAAGCAGGGTCGGGCCGGGTCAGTACTTGGATGGGAGACCGCCTGGGAATACCCGGTGCTGTAAGCTTTTCTTTTTCATCAGCAGAGGGCGCTGCTCCTTCTTTGCTGGACACAGAGCTGACAAACAAACTCCATGGAGGATGCAACGTTGTTTTGGAAGCAACATCTTCACCAACTTTTTTGGGAAGCAACATCTTCATTTGCAACTAAAACAAACAATCTTACAGTGTTCAACAATTCAAGTAGGAGTTCAAAATTGGTGCACTTTAACCATATCCATGACTATCCCTCATAACAAATCACTAATCAGTGAACGACAAACATACTAGTAGGCTAAATCAAAGTATTACGGAAGACGACAAGTCACTCACATCTCGCTAAAGATAAAGGTGGAAAAAAATGGAGAAATAATTACAGTCATGAAAAAATAAACATGGAAATGGTTAAATGTATTAATAAATATAGCAACAGGCTGAATCAAGGTATAAATATGGAACAAAACAAATCAAAGAGTGCTTAAAAATACACAAGTGTTAATTACAGTACAAAAAAAGAGCCAAAAAGCAATTCAACTTCTTGATCGCAAGATGAATTTAGTTAAACTATACCAGCAAGCTACTGCAAAATGTATAGGTGCACTACCAGTGCGATGACATGTACTTCAGTACTCCTCAACCCCACACTGCGTATTCCACACTTTTGAGAACCTTTAGGTTTTCTCATCTATAAATTGCTCGTTTTCACACTCTTTACTCGCTTACGGCCATACCACCCTGAACACGCCCGATCTCGTCTGATCTCGGAAGCTAAGCAGGGTCGGGCCGGGTCAGTACTTGGATGGGAGACCGCCTGGGAATACCCGGTGCTGTAAGCTTTTCTTTTTCATCAGCAGAGGGCGCTGCTCCTTCTTTGCTGGACACAGAGCTGACAAACAAACTCCATGGAGGATGCAACGTTGTTTTGGAAGCAACATCTTCACCAACTTTTTTGGGAAGCAACATCTTCATTTGCAACTAAAACAAACAATCTTACAGTGTTCAACAATTCAAGTAGGAGTTCAAAATTGGTGCACTTTAACCATATCCATGACTATCCCTCATAACAAATCACTAATCAGTGAACGACAAACATACTAGTAGGCTAAATCAAAGTATTACGGAAGACGACAAGTCACTCACATCTCGCTAAAGATAAAGGTGGAAAAAAATGGAGAAATAATTACAGTCATGAAAAAATAAACATGGAAATGGTTAAATGTATTAATAAATATAGCAACAGGCTGAATCAAGGTATAAATATGGAACAAAACCAATCAAAGAGTGCTTAAAAATACACAAGTGTTAATTACAGTACAAAAAAAGAGCCAAAAAGCAATTCAACTTCTTGATCGCAAGATGAATTTAGTTAAACTATACCAGCAAGCTACTGCAAAATGTATAGGTGCACTACCAGTGCGATGACATGTACTTCAGTACTCCTCAACCCCACACTGCGTATTCCACACTTTTGAGAACCTTTAGGTTTTCTCATCTATAAATTGCTCGTTTTCACACTCTTTACTTGCTTACGGCCATACCACCCTGAACACGCCCGATCTCGTCCGATCTCGGAAGCTAAGCAGGGTCGGGCTGGGTCAGTACTTGGATGGGAGACCGCCTGGGAATACCCGGTGCTGTAAGCTTTTCTTTTTCATCAGCAGAGGGCGCTGCTCCTTCTTTGCTGGACACAGAGCTGACAAACAAACTCCATGGAGGATGCAACGTTGTTTTGGAAGCAACATCTTCACCAACTTTTTTGGGAAGCAACATCTTCATTTGCAACTAAAACAAACAATCTTACAGTGTTCAACAATTCAAGTAGGAGTTCAAAATTGGTGCACTTTAACCATATCCATGACTATCCCTCATAACAAATCACTAATCAGTGAACGACAAACATACTAGTAGGCTAAATCAAAGTATTACGGAAGACGACAAGTCACTCACATCTCGCTAAAGATAAAGGTGGAAAAAAATGGAGAAATAATTACAGTCATGAAAAAATAAACATGGAAATGGTTAAATGTATTAATAAATATAGCAACAGGCTGAATCAAGGTATAAATATGGAACAAAACCAATCAAAGAGTGCTTAAAAATACACAAGTGTTAATTACAGTACAAAAAAAGAGCCAAAAAGCAATTCAACTTCTTGATCGCAAGATGAATTTAGTTAAACTATACCAGCAAGCTACTGCAAAATGTATAGGTGCACTACCAGTGCGATGACATGTACTTCAGTACTCCTCAACCCCACACTGCGTATTCCACACTTTTGAGAACCTTTAGGTTTTCTCATCTATAAATTGCTCGTTTTCACACTCTTTACTTGCTTACGGCCATACCACCCTGAACACGCCCGATCTCGTCCGATCTCGGAAGCTAAGCAGGGTCGGGCTGGGTCAGTACTTGGATGGGAGACCGCCTGGGAATACCCGGTGCTGTAAGCTTTTCTTTTTCATCAGCAGAGGGCGCTGCTCCTTCTTTGCTGGACACAGAGCTGACAAACAAACTCCATGGAGGATGCAACGTTGTTTTGGAAGCAACATCTTCACCAACTTTTTTGGGAAGCAACATCTTCATTTGCAACTAAAACAAACAATCTTACAGTGTTCAACAATTCAAGTAGGAGTTCAAAATTGGTGCACTTTAACCATATCCATGACTATCCCTCATAACAAATCACTAATCAGTGAACGACAAACATACTAGTAGGCTAAATCAAAGTATTACGGAAGACGACAAGTCACTCACATCTCGCTAAAGATAAAGGTGGAAAAAAATGGAGAAATAATTACAGTCATGAAAAAATAAACATGGAAATGGTTAAATGTATTAATAAATATAGCAACAGGCTGAATCAAGGTATAAATATGGAACAAAACCAATCAAAGAGTGCTTAAAAATACACAAGTGTTAATTACAGTACAAAAAAAGAGCCAAAAAGCAATTCAACTTCTTGATCGCAAGATGAATTTAGTTAAACTATACCAGCAAGCTACTGCAAAATGTATAGGTGCACTACCAGTGCGATGACATGTACTTCAGTACTCCTCAACCCCACACTGCGTATTCCACACTTTTGAGAACCTTTAGGTTTTCTCATCTATAAATTGCTCGTTTTCACACTCTTTACTTGCTTACGGCCATACCACCCTGAACACGCCCGATCTCGTCCGATCTCGGAAGCTAAGCAGGGTCGGGCTGGGTCAGTACTTGGATGGGAGACCGCCTGGGAATACCCGGTGCTGTAAGCTTTTCTTTTTCATCAGCAGAGGGCGCTGCTCCTTCTTTGCTGGACACAGAGCTGACAAACAATCTCCATGGAGGATGCAACGTTGTTTTGGAAGCAACATCTTCACCAACTTTTTTGGGAAGCAACATCTTCATTTGCAACTAAAACAAACAATCTTACAGTGTTCAACAATTCAAGTAGGAGTTCAAAATTGGTGCACTTTAACCATATCCATGACTATCCCTCATAACAAATCACTAATCAGTGAACGACAAACATACTAGTAGGCTAAATCAAAGTATTACGGAAGACGACAAGTCACTCACATCTCGCTAAAGATAAAGGTGGAAAAAAATGGAGAAATAATTACAGTCATGAAAAAATAAACATGGAAATGGTTAAATGTATTAATAAATATAGCAACAGGCTGAATCAAGGTATAAATATGGAACAAAACAAATCAAAGAGTGCTTAAAAATACACAAGTGTTAATTACAGTACAAAAAAAGAGCCAAAAAGCAATTCAACTTCTTGATCGCAAGATGAATTTAGTTAAACTATACCAGCAAGCTACTGCAAAATGTATAGGTGCACTACCAGTGCGATGACATGTACTTCAGTACTCCTCAACCCCACACTGCGTATTCCACACTTTTGAGAACCTTTAGGTTTTCTCATCTATAAATTGCTCGTTTTCACACTCTTTACTCGCTTACGGCCATACCACCCTGAACACGCCCGATCTCGTCCGATCTCGGAAGCTAAGCAGGGTCGGGCCGGGTCAGTACTTGGATGGGAGACCGCCTGGGAATATCCGGTGCTGTAAGCTTTTCTTTTTCATCAGCAGAGGGCGCTGCTCCTTCTTTGCTGGACACAGAGCTGACAAACAAACTCCATGGAGGATGCAACGTTGTTTTGGAAGCAACATCTTCACCAACTTTTTTGGGAAGCAACATCTTCATTTGCAACTAAAACAAACAATCTTACAGTGTTCAACAATTCAAGTAGGAGTTCAAAATTGGTGCACTTTAACCATATCCATGACTATCCCTCATAACAAATCACTAATCAGTGAACGACAAACATACTAGTAGGCTAAATCAAAGTATTACGGAAGACGACAAGTCACTCACATCTCGCTAAAGATAAAGGTGGAAAAAAATGGAGAAATAATTACAGTCATGAAAAAATAAACATGGAAATGGTTAAATGTATTAATAAATATAGCAACAGGCTGAATCAAGGTATAAATATGGAACAAAACCAATCAAAGAGTGCTTAAAAATACACAAGTGTTAATTACAGTACAAAAAAAGAGCCAAAAAGCAATTCAACTTCTTGATCGCAAGATGAATTTAGTTAAACTATACCAGCAAGCTACTGCAAAATGTATAGGTGCACTACCAGTGCGATGACATGTACTTCAGTACTCCTCAACCCCACACTGCGTATTCCACACTTTTGAGAACCTTTAGGTTTTCTCATCTATAAATTGCTCGTTTTCACACTCTTTACTCGCTTACGGCCATACCACCCTGAACAGGCCCGATCTCGTCCGATCTCGGAAGCTAAGCAGGGTCGGGCCGGGTCAGTACTTTGATGGGAGACCGCCTGGGAATACCCGGTGCTGTAAGCCTTTCTTTTTCATCAGCAGAGGGCGCTGCTCCTTCTTTGCTGGACACAGAGCTGACAAACAAACTCCATGGAGGATGCAACGTTGTTTTGGAAGCAACATCTTCACCAACTTTTTTGGGAAGCAACATCTTCATTTGCAACTAAAACAAACAATCTTACAGTGTTCAACAATTCAAGTAGGAGTTCAAAATTGGTGCACTTTAACCATATCCATGACTATCCCTCATAACAAATCACTAATCAGTGAACGACAAACATACTAGTAGGCTAAATCAAAGTATTACGGAAGACGACAAGTCACTCACATCTCGCTAAAGATAAAGGTGGAAAAAAATGGAGAAATAATTACAGTCATGAAAAAATAAACATGGAAATGGTTAAATGTATTAATAAATATAGCAACAGGCTGAATCAAGGTATAAATATGGAACAAAACCAATCAAAGAGTGCTTAAAAATACACAAGTGTTAATTACAGTACAAAAAAAGAGCCAAAAAGCAATTCAACTTCTTGATCGCAAGATGAATTTAGTTAAACTATACCAGCAAGCTACTGCAAAATGTATAGGTGCACTACCAGTGCGATGACATGTACTTCAGTACTCCTCAACCCCACACTGCGTATTCCACACTTTTGAGAACCTTTAGGTTTTCTCATCTATAAATTGCTCGTTTTCACACTCTTTACTTGCTTACGGCCATACCACCCTGAACACGCCCGATCTCGTCCGATCTCGGAAGCTAAGCAGGGTCGGGCTGGGTCAGTACTTGGATGGGAGACCGCCTGGGAATACCCGGTGCTGTAAGCTTTTCTTTTTCATCAGCAGAGGGCGCTGCTCCTTCTTTGCTGGACACAGAGCTGACAAACAAACTCCATGGAGGATGCAACGTTGTTTTGGAAGCAACATCTTCACCAACTTTTTTGGGAAGCAACATCTTCATTTGCAACTAAAACAAACAATCTTACAGTGTTCAACAATTCAAGTAGGAGTTCAAAATTGGTGCACTTTAACCATATCCATGACTATCCCTCATAACAAATCACTAATCAGTGAACGACAAACATACTAGTAGGCTAAATCAAAGTATTACGGAAGACGACAAGTCACTCACATCTCGCTAAAGATAAAGGTGGAAAAAAATGGAGAAATAATTACAGTCATGAAAAAATAAACATGGAAATGGTTAAATGTATTAATAAATATAGCAACAGGCTGAATCAAGGTATAAATATGGAACAAAACCAATCAAAGAGTGCTTAAAAATACACAAGTGTTAATTACAGTACAAAAAAAGAGCCAAAAAGCAATTCAACTTCTTGATCGCAAGATGAATTTAGTTAAACTATACCAGCAAGCTACTGCAAAATGTATAGGTGCACTACCAGTGCGATGACATGTACTTCAGTACTCCTCAACCCCACACTGCGTATTCCACACTTTTGAGAACCTTTAGGTTTTCTCATCTATAAATTGCTCGTTTTCACACTCTTTACTCGCTTACGGCCATACCACCCTGAACAGGCCCGATCTCGTCCGATCTCGGAAGCTAAGCAGGGTCGGGCCGGGTCAGTACTTGGATGGGAGACCGCCTGGGAATACCCGGTGCTGTAAGCTTTTCTTTTTCATCAGCAGAGGGCGCTGCTCCTTCTTTGCTGGACACAGAGCTGACAAACAAACTCCATGGAGGATGCAACGTTGTTTTGGAAGCAACATCTTCACCAACTTTTTTGGGAAGCAACATCTTCATTTGCAACTAAAACAAACAATCTTACAGTGTTCAACAATTCAAGTAGGAGTTCAAAATTGGTGCACTTTAACCATATCCATGACTATCCCTCATAACAAATCACTAATCAGTGAACGACAAACATACTAGTAGGCTAAATCAAAGTATTACGGAAGACGACAAGTCACTCACATCTCGCTAAAGATAAAGGTGGAAAAAAATGGAGAAATAATTACAGTCATGAAAAAATAAACATGGAAATGGTTAAATGTATTAATAAATATAGCAACAGGCTGAATCAAGGTATAAATATGGAACAAAACAAATCAAAGAGTGCTTAAAAATACACAAGTGTTAATTACAGTACAAAAAAAGAGCCAAAAAGCAATTCAACTTCTTGATCGCAAGATGAATTTAGTTAAACTATACCAGCAAGCTACTGCAAAATGTATAGGTGCACTACCAGTGCGATGACATGTACTTCAGTACTCCTCAACCCCACACTGCGTATTCCACACTTTTGAGAACCTTTAGGTTTTCTCATCTATAAATTGCTCGTTTTCACACTCTTTACTCGCTTACGGCCATACCACCCTGAACACGCCCGATCTCATCCGATCTCGGAAGCTAAGCAGGGTCGGGCCGGGTCAGTACTTGGATGGGAGACTGCCTGGGAATACCCGGTGCTGTAAGCTTTTCTTTTTCATCAGCAGAGGGCGCTGCTCCTTCTTTGCTGGACACAGAGCTGACAAACAAACTCCATGGAGGATGCAACGTTGTTTTGGAAGCAACATCTTCACCAACTTTTTTGGGAAGCAACATCTTCATTTGCAACTAAAACAAACAATCTTACAGTGTTCAACAATTCAAGTAGGAGTTCAAAATTGGTGCACTTTAACCATATCCATGACTATCCCTCATAACAAATCACTAATCAGTGAACGACAAACATACTAGTAGGCTAAATCAAAGTATTACGGAAGACGACAAGTCACTCACATCTCGCTAAAGATAAAGGTGGAAAAAAATGGAGAAATAATTACAGTCATGAAAAAATAAACATGGAAATGGTTAAATGTATTAATAAATATAGCAACAGGCTGAATCAAGGTATAAATATGGAACAAAACCAATCAAAGAGTGCTTAAAAATACACAAGTGTTAATTACAGTACAAAAAAAGAGCCAAAAAGCAATTCAACTTCTTGATCGCAAGATGAATTTAGTTAAACTATACCAGCAAGCTACTGCAAAATGTATAGGTGCACTACCAGTGCGATGACATGTACTTCAGTACTCCTCAACCCCACACTGCGTATTCCACACTTTTGAGAACCTTTAGGTTTTCTCATCTATAAATTGCTCGTTTTCACACTCTTTACTCGCTTACGGCCATACCACCCTGAACACGCCCGATCTCGTCCGATCTCGGAAGCTAAGCAGGGTCGGGCCGGGTCAGTACTTGGATGGGAGACCGCCTGGGAATACCCGGTGCTGTAAGCTTTTCTTTTTCATCAGCAGAGGGCGCTGCTCCTTCTTTGCTGGACACAGAGCTGACAAACAAACTCCATGGAGGATGCAACGTTGTTTTGGAAGCAACATCTTCACCAACTTTTTTGGGAAGCAACATCTTCATTTGCAACTAAAACAAACAATCTTACAGTGTTCAACAATTCAAGTAGGAGTTCAAAATTGGTGCACTTTAACCATATCCATGACTATCCCTCATAACAGATCACTAATCAGTGAACGACAAACATACTAGTAGGCTAAATCAAAGTATTACGGAAGACGACAAGTCACTCACATCTCGCTAAAGATAAAGGTGGAAAAAAATGGAGAAATAATTACAGTCATGAAAAAATAAACATGGAAATGGTTAAATGTATTAATAAATATAGCAACAGGCTGAATCAAGGTATAAATATGGAACAAAACCAATCAAAGAGTGCTTAAAAATACACAAGTGTTAATTACAGTACAAAAAAAGAGCCAAAAAGCAATTCAACTTCTTGATCGCAAGATGAATTTAGTTAAACTATACCAGCAAGCTACTGCAAAATGTATAGGTGCACTACCAGTGCGATGACATGTACTTCAGTACTCCTCAACCCCACACTGCGTATTCCACACTTTTGAGAACCTTTAGGTTTTCTCATCTATAAATTGCTCGTTTTCACACTCTTTACTCGCTTACGGCCATACCACCCTGAACACGCCCGATCTCGTCTGATCTCGGAAGCTAAGCAGGGTCGGGCCGGGTCAGTACTTGGATGGGAGACCGCCTGGGAATACCCGGTGCTGTAAGCTTTTCTTTTTCATCAGCAGAGGGCGCTGCTCCTTCTTTGCTGGACACAGAGCTGACAAACAAACTCCATGGAGGATGCAACGTTGTTTTGGAAGCAACATCTTCACCAACTTTTTTGGGAAGCAACATCTTCATTTGCAACTAAAACAAACAATCTTACAGTGTTCAACAATTCAAGTAGGAGTTCAAAATTGGTGCACTTTAACCATATCCATGACTATCCCTCATAACAAATCACTAATCAGTGAACGACAAACATACTAGTAGGCTAAATCAAAGTATTACGGAAGACGACAAGTCACTCACATCTCGCTAAAGATAAAGGTGGAAAAAAATGGAGAAATAATTACAGTCATGAAAAAATAAACATGGAAATGGTTAAATGTATTAATAAATATAGCAACAGGCTGAATCAAGGTATAAATATGGAACAAAACCAATCAAAGAGTGCTTAAAAATACACAAGTGTTAATTACAGTACAAAAAAAGAGCCAAAAAGCAATTCAACTTCTTGATCGCAAGATGAATTTAGTTAAACTATACCAGCAAGCTACTGCAAAATGTATAGGTGCACTACCAGTGCGATGACATGTACTTCAGTACTCCTCAACCCCACACTGCGTATTCCACACTTTTGAGAACCTCTAGGTTTTCTCATCTATAAATTGCTCGTTTTCACACTCTTTACTCGCTTACGGCCATACCACCCTGAACACGCCCGATCTCGTCCGATCTCGGAAGCTAAGCAGGGTTGGGCCGGGTCAGTACTTGGATGGGAGACCGCCTGGGAATACCTGGTGCTGTAAGCTTTTCTTTTTCATCAGCAGAGGGCGCTGCTCCTTCTTTGCTGGACACAGAGCTGACAAACAAACTCCATGGAGGATGCAACGTTGTTTTGGAAGCAACATCTTCACCAACTTTTTTGGGAAGCAACATCTTCATTTGCAACTAAAACAAACAATCTTACAGTGTTCAACAATTCAAGTAGGAGTTCAAAATTGGTGCACTTTAACCATATCCATGACTATCCCTCATAACAGATCACTAATCAGTGAACGACAAACATACTAGTAGGCTAAATCAAAGTATTACGGAAGACGACAAGTCACTCACATCTCGCTAAAGATAAAGGTGGAAAAAAATGGAGAAATAATTACAGTCATGAAAAAATAAACATGGAAATGGTTAAATGTATTAATAAATATAGCAACAGGCTGAATCAAGGTATAAATATGGAACAAAACCAATCAAAGAGTGCTTAAAAATACACAAGTGTTAATTACAGTACAAAAAAAGAGCCAAAAAGCAATTCAACTTCTTGATCGCAAGATGAATTTAGTTAAACTATACCAGCAAGCTACTGCAAAATGTATAGGTGCACTACCAGTGCGATGACATGTACTTCAGTACTCCTCAACCCCACACTGCGTATTCCACACTTTTGAGAACCTTTAGGTTTTCTCATCTATAAATTGCTCGTTTTCACACTCTTTACTCGCTTACGGCCATACCACCCTGAACACGCCCGATCTCGTCCGATCTCGGAAGCTAAGCAGGGTCGGGCCGGGTCAGTACTTGGATGGGAGACCGCCTGGGAATACCCGGTGCTGTAAGCTTTTCTTTTTCATCAGCAGAGGGCGCTGCTCCTTCTTTGCTGGACACAGAGCTGACAAACAAACTCCATGGAGGATGCAACGTTGTTTTGGAAGCAACATCTTCACCAACTTTTTTGGGAAGCAACATCTTCATTTGCAACTAAAACAAACAATCTTACAGTGTTCAACAATTCAAGTAGGAGTTCAAAATTGGTGCACTTTAACCATATCCATGACTATCCCTCATAACAAATCACTAATCAGTGAACGACAAACATACTAGTAGGCTAAATCAAAGTATTACGGAAGACGACAAGTCACTCACATCTCGCTAAAGATAAAGGTGGAAAAAAATGGAGAAATAATTACAGTCATGAAAAAATAAACATGGAAATGGTTAAATGTATTAATAAATATAGCAACAGGCTGAATCAAGGTATAAATATGGAACAAAACCAATCAAAGAGTGCTTAAAAATACACAAGTGTTAATTACAGTACAAAAAAAGAGCCAAAAAGCAATTCAACTTCTTGATCGCAAGATGAATTTAGTTAAACTATACCAGCAAGCTACTGCAAAATGTATAGGTGCACTACCAGTGCGATGACATGTACTTCAGTACTCCTCAACCCCACACTGCGTATTCCACACTTTTGAGAACCTTTAGGTTTTCTCATCTATAAATTGCTCGTTTTCACACTCTTTACTCGCTTACGGCCATACCACCCTGAACACGCCCGATCTCGTCCGATCTCGGAAGCTAAGCAGGGTCGGGCCGGGTCAGTACTTGGATGGGAGACCGCCTGGGAATACCCGGTGCTGTAAGCTTTTCTTTTTCATCAGCAGAGGGCGCTGCTCCTTCTTTGCTGGACACAGAGCTGACAAACAAACTCCATGGAGGATGCAACGTTGTTTTGGAAGCAACATCTTCACCAACTTTTTTGGGAAGCAACATCTTCATTTGCAACTAAAACAAACAATCTTACAGTGTTCAACAATTCAAGTAGGAGTTCAAAATTGGTGCACTTTAACCATATCCATGACTATCCCTCATAACAAATCACTAATCAGTGAACGACAAACATACTAGTAGGCTAAATCAAAGTATTACGGAAGACGACAAGTCACTCACATCTCGCTAAAGATAAAGGTGGAAAAAAATGGAGAAATAATTACAGTCATGAAAAAATAAACATGGAAATGGTTAAATGTATTAATAAATATAGCAACAGGCTGAATCAAGGTATAAATATGGAACAAAACAAATCAAAGAGTGCTTAAAAATACACAAGTGTTAATTACAGTACAAAAAAAGAGCCAAAAAGCAATTCAACTTCTTGATCGCAAGATGAATTTAGTTAAACTATACCAGCAAGCTACTGCAAAATGTATAGGTGCACTACCAGTGCGATGACATGTACTTCAGTACTCCTCAACCCCACACTGCGTATTCCACACTTTTGAGAACCTTTAGGTTTTCTCATCTATAAATTGCTCGTTTTCACACTCTTTACTCGCTTACGGCCATACCACCCTGAACACGCCCGATCTCGTCCGATCTCGGAAGCTAAGCAGGGTCGGGCCGGGTCAGTACTTGGATGGGAGACCGCCTGGGAATACCCGGTGCTGTAAGCTTTTCTTTTTCATCAGCAGAGGGCGCTGCTCCTTCTTTGCTGGACACAGAGCTGACAAACAAACTCCATGGAGGATGCATCGTTGTTTTGGAAGCAACATCTTCACCAACTTTTTTGGGAAGCAACATCTTCATTTGCAACTAAAACAAACAATATTACAGTGTTCAACAATTCAAGTAGGAGTTCAAAATTGGTGCACTTTAACCATATCCATGACTATCCCTCATAACAAATCACTAATCAGTGAACGACAAACATACTAGTAGGCTAAATCAAAGTATTACGGAAGACGACAAGTCACTCACATCTCGCTAAAGATAAAGGTGGAAAAAAATGGAGAAATAATTACAGTCATGAAAAAATAAACATGGAAATGGTTAAATGTATTAATAAATATAGCAACAGGCTGAATCAAGGTATAAATATGGAACAAAACCAATCAAAGAGTGCTTAAAAATACACAAGTGTTAATTACAGTACAAAAAAAGAGCCAAAAAGCAATTCAACTTCTTGATCGCAAGATGAATTTAGTTAAACTATACCAGCAAGCTACTGCAAAATGTATAGGTGCACTACCAGTGCGATGACATGTACTTCAGTACTCCTCAACCCCACACTGCGTATTCAACACTTTTGAGAACCTTTAGGTTTTCTCATCTATAAATTGCTCGTTTTCACACTCTTTACTCGCTTACGGCCATACCACCCTGAACACGCCCGATCTCGTCCGATCTCGGAAGCTAAGCAGGGTCGGGCCGGGTCAGTACTTGGATGGGAGACCGCCTGGGAATACCCGGTGCTGTAAGCTTTTCTTTTTCATCAGCAGAGGGCGCTGCTCCTTCTTTGCTGGACACAGAGCTGACAAACAAACTCCATGGAGGATGCAACGTTGTTTTGGAAGCAACATCTTCACCAACTTTTTTGGGAAGCAACATCTTCATTTGCAACTAAAACAAACAATCTTACAGTGTTCAACAATTCAAGTAGGAGTTCAAAATTGGTGCACTTTAACCATATCCATGACTATCCCTCATAACAAATCACTAATCAGTGAACGACAAACATACTAGTAGGCTAAATCAAAGTATTACGGAAGACGACAAGTCACTCACATCTCGCTAAAGATAAAGGTGGAACAAAATGGAGAAATAATTACAGTCATGAAAAAATAAACATGGAAATGGTTAAATGTATTAATAAATATAGCAACAGGCTGAATCAAGGTATAAATATGGAACAAAACCAATCAAAGAGTGCTTAAAAATACACAAGTGTTAATTACAGTACAAAAAAAGAGCCAAAAAGCAATTCAACTTCTTGATCGCAAGATGAATTTAGTTAAACTATACCAGCAAGCTACTGCAAAATGTATAGGTGCACTACCAGTGCGATGACATGTACTTCAGTACTCCTCAACCCCACACTGCGTATTCAACACTTTTGAGAACCTTTAGGTTTTCTCATCTATAAATTGCTCGTTTTCACACTCTTTACTCGCTTACGGCCATACCACCCTGAACAGGCCCGATCTCGTCCGATCTCGGAAGCTAAGCAGGTTCGTGCCGGGTCAGTCCTTGGATGGGAGACCGCCTGGGAATACCCGGTGCTGTAAGCTTTTCTTTTTCATCAGCAGAGGGCGCTGCTCCTTCTTTGCTGGACACAGAGCTGACAAACAAACTCCATGGAGGATGCAACGTTGTTTTGGAAGCAACATCTTCACCAACTTTTTTGGGAAGCAACATCTTCATTTGCAACTAAAACAAACAATCTTACAGTGTTCAACAATTCAAGTAGGAGTTCAAAATTGGTGCACTTTAACCATATCCATGACTATCCCTCATAACAAATCACTAATCAGTGAACGACAAACATACTAGTAGGCTAAATCAAAGTATTACGGAAGACGACAAGTCACTCACATCTCGCTAAAGATAAAGGTGGAACAAAATGGAGAAATAATTACAGTCATGAAAAAATAAACATGGAAATGGTTAAATGTATTAATAAATATAGCAACAGGCTGAATCAAGGTATAAATATGGAACAAAACCAATCAAAGAGTGCTTAAAAATACACAAGTGTTAATTACAGTACAAAAAAAGAGCCAAAAAGCAATTCAACTTCTTGATCGCAAGATGAATTTAGTTAAACTATACCAGCAAGCTACTGCAAAATGTATAGGTGCACTACCAGTGCGATGACATGTACTTCAGTACTCCTCAACCCCACACTGCGTATTCCACACTTTTGAGAACCTTTAGGTTTTCTCATCTATAAATTGCTCGTTTTCACACTCTTTACTCGCTTACGGCCATACCACCCTGAACAGGCCCGATCTCGTCCGATCTCGGAAGCTAAGCAGGGTCGGGCCGGGTCAGTACTTGGATGGGAGACCGCCTGGGAATACCCGGTGCTGTAAGCCTTCCTTTTTCATCAGCAGAGGGCGCTGCTCCTTCTTTGCTGGACACAGAGCTGACAAACAAACTCCATGGAGGATGCAACGTTGTTTTGGAAGCAACATCTTCACCAACTTTTTTGGGAAGCAACATCTTCATTTGCAACTAAAACAAACAATCTTACAGTGTTCAACAATTCAAGTAGGAGTTCAAAATTGGTGCACTTTAACCATATCCATGACTATCCCTCATAACAAATCACTAATCAGTGAACGACAAACATACTAGTAGGCTAAATCAAAGTATTACGGAAGACGACAAGTCACTCACATCTCGCTAAAGATAAAGGTGGAAAAAAATGGAGAAATAATTACAGTCATGAAAAAATAAACATGGAAATGGTTAAATGTATTAATAAATATAGCAACAGGCTGAATCAAGGTATAAATATGGAACAAAACAAATCAAAGAGTGCTTAAAAATACACAAGTGTTAATTACAGTACAAAAAAAGAGCCAAAAAGCAATTCAACTTCTTGATCGCAAGATGAATTTAGTTAAACTATACCAGCAAGCTACTGCAAAATGTATAGGTGCACTACCAGTGCGATGACATGTACTTCAGTACTCCTCAACCCCACACTGCGTATTCCACACTTTTGAGAACCTTTAGGTTTTCTCATCTATAAATTGCTCGTTTTCACACTCTTTACTCGCTTACGGCCATACCACCCTGAACACGCCCGATCTCGTCCGATCTCGGAAGCTAAGCAGGGTCGGGCCGGGTCAGTACTTGGATGGGAGACCGCCTGGGAATACCCGGTGCTGTAAGCTTTTCTTTTTCATCAGCAGAGGGCGCTGCTCCTTCTTTGCTGGACACAGAGCTGACAAACAAACTCCATGGAGGATGCAACGTTGTTTTGGAAGCAACATCTTCACCAACTTTTTTGGGAAGCAACATCTTCATTTGCAACTAAAACAAACAATCTTACAGTGTTCAACAATTCAAGTAGGAGTTCAAAATTGGTGCACTTTAACCATATCCATGACTATCCCTCATAACAAATCACTAATCAGTGAACGACAAACATACTAGTAGGCTAAATCAAAGTATTACGGAAGACGACAAGTCACTCACATCTCGCTAAAGATAAAGGTGGAAAAAAATGGAGAAATAATTACAGTCATGAAAAAATAAACATGGAAATGGTTAAATGTATTAATAAATATAGCAACAGGCTGAATCAAGGTATAAATATGGAACAAAACCAATCAAAGAGTGCTTAAAAATACACAAGTGTTAATTACAGTACAAAAAAAGAGCCAAAAAGCAATTCAACTTCTTGATCGCAAGATGAATTTAGTTAAACTATACCAGCAAGCTACTGCAAAATGTATAGGTGCACTACCAGTGCGATGACATGTACTTCAGTACTCCTCAACCCCACACTGCGTATTCCACACTTTTGAGAACCTTTAGGTTTTCTCATCTATAAATTGCTCGTTTTCACACTCTTTACTCGCTTACGGCCATACCACCCTGAACACGCCCGATCTCGTCCGATCTCGGAAGCTAAGCAGGGTCGGGCCGGGTCAGTACTTGGATGGGAGACCGCCTGGGAATACCCGGTGCTGTAAGCTTTTCTTTTTCATCAGCAGAGGGCGCTGCTCCTTCTTTGCTGGACACAGAGCTTACAAACAAACTCCATGGAGGATGCAACGTTGTTTTGGAAGCAACATCTTCACCAACTTTTTTGGGAAGCAACATCTTCATTTGCAACTAAAACAAACAATCTTACAGTGTTCAACAATTCAAGTAGGAGTTCAAAATTGTTGCACTTTAACCATATCCATGACTATCCCTCATAACAAATCACTAATCAGTGAACGACAAACATACTAGTAGGCTAAATCAAAGTATTACGGAAGACGACAAGTCACTCACATCTCGCTAAAGATAAAGGTGGAAAAAAATTGAGAAATAATTACAGTCATGAAAAAATAAACATGGAAATGGTTAAATGTATTAATAAATATAGCAACAGGCTGAATCAAGGTATAAATATGGAACAAAACAAATCAAAGAGTGCTTAAAAATACACAAGTGTTAATTACAGTACAAAAAAAGAGCCAAAAAGCAATTCAACTTCTTGATCGCAAGATGAATTTAGTTAAACTATACCAGCAAGCTACTGCAAAATGTATAGGTGCACTACCAGTGCGATGACATGTACTTCAGTACTCCTCAACCCCACACTGCGTATTCCACACTTTTGAGAACCTTTAGGTTTTCTCATCTATAAATTGCTCGTTTTCACACTCTTTACTCGCTTACGGCCATACCACCCTGAACACGCCCGATCTCGTCCGATCTCGGAAGCTAAGCAGGGTCGGGCCGGGTCAGTACTTGGATGGGAGACCGCCTGGGAATACCCGGTGCTGTAAGCTTTTCTTTTTCATCAGCAGAGGGCGCTGCTCCTTCTTTGCTGGACACAGAGCTGACAAACAAACTCCATGGAGGATGCAACGTTGTTTTGGAAGCAACATCTTCACCAACTTTTTTGGGAAGCAACATCTTCATTTGCAACTAAAACAAACAATCTTACAGTGTTCAACAATTCAAGTAGGAGTTCAAAATTGGTGCACTTTAACCATATCCATGACTATCCCTCATAACAAATCACTAATCAGTGAACGACAAACATACTAGTAGGCTAAATCAAAGTATTACGGAAGACGACAAGTCACTCACATCTCGCTAAAGATAAAGGTGGAAAAAAATGGAGAAATAATTACAGTCATGAAAAAATAAACATGGAAATGGTTAAATGTATTAATAAATATAGCAACAGGCTGAATCAAGGTATAAATATGGAACAAAACAAATCAAAGAGTGCTTAAAAATACACAAGTGTTAATTACAGTACAAAAAAAGAGCCAAAAAGCAATTCAACTTCTTGATCGCAAGATGAATTTAGTTAAACTATACCAGCAAGCTACTGCAAAATGTATAGGTGCACTACCAGTGCGATGACATGTACTTCAGTACTCCTCAACCCCACACTGCGTATTCCACACTTTTGAGAACCTTTAGGTTTTCTCATCTATAAATTGCTCGTTTTCACACTCTTTACTCGCTTACGGCCATACCACCCTGAACACGCCCGATCTCATCCGATCTCGGAAGCTAAGCAGGGTCGGGCCGGGTCAGTACTTGGATGGGAGACTGCCTGGGAATACCCGGTGCTGTAAGCTTTTCTTTTTCATCAGCAGAGGGCGCTGCTCCTTCTTTGCTGGACACAGAGCTGACAAACAAACTCCATGGAGGATGCAACGTTGTTTTGGAAGCAACATCTTCACCAACTTTTTTGGGAAGCAACATCTTCATTTGCAACTAAAACAAACAATCTTACAGTGTTCAACAATTCAAGTAGGAGTTCAAAATTGGTGCACTTTAACCATATCCATGACTATCCCTCATAACAAATCACTAATCAGTGAACGACAAACATACTAGTAGGCTAAATCAAAGTATTACGGAAGACGACAAGTCACTCACATCTCGCTAAAGATAAAGGTGGAAAAAAATGGAGAAATAATTACAGTCATGAAAAAATAAACATGGAAATGGTTAAATGTATTAATAAATATAGCAACAGGCTGAATCAAGGTATAAATATGGAACAAAACCAATCAAAGAGTGCTTAAAAATACACAAGTGTTAATTACAGTACAAAAAAAGAGCCAAAAAGCAATTCAACTTCTTGATCGCAAGATGAATTTAGTTAAACTATACCAGCAAGCTACTGCAAAATGTATAGGTGCACTACCAGTGCGATGACATGTACTTCAGTACTCCTCAACCCCACACTGCGTATTCCACACTTTTGAGAACCTTTAGGTTTTCTCATCTATAAATTGCTCGTTTTCACACTCTTTACTCGCTTACGGCCATACCACCCTGAACAGGCCCGATCTCGTCCGATCTCGGAAGCTAAGCAGGGTCGGGCCGGGTCAGTACTTGGATGGGAGACCGCCTGGGAATACCCGGTGCTGTAAGCTTTTCTTTTTCATCAGCAGAGGGCGCTGCTCCTTCTTTGCTGGACACAGAGCTGACAAACAAACTCCATGGAGGATGCAACGTTGTTTTGGAAGCAACATCTTCACCAACTTTTTTGGGAAGCAACATCTTCATTTGCAACTAAAACAAACAATCTTACAGTGTTCAACAATTCAAGTAGGAGTTCAAAATTGGTGCACTTTAACCATATCCATGACTATCCCTCATAACAAATCACTAATCAGTGAACGACAAACATACTAGTAGGCTAAATCAAAGTATTACGGAAGACGACAAGTCACTCACATCTCGCTAAAGATAAAGGTGGAAAAAAATGGAGAAATAATTACAGTCATGAAAAAATAAACATGGAAATGGTTAAATGTATTAATAAATATAGCAACAGGCTGAATCAAGGTATAAATATGGAACAAAACCAATCAAAGAGTGCTTAAAAATACACAAGTGTTAATTACAGTACAAAAAAAGAGCCAAAAAGCAATTCAACTTCTTGATCGCAAGATGAATTTAGTTAAACTATACCAGCAAGCTACTGCAAAATGTATAGGTGCACTACCAGTGCGATGACATGTACTTCAGTACTCCTCAACCCCACACTGCGTATTCCACACTTTTGAGAACCTTTAGGTTTTCTCATCTATAAATTGCTCGTTTTCACAGTCTTTACTCGCTTACGGCCATACCACCCTGAACACGCCCGATCTCGTCCGATCTCGGAAGCTAAGCAGGGTCGGGCCGGGTCAGTACTTGGATGGGAGACCGCCTGGGAATACCCGGTGCTGTAAGCTTTTCTTTTTCATCAGCAGAGGGCGCTGCTCCTTCTTTGCTGGACACAGAGCTGACAAACAAACTCCATGGAGGATGCAACGTTGTTTTGGAAGCAACATCTTCACCAACTTTTTTGGGAAGCAACATCTTCATTTGCAACTAAAACAAACAATCTTACAGTGTTCAACAATTCAAGTAGGAGTTCAAAATTGGTGCACTTTAACCATATCCATGACTATCCCTCATAACAAATCACTAATCAGTGAACGACAAACATACTAGTAGGCTAAATCAAAGTATTACGGAAGACGACAAGTCACTCACATCTCGCTAAAGATAAAGGTGGAAAAAAATGGAGAAATAATTACAGTCATGAAAAAATAAACATGGAAATGGTTAAATGTATTAATAAATATAGCAACAGGCTGAATCAAGGTATAAATATGGAACAAAACAAATCAAAGAGTGCTTAAAAATACACAAGTGTTAATTACAGTACAAAAAAAGAGCCAAAAAGCAATTCAACTTCTTGATCGCAAGATGAATTTAGTTAAACTATACCAGCAAGCTACTGCAAAATGTATAGGTGCACTACCAGTGCGATGACATGTACTTCAGTACTCCTCAACCCCACACTGCGTATTCCACACTTTTGAGAACCTTTAGGTTTTCTCATCTATAAATTGCTCGTTTTCACACTCTTTACTCGCTTACGGCCATACCACCCTGAACACGTCCGATCTCGGAAGCTAAGCAGGGTCGGGCCGGGTCAGTACTTGGATGGGAGACCGCCTGGGAATACCCGGTGCTGTAAGCTTTTCTTTTTCATCAGCAGAGGGCGCTGCTCCTTCTTTGCTGGACACAGAGCTGACAAACAAACTCCATGGAGGATGCAACGTTGTTTTGGAAGCAACATCTTCACCAACTTTTTTGGGAAGCAACATCTTCATTTGCAACTAAAACAAACAATCTTACAGTGTTCAACAATTCAAGTAGGAGTTCAAAATTGGTGCACTTTAACCATATCCATGACTATCCCTCATAACAAATCACTAATCAGTGAACGACAAACATACTAGTAGGCTAAATCAAAGTATTACGGAAGACGACAAGTCACTCACATCTCGCTAAAGATAAAGGTGGAAAAAAATGGAGAAATAATTACAGTCATGAAAAAATAAACATGGAAATGGTTAAATGTATTAATAAATATAGCAACAGGCTGAATCAAGGTATAAATATGGAACAAAACCAATCAAAGAGTGCTTAAAAATACACAAGTGTTAATTACAGTACAAAAAAAGAGCCAAAAAGCAATTCAACTTCTTGATCGCAAGATGAATTTAGTTAAACTATACCAGCAAGCTACTGCAAAATGTATAGGTGCACTACCAGTGCGATGACATGTACTTCAGTACTCCTCAACCCCACACTGCGTATTCCACACTTTTGAGAACCTTTAGGTTTTCTCATCTATAAATTGCTCGTTTTCACACTCTTTACTCGCTTACGGCCATACCACCCTGAACACGCCCGATCTCGTCCGATCTCGGAAGCTAAGCAGGGTCGGGCCGGGTCAGTACTTGGATGGGAGACCGCCTGGGAATACCCGGTGCTGTAAGCTTTTCTTTTTCATCAGCAGAGGGCGCTGCTCCTTCTTTGCTGGACACAGAGCTGACAAACAAACTCCATGGAGGATGCAACGTTGTTTTGGAAGCAACATCTTCACCAACTTTTTTGGGAAGCAACATCTTCATTTGCAACTAAAACAAACAATCTTACAGTGTTCAACAATTCAAGTAGGAGTTCAAAATTGGTGCACTTTAACCATATCCATGACTATCCCTCATAACAAATCACTAATCAGTGAACGACAAACATACTAGTAGGCTAAATCAAAGTATTACGGAAGACGACAAGTCACTCACATCTCGCTAAAGATAAAGGTGGAAAAAAATGGAGAAATAATTACAGTCATGAAAAAATAAACATGGAAATGGTTAAATGTATTAATAAATATAGCAACAGGCTGAATCAAGGTATAAATATGGAACAAAACCAATCAAAGAGTGCTTAAAAATACACAAGTGTTAATTACAGTACAAAAAAAGAGCCAAAAAGCAATTCAACTTCTTGATCGCAAGATGAATTTAGTTAAACTATACCAGCAAGCTACTGCAAAATGTATAGGTGCACTACCAGTGCGATGACATGTACTTCAGTACTCCTCAACCCCACACTGCGTATTCCACACTTTTGAGAACCTTTAGGTTTTCTCATCTATAAATTGCTCGTTTTCACAGTCTTTACTCGCTTACGGCCATACCACCCTGAACACGCCCGATCTCGTCCGATCTCGGAAGCTAAGCAGGGTCGGGCCGGGTCAGTACTTGGATGGGAGACCGCCTGGGAATACCCGGTGCTGT
Source organism: Gymnocephalus cernua (assembly GCA_023631565.1). NCBI lineage: Eukaryota > Metazoa > Chordata > Actinopteri > Perciformes > Percidae > Gymnocephalus > Gymnocephalus cernua. The sequence continues at coordinate 27,544,763 of CM042425.1, forward strand.
AAGCTTTTCTTTTTCATCAGCAGAGGGCGCTGCTCCTTCTTTGCTGGACACAGAGCTGACAAACAAACTCCATGGAGGATGCAACGTTGTTTTGGAAGCAACATCTTCACCAACTTTTTTGGGAAGCAACATCTTCATTTGCAACTAAAACAAACAATCTTACAGTGTTCAACAATTCAAGTAGGAGTTCAAAATTGGTGCACTTTAACCATATCCATGACTATCCCTCATAACAAATCACTAATCAGTGAACGACAAACATACTAGTAGGCTAAATCAAAGTATTACGGAAGACGACAAGTCACTCACATCTCGCTAAAGATAAAGGTGGAAAAAAATGGAGAAATAATTACAGTCATGAAAAAATAAACATGGAAATGGTTAAATGTATTAATAAATATAGCAACAGGCTGAATCAAGGTATAAATATGGAAAAAAACAAATCAAAGAGTGCTTAAAAATACACAAGTGTTAATTACAGTACAAAAAAAGAGCCAAAAAGCAATTCAACTTCTTGATCGCAAGATGAATTTAGTTAAACTATACCAGCAAGCTACTGCAAAATGTATAGGTGCACTACCAGTGCGATGACATGTACTTCAGTACTCCTCAACCCCACACTGCGTATTCCACACTTTTGAGAACCTTTAGGTTTTCTCATCTATAAATTGCTCGTTTTCACACTCTTTACTCGCTTACGGCCATACCACCCTGAACACGCCCGATCTCGTCTGATCTCGGAAGCTAAGCAGGGTCGGGCTGGGTCAGTACTTGGATGGGAGACCGCCTGGGAATACCCGGTGCTGTAAGCTTTTCTTTTTCATCAGCAGAGGGCGCTGCTCCTTCTTTGCTGGACACAGAGCTGACAAACAAACTCCATGGAGGATGCAACGTTGTTTTGGAAGCAACATCTTCACCAACTTTTTTGGGAAGCAACATCTTCATTTGCAACTAAAACAAACAATCTTACAGTGTTCAACAATTCAAGTAGGAGTTCAAAATTGGTGCACTTTAACCATATCCATGACTATCCCTCATAACAAATCACTAATCAGTGAACGACAAACATACTAGTAGGCTAAATCAAAGTATTACGGAAGACGACAAGTCACTCACATCTCGCTAAAGATAAAGGTGGAAAAAAATGGAGAAATAATTACAGTCATGAAAAAATAAACATGGAAATGGTTAAATGTATTAATAAATATAGCAACAGGCTGAATCAAGGTATAAATATGGAACAAAACCAATCAAAGAGTGCTTAAAAATACACAAGTGTTAATTACAGTACAAAAAAAGAGCCAAAAAGCAATTCAACTTCTTGATCGCAAGATGAATTTAGTTAAACTATACCAGCAAGCTACTGCAAAATGTATAGGTGCACTACCAGTGCGATGACATGTACTTCAGTACTCCTCAACCCCACACTGCGTATTCCACACTTTTGAGAACCTTTAGGTTTTCTCATCTATAAATTGCTCGTTTTCACACTCTTTACTCGCTTACGGCCATACCACCCTGAACACGCCCGATCTCGTCCGATCTTGGAAGCTAAGCAGGGTCGGGCCGGGTCAGTACTTGGATGGGAGACAGCCTGGGAATACCCGGTGCTGTAAGCTTTTATTTTTCATCAGCAGAGGGCGCTGCTCCTTCTTTGCTGGACACAGAGCTGACAAACAACCTCCATGGAGGATGCAACGTTGTTTTGGAAGCAACATCTTCACCAACTTTTTTGGGAAGCAACATCTTCATTTGCAACTAAAACAAACAATCTTACAGTGTTCAACAATTCAAGTAGGAGTTCAAAATTGGTGCACTTTAACCATATCCATGACTATCCCTCATAACAAATCACTAATCAGTGAACGACAAACATACTAGTAGGCTAAATCAAAGTATTACGGAAGACGACAAGTCACTCACATCTCGCTAAAGATAAAGGTGGAAAAAAATGGAGAAATAATTACAGTCATGAAAAAATAAACATGGAAATGGTTAAATGTATTAATAAATATAGCAACAGGCTGAATCAAGGTATAAATATGGAACAAAACAAATCAAAGAGTGCTTAAAAATACACAAGTGTTAATTACAGTACAAAAAAAGAGCCAAAAAGCAATTCAACTTCTTGATCGCAAGATGAATTTAGTTAAACTATACCAGCAAGCTACTGCAAAATGTATAGGTGCACTACCAGTGCGATGACATGTACTTCAGTACTCCTCAACCCCACACTGCCTATTCCACACTTTTGAGAACCTTTAGGTTTTCTCATCTATAAATTGCTCGTTTTCACACTCTTTACTCGCTTACGGCCATACCACCCTGAACACGCCCGATCTCGTCCGATCTCGGAAGCTAAGCAGGGTCGTGCCGGGTCAGTACTTGGATGGGAGACCGCCTGGGAATACCCGGTGCTGTAAGCTTTTCTTTTTCATCAGCAGAGGGCGCTGCTCCTTCTTTGCTGGACACAGAGCTGACAAACAAACTCCATGGAGGATGCAACGTTGTTTTGGAAGCAACATCTTCACCAACTTTTTTGGGAAGCAACATCTTCATTTGCAACTAAAACAAACAATCTTACAGTGTTCAACAATTCAAGTAGGAGTTCAAAATTGGTGCACTTTAACCATATCCATGACTATCCCTCATAACAAATCACTAATCAGTGAACGACAAACATACTAGTAGGCTAAATCAAAGTATTACGGAAGACGACAAGTCACTCACATCTCGCTAAAGATAAAGGTGGAAAAAAATGGAGAAATAATTACAGTCATGAAAAAATAAACATGGAAATGGTTAAATGTATTAATAAATATAGCAACAGGCTGAATCAAGGTATAAATATGGAACAAAACCAATCAAAGAGTGCTTAAAAATACACAAGTGTTAATTACAGTACAAAAAAAGAGCCAAAAAGCAATTCAACTTCTTGATCGCAAGATGAATTTAGTTAAACTATACCAGCAAGCTACTGCAAAATGTATAGGTGCACTACCAGTGCGATGACATGTACTTCAGTACTCCTCAACCCCACACTGCGTATTCCACACTTTTGAGAACCTTTAGGTTTTCTCATCTATAAATTGCTCGTTTTCACAGTCTTTACTCGCTTACGGCCATACCACCCTGAACACGCCCGATCTCGTCCGATCTCGGAAGCTAAGCAGGGTCGGGCCGGGTCAGTACTTGGATGGGAGACCGCCTGGGAATACCCGGTGCTGTAAGCTTTTCTTTTTCATCAGCAGAGGGCGCTGCTCCTTCTTTGCTGGACACAGAGCTGACAAACAAACTCCATGGAGGATGCAACGTTGTTTTGGAAGCAACATCTTCACCAACTTTTTTGGGAAGCAACATCTTCATTTGCAACTAAAACAAACAATCTTACAGTGTTCAACAATTCAAGTAGGAGTTCAAAATTGGTGCACTTTAACCATATCCATGACTATCCCTCATAACAAATCACTAATCAGTGAACGACAAACATACTAGTAGGCTAAATCAAAGTATTACGGAAGACGACAAGTCACTCACATCTCGCTAAAGATAAAGGTGGAAAAAAATGGAGAAATAATTACAGTCATGAAAAAATAAACATGGAAATGGTTAAATGTATTAATAAATATAGCAACAGGCTGAATCAAGGTATAAATATGGAACAAAACAAATCAAAGAGTGCTTAAAAATACACAAGTGTTAATTACAGTACAAAAAAAGAGCCAAAAAGCAATTCAACTTCTTGATCGCAAGATGAATTTAGTTAAACTATACCAGCAAGCTACTGCAAAATGTATAGGTGCACTACCAGTGCGATGACATGTACTTCAGTACTCCTCAACCCCACACTGCGTATTCCACACTTTTGAGAACCTTTAGGTTTTCTCATCTATAAATTGCTCGTTTTCACACTCTTTACTCTCTTACGGCCATACCACCCTGAACACGCCCGATCTCGTCTGATCTCGGAAGCTAAGCAGGGTCGGGCTGGGTCAGTACTTGGATGGGAGACCGCCTGGGAATACCCGGTGCTGTAAGCTTTTCTTTTTCATCAGCAGAGGGCGCTGCTCCTTCTTTGCTGGACACAGAGCTGACAAACAAACTCCATGGAGGATGCAACGTTGTTTTGGAAGCAACATCTTCACCAACTTTTTTGGGAAGCAACATCTTCATTTGCAACTAAAACAAACAATCTTACAGTGTTCAACAATTCAAGTAGGAGTTCAAAATTGGTGCACTTTAACCATATCCATGACTATCCCTCATAACAAATCACTAATCAGTGAACGACAAACATACTAGTAGGCTAAATCAAAGTATTACGGAAGACGACAAGTCACTCACATCTCGCTAAAGATAAAGGTGGAAAAAAATGGAGAAATAATTACAGTCATGAAAAAATAAACATGGAAATGGTTAAATGTATTAATAAATATAGCAACAGGCTGAATCAAGGTATAAATATGGAACAAAACCAATCAAAGAGTGCTTAAAAATACACAAGTGTTAATTACAGTACAAAAAAAGAGCCAAAAAGCAATTCAACTTCTTGATCGCAAGATGAATTTAGTTAAACTATACCAGCAAGCTACTGCAAAATGTATAGGTGCACTACCAGTGCGATGACATGTACTTCAGTACTCCTCAACCCCACACTGCGTATTCCACACTTTTGAGAACCTTTAGGTTTTCTCATCTATAAATTGCTCGTTTTCACAGTCTTTACTCGCTTACGGCCATACCACCCTGAACACGCCCGATCTCGTCCGATCTCGGAAGCTAAGCAGGGTCGGGCCGGGTCAGTACTTGGATGGGAGACCGCCTGGGAATACCCGGTGCTGTAAGCTTTTCTTTTTCATCAGCAGAGGGCGCTGCTCCTTCTTTGCTGGACACAGAGCTGACAAACAAACTCCATGGAGGATGCAACGTTGTTTTGGAAGCAACATCTTCACCAACTTTTTTGGGAAGCAACATCTTCATTTGCAACTAAAACAAACAATCTTACAGTGTTCAACAATTCAAGTAGGAGTTCAAAATTGGTGCACTTTAACCATATCCATGACTATCCCTCATAACAAATCACTAATCAGTGAACGACAAACATACTAGTAGGCTAAATCAAAGTATTACGGAAGACGACAAGTCACTCACATCTCGCTAAAGATAAAGGTGGAAAAAAATGGAGAAATAATTACAGTCATGAAAAAATAAACATGGAAATGGTTAAATGTATTAATAAATATAGCAACAGGCTGAATCAAGGTATAAATATGGAACAAAACAAATCAAAGAGTGCTTAAAAATACACAAGTGTTAATTACAGTACAAAAAAAGAGCCAAAAAGCAATTCAACTTCTTGATCGCAAGATGAATTTAGTTAAACTATACCAGCAAGCTACTGCAAAATGTATAGGTGCACTACCAGTGCGATGACATGTACTTCAGTACTCCTCAACCCCACACTGCGTATTCCACACTTTTGAGAACCTTTAGGTTTTCTCATCTATAAATTGCTCGTTTTCACACTCTTTACTCGCTTACGGCCATACCACCCTGAACACGCCCGATCTCGTCTGATCTCGGAAGCTAAGCAGGGTCGGGCTGGGTCAGTACTTGGATGGGAGACCGCCTGGGAATACCCGGTGCTGTAAGCTTTTCTTTTTCATCAGCAGAGGGCGCTGCTCCTTCTTTGCTGGACACAGAGCTGACAAACAAACTCCATGGAGGATGCAACGTTGTTTTGGAAGCAACATCTTCACCAACTTTTTTGGGAAGCAACATCTTCATTTGCAACTAAAACAAACAATCTTACAGTGTTCAACAATTCAAGTAGGAGTTCAAAATTGGTGCACTTTAACCATATCCATGACTATCCCTCATAACAAATCACTAATCAGTGAACGACAAACATACTAGTAGGCTAAATCAAAGTATTACGGAAGACGACAAGTCACTCACATCTCGCTAAAGATAAAGGTGGAAAAAAATGGAGAAATAATTACAGTCATGAAAAAATAAACATGGAAATGGTTAAATGTATTAATAAATATAGCAACAGGCTGAATCAAGGTATAAATATGGAACAAAACCAATCAAAGAGTGCTTAAAAATACACAAGTGTTAATTACAGTACAAAAAAAGAGCCAAAAAGCAATTCAACTTCTTGATCGCAAGATGAATTTAGTTAAACTATACCAGCAAGCTACTGCAAAATGTATAGGTGCACTACCAGTGCGATGACATGTACTTCAGTACTCCTCAACCCCACACTGCGTATTCCACACTTTTGAGAACCTTTAGGTTTTCTCATCTATAAATTGCTCGTTTTCACACTCTTTACTCGCTTACGGCCATACCACCCTGAACACGCCCGATCTCGTCCGATCTTGGAAGCTAAGCAGGGTCGGGCCGGGTCAGTACTTGGATGGGAGACAGCCTGGGAATACCCGGTGCTGTAAGCTTTTCTTTTTCATCAGCAGAGGGCGCTGCTCCTTCTTTGCTGGACACAGAGCTGACAAACAACCTCCATGGAGGATGCAACGTTGTTTTGGAAGCAACATCTTCACCAACTTTTTTGGGAAGCAACATCTTCATTTGCAACTAAAACAAACAATCTTACAGTGTTCAACAATTCAAGTAGGAGTTCAAAATTGGTGCACTTTAACCATATCCATGACTATCCCTCATAACAAATCACTAATCAGTGAACGACAAACATACTAGTAGGCTAAATCAAAGTATTACGGAAGACGACAAGTCACTCACATCTCGCTAAAGATAAAGGTGGAAAAAAATGGAGAAATAATTACAGTCATGAAAAAATAAACATGGAAATGGTTAAATGTATTAATAAATATAGCAACAGGCTGAATCAAGGTATAAATATGGAACAAAACAAATCAAAGAGTGCTTAAAAATACACAAGTGTTAATTACAGTACAAAAAAAGAGCCAAAAAGCAATTCAACTTCTTGATCGCAAGATGAATTTAGTTAAACTATACCAGCAAGCTACTGCAAAATGTATAGGTGCACTACCAGTGCGATGACATGTACTTCAGTACTCCTCAACCCCACACTGCGTATTCCACACTTTTGAGAACCTTTAGGTTTTCTCATCTATAAATTGCTCGTTTTCACACTCTTTACTCGCTTACGGCCATACCACCCTGAACACGCCCGATCTCGTCCGATCTCGGAAGCTAAGCAGGGTCGGGCCGGGTCAGTACTTGGATGGGAGACCGCCTGGGAATACCCGGTGCTGTAAGCTTTTCTTTTTCATCAGCAGAGGGCGCTGCTCCTTCTTTGCTGGACACAGAGCTGACAAACAAACTCCATGGAGGATGCAACGTTGTTTTGGAAGCAACATCTTCACCAACTTTTTTGGGAAGCAACATCTTCATTTGCAACTAAAACAAACAATCTTACAGTGTTCAACAATTCAAGTAGGAGTTCAAAATTGGTGCACTTTAACCATATCCATGACTATCCCTCATAACAAATCACTAATCAGTGAACGACAAACATACTAGTAGGCTAAATCAAAGTATTACGGAAGACGACAAGTCACTCACATCTCGCTAAAGATAAAGGTGGAAAAAAATGGAGAAATAATTACAGTCATGAAAAAATAAACATGGAAATGGTTAAATGTATTAATAAATATAGCAACAGGCTGAATCAAGGTATAAATATGGAACAAAACCAATCAAAGAGTGCTTAAAAATACACAAGTGTTAATTACAGTACAAAAAAAGAGCCAAAAAGCAATTCAACTTCTTGATCGCAAGATGAATTTAGTTAAACTATACCAGCAAGCTACTGCAAAATGTATAGGTGCACTACCAGTGCGATGACATGTACTTCAGTACTCCTCAACCCCACACTGCGTATTCCACACTTTTGAGAACCTTTAGGTTTTCTCATCTATAAATTGCTCGTTTTCACAGTCTTTACTCGCTTACGGCCATACCACCCTGAACACGCCCGATCTCGTCCGATCTCGGAAGCTAAGCAGGGTCGGGCCGGGTCAGTACTTGGATGGGAGACCGCCTGGGAATACCCGGTGCTGTAAGCTTTTCTTTTTCATCAGCAGAGGGCGCTGCTCCTTCTTTGCTGGACACAGAGCTGACAAACAAACTCCATGGAGGATGCAACGTTGTTTTGGAAGCAACATCTTCACCAACTTTTTTGGGAAGCAACATCTTCATTTGCAACTAAAACAAACAATCTTACAGTGTTCAACAATTCAAGTAGGAGTTCAAAATTGGTGCACTTTAACCATATCCATGACTATCCCTCATAACAAATCACTAATCAGTGAACGACAAACATACTAGTAGGCTAAATCAAAGTATTACGGAAGACGACAAGTCACTCACATCTCGCTAAAGATAAAGGTGGAAAAAAATGGAGAAATAATTACAGTCATGAAAAAATAAACATGGAAATGGTTAAATGTATTAATAAATATAGCAACAGGCTGAATCAAGGTATAAATATGGAACAAAACAAATCAAAGAGTGCTTAAAAATACACAAGTGTTAATTACAGTACAAAAAAAGAGCCAAAAAGCAATTCAACTTCTTGATCGCAAGATGAATTTAGTTAAACTATACCAGCAAGCTACTGCAAAATGTATAGGTGCACTACCAGTGCGATGACATGTACTTCAGTACTCCTCAACCCCACACTGCGTATTCCACACTTTTGAGAACCTTTAGGTTTTCTCATCTATAAATTGCTCGTTTTCACACTCTTTACTCGCTTACGGCCATACCACCCTGAACACGCCCGATCTCGTCTGATCTCGGAAGCTAAGCAGGGTCGGGCTGGGTCAGTACTTGGATGGGAGACCGCCTGGGAATACCCGGTGCTGTAAGCTTTTCTTTTTCATCAGCAGAGGGCGCTGCTCCTTCTTTGCTGGACACAGAGCTGACAAACAAACTCCATGGAGGATGCAACGTTGTTTTGGAAGCAACATCTTCACCAACTTTTTTGGGAAGCAACATCTTCATTTGCAACTAAAACAAACAATCTTACAGTGTTCAACAATTCAAGTAGGAGTTCAAAATTGTTGCACTTTAACCATATCCATGACTATCCCTCATAACAAATCACTAATCAGTGAACGACAAACATACTAGTAGGCTAAATCAAAGTATTACGGAAGACGACAAGTCACTCACATCTCGCTAAAGATAAAGGTGGAAAAAAATGGAGAAATAATTACAGTCATGAAAAAATAAACATGGAAATGGTTAAATGTATTAATAAATATAGCAACAGGCTGAATCAAGGTATAAATATGGAACAAAACAAATCAAAGAGTGCTTAAAAATACACATGTGTTAATTACAGTACAAAAAAAGAGCCAAAAAGCAATTCAACTTCTTGATCGCAAGATGAATTTAGTTAAACTATACCAGCAAGCTACTGCAAAATGTATAGGTGCACTACCAGTGCGATGACATGTACTTCAGTACTCCTCAACCCCACACTGCGTATTCCACACTTTTGAGAACCTTTAGGTTTTCTCATCTATAAATTGCTCGTTTTCACACTCTTTACTCGCTTACGGCCATACCACCCTGAACACGCCCGATCTCGTCCGATCTCGGAAGCTAAGCAGGGTCGGGCCGGGTCAGTACTTGGATGGGAGACCGCCTGGGAATACCCGGTGCTGTAAGCTTTTCTTTTTCATCAGCAGAGGGCGCTGCTCCTTCTTTGCTGGACACAGAGCTGACAAACAAACTCCATGGAGGATGCAACGTTGTTTTGGAAGCAACATCTTCACCAACTTTTTTGGGAAGCAACATCTTCATTTGCAACTAAAACAAACAATCTAACAGTGTTCAACAATTCAAGTAGGAGTTCAAAAGTGTTGCACTTTAACCATATCCATGACTATCCCTCATAACAAATCACTAATCAGTGAACGACAAACATACTAGTAGGCTAAATCAAAGTATTACAGAAGACGACAAGTCACTCACATCTCGCTAAAGATAAAGGTGGAAAAAAATGGAGAAATAATTACAGTCATGAAAAAATAAACATGGAAATGGTTAAATGTATTAATAAATATAGCAACAGGCTGAATCAAGGTATAAATATGGAACAAAACAAATCAAAGAGTGCTTAAAAATACACAAGTGTTAATTACAGTACAAAAAAAGAGCCAAAAAGCAATTCAACTTCTTGATCGCAAGATGAATTTAGTTAAACTATACCAGCAAGCTACTGCAAAATGTATAGGTGCACTACCAGTGCGATGACATGTACTTCAGTACTCCTCAACCCCACACTGCGTATTCCACACTTTTGAGAACCTTTAGGTTTTCTCATCTGTAAATTGCTCGTTTTCACACTCTTTACTCGCTTACGGCCATACCACCCTGAACACGCCCGATCTCGTCCGATCTCGGAAGCTAAGCAGGGTCGCGCCGGGTCAGTACTTGGATGGGAGACCGCCTGGGAATACCCGGTGCTGTAAGCTTTTCTTTTTCATCAGCAGAGGGCGCTGCTCCTTCTTTGCTGGACACAGAGCTGACAAACAAACTCCATGGAGGATGCAACTTTGTTTTGGAAGCAACATCTTCACCAACTTTTTTGGGAAGCAACATCTTCATTTGCAACTAAAACAAACAATCTTACAGTGTTCAACAATTCAAGTAGGAGTTCAAAATTGTTGCACTTTAACCATATCCATGACTATCCCTCATAACAAATCACTAATCAGTGAACGACAAACATACTAGTAGGCTAAATCAAAGTATTACGGAAGACGACAAGTCACTCACATCTCGCTAAAGATAAAGGTGGAAAAAAATGGAGAAATAATTACAGTCATGAAAAAATAAACATGGAAATGGTTAAATGTATTAATAAATATAGCAACAGGCTGAATCAAGGTATAAATATGGAACAAAACAAATCAAAGAGTGCTTAAAAATACACAAGTGTTAATTACAGTACAAAAAAAGAGCCAAAAAGCAATTCAACTTCTTGATCGCAAGATGAATTTAGTTAAACTATACCAGCAAGCTACTGCAAAATGTATAGGTGCACTACCAGTGCGATGACATGTACTTCAGTACTCCTCAACCCCACACTGCGTATTCAACACTTTTGAGAACCTTTAGGTTTTCTCATCTATAAATTGCTCGTTTTCACACTCTTTACTTGCTTACGGCCATACCACCCTGAACACGCCCGATCTCGTCCGATCTCGGAAGCTAAGCAGGGTCGTGCCGGGTCAGTACTTGGATGGGAGACCGCCTGGGAATACCCGGTGCTGTAAGCTTTTCTTTTTCATCAGCAGAGGGCGCTGCTCCTTCTTTGCTGGACACAGAGCTGACAAACAAACTCCATGGAGGATGCAACGTTGTTTTGGAAGCAACATCTTCACCAACTTTTTTGGGAAGCAACATCTTCATTTGCAACTAAAACAAACAATCTTACAGTGTTCAACAATTCAAGTAGGAGTTCAAAATTGGTGCACTTTAACCATATCCATGACTATCCCTCATAACAAATCACTAATCAGTGAACGACAAACATACTAGTAGGCTAACTCAAAGTATTACGGAAGACGACAAGTCACTCACATCTCGCTAAAGATAAAGGTGGAAGAAAATGGAGAAATAATTACAGTCATGAAAAAATAAACATGGAAATGGTTAAATGTATTAATAAATATAGCAACAGGCTGAATCAAGGTATAAATATGGAACAAAACAAATCAAAGAGTGCTTAAAAATACACAAGTGTTAATTACAGTACAAAAAAAGAGCCAAAAAGCAATTCAACTTCTTGATCGCAAGATGAATTTAGTTAAACTATACCAGCAAGCTACTGCAAAATGTATAGGTGCACTACCAGTGCGATGACATGTACTTCAGTACTCCTCAACCCCACACTGCGTATTCCACACTTTTGAGAACCTTTAGGTTTTCTCATCTATAAATTGCTCGTTTTCACACTCTTTACTCGCTTACGGCCATACCACCCTGAACACGCCCGATCTCGTCCGATCTCGGAAGCTAAGCAGGGTCGTGCCGGGTCAGTACTTGGATGGGAGACCGCCTGGGAATACCCGGTGCTGTAAGCTTTTCTTTTTCATCAGCAGAGGGCGCTGCTCCTTCTTTGCTGGACACAGAGCTGACAAACAAACTCCATGGAGGATGCAACGTTGTTTTGGAAGCAACATCTTCACCAACTTTTTTGGGAAGCAACATCTTCATTTGCAACTAAAACAAACAATCTTACAGTGTTCAACAATTCAAGTAGGAGTTCAAAATTGGTGCACTTTAACCATATCCATGACTATCCCTCATAACAAATCACTAATCAGTGAACGACAAACATACTAGTAGGCTAAATCAAAGTTTTACGGAAGACGACAAGTCACTCACATCTCGCTAAAGATAAAGGTGGAAAAAAATGGAGAAATAATTACAGTCATGAAAAAATAAACATGGAAATGGTTAAATGTATTAATAAATATAGCAACAGGCTGAATCAAGGTATAAATATGGAACAAAACAAATCAAAGAGTGCTTAAAAATACACAAGTGTTAATTACAGTACAAAAAAAGAGCCAAAAAGCAATTCAACTTCTTGATCGCAAGATGAATTTAGTTAAACTATACCAGCAAGCTACTGCAAAATGTATAGGTGCACTACCAGTGCGATGACATGTACTTCACTACTCCTCAACCCCACACTGCGTATTCCACACTTTTGAGAACCTTTAGGTTTTCTCATCTATAAATTGCTCGTTTTCACACTCTTTACTCGCTTACGGCCATACCACCCTGAACACGCCCGATCTCGTCCGATCTCGGAAGCTAAGCAGGGTCGGGCCGGGTCAGTACTTGGATGGGAGACCGCCTGGGAATACCCGGTGCTGTAAGCTTTTCTTTTTCATCAGCAGAGGGCGCTGCTCCTTCTTTGCTGGACACAGAGCTGACAAACAAACTCCATGGAGGATGCAACGTTGTTTTGGAAGCAACATCTTCACCAACTTTTTTGGGAAGCAACATCTTCATTTGCAACTAAAACAAACAATCTTACAGTGTTCAACAATTCAAGTAGGAGTTCAAAATTGGTGCACTTTAACCATATCCATGACTATCCCTCATAACAAATCACTAATCAGTGAACGACAAACATACTAGTAGGCTAAATCAAAGTATTACGGAAGACGACAAGTCACTCACATCTCGCTAAAGATAAAGGTGGAAGAAAATGGAGAAATAATTACAGTCATGAAAAAATAAACATGGAAATGGTTAAATGTATTAATAAATATAGCAACAGGCTGAATCAAGGTATAAATATGGAACAAAACAAATCAAAGAGTGCTTAAAAATACACAAGTGTTAATTACAGTACAAAAAAAGAGCCAAAAAGCAATTCAACTTCTTGATCGCAAGATGAATTTAGTTAAACTATACCAGCAAGCTACTGCAAAATGTATAGGTGCACTACCAGTGCGATGACATGTACTTCAGTACTCCTCAACCCCACACTGCGTATTCCACACTTTTGAGAACCTTTAGGTTTTCTCATCTATAAATTGCTCGTTTTCACACTCTTTACTCGCTTACGGCCATACCACCCTGAACACGCCTGATCTCGTCCGATCTCGGAAGCTAAGCAGGGTCGTGCCGGGTCAGTACTTGGATGGGAGACCGCCTGGGAATACCCGGTGCTGTAAGCTTTTCTTTTTCATCAGCAGAGGGCGCTGCTCCTTCTTTGCTGGACACAGAGCTGACAAACAAACTCCATGGAGGATGCAACGTTGTTTTGGAAGCAACATCTTCACCAACTTTTTTGGGAAGCAACATCTTCATTTGCAACTAAAACAAACAATCTTACAGTGTTCAACAATTCAAGTAGGAGTTCAAAATTGGTGCACTTTAACCATATCCATGACTATCCCTCATAACAAATCACTAATCAGTGAACGACAAACATACTAGTAGGCTAAATCAAAGTATTACGGAAGACGACAAGTCACTCACATCTCGCTAAAGATAAAGGTGGAAAAAAATGGAGAAATAATTACAGTCATGAAAAAATAAACATGGAAATGGTTAAATGTATTAATAAATATAGCAACAGGCTGAATCAAGGTATAAATATGGAACAAAACAAATCAAAGTTTGCTTAAAAATACACAAGTGTTAATTACAGTACAAAAAAAGAGCCAAAAAGCAATTCAACTTCTTGATCGCAAGATGAATTTAGTTAAACTATACCAGCAAGCTACTGCAAAATGTATAGGTGCACTACCAGTGCGATGACATGTACTTCAGTACTCCTCAACCCCACACTGCGTATTCCACACTTTTGAGAACCTTTAGGTTTTCTCATCTATAAATTGCTCGTTTTCACACTCTTTGCTCGCTTACGGCCATACCACCCTGAACACGCCCGATCTCGTCCGATCTCGGAAGCTAAGCAGGGTCGTGCCGGGTCAGTACTTGGATGGGAGACCGCCTGGGAATACCCGGTGCTGTAAGCTTTTCTTTTTCATCAGCAGAGGGCGCTGCTCCTTCTTTGCTGGACACAGAGCTGACAAACAAACTCCATGGAGGATGCAACGTTGTTTTGGAAGCAACATCTTCACCAACTTTTTTGGGAAGCAACATCTTCATTTGCAACTAAAACAAACAATCTTACAGTGTTCAACAATTCAAGTAGGAGTTCAAAATTGGTGCACTTTAACCATATCCATGACTATCCCTCATAACAAATCACTAATCAGTGAACGACAAACATACTAGTAGGCTAAATCAAAGTTTTACGGAAGACGACAAGTCACTCACATCTCGCTAAAGATAAAGGTGGAAAAAAATGGAGAAATAATTACAGTCATGAAAAAATAAACATGGAAATGGTTAAATGTATTAATAAATATAGCAACAGGCTGAATCAAGGTATAAATATGGAACAAAACAAATCAAAGAGTGCTTAAAAATACACAAGTGTTAATTACAGTACAAAAAAAGAGCCAAAAAGCAATTCAACTTCTTGATCGCAAGATGAATTTAGTTAAACTATACCAGCAAGCTACTGCAAAATGTATAGGTGCACTACCAGTGCGATGACATGTACTTCACTACTCCTCAACCCCACACTGCGTATTCCACACTTTTGAGAACCTTTAGGTTTTCTCATCTATAAATTGCTCGTTTTCACACTCTTTACTCGCTTACGGCCATACCACCCTGAACACGCCCGATCTCGTCCGATCTCGGAAGCTAAGCAGGGTCGGGCCGGGTCAGTACTTGGATGGGAGACCGCCTGGGAATACCCGGTGCTGTAAGCTTTTCTTTTTCATCAGCAGAGGGCGCTGCTCCTTCTTTGCTGGACACAGAGCTGACAAACAAACTCCATGGAGGATGCAACGTTGTTTTGGAAGCAACATCTTCACCAACTTTTTTGGGAAGCAACATCTTCATTTGCAACTAAAACAAACAATCTTACAGTGTTCAACAATTCAAGTAGGAGTTCAAAATTGGTGCACTTTAACCATATCCATGACTATCCCTCATAACAAATCACTAATCAGTGAACGACAAACATACTAGTAGGCTAAATCAAAGTATTACGGAAGACGACAAGTCACTCACATCTCGCTAAAGATAAAGGTGGAAGAAAATGGAGAAATAATTACAGTCATGAAAAAATAAACATGGAAATGGTTAAATGTATTAATAAATATAGCAACAGGCTGAATCAAGGTATAAATATGGAACAAAACAAATCAAAGAGTGCTTAAAAATACACAAGTGTTAATTACAGTACAAAAAAAGAGCCAAAAAGCAATTCAACTTCTTGATCGCAAGATGAATTTAGTTAAACTATACCAGCAAGCTACTGCAAAATGTATAGGTGCACTACCAGTGCGATGACATGTACTTCAGTACTCCTCAACCCCACACTGCGTATTCCACACTTTTGAGAACCTTTAGGTTTTCTCATCTATAAATTGCTCGTTTTCACACTCTTTACTCGCTTACGGCCATACCACCCTGAACACGCCTGATCTCGTCCGATCTCGGAAGCTAAGCAGGGTCGTGCCGGGTCAGTACTTGGATGGGAGACCGCCTGGGAATACCCGGTGCTGTAAGCTTTTCTTTTTCATCAGCAGAGGGCGCTGCTCCTTCTTTGCTGGACACAGAGCTGACAAACAAACTCCATGGAGGATGCAACGTTGTTTTGGAAGCAACATCTTCACCAACTTTTTTGGGAAGCAACATCTTCATTTGCAACTAAAACAAACAATCTTACAGTGTTCAACAATTCAAGTAGGAGTTCAAAATTGGTGCACTTTAACCATATCCATGACTATCCCTCATAACAAATCACTAATCAGTGAACGACAAACATACTAGTAGGCTAAATCAAAGTATTACGGAAGACGACAAGTCACTCACATCTCGCTAAAGATAAAGGTGGAAAAAAATGGAGAAATAATTACAGTCATGAAAAAATAAACATGGAAATGGTTAAATGTATTAATAAATATAGCAACAGGCTGAATCAAGGTATAAATATGGAACAAAACAAATCAAAGTTTGCTTAAAAATACACAAGTGTTAATTACAGTACAAAAAAAGAGCCAAAAAGCAATTCAACTTCTTGATCGCAAGATGAATTTAGTTAAACTATACCAGCAAGCTACTGCAAAATGTATAGGTGCACTACCAGTGCGATGACATGTACTTCAGTACTCCTCAACCCCACACTGCGTATTCCACACTTTTGAGAACCTTTAGGTTTTCTCATCTATAAATTGCTCGTTTTCACACTCTTTGCTCGCTTACGGCCATACCACCCTGAACACGCCCGATCTCGTCCGATCTCGGAAGCTAAGCAGGGTCGTGCCGGGTCAGTACTTGGATGGGAGACCGCCTGGGAATACCCGGTGCTGTAAGCTTTTCTTTTTCATCAGCAGAGGGCGCTGCTCCTTCTTTGCTGGACACAGAGCTGACAAACAAACTCCATGGAGGATGCAACGTTGTTTTGGAAGCAACATCTTCACCAACTTTTTTGGGAAGCAACATCTTCATTTGCAACTAAAACAAACAATCTTACAGTGTTCAACAATTCAAGTAGGAGTTCAAAATTGGTGCACTTTAACCATATCCATGACTATCCCTCATAACAAATCACTAATCAGTGAACGACAAACATACTAGTAGGCTAAATCAAAGTATTACGGAAGACGACAAGTCACTCACATCTCGCTAAAGATAAAGGTGGAAGAAAATGGAGAAATAATTACAGTCATGAAAAAATAAACATGGAAATGGTTAAATGTATTAATAAATATAGCAACAGGCTGAATCAAGGTATAAATATGGAACAAAACAAATCAAAGAGTGCTTAAAAATACACAAGTGTTAATTACAGTACAAAAAAAGAGCCAAAAAGCAATTCAACTTCTTGATCGCAAGATGAATTTAGTTAAACTATACCAGCAAGCTACTGCAAAATGTATAGGTGCACTACCAGTGCGATGACATGTACTTCAGTACTCCTCAACCCCACACTGCGTATTCCACACTTTTGAGAACCTTTAGGTTTTCTCATCTATAAATTGCTCGTTTTCACACTCTTTACTCGCTTACGGCCATACCACCCTGAACACGCCCGATCTCGTCCGATCTCGGAAGCTAAGCAGGGTCGGGCCGGGTCAGTACTTGGATGGGAGACCGCCTGGGAATACCCGGTGCTGTAAGCTTTTCTTTTTCATCAGCAGAGGGCGCTGCTCCTTCTTTGCTGGACACAGAGCTGACAAACAAACTCCATGGAGGATGCAACGTTGTTTTGGAAACAACATCTTCACCAACTTTTTTGGGAAGCAACATCTTCATTTGCAACTAAAACAAACAATCTTACAGTGTTCAACAATTCAAGTAGGAGTTCAAAATTGGTGCACTTTAACCATATCCATGACTATCCCTCATAACAAATCACTAATCAGTGAACGACAAACATACTAGTAGGCTAAATCAAAGTATTACGGAAGACGACAAGTCACTCACATCTCGCTAAAGATAAAGGTGGAAAAAAATGGAGAAATAATTACAGTCATGAAAAAATAAACATGGAAATGGTTAAATGTATTAATAAATATAGCAACAGGCTGAATCAAGGTATAAATATGGAACAAAACAAATCAAAGAGTGCTTAAAAATACACAAGTGTTAATTACAGTACAAAAAAAGAGCCAAAAAGCAATTCAACTTCTTGATCGCAAGATGAATTTAGTTAAACTATACCAGCAAGCTACTGCAAAATGTATAGGTGCACTACCAGTGCGATGACATGTACTTCAGTACTCCTCAACCCCACACTGCGTATTCCACACTTTTGAGAACCTTTAGGTTTTCTCATCTATAAATTGCTCGTTTTCACACTCTTTACTCGCTTACGGCCATACCACCCTGAACACGCCCGATCTCGTCCGATCTCGGAAGCTAAGCAGGGTCGGGCCGGGTCAGTACTTGGATGGGAGACCGCCTGGGAATACCCGGTGCTGTAAGCTTTTCTTTTTCATCAGCAGAGGGCGCTGCTCCTTCTTTGCTGGACACAGAGCTGACAAACAAACTCCATGGAGGATGCAACGTTGTTTTGGAAGCAACATCTTCACCAACTTTTTTGGGAAGCAACATCTTCATTTGCAACTAAAACAAACAATCTTACAGTGTTCAACAATTCAAGTAGGAGTTCAAAATTGTTGCACTTTAACCATATCCATGACTATCCCTCATAACAAATCACTAATCAGTGAACGACAAACATACTAGTAGGCTAAATCAAAGTATTACGGAAGACGACAAGTCACTCACATCTCGCTAAAGATAAAGGTGGAAAAAAATGGAGAAATAATTACAGTCATGAAAAAATAAACATGGAAATGGTTAAATGTATTAATAAATATAGCAACAGGCTGAATCAAGGTATAAATATGGAACAAAACAAATCAAAGAGTGCTTAAAAATACACAAGTGTTAATTACAGTACAAAAAAAGAGCCAAAAAGCAATTCAACTTCTTGATCGCAAGATGAATTTAGTTAAACTATACCAGCAAGCTACTGCAAAATGTATAGGTGCACTACCAGTGCGATGACATGTACTTCAGTACTCCTCAACCCCACACTGCGTATTCCACACTTTTGAGAACCTTTAGGTTTTCTCATCTATAAATTGCTCGTTTTCACACTCTTTGCTCGCTTACGGCCATACCACCCTGAACACGCCCGATCTCGTCCGATCTCGGAAGCTAAGCAGGGTCGGGCCGGGTCAGTACTTGGATGGGAGACCGCCTGGGAATACCCGGTGCTGTAAGCTTTTCTTTTTCATCAGCAGAGGGCGCTGCTCCTTCTTTGCTGGACACAGAGCTGACAAACAAACTCCATGGAGGATGCAACGTTGTTTTGGAAGCAACATCTTCACCAACTTTTTTGGGAAGCAACATCTTCATTTGCAACTAAAACAAACAATCTTACAGTGTTCAACAATTCAAGTAGGAGTTCAAAATTGTTGCACTTTAACCATATCCATGACTATCCCTCATAACAAATCACTAATCAGTGAACGACAAACATACTAGTAGGCTAAATCAAAGTATTACGGAAGACGACAAGTCACTCACATCTCGCTAAAGATAAAGGTGGAAAAAAATGGAGAAATAATTACAGTCATGAAAAAATAAACATGGAAATGGTTAAATGTATTAATAAATATAGCAACAGGCTGAATCAAGGTATAAATATGGAACAAAACAAATCAAAGAGTGCTTAAAAATACACAAGTGTTAATTACAGTACAAAAAAAGAGCCAAAAAGCAATTCAACTTCTTGATCGCAAGATGAATTTAGTTAAACTATACCAGCAAGCTACTGCAAAATGTATAGGTGCACTACCAGTGCGATGACATGTACTTCAGTACTCCTCAACCCCACACTGCGTATTCCACACTTTTGAGAACCTTTAGGTTTTCTCATCTATAAATTGCTCGTTTTCACACTCTTTACTCGCTTACGGCCATACCACCCTGAACACGCCCGATCTCGTCCGATCTCGGAAGCTAAGCAGGGTCGGGCCGGGTCAGTACTTGGATGGGAGACCGCCTGGGAATACCCGGTGCTGTAAGCTTTTCTTTTTCATCAGCAGAGGGCGCTGCTCCTTCTTTGCTGGACACAGAGCTGACAAACAAACTCCATGGAGGATGCAACGTTGTTTTGGAAACAACATCTTCACCAACTTTTTTGGGAAGCAACATCTTCATTTGCAACTAAAACAAACAATCTTACAGTGTTCAACAATTCAAGTAGGAGTTCAAAATTGGTGCACTTTAACCATATCCATGACTATCCCTCATAACAAATCACTAATCAGTGAACGACAAACATACTAGTAGGCTAAATCAAAGTATTACGGAAGACGACAAGTCACTCACATCTCGCTAAAGATAAAGGTGGAAAAAAATGGAGAAATAATTACAGTCATGAAAAAATAAACATGGAAATGGTTAAATGTATTAATAAATATAGCAACAGGCTGAATCAAGGTATAAATATGGAACAAAACAAATCAAAGAGTGCTTAAAAATACACAAGTGTTAATTACAGTACAAAAAAAGAGCCAAAAAGCAATTCAACTTCTTGATCGCAAGATGAATTTAGTTAAACTATACCAGCAAGCTACTGCAAAATGTATAGGTGCACTACCAGTGCGATGACATGTACTTCAGTACTCCTCAACCCCACACTGCGTATTCCACACTTTTGAGAACCTTTAGGTTTTCTCATCTATAAATTGCTCGTTTTCACACTCTTTACTCGCTTACGGCCATACCACCCTGAACACGCCCGATCTCGTCCGATCTCGGAAGCTAAGCAGGGTCGGGCCGGGTCAGTACTTGGATGGGAGACCGCCTGGGAATACCCGGTGCTGTAAGCTTTTCTTTTTCATCAGCAGAGGGCGCTGCTCCTTCTTTGCTGGACACAGAGCTGACAAACAAACTCCATGGAGGATGCAACGTTGTTTTGGAAGCAACATCTTCACCAACTTTTTTGGGAAGCAACATCTTCATTTGCAACTAAAACAAACAATCTTACAGTGTTCAACAATTCAAGTAGGAGTTCAAAATTGTTGCACTTTAACCATATCCATGACTATCCCTCATAACAAATCACTAATCAGTGAACGACAAACATACTAGTAGGCTAAATCAAAGTATTACGGAAGACGACAAGTCACTCACATCTCGCTAAAGATAAAGGTGGAAAAAAATGGAGAAATAATTACAGTCATGAAAAAATAAACATGGAAATGGTTAAATGTATTAATAAATATAGCAACAGGCTGAATCAAGGTATAAATATGGAACAAAACAAATCAAAGAGTGCTTAAAAATACACAAGTGTTAATTACAGTACAAAAAAAGAGCCAAAAAGCAATTCAACTTCTTGATCGCAAGATGAATTTAGTTAAACTATACCAGCAAGCTACTGCAAAATGTATAGGTGCACTACCAGTGCGATGACATGTACTTCAGTACTCCTCAACCCCACACTGCGTATTCCACACTTTTGAGAACCTTTAGGTTTTCTCATCTATAAATTGCTCGTTTTCACACTCTTTACTCGCTTACGGCCATACCACCCTGAACACGCCCGATCTCGTCCGATCTCGGAAGCTAAGCAGGGTCGGGCCGGGTCAGTACTTGGATGGGAGACCGCCTGGGAATAC
The DNA here is from genome assembly GCA_023631565.1 of Gymnocephalus cernua. Taxonomy (NCBI): domain Eukaryota; kingdom Metazoa; phylum Chordata; class Actinopteri; order Perciformes; family Percidae; genus Gymnocephalus; species Gymnocephalus cernua. The sequence goes on from CM042425.1 coordinate 27,566,542, forward strand.
CCGGTGCTGTAAGCTTTTCTTTTTCATCAGCAGAGGGCGCTGCTCCTTCTTTGCTGGACACAGAGCTGACAAACAAACTCCATGGAGGATGCAACGTTGTTTTGGAAACAACATCTTCACCAACTTTTTTGGGAAGCAACATCTTCATTTGCAACTAAAACAAACAATCTTACAGTGTTCAACAATTCAAGTAGGAGTTCAAAATTGGTGCACTTTAACCATATCCATGACTATCCCTCATAACAAATCACTAATCAGTGAACGACAAACATACTAGTAGGCTAAATCAAAGTATTACGGAAGACGACAAGTCACTCACATCTCGCTAAAGATAAAGGTGGAAAAAAATGGAGAAATAATTACAGTCATGAAAAAATAAACATGGAAATGGTTAAATGTATTAATAAATATAGCAACAGGCTGAATCAAGGTATAAATATGGAACAAAACAAATCAAAGAGTGCTTAAAAATACACAAGTGTTAATTACAGTACAAAAAAAGAGCCAAAAAGCAATTCAACTTCTTGATCGCAAGATGAATTTAGTTAAACTATACCAGCAAGCTACTGCAAAATGTATAGGTGCACTACCAGTGCGATGACATGTACTTCAGTACTCCTCAACCCCACACTGCGTATTCCACACTTTTGAGAACCTTTAGGTTTTCTCATCTATAAATTGCTCGTTTTCACACTCTTTACTCGCTTACGGCCATACCACCCTGAACACGCCCGATCTCGTCCGATCTCGGAAGCTAAGCAGGGTCGGGCCGGGTCAGTACTTGGATGGGAGACCGCCTGGGAATACCCGGTGCTGTAAGCTTTTCTTTTTCATCAGCAGAGGGCGCTGCTCCTTCTTTGCTGGACACAGAGCTGACAAACAAACTCCATGGAGGATGCAACGTTGTTTTGGAAGCAACATCTTCACCAACTTTTTTGGGAAGCAACATCTTCATTTGCAACTAAAACAAACAATCTTACAGTGTTCAACAATTCAAGTAGGAGTTCAAAATTGTTGCACTTTAACCATATCCATGACTATCCCTCATAACAAATCACTAATCAGTGAACGACAAACATACTAGTAGGCTAAATCAAAGTATTACGGAAGACGACAAGTCACTCACATCTCGCTAAAGATAAAGGTGGAAAAAAATGGAGAAATAATTACAGTCATGAAAAAATAAACATGGAAATGGTTAAATGTATTAATAAATATAGCAACAGGCTGAATCAAGGTATAAATATGGAACAAAACAAATCAAAGAGTGCTTAAAAATACACAAGTGTTAATTACAGTACAAAAAAAGAGCCAAAAAGCAATTCAACTTCTTGATCGCAAGATGAATTTAGTTAAACTATACCAGCAAGCTACTGCAAAATGTATAGGTGCACTACCAGTGCGATGACATGTACTTCAGTACTCCTCAACCCCACACTGCGTATTCCACACTTTTGAGAACCTTTAGGTTTTCTCATCTATAAATTGCTCGTTTTCACACTCTTTACTCGCTTACGGCCATACCACCCTGAACACGCCCGATCTCGTCCGATCTCGGAAGCTAAGCAGGGTCGGGCCGGGTCAGTACTTGGATGGGAGACCGCCTGGGAATACCCGGTGCTGTAAGCTTTTCTTTTTCATCAGCAGAGGGCGCTGCTCCTTCTTTGCTGGACACAGAGCTGACAAACAAACTCCATGGAGGATGCAACGTTGTTTTGGAAGCAACATCTTCACCAACTTTTTTGGGAAGCAACATCTTCATTTGCAACTAAAACAAACAATCTTACAGTGTTCAACAATTCAAGTAGGAGTTCAAAATTGTTGCACTTTAACCATATCCATGACTATCCCTCATAACAAATCACTAATCAGTGAACGACAAACATACTAGTAGGCTAAATCAAAGTATTACGGAAGACGACAAGTCACTCACATCTCGCTAAAGATAAAGGTGGAAAAAAATGGAGAAATAATTACAGTCATGAAAAAATAAACATGGAAATGGTTAAATGTATTAATAAATATAGCAACAGGCTGAATCAAGGTATAAATATGGAACAAAACAAATCAAAGAGTGCTTAAAAATACACAAGTGTTAATTACAGTACAAAAAAAGAGCCAAAAAGCAATTCAACTTCTTGATCGCAAGATGAATTTAGTTAAACTATACCAGCAAGCTACTGCAAAATGTATAGGTGCACTACCAGTGCGATGACATGTACTTCAGTACTCCTCAACCCCACACTGCGTATTCCACACTTTTGAGAACCTTTAGGTTTTCTCATCTATAAATTGCTCGTTTTCACACTCTTTACTCGCTTACGGCCATACCACCCTGAACACGCCCGATCTCGTCCGATCTCGTAAGCTAAGCAGGGTCGGGCCGGGTCAGTACTTGGATGGGAGACCGCCTGGGAATACCCGGTGCTGTAAGCTTTTCTTTTTCATCAGCAGAGGGCGCTGCTCCTTCTTTGCTGGACACAGAGCTGACAAACAAACTCCATGGAGGATGCAACGTTGTTTTGGAAGCAACATCTTCACCAACTTTTTTGGGAAGCAACATCTTCATTTGCAACTAAAACAAACAATCTTACAGTGTTCAACAATTCAAGTAGGAGTTCAAAATTGTTGCACTTTAACCATATCCATGACTATCCCTCATAACAAATCACTAATCAGTGAACGCCAAACATACTAGTAGGCTAAATCAAAGTATTACGGAAGACGACAAGTCACTCACATCTCGCTAAAGATAAATGTGGAAGAAAATGGAGAAATAATTACAGTCATGAAAAAATAAACATGGAAATGGTTAAATGTATTAATAAATATAGCAACAGGCTGAATCAAGGTATAAATATGGAACAAAACAAATCAAAGAGTGCTTAAAAATACACAAGTGTTAATTACAGTACAAAAAAAGAGCCAAAAAGCAATTCAACTTCTTGATCGCAAGATGAATTTAGTTAAACTATACCAGCAAGCTACTGCAAAATGTATAGGTGCACTACCAGTGCGATGACATGTACTTCAGTACTCCTCAACCCCACACTGCGTATTCCACACTTTTGAGAACCTTTAGGTTTTCTCATCTATAAATTGCTCGTTTTCACACTCTTTACTCGCTTACGGCCATACCACCCTGAACACGCCCGATCTCGTCCGATCTCGGAAGCTAAGCAGGGTCGGGCCGGGTCAGTACTTGGATGGGAGACCGCCTGGGAATACCCGGTGCTGTAAGCTTTTCTTTTTCATCAGCAGAGGGCGCTGCTCCTTCTTTGCTGGACACAGAGCTGACAAACAAACTCCATGGAGGATGCAACGTTGTTTTGGAAGCAACATCTTCACCAACTTTTTTGGGAAGCAACATCTTCATTTGCAACTAAAACAAACAATCTTACAGTGTTCAACAATTCAAGTAGGAGTTCAAAATTGTTGCACTTTAACCATATCCATGACTATCCCTCATAACAAATCACTAATCAGTGAACGACAAACATACTAGTAGGCTAAATCAAAGTATTACGGAAGACGACAAGTCACTCACATCTCGCTAAAGATAAAGGTGGAAAAAAATGGAGAAATAATTACAGTCATGAAAAAATAAACATGGAAATGGTTAAATGTATTAATAAATATAGCAACAGGCTGAATCAAGGTATAAATATGGAACAAAACAAATCAAAGAGTGCTTAAAAATACACAAGTGTTAATTACAGTACAAAAAAAGAGCCAAAAAGCAATTCAACTTCTTGATCGCAAGATGAATTTAGTTAACCCTTGTATTGTCCTTCGTGTCACCGGGACTTGTTTAGTTTGTTTACATTGTGCCTTCCGGCTTACTATTTCCATTCACTCGGCGTCAACTGCCATGGTCTCAGCCTTTGAGACTGCTTGGCCTCACTTTCTTGCTACAAAGCCTAAATGCAATTGAACACAGGACGGGTCCCAGTGACCCAAATGCCACGGTAGCAGTGGAATACCATTGAAACCCGCCCAGGGTCTCTGGGACCCGAAGGCCGCGGTAGCAGTAAAATACAATGGAATACCTCACAGGGTCCCCGAGACCCAACGGCCGAGGCCGCGGTGGTAGTGAAACGCAATGGAACACAGGACGGGTCCCGGAGACCCAAAGGCTGAGGCCGCGGCAGTAGTGAAACACAATGGAACACCTCACAGGGTCCCAGAGACCCAAAGGCCGAGGCCGCGGTAGTAGTGAAACACAGTGGAATACCTCACAGGGTCCCAGAGACCCCACAGGCCGAGGCCACGGTAGTAGTGAAACACAATGTAATACCTCACAGGGTCCCACAGACCCAAAGGCCGAGGCTGCGGTAGTAGTGAAATACAATGTAATATCTCACAGGGTCCCCGAGACCCAAAGGCCGAGGCCGCGGTAGTAGTGAAACACAGTGGAATACTTCACAGGGTCCCAGAGACCCCAAAGGCAGAGGCCGCGGCAGTAGTGTAACACAATGGAACACCTCACAGGGTCCCCGAGACCCAACGGCCGAGGCCGCGGTAGTAGTGAAACGCAATGGAACACAGGACGGGTCCCGGAGACCCAAAGGCTGAGGCCGCGGCAGTAGTGAAACACAATGGAACACCTCACAGGGTCCCCGGGACCCAAGGGATGAGGCCACAGTAGCAGTGAACTGCCATTGAATACCGCCCATGCCCCCGGAAACCCAGAGGCCCAGGCCGCAGCAGTAGCGAAACACAATGGAATACAAGACAATTTGCAGAGACCCAAAAGTCGCAGTAGCAGTGAAATAAAATTGTAATACCACCCAGCGTATCTGGGACCCAAAGGCCTCGGTAGCAGTGAATCACAGTGTAATACCTCCCAGGCTTCCAGGAGCCCAAGGGATGAGGCCACGGTAGCAGTGAACTACCATTGAATACCACCCAGGCTCCCAGAAACCCAAAGGTCGAGGCCTAGGTAGCAGTGAAACACGATGGCATACAGGACAGTTTATTGCAAACAACAGTGTATATGTGTATTTATATATGTGTGTGTGTGTGTGTGTGTGTGTGTGTGTGTGTGTGCGTGTGTGTGTGTGTGTGTGTGTGTGTGCGTGTGTGTGTATAATAATAAAAGTGTTTGGTAGGACTAGGTCAAACATTGGTTGTGTTTTGTTTCCAATTTCCCCTCTCCTTTTGTTTTACTTCTTCCAGCCAGGCCAGGGTCCCCGAGACCCAAAGGCCGAGGTCCCGGTAGTAGTGAAATACGATGGAATACCTCACAGGGTACCAGAGAGCCAAAGACCCAGGCCGCGGTAGTAGTGAAACACAATGTAATACCTCACAGGGTCCCAGAGACCCACAGGCCCAGGCCGCGGTAGTAGTGAAACACAATGTAATACCTCACAGGGTCCCAGAGACCCAAAGGCCGAGGCCGCGGTAGCAGTGAACTACCATTGAATACTTCGCAGTGCCCCAACAACCCAAAGGCCGAGGCCGTAGTAGTAGTGACACGCTAGCCTCGCGGCCTCATCCCACAGGTCCATGGGACCCTGCGGGTGTTGAGTACGTGCGTGCAAGGGTGTGTGGGTTGGGTGTGTGCAAGTGTGTGTGGGTTTGGTGCGTGACATAAACTCACATCTCACACAGCGGATGTATCCTAAAGGGTTTTTATTGAGAATAGATGCAAGGTTCATTTCTTTGCAGTTCATTTCAATCTATTGCAGTTCATTTCACACACATGTCACACATGTCAAACGCAACATTCTCGTCTCGTCTGCGGCGGCTGTTTGTTTGCCGCTCGGTAGCCGTTAGCCGTTTTTGCACCGTCACCGTCAAAGCTCAACCCGGCGCCGCATGAGCCAAGCGACCTACTGTCTCACACATTCCGCACAGTAGGCCCGCGTGCAGCTCCCGCAGATGTATCTCTTGCAGCAGCCGCACACGGTGTGCGTTTTGCGCTCCGTCGGCTTTGGACAGAGCTGACACCTCTTCCTCTTGCTGGGCACTCTCTGAGCGCTCGGTCCCGCGTCCTGGTTGTCGTTTCGGTCTTCGTGGTCCTCTTCGTGGTCGGCCTCCTGGGCTCGCCGAACGGCCGCGGCTGTCCTCACAGCGAAGGCTTTGACGAGCGCTGCGGACGCTTCAGTGCGCGGCAGACGCCGGCGTCTCTCGATGAGCGGAGTCACGAGCGCCATTCCCAGCTGCTCCAGGAACGCTCTTCTGCGGCTGAGCTTGCCGCGCATCCACTCGGGCCTGAGCTCTCGCCACAGCACAAAGGCGTTGTAGGCGGACACGTCCAGGATATTGTGGAACACTGCGAGGGGCCAACGTGCCGTCTTCCTGCGGCAGCTGTACGTACCGACGAGCTTGTCCAGGTTGTCCACGCCGCCCTTGGTGCGGTTGTAGTGGAGAATGATGTCGGGTTTGGATTGCCTGCCGGCACCGACCCGCCCGTCACCCGTGTGCAGCGTGCTCAGCAGCAGCACGTTCTTGTTCCTCTTGGCCACGTAGGACACCAGAGTGGCGGTAGGCGTGAAGGCAAACACGGACGAGAAGACGGCTCGGCCCTTGGTGGCTAGCAAGGCGCTCGGCAGCTCAGGCTTGTTTTTGCGCATCGTGCCCACCACGGTTAGGCGCCTCTCGGTGAGCAGCCGCCGGGCTAGCTCGTAGGTGGTGAAGAAGTTGTCGCACGTCACGTTGCGTGGGCCCTTCAGCCCCTCGGTCACATCCATCACCACCCGTGTGCCCAGATTCCTCTCGGGCGCGCCGCTCACGGACCTGCCAGTGTAGACCTGCATGCGCCACGCGTAGCTGGACACGGCGTCGCAGGCAACCCACGCCTTGAGTCCGTACCTGCCGGGCTTGCTGGGCATGTACTGGCGGAAGGAGCATCGACCTTGTTGTTGGTGTTGTTGTTGGTTGTTGTTGTTGTCATTGTCAAGCAATGACAATGAGAAGAAGATGGAAAAAGTCAAAGTAAGAAGAAGAAGAAGAGGAAAATGACAGAAGAAGATAAAGAAGAAGAAAAAGATAAACAAGAAAAAGGAAAAGCTTAACAATATCCGAATTCGCACACACACACACACACAAAAACATTACAAACTATGAGGTTGAATACAAAAGAAGAACACACACACACACACACACACACACACACACACACACACACAAGCAACAACTCTAGTCTCTAAGCCAATCACATTGTCTATAGAGGTTTTGTGTGAATTCCCCTGCTACTACTTGACTCTGAGCAAAGCGTTTCTCTGGGTCGGTTGCAGCGCTAGCCTATGTATTTGCGTGCAGAGGGAATTGGAAAGACCCATTTCTCCCACCCCCTGTCAATTGTGAGCTCCCAGAGACGACATCTTATATAGTAGTAATAGTAATAGTAATAATAACGACAATGATAATAACAATGGCTGCGGCTCACTCACTCACTCACTCACTCACTCACTCACCTCGAAAGGGAACCAGTTGCTCATCCACGGTCACGTCGGGGCCCGGGTTGTAGAGACTAGGCAGCCGCCGCGCCCACTCGTCCCACACCTCACGTATGGCCGCCAGTTTGTCCGAGGCTCGTCTGGCGGCTCTGGACTCGCGGTCGTCAAATCGCAGCAGTCTCGAGAACATGTGGAAACGTTTGATCGGCATTGTGGCGCGGAAAATGGTCCTGCCGGTCTCCTCGTGCCACAGGCTCTCCAAGGCCTCGTTGCGGGACCTGTAGACGCCCGCGAGGAGCAGCAGCCCAAAGTAGGCGCGCACGTCCGTGGCGTCCATCGCCTTCCACTCGACTTCGCCGTATAGCCTGCGGCCCTCCAGGTTTGTCGCTGCCAGCACCATGTCTTCGATGTGGCGCGTGACAAACAGCTCAAACGCGGAGAGTATGTCGCGGACACGCGTGGCTGCGTACTCCGTGGGTCCCGGGCTCTGTGGAGCGGTGGCACGTCGGTCTTGTTCTTCTTCTTCTTGTTCTTCTTCGGTGCCACGGTGTTGAGGTCGCGGGCGGCGGGGATGATAAGTTTTCGAGGACCATGTGATTTCGCCATTCTTTGACGTATAATCCCCCCCCTCATCTTCACTCTCTTCTTCTCCTCTTTCTTGTTCACCCTCTTCGTCTGCATTTAGTCCTTGTTCGACTTCCTCCTCCCCGTCCTCGTAGCCGCCCTCGTCACCCTCGTCGCCCTGGTCGCCCTGGTCGCCCTCGTCGCTGTCGTCGTCGCTGTTGTCGTCGCTGTCATCTCCTTTGTCATGGTTTTCGGCGTCGGACTCGCAGCAGTCTTTTTCTCCGTCCTCGCATTCGCCACTGCGGTCGTGGTGGCTGTCCTTTTCTTGTTGTTCTTCTTCCTCTTCCATTTCCTCCTCTTCGGGCACATTGCTTGTCGCGATGGCGAGACCCTGATGCAGCTTCAGATCTAAAGTCAAACGACGGGCCATGCTGGCGTCGCAACCGGCTGCTGAACCAAATGCAGACAAATTGCAAAACAGGTCCAGCAGCAGAAGCAAAGAGGAAAACACATAGACAACAGTGTACAGTATATATATATATATATCTGTGTGTGTGTGTGTGTGTGTGTGTGTGTGTGTGTGTGTGTGTGTGTGTGTGTGTGTGTGATAATAACAGTGTTTAGTAGGACGAGGTCAAACATTGGGTGTGTTTCGTTTCCCATTTCACATACCCCTTTTGTTTTACTTCTACCAGCCGGGCCAGGGTCCCAGAGACCCAAAGGCCGAGGCCGCGGTAGTAGTGAAATACAATGGAATACCTCACATGGTCCCAGAGACCCGAAGGTCGAGGCCGCGGTAGTAGTGAAATGCAATGCAATACCTCACAGGGTCCCAGTGACCCAAAGGCCGAGGCCGCGATAGTAGTGAAACACAGTGGAATACAGGACGGGTCCCAGAGACCCAAAGGCCGAGGCCGCGGTAGTAGTGAAATACAATGGAATACCTCACAGGGTCCCAGAGACCCAAAGGCCGAGGCCGCGATAGTAGTGAAACACAGTGGAATACAGGACGGGTCCCAGAGACCCAAAGGCCGAGGCCGCGGTAGTAGTGAAACACAGTGGAATACAGGACGGGTCCCAGAGACCCAAAGGCCGAGGCCGCGATAGTAGTGAAACACAGTGGAATACAGGACGGGTCCCAGAGACCCAAAGGTCGAGGCCGCGATAGTAGTGAAACACAGTGGAATACAGGACGGGTCCCAGAGACCCAAAGGTCGAGGCCGCTGTAGTAGTGAAACACAGTGGAATACAGGACGGGTCCCAGAGACCCAAAGGCCGAGGCCGCGATAGTAGTGAAACACAGTGGAATACAGGACGGGTCCCAGAGACCCAAAGGTCGAGGCCGCTGTAGTAGTGAAACACAGTGGAATACAGGACGGGTCCCAGAGACCCAAAGGCCGAGGCCGCGATAGTAGTGAAACACAGTGGAATACAGGACGGGTCCCAGAGACCCAAAGGTCGAGGCCGCTGTAGTAGTGAAACACAGTGGAATACAGGACGGGTCCCAGAGACCCAAAGGTCGAGGTCGCTGTAGTAGTGAAACACAGTGGAATACAGGACGGGTCCCAGAGACCCAAAGGCCGAGGCCGCGGTAGTAGTGAAATACAATGGAATACAGGACGGGTCCCAGAGACCCAAAGGCCGAGGCCGCGATAGTAGTGAAACACAGTGGAATACAGGACGGGTCCCTGAGACCCAAAGGCCGAGGCCGCAATAGTAGTGAAACACAGTGGAATACAGGACGGGTCCCCGAGACCCAACGGCCGAGGCCGCGGTAGTAGTGAAATATAATGGAATACCTCACAGGGTCCCAGAGACCCAAAGGCCGAGGCCGCGATAGTAGTGAAACACAGTGGAATACAGGACGGGTCCCTGAGACCCAAAGGCCGAGGCCGCGATAGTAGTGAAACACAGTGGAATACAGGACGGGTCCCTGAGACCCGAAGGCCGAGGCTGCGGTAGTAGTGAAATATAATGGAATACCTCACAGGGTCCCAGAGACCCGAAGGCCGAGGCCGCGATAGTAGTGAAACACAGTGGAATACAGGACGGGTCCCTGAGACCCAAAGGCCGAGGCCGCGATAGTAGTGAAACACAGTGGAATACAGGACGGGTCCCCGAGACCCAACGGCCGAGGCCGCGGTAGTAGTGAAATACAATGGAATACCTCACAGGGTCCCAGAGACCCAACGGCCGAGGCCGCGGTAGTAGTGAAACACAGTGGAATACAGGACGGGTCCCTGAGACCCAAAGGCCGAGGCCGCGATAGTAGTGAAACACAGTGGAATACAGGACGGGTCCCAGAGACCCAAAGGCCAAGGCCGCGATAGTAGTGAAACACAGTGGAATACAGGACGGGTCCCTGAGACCCAAAGGCCAAGGCCGCGGTAGCAGTGAAATACAATGGAATACCTCACAGGGTCCCAGAGACCCAAAGGCCGAGGCCGCGATAGTAGTGAAATACAATGTGATATCTCACAGGGTCCCAGAGACCCAAAGGTCGAGGCCGCGGTAATATTGAAATACAATGCAAATAGTAAAATAAACTGTATGGGTCCCCGTGACCCGATGGACAACACAAGGGTTAACGGAGTGGACAATGGCACTTTGCCGGCATCTGCTGACAAATCTTGGAATTGCCTGTCCTAAAGCCAAAGTCACCAAAACTGACAACATAGGGGGATGCATTTCGACCCGTTGGACATCTTATTTCGAAGATATGTGCACTATGAGATTTATATTTGTGAGAGAAAGAACGGTTCCAGAGAGACAGTCAACACACAGAAGCCTCTGCTAGCCTTGTGAGCACTGCGGCCTCCTTGTGCATATTCTGTGTACGTTCTCCGTGTCACCACGTGGGTGTTCATCTCGTGACGCTCCATGACACTGTGATTCACTCCCAAACGGGATTGATTTCCTCTGGTGTGCCCAAACATGGACTATTGCTACGTGTGCTGTGTGTGCCGCAAGAAGTAATGACATTTTTAAATACATCACTGAATTCACACAACGACATGTTCATTATCATGATCAGGTTTATTTGTCATTTGCATTTATTGTTTTTCAGCGTGAACAATTTACGTTTCATTGTTGTAAATGTGCGGGGATACGCGGGCACCGTGTCTAGATTCCGGGGCTCCGCTGTCACCACTTGAGCTGTCACTGTTCAGGCTTTCTTAGTAAGGTTTGGGTGTTTGGCTCCAGATGCCACGCTGTTGTCTCGCATGCGTCTTCAACACAGACCTCAGAGCTGTGAACAGGCACACAAAGTCACACATCACGTATACAGCGATTATAAAAGAATCAATTGATGAAGCTCAAAGACACATCTGATGTGAGGGCCAGAGTGGCTCTCCAGGCTGCCTTAGCCCCGACAGTTGGTAGAGAGGACTGTGTGACAGTGGCAGAGGTGTTCTTTACGCTTCGCTTGGCCTCGGCTCGCTTGACACTGGCGAGGATCCGCTGTCCGCTTGCTGATCGGCTGCATATCGCACGTGTCTCTGGGGATAGTCGTAAAGGCTTTTCACTGTCGGGTCTATGTAGCAACACAATAAGGCGAGTAGGTCCCCGATGCTGTGCTGGTGTGTAAACTCAACAAAAAGGGGTCTCTCGAGGCGACTTTCTTGAGGTCCTATTAAATCGAATAGGTCGCCTTGGGTTACCCATTTCACGTGGACACGGCCCAGGGATTTCTTTTCGTGATCCGTCAAGGTCCTGTTGTTTAGGCGCAGACAGTCGTACCACACGGACATCGTTTCTGAGCTTTCTGTTTGGTTTGAACGTGGACCTGTTCCTGTTGTCTCTGTTGTTGACACGGGTGACCTCACATGTTGGTGAATGTAAATCCGGGGCTGTCACAGGTTCTGCAGTGCTCGGTGAAGCGCCCTCTCGATCCCATCTGTCATATAGGTCCTGCTGCGGTCCCAGTGTTCCTCGTCAGATAAAGCTGGATACTGAATTGTATGATTCGTAGTAGCTTCTGTGGTCACGGCCAGAGGCTGTGGTGTCCATGACCGCTCTCTGACCATCGACCTGGACAGTCTCGCGTCTGTCCTTGAGAACGATCGATGTCATGACCATGGTCATCACGTACATGGTGTAGATTACGATGTTGAACACGGCGATGGCACACTCCATGTTATGAAGCCTCTGAGCATTGCTAATCAGAGGTTGATACAGTAACTCCATGCATCCCGCTATCACGGCCATGAACAGCTCAATGTTCATCATGACGAGGCACACAATCACGGTCCTGGTGCTCTTGGACTCTGCACCCCTGTTCTGATCTGACAGGTCGTCTATTTTCAGTTTGCTCTTGGCGGCGAAGTAGCTGAGCACTATGCTCACAACCATGGCCAGACATCCCAGCGTGATTAGAGCTATCCCAGCGTGGATGTAGGCATACTGGTAGTCGGTCATAGACTCAGCTGAAGTAGAGTCCGCAAATGGGCATCCCGTGGCCCTGGTGCCATGTCTGCTGTCGATGAAGTACAGGATGTTGTTGGGGATGGTCAGGAACCCCACAATGAGAGAGGTGATGATGGCTATTGCCGCTCCCAGTTTACCCTTAAAGCGAATAGCGGGTCTGTTCAATAGAGCTGGTACCTTCTTGGTGTTGGCTACTAGAGTCTCGATGCTCATCGGGTTCGCTCTCCGTTGCATTTCGCTGAGAGGATCCTTACTCCTCTTGTGGGTCTGTTGTTACTTACTCGCGATGTGTTTCTCCCGTAGCAGCTACTCCAGTGAGCCGTTGATCCTAGCACTTTAATACAATGAAGCTCAAAGACCCCGTGATCGAGTTCTCGGGCTCACATGGCACCCTGTGCGCAAGGTCCACTGCAGACCACCGTTGGTACAAGGTTCAGGGTATCACCAAAACTCTTGAGTCTATCAAGTTGTACAGGAAGCGAGCGCCCACACACAACATGATAAGCATGGACATGTTCGCCAGGGTTGTTAAAGACCTGAATGCCCACCCGGACACTGTGCTTGACTGGGTGCCAGAGTACGTGAGAAATCTGAATGTGCCCACTGAGTCCCAGGGACTGGCACTCAAGGAAGCCCTGTGTCAACTGTTGAGGTCAAAAGCGCTCACTCCAGAAGCCTGCAGGCGCCTATGGGACAGGACCCACATGTCCACCATTATAGGCACTGTGGTAGACGCTCAGTGCAAGGATGTGTACAATGAAAGGAAGAAAATATGTGACGTGGGTCCGGTGTCTCGCCTCATTCTCACGCAGCTCGAAGCTCTGCGCCTGACTCCGATATGCGCTGGCCTCAAGGTCGCCGGTGTGCCCAGGCCCGACATGAGTAGCAGCAGCACTCCCGGAGCATACACCTACCACAATGGCTGTACACAGTGCACGTCCATAGGCGACACATGGGGCTTCTACACTGAAGTGGACCTAGTGGCCCACGACACCGTAAGGGACAACGTGGTGCTGCTCGAGCTCAAGACCAGGAACAATGACACATTGGATCAGGTCACCTTGTGGAGATACAACACGCAACTGTGGCTGACGTGGTTGATGTTCTCGCTCACGTACCCGAGCATGGCAGAGCGGTCTGCGGCATACCTGGTGATCGTCAGACCCGGGACCAACCAGGTTACCGTAAGGAGTTGCTCACGGCCCACAATTTCTAATTCTCTCCGTAACAAGTTCCCATGGCTGAAAAGTTTCTGCCCACAGGTGCTTAATTGCCTCACCCCTACGTGTGTGAACATGAGAGTTGAGACTCGGCTGGCCACTGCAGAGCAGACCGCTGCCTCCTGGTTGGATGAGACCGAGTTGAGTTACAGGAACATGCTGTTCAATGAGGAGAAGAATAGGGTCGCCGCTCACGGCTTTGCCCGTGATGGGGATGTTGTTTCCGGCAATGTTGTTTCCGGCGATGTGTAACATGGCCGCGGCCTACACGGACTCTCTTTCCTTCCTTTTGTTGTTTCCTGGAGGACATGGAAAGTTTCTTGGACGCTACCTGTCACTGCTTTGGTGGCAATGTCGCTGCGGATGCAAAAGGATTTCAGGCCACAGGCGTGTGGTGCAAACGTTCATTTCATGCATATATACGACAGTGAACTAGAACAAGGACTCGCTTTCATCAATGTTGCTGCAATGATATAGCAGTTCGGGAACACTCAAGCTGGGCTCAGGGCTGGTAACTCGAGGTTTTCTTTTTTCTACCTGTATTTATTGAGGGTAATCATTGAGATTACAAACCTTTTTTTTTCAAGGGAGTCCTGGCAGGTTAGTTAGATCGAGCAAATTGCTTCCATGCCTTGGACGTAGGTCGGATAGCTGCTGCTCGGACATTTGAAGCTGGGGCTTATGAGAGCTGAGTCAGGGTTCTGTGGTGTTCACACACACATATATAGTTGGATAAGCTGTCCTCAAGTTAGACTGAACTCAAGACCGTGTACTGTCTCTGACCCAGTGCTCCAAAGGCTCCTACTCCACCGGTTTGGCCAACATGGGGTTGAGACACCAAGCTATCCACGCAATGCTCGCAAACCCTCACCTAGCCCCGTTCGAATTGATCAACAGCCCATGTCAGCCACAAGATTGGACTCTGATTGACCATCTCATGGTAATTCACAAAGTCAAGGAGAGTGACTACATCGAGGATGATCCACAGGGGTCCATATTGAGCATGGCCAGAACACTGGCGTCGTGCTACATCTCAGAGAATGAGGGCAGTCGGTGCGTGGTGCTCGTCAAAGACGGAACTAAGGCTCAGAAGCCAGCCGTGAGGGGGCTCAGACTCAACCGCACCCCTGCGCCTCACATGGGGTTCTGTATGCACAATCTATGTGCCATAGAATACGCAATGATGAAACGTTTGGCCGATATGGGTATGAAAAACAAGTTGTTTCTGGTGACCGGGGCCAGGGGAGGGGATGAGGGAACGTCTGTCGAAAACCTTGTGTCGTTCCACAAGAAGTACACGGAGGACAACAGCGTGTCACTGACCATGCTCGATAATCTGACACCTCCCCAGTTTGAGCTCCATGACGTAGATCCCAGTTACGGAGAGATAGAAAGACCCGATGGTCTTAAGGGCGTGTTTGTGGCGACCTTTGCAGACCCCGAGACTTCACTTCAAGTGTCTCTGTTGCAGCATGCGTGTCTGCTGTGTAGGAGCACAGAGGCCGATACGCTGCTTGTCGAGTTGGCCAACGTTCTCACGGGCAATGTGACCGTGTGCACCGGAGATTCGGATGTAGTGGCCGTGCTCACGGCTTGTGGACGGGAAGGGATTACTATGAGGATGGACAACAAGAGCTACCGTCAGGGTCGAGACATGCACATGTCGAGCTTCGGTGACCTGTTGTTTGCTACTCCCGAGAAGCACGCGCCAAAACTGACGTTTGATGAGCTTTCTTCAAGTGACGACAGGTTCCGCGTTCTCTGCGACATTGCTGCCGGGGACGAACACCTGCTACCAGAGACGCTAGAGCAACACAAGAACTTTGAAGCCAGTATGGATAGGCATGAGGAGGCCGAGGGGAGAGTCAATCTAAAGCTAAATGTAGCCAGGTACCTGTACCTGGCCGGGATCAGGGGATCTCTGTACGCCACCTTTCTGTCTAGGTTCTCCAGCAAAGGGGACCGATTGAGGGTATTGTCTCACGCTGTGGACGCCCACTGTGTCAACGCAAAGACAGTCAGTTTCATATTCGAAACACTGTGGCCCGCATCTGACCAGGGTCTGACGTCAAGCTCTGAATCAGAAGAGCGTAAGTGTACCGGTGAGAAGAGGAAGATGACCAATCTGCAGGAGCACGAGAAAGTCCCAAAGCTTGAGCTAGACGAGCGTGTAGATGTGGCGGACCAGAGCAAGGAACGGGAGAAGATCCTGGGCGGTCTCAGGCGCTTGGGCAATGCATACATGAAAGGCATGGTGCACAGGGGCAGCTACGGCCGTTTCCTGAGATTGAACCGGATGGGCAGGTATATTTTCATGCGCATTAAAAGAGCCGTAATCAGAGACGATAAGGAGCGTATGGAAAAGCTGGTGTTCATGGCACTGTGTGGCACCGACTACAACAAGGTGCCAACGGGACTGGGGATTAAGAGATTGATGACCGGAGTGGTGACCAAGTACACAGAATTTTCCTCTTGGTGTCATTCGCTGAGGACTCTATGGGACGCAATGGACACATGTTCTCCTCGGGACTGCTACAACTTGTGTGCGCAACTCTCGCGAATGACAAATGTCCCAAAGTCATTCCAGTCCACGTATTGGACCGAGTTTAATTGCAACCTGATGGTCAGGAGCATGAAATATGTATACGAACTGTGGAACCTGATGACACCAAGACCTGGTCCTGTTTACGGATATTCTGAGCGTGACGGCGTACTAGGCTTTAACTGTGAGGACTCCACGCCGGACGCCATGCTGGACTCGAGGCTTGTCCCGAAAGTGTAATGTGAGCTTGGTCTCAATAACCAAGGCGGGATGTTATTTACAGTGTGATGTGTATATGTTGTGCGGTGTACAATAAACCCCTTCATAAACCCATCCTTTACTGTGTCACAGAGTGTTTCTCTATGTTTCAATGATGTATTTTATTGTTTGTTGGGTTTGGTTTCTTAAAGCGGCAGATATTATACCAGGGAGTGTACAGACTCAGGGAGTGTCATGTCTAACTTGTGTTCTCAACCTAATAAAACTCATATTTCACAGGTGACACAGGAATTACCGGTCACTTTCTAAGCCTTGATACAGTTGAGGTGTGAAGAGAGCAGGAAAGGAAATCAAACATCACGGTCAGTCTGTGATTCAAGCACAGGTATACTTTATTGACTCAAAGGTACATTGTATAGTAACACGGAGTTAGCTATGATTGATGCAGAATGCCTCATGGTGCACCAACATAAACACAGAATAGTAAAGAATTACAACAGAACACATTACGGGTTACACAGCTCAAAGGACACAATCTTGGGGTTGGTAACATGACAGCAAATCACGCTGGTCACCCCTGTTGACAGTGTGAGTGCAACATGCATCCATGTTCACACGGGACCATACGGGAGATTCACCGACGATAGCGTCTATGGACCACCGGAAGATTGACAGGGCTTTATAGTCATCCTCAGTGATGTGGGTCCTGAGAGCCTCGACAATCTCTCTTGCACTGTTCTTGTTGCGCCCATCCCAGAACCTGTCAACGTTGAACACATCCAGCCAAGAGTGGACGTCTTTGTGGACCTTGCTTCTCTCGAATATGCAAGCCAATCCGTCCACGATGGCTTCCACGAGGTTCATGTCATCCATCCATCCACGTGTGAAGTGCTCGGGGTGATGGGGATTTTCCTTGTAATGGTGCCTGAGTCCAAGGTTGGCCATGGGTGTTATCAGTGCATCAGGGTCAGAGTAAATACCATCCCACGAGCAGGCTCTGGCCTCCTCTTCGGTCAGCTTAGATCCACATTGTTTGTTGAGAGCTTGTCTCTTTTTTGCGTTTTCAGCAAGGGCATTCATCTCCATGTTCACGGCCATGATACCGGCATACGCAGCTGCTTCCATCTTACTGGTCTTACTAGAATCGTGACACAAGATGTTTCTTATGTAGTGCCTATCGGCCAGAAGGTCCACAATGATTCCACCATTCCTGGTGTCTTGCTCCAGAGCCCTGGCGACCAAGGTCCCGATCATGGTCACAAACATGGTGTGTGACAAGAGGGCCTTATGGTGCTCCCTTAAAGGGAGAAATGTCCTCAAGGCTTCCTCACACTCGGCGGGCCAGACATTTGCGGCCGCGGCGGAGCACAGGACGTGAACCAGTTTGCTAGTCGCGTGCTGGGTCACAGGGGGCTCGATCTTCACTTTCGTCTTCTTGCATGCAACTAGGATGTCACGCGTGGACTCGATAATCGACTTTGGCAGGTAGTGATATTGCTTCTGTGCGGGGATCAGTGGTTGTATTGTCACTTGTACACCCCCCGAATCCTTCTTCGCCACATCACTAGCGGAAGCTCTTGGTCTGGCAGTACGAGGTTTAGCAGACGCCATGTCCCGAGTCGAGTGGTGACAGAATTAGCAGGATTGAAGGGGAAGGCTGTGTTTCACAAGGGGCTACTGCAGTCAACGTTAGTAGACAGAGAGACAAACTAGCAAGTATGAGACTCGAGGGTATATCAATTGCATTAAGTTCCCAAGAGCCGCACCCCTCATCATCGGATCCCCGACGGCGTTGCAGTCAGCCACTCTGAGAGTGTGCCTTTGACTCTCGTATACCCGTTCAACAGCCCTCAAACACTGGTAGGTCACTGTGTGGCTGCAATTGTAGTCGTGGATCTGTAACCCTTTGGTTGAACTTAGAGAGACTCTTGTGTATTGTAACAGTGTGTATTGTCACAGCGACATGGTCGACGCTGCAGGTGCTCCAGACTCGGTGACCATCATAACCTTTTCACTGGGGTTAGTGGTAGTGCCTCGTGCACACTTACAGTAAGGGCTCCGTAAGGCCCCTATCTATCCTCACAGCAACATGTCGGTCCCCGCTACACTTCAGTGTCATGATTATAACAATCAATAATGTGCAGGTCAGAGCGGACAGAGTAACTGAAGCAGCGCCCATGAACCGGATTCGGGCTATCGTGCGCTCACAGTCTACACAACCCTGAGATAGAGCAACTGTCTGCGCATGTATTTTGTCGGTGTATTTTCGAGCGGCATTATCCATGGCGATCATGGTCTGTAACACGGTCTCCCCTCGCTCCAGCAATTGAGACGAGCGTTCTGCTCTGTCCCGAACACTAGCGAGAGACGTGTGTATCTCGGCCTCAGACAGAGAGTAGACCTTGGAGATTACCCTGGGGCTCTTGGTTGCCTGGACCTGACGAGTGGTTGTGTAGACACCGTGAGCTCCCCCTGGCGCAGTCCTCAGCGTGTACGTGTTCCGTTGTGGCTGGTAGCAGACAGGGCCGAAGCACGAGTCCCCGCACACCACGGGGCACTCAGAACTTATCTCTCCCCTGTGGTTCACTAGGCACGCAGGGACCGTGGAATTGTCAACCACCAGAGGCTCACATATCCCGATTGGGTCACACAAGGGCACCCTGTAGTTTGCGTCTGAATCGCTCACCATGGGCCTGTCCAGCCAACAAGTCCTATTACCATGGGAAGAATCAATGAAGGGCATATACCAACGTGACAGCACCACGGGCTTCCAGTGCTCCCTCTCGACGACCACGATGAGCCTGGATGACAGTGAACGGCTTGCCACTGGTATGTCCGTGTAATACTCGGTAATGAATTGTGGCTCACACCCCGTCATGTCTGACCTCTTGACGCCCTGTGCACAAAAGAGTAAGCGCCGGTGAGCTCCCAGTAAGGCGAATGTGACCATGTTGAGCTGGACGGCCAACTCTAACGCGCCACTCTTCCAGGTGTCCAGCAACTCGATGAACGACCTTGTATCATTGAACCCCAAGACTGGCTGGTTGTGTACGGATTCAGTAGTCTTGACTGCTTCGCTCGCCAAGTGTTCCGCTACAGAGGTCAGCGCATTGTCGATCAATGTCCTGTATGGTCGCATAACATCCACGACTTGCAAACCCGAGCCCCTGTTTGCCAAGAGCTTGATAACGACCGGGTCTAAAGCACTCGAGTGGCCGACGACGTCCACAAGAGCGGCTACATCACTGAAGGCTGCTTCTAGTGAGGACGTGGCCCTGGTGTACTCGCGCTTGGCTGTTTTCAAAGTGAGCTCAGCCTCATTCCAACTGCCACTGGAGCACAGTCGATCGCAATGTTGATTTGACTTGTCGTCCTCTGGTAAGCCTTTACAGGCCACTTGCGAGCAATCGGCATACTTGACTGGGAGATGGGTCAGGTTCAATCCTAAGAATACATGGTACACTAGGAACGTGTTTCTTCCAGGCGTGCGGATCTTCCACTTACTGGGGGGGATTATCACCCTGTGATCCTGGGAGTCGAGAGAAGCGTGGCCTGGGGTTTCACCGGAGCTCGCGTTCAATGGTGCTGAACGTTGACTGTGAACTGGGTATCTAGCCCAGAACAGAGTTATCATTAGACAGATAGCCGACAGTTGCCAGGCTGTAGTCATCTCCAATCATCATTTAAGTTTCCTAAACCGTTGTTTCCTGTACATACTGCACATCGAGCAGAGCATCACAATCAATGCAATGTTGATTAATAGAGCAAGTACAGTAGCACTCAGGCATAGCGCAGAGGTACGAGCCGAGATGTACGCTAGGTGTTGCACTCTCGATTCTGCGGCCCTCACATCCTGCATGAGCACCGTAGCCAGTCGAGAGAATGTGTCCCCTAGAGCTCCGAGGGAATTGTTCATTGTGGTCACACACGACTGGGCCATCTCAGCTAGATCTCGGTTAACGTCAGGGCAGTAGAGGAACGCGATGGCTTTCACAATCCTGGAGGTAAGCGGTCCCAGGGCCGCGATGTAGCTTTTCATATTGGGGACCATGGACTTGTCTCTTTGCATGTAGTAGCCCGGTGCGGGCTGAGGGCACGAGGGCGGCTGGGATCCGAAAGAGAACGGTTCCAAGTTGCATGGGATCACAACGCGCCTCACACCATGGTTGACAGCGACTATCATCTTGACCACCATGTCGCCGCGCCCCCCATCATTGGTGGTTGAAATGGCAATCGGGTACCCAGTGCCTCCTTGGGGCCAACCGTTATGAGCATAGTCTCCCAACTCCGTGCACAAACTAGAGCTCCTGATGCACTCGATTGTCTTGGATGTCAAGTGCATACTGTCCAGGATCGACATCAGCCCCGTGAGTGAACCTTCAACTGATGGGAATGTGGTGGTCTTGTGCACGGGTGTACTGTAAAGCCACTTGTCTTCTTCTCCCGTGAGCATGGGTTTTCCGAGCCAGCGATTCGCTTCTGATATGCTTTGGAGAACAGAGTGCCTAGATCCCGTGACCGGTACCGTCACAGAGATCCTAGCGCGATGCTGAGCCCTGCTAATGTAGCGGTGGCAACCGCGGTGCTGGTTCTCACCTTGAGCCGTTTCTTCTTCATCTTCTCGGTGTACACCAAAAGAAGGAAACCTGAGACGGTTGCTCCTTATAACCATATCCGGCGAATGAATGCAGATTGTCCCCCTGTCGGGATTGACAAAGGCCACAATGTTCTTGTAATTCAGATTGACAACCTGCGCGCCATGCGGGATGACCTTGGTTTTCTCAATAGTGTTGTGTAGGGCAACGAGCTCACCGATGGGCGACGGAGCTCCTACGTTCATGTCTGAGGACAAGCCCAATCGCAGGTTCGGTATCTCGGGTACCGGAATGAAACTTTTGATTGGAGACATGCCCTTGGTCACACGCTGGAAGAACATACCCCCTTCTAGCTTATACACTCCATCCACGTGAGCGTAAGACTGTCCGCCGTCTCCAAATCCAGAGTCCCTCGTATACCGGTAATGTAAAGTCTGGATCTTTGCGGCAGCCGAGTCAATGGTACGTGAGAGCTCCGTGAAGGTGGGCGCGGGTTCTGCAGAGCTGCCAAAGGTGTAGTCGAGGTATCCCAATGAATATCTACGAACTCCCCACTTGGCCATGTCTTCGATGATGTCGGTGAGGTCACGCATTGAGTAATGGACCCTAGCAGAGTCCCCGGTGTCATTTCCAGTGTGTCTGTTGAGCAATTTCATCTGATTCAATTTCAGTTCTCTCCCGATGCCGTTCGTCACGGGGTATCTTGATGGCATATTCCTCTACCGTGTCTCCCACGGTCCAGCGAGCAGGCCTCACTTGTTTACAACCCGTGTAGAGACGCGTAGGAAACACAGATATGGTGTCCAGGTTTAGGAAAGCCCCGTGTAACGAAACTAGCAGACCTAACTCCTGTAACACAGTCTCGGCTTGCACCTGCTCAGGCAACAGGGTGTCACTGAGCACACCTCCCACACTGTCCTTCACGTGAAAGAAACTCAGCTGTCTTCCTGCATTGTTCATCACGGCTGCTGGGCGATAGCTGTTTGGACAGATGATGATGATCATGTCTTCGTGCCGGCACACATTGCAGTCCTTGGGGAACGGTGAAGCCTCACGGCAATTGGGGATGTGATTGTTGACATCTCTCCGGTACAGGAGGTTCTCCTCCGAGTCGTATATAGCTGTCAGTCTAGAACAGCTCTCCTTAGCACTACATTTAAAGTGGTTGTAGTCCTGTGATTGCACATCGTACCCGCTGATCCTAATGACCTCTGCGATCATGTCTGCCGACAGCCCGGGAATCAACTCTACCTTGGACCCATATAGATTGTTGATCATAGCAAAGTCTGCCGACCTTACGCCCAGGTCCACGTCGATGACTACCACTCTCGGCACTCCTTCTGCGCTCTTTGTGGTCAGTATCCAGTCGAGTACAGCGGCGATCTCTTCCTGGCGCGGTGTGACTTGGCTTCGGTGTACAAATCTGAGCTTGACGCCGATCTTCTTTCCCCAGCCTTGGTCAATGACAGTTGTCAAGGTGTCCACGGCCACAAGTGGCATGTACAGCTCGGACGTCCTTGCATGGTCCTCCTTCGACAACGATCGCACGGCTATGGACAAGTACTGTTCACCGAGACCCGGTGCTCGGTCTTGTGTCAGGATGTCAAACTCCACCAGTACGACGCCACATCGCCGCACGTCCAGAGGCGCAGATGGCGCATGTCGTTTCGGTCCAGGTGAGCGGGTGAAAATGTCCATCTTGACTAGACAGAAGCTTTCTGTCGTGACATGGACCGAACCGTACAGAACCCTACCCCGGCTCCTTATTGAAGTGTCAGGTTGTTTGTGTGTGATTTCCAGAGTCCAGTCGTTATTGCTACCCTCGACTCCTTTTGACAGGTGAGTGAACGGGGTCGAGAGACAGATCGGTGAGCACAGGCCTTTGGGGTTGATGTAATTCAGTAGCGCTCGGGTGCAATTACAGGCCGCACTCAGCTTGGGTTTCCACATACAGTTGACAACGAGGGTGGCAGATATCCCTAACATTTCCCCACGCAGATTGTCATATAGGTCAATGTGGACTTGAAATGCCTCGAACGGGCCACACTGGAAGCTTTTCACGACCAGCGAGATATCCAGCGTGTCCACCAAGAAGCCACCCGAGGAGTCCCTTTTGGTCCAATTGAGGCCTCTGGTAATGTCGTATCGCGAGTTGTATTTCTCAACCTTCTTGTTGTTTGCTGCAAGCACTAACCTGTTACCCATGCTACCCGTGTACCAAGTGAGCTCATTGAATGTGTACCTGTCTGACATGCCCACAGGGATGGTGATTGTAGTTGGAATGATAGCCGTGTCATGTTCCACCAGCCACAATGGATTGGATTGCATGAACTCAACGGACACCTTGGGCCCCGAATCTTGCTGACCAAGTAGCGGTTTTGCCACAGTCTCGTACATGAGGTTTGCCAATTCATAGTAGGACATTTTGTTCAACATGTAGTACAATTTCTCGAACAGTATACCCGTACACTTGTTTGGTTCCAGCCTGGAGAATTGAACGCACAGATTATCAACAACCCACCCCTGTCTTTGCCGGACCCACACCATGGTCAGTCTATTGAGCGTCTCGAGAAACACCTTGGATTTTATCCTCTGTGTGAAACCCCTTGGTATCACGTAATCACTCTGGTGTCCACATATTGTGTCATGCCACGACGTTCCAGATAGTATGACACTCTGACCTGCGGAACATGGCACACTGTGTGGCTCACAACGTTCTGCAGTCTGCCAATTCAGGAACTGCCCACGCGGACACACCGCTCCACAACGCAGTCCTTCACCACCTCTGGGAGATATAACGGGTCGCCCTAGAGGACACCGGTGTACGCAGTATGCTTGGCGGCTGGCTATACATCCGATCAGATATGGTCTAACCTTTGTGTGGCAGTAGTTAACTTTGGGACTGCACTTGTCTAGATTGGCAGTATCCCATAGAGGCACAGATTTCTGACTCGCAAGAACCACAATCAGTGTTGCTAGCACACACGTTACATTTATCAGCTTCATGGTTATTCTCGTCATGCACAGATATCACCCGGTTAACACATTCTGTCAAAGGAAACTTGAGTAGAACCCAACATTGACCGCTTGTCAACCAATGGTACCTGTTACACGGAAAACCCTGCTAAGTCTATTTGACGGCACGGGCAGCATATGCAGACCCTTTGTGGAAGCAGGCTGGAACGTGCGAAGGCTAGACGTCGACGGTCGTCATGGTGCTGATATCGTTGTAGACATACGCAACTGGGACCCTGACACAGAGTGGTCGGGACCGGCTCCAGACGTCATATTTGCCGGTCCGCCGTGTGAGCACTACAGCTTGGCTAGGACTCGAGCTAAGACACCCAGGGACTTGAATCTCTCAGATTCTCTAGTGAGAAAAATGATAGACATCATAGAGCACTTCCATGCCATAAACCCTGCCATGCAGTACTTTGTGGAAAACCCAGACTCTAGTATGCTCTGGAAGAGATGGGTTTCACACAGGCTTTACGACGATGTCAGGAATCACCCCGAGAGCGTATTCGTCGAGCTGATAACTCGCAGCGACGAAAAGAAAACATGTCGGGATGTCGAGCGGGCCAAGAGTGGGGCTTTCAGCATGGCGTGCAAGGACAAGCATGTTGTTAGATTTGACTATTGTCAATATGGAACCAGATACAGGAAGAGGACCCGGCTGATGACCAACAACCCATTTCGAGGCATGATGTGCAAAGGCAACTTTGCCCGGTGCAGGCAACGTCCGGGTAGAAACACCTCGTTGTAGCACAGCCGGACATCTGGGTTTGCGGCAATTGTGCTCAGGTGTCCTCTGGATGTTACGGCGTACCGGTGTACCATCTTACCCGTAGCGGGGTCTACCGGGTCTTGCATGAGCAGCACGGGGTTGACAGAGCCCCACAATTCACGTGACGGTAGAGAGCGCATGGGCTCACAGGTGTGAGTTAGACAGTAGTTGACCAAGTCGTCAAAGGTCAATCCGTGGCCCGTGTGCACATTAAAGATGTAAGGGAAAGCCATCGGTCCGTCTGTAAGGGTCCCGGCGAGGTTGTTGAATGTGTTCACGGTGACCATTTCTTCCCCGGGACGGTGGGTGCTCAACTCAACCGGTGCGGTGTGACTCTCATTGTCTACTTTGTCGGGGTCATCTGTTGTCTCATTGTGACACCTCGATGAGGGTCCATCTCCTCCATCTCGCCCTTTGCATCCTCGCTCCCATTCCTGCTTCCCGGTGCTCGGCTCCCCCGGTGCAGTTTGTCTTTCCGGATCGTCCACTTTGTTGAGATTGTGTAGCGTGTGAGTCGACGAGGGTTCCTCTCCTCCAGTCCGCCCTTGGCATTCTGGTGCCATTTCAGGCTGGTCCTCTCTGTCGTTGCAGTAGTTCCACTGAGAAAACACGATGTGATCGGCACCCGTCAAGGCGATACCATGGAGAGACCGATGAGCCTCGACACCCCTGTCTAGTAGCCCTCCTGTAGCTGTCACGTCTCCCAGGTCTGGCGGTTCCACGTTACCCCGATCGGAAAACATGTCGGGATGTCGAGCGGGCCAAGAGTGGGGCTTTCAGCATGGCGTGCAAGGACAAGCATGTTGTTAGATTTGACTATTGTCAATATGGAACCAGATACAGGAAGAGGACCCGGCTGATGACCAACAACCCATTTCGAGGCATGATGTGCAAAGGCAACTGTGGCAACATTGTAGAACGATGCCACATTGAGGTGGCTCAACGGGGACCCCGTTTGTACTCCAATACCAAACTGGCATCACTCGCACATCGTACTCACACCCTGGATGAGCTACACGCGTACCCCTCAGGTCTAGTCATGGCGGTATTCAAGCACGTAAACACAGCCGTATCCCGTACAAGACAAGGTCTTGGCCCCACTCGCCCAGAGCTGGTATTGACTCCCCTGAGGACTCGATCTATGTTACCGTGTTGCTAACTCTCTGTACAATCTACACGAAGAAGCATTGTTCACTCTGACGTTGACAATAAAGAGACTCAGTTTGCTTGCTTTCATGTGTGGTTTTTGTTTTATTATTCAAAACAGGTCAGGGTACAAAGCATTTGCATTTAGTGTGTGTAGCAAAGACCACAGCGCCCAGCGTGGACCTGGAGTGTACCCTATTGTGTATAGGACACGGGTAAGTTGCAGACCTTTCATTTGCCTGGACACAGAAGAGTCCCGATCCAGTCTTCCTTATAGTCACGGGGACACTCCAGAGCAAGGCCAGTCTCTGGGCTTCACTTTCCACATGGGCCTGATCCGGCAGTTGGGCGAGCCTGGAGACCACCAAGGGTTGAGCGTGCCCCTGGGCTCTCAGCACTCCTTGGAAACGGATTCCCAACGATGTCACATCATTCAGTATGGGGTTTGAGGACAGGCCCACGGACAGGGATAGCGGGTCATCGGAGCCTGGGTCTTCTAGGTCCTGCGTGTTGAACGTGTCCACGTACTCGAACCCTGAGTCCTCCTTGTAGCAGTTGGGGAGCCGTACGCACTTCCTAAACGAATATGGGGCCTTGTCGATGGACGAGCGCCTATTTGACGCGTGATTCGAGTCGAGTCTCAGATACCCCGAGGAGTTGCAACCTCCTCTTACCATAGCATTGCCCAGGTCGCAGAGTCCACACAGTCCTGCGTCCTCCGGGTAGGACAGTAGAGCATAGTTGAGAGAGACCTTCTCCATCTCGTCGAGCAAAGGTCTGTATGCCTCTATGCCCTCGAAAGCGCACAGTTCTACCGGGAGATACCAGAGCATCCTTAGACTGAGTTTCAACTTGGCTGAGGAAGCCCTGATGTACACGGCTATCTTACCCACCGCACTCGCCAGTTTCCTGAGACACGGGTCGCTCTGCCACTCAACCTTTTTCACTTTTGCACATCTAAAGAGAGACTCAACTATCACTAAGACCAGACTCGTAGTCAAGGCATCAGAGACTTTGCGCTTGACAGAGTGCTCTGCGTGGGTAGCAAATCTCTTGTTGCATTTCCAACAACACTTGAGGTCCACATCCAGGTTCAGCCTGCTGACAGGCCGTCCGGGTAGAAACACCTCGTTGTAGCACAGCCGGACATCTGGGTTTGCGGCAATTGTGCTCAGGTGTCCTCTGGATGTTACGGCGTACCGGTGTACCATCTTACCCGTAGCGGGGTCTACCGGGTCTTGCATGAGCAGCACGGGGTTGACAGAGCCCCACAATTCACGTGACGGTAGAGAGCGCATGGGCTCACAGGTGTGAGTTAGACAGTAGTTGACCAAGTCGTCAAAGGTCAATCCGTGGCCCGTGTGCACATTAAAGATGTAAGGGAAAGCCATCGGTCCGTCTGTAAGGGTCCCGGCGAGGTTGTTGAATGTGTTCACGGTGACCATTTCTTCCCCGGGACGGTGGGTGCTCAACTCAACCGGTGCGGTGTGACTCTCATTGTCTACTTTGTCGGGGTCATCTGTTGTCTCATTGTGACACCTCGATGAGGGTCCATCTCCTCCATCTCGCCCTTTGCATCCTCGCTCCCATTCCTGCTTCCCGGTGCTCGGCTCCCCCGGTGCAGTTTGTCTTTCCGGATCGTCCACTTTGTTGAGATTGTGTAGCGTGTGAGTCGACGAGGGTTCCTCTCCTCCAGTCCGCCCTTGGCATTCTGGTGCCATTTCAGGCTGGTCCTCTCTGTCGTTGCAGTAGTTCCACTGAGAAAACACGATGTGATCGGCACCCGTCAAGGCGATACCATGGAGAGACCGATGAGCCTCGACACCCCTGTCTAGTAGCCCTCCTGTAGCTGTCACGTCTCCCAGGTCTGGCGGTTCCACGTTACCCCGATCGGAGTAGTGCAGGCCTAAGGCTCTGTTGAATAACGGGTAGTGGTGCATGATGTCGTACTTTCTCGCCAGCATCTCAGCTACCGTATCGATAAACAGTGAGCACACTCGGAAACCAAGCTTCAATTCATCATCCTGGCCGTTCTGTGTGTAATGCTCTAAAAAGCTTGCACACTTGACACCCTTAGACGCGCACATGTCCTCGAGAGCGGCCTGTGTAGCCACCGGTTGCAGGTCATCGATCGGCTCCTGGAATTGTATCTCCCGCTCCAGTGTACAGACTGAGCTCCTCATTCCGCCAATGGTGAAGTTCCCAAGTACTTGTGCAGGGAGACATGTTGTAGTTTCAAAGCTAGAGGCAACCATGCGGATTTGCAATGAGTCACCTTTGTGCAAGACAAGAGCTATGGCCGAGGTGTTCCAAACGTACCATTCGTTCTCGCAGCTCCCTCGGGTCACGTAGCATGTAGCAGGAGGCCTTGGCGAACGGTCGTCTCCAACCGCCAGGGCTTTTCTTCCCTTTAGCTTGTGTACTTTTGCGGCAGTTGCCATAGCTTACTAGGGCACACTAGTGTGCAAAGGTAAGCAAGAGGTTTGAGATGGTAAAGAGTAACATCAGTGGTCCTTACACTTATATGTTTGGACATTTTGTCACAGTCAGCTGTTTCACCTGCAGTCGGATGTTTCACACCTCTGGTGAGACATGGTCGGACTGGCGTCTGTGGAAGGTTTCAGTCACGCTGAGACTCAATTACCGGTCATGGGAAACACCCTGACGCCCCGCTAAGTAACTTACCCGTACCAGGGACAGACCCGGTGGAGGTGCAGAATATAGGATAGAAATAGTAATAGAAATAGTACAGAAAGGTGTGCCCAAATTAAACATGTACAGTCATAATCACATTATCATACTCACATCGTTACCGGAGGACAAAAAGTGAGCGTAAGAATATCCCTTGTAACCCGTGTCGAATTTGTAGATCCTGTTCTCTGGGTTACCGCAAATGTTTGTGGGTTTCTCCGTGTGTCTGAAAGATGGTAGTTGCTGCAACTCCTCCATGGCGCTCTCCACGCCCAATCTCAAGGTGGTGCACATGTGTTTATTCTGTGCCTGTACCATCACGTTGATATCCAAGTGTAGGAGCACCGCGGCCAGCAGCAGCCTCATCATCAAGCTTTTCCCACACTGCCTGGGAGCCAGGCACAGGGTGTAAGGGTTGGCGTAGCGAGAGAACTCTCTCTCCACATGGTATCGGTGACTCAGGGCAGGGTTGACGTGGTCATAGCTCTCCGAGCCCAGAGGGGCTAAGCCCAGTTTGTCCAGCAAAGCGTGCTTATACTTGAACAGAGCATCGCCAAACTGCTTCTTAGTGACACCCAACACCACACCCCTGAAGAGCTCTAGCTGAAAGGGCTCCATTCGCATGCCCTTGACTTGGAAATATTCAAACATCCTGTAAATGAGACGTTCAAATCGGTACATGACAGAGCCGGACGTGTCCTTGAAAGACACACCGTGAAGTTGTAGCCTGCGCATCCTAGCCTTGGCGCCCTCGAGTCCCAGCTCCTTTATCAGTGCGGCCTGTGCCACACGATCCGTTATCAGGCGATTATACTCTGTCATTCTGTCGTTCTCCATCCGCTCCCTTTCTCTCTCGCCGTCGTCCTTGGAGAGCCTGGTTCTCACACAGTCGACAGCCACGCCAACAGGCACGGACCTAGAGTAATCAATGGGATCTCGCACTACGTGGCTGAGCAGCCACAAGCAGTCCTCTGGGTTCGTGGACAGTGCTCGTTTGGAACATTGCAACCCTGTTGACGTGTTACACCCAGAGATCACCTGGAGCTCCGGCGAGAATGAGAGTGTCCTATTATGCCCCAGAGAATGCATCACAGACGGTTCCATGTGTCTCACGGACAAGGAATGGGAGTGCTCCCCACCTTCTACAGTAACGGAGTTTGTGTTGCCGCTGAAGATTTACTTTAGATACTGTTGGCTTTACTCCGGGGTGCCCTGGCACAACACCAAGTGCCTGGGAAATAGAACAAAACAGTTAACCACACAAGAATGGCGCAACATAAACCGAACGCTGATGGCACACACAAACGCCGATCTGTGCAGCCAGGTGTGTTCCGTTGAGAAAGCCAACTGGCAAGACATGAAGGCCTTCTGGTTGACCACGGACGGGCGACTCGTCTATGTGGATCGACTCTCTGAAGACTTCAAGTTCCGCTGCCTCAGGCAGCTGAATGTACGCGTGGCGCTGTCCTTGTGGACTAGCAACCCAGAGCTGTGCAGACAAACGATGCAGGCTTCAGGCTCGGCTCACGCTAACCTGATTAGAATATGCGGCGAGGCCATGACTTTGAGCCAGGGTAGGTTCTACAATGTGTATGCCAAGTATCCTCTCCCCATCAACACAAACGGCGAACAGAATGTCTCCTTTGAGGAGCACGGTGTGCAAGAGAAGGACATTGATACCATGGAGATACGGAGCGGTCAGGCGTTACTCTTTGAGCTTCATCCTCTTTACACAGAATATTTCAGCTTCATCACGGACACCTCTACGGTCTCAAAACTCCGGGAGAGAGTGTCGCTTCTGGGTGCTCAGTGGTTGGTACGAGAGGACTTGTCGGAGTTGCAGTTTTCACTGAACCTGAAAAGAAACTGGTTTACAAGAATGTTCACTAGATTGGCCTTATTCTGACTATGTCATGAATAAGAAGTATAAAGTGGGACAGACATCTGTGCCCGGACACACAGCCACAGTCGGACATGTTTCCTTATCACCATTCCACCTCGCTTACACACAGATGAACATAAAATGTGCTGTTCATGTCTGCTTTGGCTTGGTATATCAAAGCAACTTTGAGTCTAAGAAAAGCGCTATATAAGTTCAATTTATTATTATATCAGAGCAGACTGGGTCCTTGGTCAAGAAGCCTTACGTAAGCTTTGGGTACACAACACAACTGAAGGAAGTCATGGAGAATTACCTGCAAGGTGCCGTAATTGGCGAAGGCGCCTATGGAACTGTGTACAAAGCCACGTGTCGAAAAACTGGAAAAGAGTTTGCCATGAAATGTCACAAGCGTGGCGTAGAGGATGCAACCGTGAGAGAGCTATCCTGTCTCACAGCACTAAAGGGTCACCCTTACGTGATCCAGATCCATGAATGTTTCATCCACAATGGACTTATGGCCATGCTCATGCCCTACGCACCCTACACACTGTCGACAGTGATTCATGGTGAACACCCTATCAGTCATGAGCCAGCCGGAGCGCTAAAGATGATTCCGTTGAGTTTCGTGGCTTGTTTTTCAGTTCAAGTTGCTGAAGCGCTGTCTTACATGCACGGATTGAACCTGGTGCACCGAGACCTGACCCCGTTCAACGTGCTGTTGACAGAAGATCTAACCGTACAAGTGGCTGACATGGGCCTCTCTAGACATTCCTGTAAATGGATGAGCGCACCTGTGGTCACGGTGCCGTACAGGGCCCCTGAATTGTTTGTTGAAGGTGGCCTCTCAGAGTACACCTGTGCCATAGACATGTGGAGCCTCGGGGTAATGATTGTTGATGCAATGGAAGGAAGAGTGGTATTCCTGAAGCCTGGGGTGTCCACGTACCAGATCATTGTAAGGACATTGTGCCCCAGAGGCCACCCCAGTGCATCGCTCATCTCTTGGGACCCTAATACCATAATGCCCAAGGTGATGGAGTGTGCACTAGTCAAAAGGATCGTCTTCCAGTTGTTGGCTTTTCATCAGAACGAGAGACTTTTGGCTCACGAGCTGCTGAAAGACACAGAATGGACTAAGGCCGCTCACATGACCAAAGATGACGGGGACCAGGTCAGAGACAGGATTGTTCGAATGCGGGTGGAACACCAACAAAACAAGCAATAGCATAAACATGATTACATTATTCCCTAAACCTGTACATGATTCACAATGTATCAGCATATATATTGAAAATAAACATTAAAGCAACCTTGATCACGACTCTTGTCTCTGTTATGTATAGTTGACAGTTAGGACCAGCACGTGGCCCACAGATACCATAACGACTAGTCTAAAGATATGATATGACACACTGATAGGATGTAAGGTTTATCATTCAAACCGTACAGCTGGTAACACATTGCATATCGAATTCTATCATATTGAATATCGAATTGCATACAAGTCACAGACATTTAGTGCACAATGGGGATTTGAATAAATGTGCCAACAATGCACTCAGTTTGTTTAACAGAAACCCGCTTTCCAGCGAGTAGTATTCACGGACAAATGTAATGCTGCCGAGTGTGTGTGTCACATACTCAGAGTGAGGCTTTCTCTTAAACACTAACTTAGCGCTGTGCTTGAGATACAGACACATAACACACTGAGACATTGTGATGTACATAACATGGTCCTCTGTGTATACGAGATACCAATCCAACACAGCGTCCTCTTCACGCTCACCCGAGAACAGAGCGAGCTGCTTCCCTTCACTCGCTATGACCGGTGTGTAGTCATCCAGAGCAGCGTGTACGGTCTGCAGACGACAGTGGAGCGGTGAGTCAACGCTCCACTTGTCCACATAGTCCGGGTTGCACAGCGATTCCCCGTTTACCACGTAGACCTTGCTGAAACAATTGAGAAAATAAGGTACCATCTCCATTCTAGCCCCAGTGATCCCAACCAATGGTTTGGGTATGTAACTGGAAGACACAAACAGTACGCTGCGTTGCTCGTGAGGACGTGACTTTGGAAGAATCTTCAGTCTATTGGTTATGTATTGTGTGTATGCCTTGAGAGGTTTTACTTGGTCCAGAGTGGTTACGTGATACCCCGTACACGAGGAGTCCAGGTCCAATAAGTGGTCATAAGTGAAGTCTTTACCCACCACATTACGGACCAGACCGTATGCATCAACCTTCTGTTTACCCCCTCTAATAACTACATAGTCCACAGAGAAGTTACCATACAATCCTCTTGAGAACGCCATACTATGCTTGAGCTGAATTGAGCTTTAATGTGGCTGTGGGCTTGAAAACGGTCTCGAATTTGGAACTGAGACCTTGCCTTTATTTCTTTCTGTTAACAGAGCTCAACACAACACACATTTGATTGCACATCCAACCTAAGCATGGAGAACCTCGACCCCAGGGTAAGCAAGTTCCTTGGTAACCACGGCTATACGAATGAGAGTTCCAAGTTTCTGGGGATGTCTTTCCTTACATTTACCACACTACCAGGCAATGCTCTACGTGCCATGGGTCTCACTGATGGATTCATACATAACCGTAATATACTGGCAGATGGTTTGAAAGACAAATCTAATCATGTCACACTGAGGGAACGAGGAGAGGGGTTGCTGAAAGATAAACAATGTGTGGAGCACCACCGCGGCATTGCTAATGTCACGGTGCGCCCCAGACGTCCAGACTATGCCTATCACACTCCAGCCGTACCCGCCGAAACGATATGTGCCACGTATCAACCCAAGCTCGGGGATAATTGTTGCAGACATTCTGTGAGAACTAAATGTGTACAGGACCAGAGTCACAAATGCCAGTGTGCTAAGCCATGTCAACGCCAACTGCAGCTGGGCTCCGAGACGACAAGGGCAATGCTGTTTAGGGCCAATGTCAGTACAGACGAGCGCCCGATGAGGTCCACAGCAGCCCGTGAGGTTCAACCTATCAGTGTCTATGAGTATTAGACATCCGAGCAGAAAGCTAATTTGTCGAACCACAGAGCTCATTCGTCCATCTGGCCTAACCAAAGGGTCTGGACTTAGATAAAAGGGAATCAAATCCTGACGGGTATTAGATCTAGCCCATCTCTGTGGGCTGCAGTCAGTACACACTCGCCCTTCAACTCACACTAGAGTCCTCAAAGTGTAGCCTAATAGAACCGGCTCAGATGACCAGCAACACGGCATCTTCGATACACGCCAAAGGAGGTTCGATTGTCGTGACAAACGGCAATATGACATCTTCGATACTTGCTGAAGGAGGTTCGATCGTCATGGCACCCAACTTCACAGGGGTACATGTAGGGGGTTTGATGACAGTGGCGATCGGTAACACGGTGTCTTCGGTACAGTCCGAAAGAGGTTCGGTTGCCTTCGTAATGGGCAACCCGTTTTCGTCTCACAAGACAGACCTCGGTGACGCAAAGAACACAAACAAAATGTACTGTGAAGATGCTGTCACCAGGGACGAGGGACCCGTTGCCGAGGACTCGTCTGATGCTCGAGACACGGCTGCTGCTACTGCTGCTGTTGCTGGTGCTGGTGATGATGATGTTGGGTACGAGAGAGCCTGTGACCAAGACCCAATGTCTTCTTCCAACAGAGACGCAGAAGTGCGTGAGCCTTGTCGGTCAGACTCTGATCCTGATCCAGCTCTTCGTTATTACAGCAAGGATGATGTTGCATTTTACAGGGGCCTTGGCTTACAGTTCCTTGAACATGAAGGACCTAAAGGCACTTGGTACACAGCCGGTGACATCAACATCAGCAACATCAAGAACTGAACTCAACGGCCCAAATGTGTTGTGTTTGAAGAGTGCGCCTGTGCATGCATGTGTGTGTGTGCCACGATTGTATTTGTTAACCTTTGCTTATAAAATCTGGAATGTGAACTAGCTATGTGATGTGTGTCTGTAACACCCGGTTACTGAATAAAAACTGCAACACAGACTTTGTATGGTGTACTTTCTTTATTATCGGATAGATTTGCAATAACAAACACACACACACACACACACACACACACACACAGATTAAAAGGGAGGGCAGTCGCCCCCGACTGGTAATAGGACACCACTGACTGTAGCCCATATCCGATTGCAGCCTGGACTCCACTCGCCAAACTATGAACTTGCCTCCTGCTCGTGTTCAGTACAGACTATCCCTTCAGCCGAGAGTGAAGGCTGAGAGTTGCTTCGACAGGTGTCACACAGAGCGCACTAGCTTCTGCAAAGTGCAGCCAAATGGACCAAGCTCAGTCAGGTTGCCCTCACACAACTGCAACCACTGGGAACACTACAGATTCTGTGGTACTTGGTAAAATGATTCCGTTGTACCGGACAGACCTCAGCATTATAGAGAACAGCGCCGGGTTGTCCAACAAAGACGCTGTCACCAGGGACCAGGGACCATTTGCCGAAGACTCTGCTCTCAATCTGGACACGGACGGCGGGTACGCAGAACGCTGTGACGATGACCCTGTGTTGTATTCCTACGGAAACACGGACACAGATGAATCTTGTTGGTCAGACCCAGATTCCGATCCCGTTCTTTGTTATTACCACAAAGATGAGGTTGCATATCTACGGAGCAATGGCCTAGACTTCCATCACGAATTTGATGGAGGCTTTTGGTATAGACCAGGTGGTGGATGGTTCGTCAGCTGTGATCAACGGTCCAAAGGAGTTGTGTTTGAAGAGGATGTGTGTGATGATTAAATTTGTCAACCTTTGATTTCTGCTTCTTCTCAATGTGTTTATGGCTTTGTTAACCCTGTGCTTATACACAAGCCATGTTCTATTACTTATGAAACCCAGAATGTGTAGCCTACCTAATTGATGTGTGTCTGTAACACAGTTTCTCAATAAAACAAACACAAACACAGCCAAGACTCTCTATGGTGTACTTTATTTATCATCAGATCAAGTCGCAAGAACACACACACACGCACACACACACACACTAGTTACAATAAACCTCACCACCAAGTCTGATAGACCTTTCTCGGCTGTGTATCTCGTCTCTTGTGTGACATAGGAGCAAGAATGCAGAGAGCATGTCGTCTCTGGTGTACTCTCCGTTTACAGACTTTTTGCCCCCTGTGGTCACCGTACTACCTTTAGCAGACTCAGTGATAGTGACCATTGACAGTTCTTCTCTCAATTTCCCAAGTAGAACTTTGCCTTGCTCTGCATGGGTCTTATCGGCGAGTCTAGCCTCAGGTAATGCTATCACGTCGCGTGTCTCCAATACACTTGCCGTGATATCTGTGGCCAGATTGACTCCCCTTTGCGAGCGCCTGTACATAAACACTTCCTTATTGGAGCCCATCTTGTTGCTTGAGCCCGCACCCTGTGAGGTTCCCATGCTCGATTCGAGTATGCTTGTCTTCTTTATGGCCTCGGATAACACTGCCCATCCCAGGGACATAACGGTGTCACAGTAATACAGTGTTTCTCTATTGATCGCCGACACCGTACTGAGAACCATAGCGAGTTTGGCCCTTGCGCCCACATGCTTCCCTAGCATGTACTTGTTGTTGATATGTGACCACTTGCTGTAGAACAGCACCTTGAACCCAGAGCGTGCCAGCGAGTGATCTATTAGATTCTTTACATCGACCAGGGCATTGACATAGGTGTTTTGTTCAAATACTATGACCACAGGGACTTCTTTCCACATTACTCTGGGCATAAGAAGCTTCAGCAGTCTGACATGAGCACTTAGCAGAGCAGCGTAGACTCGAGTGACATGATCCAAATCGCGTATCTCCAGTTCCTCCAGGGCCATAACCTGTGGTGAAGAGAGGGTATGGAGGTGTCAGAGAAAGAGAGTAAGATATAGAAATAGACTGTTATTGTCTGCATGATTTGACTAGAAACACAAAGTAATTATCATCATCATCATTATCATCATGTTCTGTCCCACATGTCAGGCGGCTCAAGAGCAAGTTGAAACTTTGATGAGAACCCCGTGGGAGTATCTCATATCGCAGTACGAGTTCATGGTAGTGTTCACCATGTTCCATCGTAACATACTCTTTTACTCTAACATGGATCATGGTCAGCTCAGATACCTTTACAGCCAGCTTGTGTCCTTTTCGCCCGCTAGAATACTCATGATTGACACCTTAGTGTCTGTTTACAACAAACGAGGACCAGATAAAAATGCGTTTGATTCGCTCCGCGTCCCCAGCGAGTTGTCTAGGGCTTTAACACTTGCGATAGGAAATCATGTCCCAGAGCAGTTGGTGCACAGGTGCATCTCGAACGGCAACTGGAAGGGCTACAGTGAGATGGTGCTGGCAGTGTTCGCCGCGGCCGAGACCGTTCGCAGCGGAGCCCTAAAATACATGGCCATCATCAAGGAGAGCGTGCGGGCAAGAGGATCTATTCACACCATCATTTCACTAGCTGTAACAGGGTGGATGGTGAAACTCTCAAACTCCAAGTGCACATGCGGCGTCTGGACCCAGGCCCTGGACCTGATCTCGTGCTTCGTTCCCGACACAGAGACCACCTTGACGATACAAGACGAGGCTCGTATAAGTGCATACATCTGCACCCTGTTAGACCTAAGACCGGTTAACAATGAACCGTGGCATAGCGAAAACCACAGACCTGTAAATTACGGATACATGTTTAGCAATCTTCTGGTCTCTGGCTTAGATTCGAGCGAAGAGAATGTACCGACTCACCACTAGATTGCCACCTGCCAGCTCTACGGCACAGCACACTCCGGCGCAGGATCTAGAGCCTCCTCCAAACGTCGGGTCGAGACACAAGTAGGCTCTGACCACGGATGCCCGTCTCATATAGTCCAGGGTGACGCTGTTGTTCGAAAGGAACTTGTTTATGACAGAGGGCTCGAAGGGAGTGGTGTTGTCAGTCTTGGTGTCGGTGGACGACGTGCTGCTGCTTCCGGTGACTTCATTCTCAAAGCCCTTTGGTGTGACCATGTTCATCAGCTCCTTCAGATGGTTGTCCACGGATATGTGTTGAGGACAATACACTCCAAGGCAGGCACACGTCAGTCCTGGCTGCCTCTCGTGATGCCTACACTTGAAGCTCTGTGAGACTACGTGGTAGGCCGGCTCCCCGTTCTCTCCACGGATATTGGCAACTCTGTGCAGCCATGGGGTGTTGTTGACATGACTCGTGATGTGCACTTGCTTACGCCCTCTGAATGCAATGTTTGGTAGCACAGCCAGTAGCACCTTTGAACTGACAAAGCCAACTTCGTCCACGAGAATGAGGTCGGCGCTCTGTCCTCTGCTAGCCTGTGAAGACACGATATGTGGACATGGGAGGGTGAGTTAGGATCACACTCATATTGACACTGGTTATTGCAATGTTTCACATTTGAGAGGACCAGAGTTGGCTCCCAGAAAACGTGGATCGTGACGTGATAGAAAAGACGAAAAGGAAAAGAGAATAGAGAAAGGACAGCAGTGGGGCCAAGTCTCAGCGGACCCGGCATGTATCATTCCCACACAGTGTTAATGGAGGACCCGCAATGGGTGAGCTACTGTGTCGAGAACGAATGTTCTTTCAGAGACCACATTCGGGGCTACGTGTGCCCAACACACTGCAGCAGGCACGTGTGCTCGGCTTCGAGTTGCTCTTTGATACAAACCATGGCCACGCAAACCCAATATCAGGTGCGCTCATCAGAGTTGTCGTGCCCCGTTGCAGCTCTGGCCGTATTTCAGAAGCCTCAGTTGGAGTTCAGAGGAAAACACTACATAGCGGCAAAGGGGGACCCGGTTGAAGTGGGCTATGGTGCGATGGAATACAAACCGGGTACCCATCTCTACGACACGGAAATGGAAGCCAACCATCTCATTCTGAAAGCCAGCTTGCCTGTTACGATCGCACTCTTCTCAACAGCGCTGACCGCTGAATTTGCTCGCCAATATGAGACAATTGACAAGAGTCAGATGCTGAACAACTCGTTGAAAGACCCACATGTCTCCTGGACAACCAAGATATTCGAGCTGGCCGAGGCGATACAGTTTGCCAGCAAGCCTAAGCTGCACTGCTCGAGACAGATGTCCTCAGTCGTGAAGGACGCGGCGTTGAAGACAGCCGTGGCCATAGCGACACTGTTCAACTCGCATGATGACAAGATCACCCGGTTCATGAGGAAAGTGACATGCAAGTACAATGATATACACAGCAAGAGAGCTGACTTCTACACCATGGTGATCATGCTGGCGCTGTGTTTCTTCCCATATTTAAAACATTGCATACTCGGTGACCTATTTAACAACAGGACTTTAGTGATTATGTGCTTTGACAAGACTCGCACTAGACACAACCAGTGGTCTACACTCTCGACGCATGTCCACCTGCATGTGAACCAGCCTGAGTTTGTAAAGGGGGTGCTAGCCAACAGCGATCTCAGAAGCTCCTTGCCCATTGTGGTCACAGTCACCTTGGACAAATACATTTCAGACGCCAGCTACTCTGAGAACAAGATTGAGTCCATGTCTCACGGTCAGACTCCCAGAGACCACAGTGAGCAAATGAGGAAACCTCAGGAGGTTCGAAATCGGCGCAACCCTCGACCAGAGTCATCTGTTCACCGAACAAAGATGAGTGCGCCACTCACGGGGAAAAGGAAGACGTCTTGCTATGTGGGATACTACGAAAGGCACGAGGGGAGACTCGAGGATAAAGTGATGCATTTAGAGCACTCGTAGCCTTGACCAGGACCGCATAAGAATGCACTTTGAATTGCCCTGTTGCTGAAAAGTGCTATACAAATAACGCTGCCTTGCCTTGGCTTGCCTCGCATGACCTTTGCTTCCATTGACTATGATGTTTTCTTTTTCAATTGTGATGTACATGTGGCCTATGTGTTTTTCCGTGTGACTGAACAATAAAACACCCCTCACATGACACAATGTTTCCTTGTTTGGTTAATTAATGAGACACAGAAAATGATGAAATGGAGATGATTCATGTTTAGTCAAGGTACTTTATTCAGACACCTTCATGCATACATAGAAAAGACGATGAATGAATCTCTGGACAATCGGTTCCAGGGGGTACAGGCAATCCTTGCTGTTAACCTGCTGTTGTTGGTCCTTTTTTCCTGGGTGTTTTCTCCGAGCTTTTGTTCTTCTTTTGCATGCAGACAGGTCTTTTCCACTTGATTGTACCCTTAGCTCTGCACTGCTGCCGCATCTGCTGCTGCTGCTGCGGCGGCTTAGAACACTTGGAGCCCACTGTGTGCCAATTCAGCCTCCTCGCCGTGTACTCGCTGAGTATTTTCTCGAACCCGATAGCAGAGTATTTTGAGCGCTCAGAGCTGTGTCTTTCCATAGCCTTACATTTCCACTGTAGATTCACCATGCCGGTTATGGGAGCGTTGCCGAACTGTACCAGCGCATCATAAGACTGCTCGGGTCCGGCTCTGATGACTCTATTGGCAAAGTCTCTCCTGAACACTATCCCGCAGTGCAAGCAGTTCCAGAATCTGTGAGAAGGGCAGGTACGCCGAGGCTGCTCGTCCTGTTGTGCGGATATCGGTCGCGGCTGGGAGCTCGGGGCCTGGGGACATTCTGAAGCCAACGTGATCTTGGTCAAACACATAGAGCCCATCACAGGCCATGTCCTCGGGTGAGTCTCCCATTCGTACGTAGCCATGATTCAGCTGTCGAAGTGTGCAATATGCAGTGATGTGCGAGAATAACCATATGAGGGAAGCTATCTTCCTGTTATATGTGGTGGGCTGAACGGTCTTTTCCAACTGTAGCTCAACCCCCTTGGCCAAAGGTACAGCGATCATAGACACTCTCTTGGAATCGCTTATGCTCTTCACCAGACTCGATGCGATCTCTATAGGAAAGCCTGAGGCTATCAGGTGCTTGAATAACACGACTCTCTCGGCCATGAAGTTGTACCTAGGCTTGTATCTTCGCACTGGACCAATCATCGCCATGCACACGTACGAGAGCAGCTTGTCATTGTTACCTGTTGAGGCTGTTGACCTTAGGTTCAGTCTCAGTTCTTCGACTTTGAGCTGTGCCCGGAGCCTGTCCCGGCTACACTCGGGGTACTGTTCCGACAGGACTTGAGCTCTTGCCCGGCTCCTGTTCAATGAGCCATAGAATTGGTAGAGGCAACGCAACGGGTATGCGCTCAGATACCTAGGGGCCTCTAGCTCCTCGAGTGTGTGGCTGTGCGATTTGAGTTCGTGGAATATTTCTTTGCCCAATGTTTTCTGCTTGGTTATCTCGTCCCGCCTCTTGAGCGACTCCAACTGCTCAAGGAATCTCATGGGTTTTAGACATTCACCCGCGTCGCCAATGTCCTTGGTCTCGTCGGTCATGAACACGCTGCCACAGGGTCCGGCCCTTACCATTTCCCCGTTGTTGTCAATGCGGAGATAGCCCCTGTCCTCCGAGGACTGACCGGTGTCTGTCTGTGCGCACATGAACTGTTCGTGCCTCAGCGTGAAATGATAGCACGCCATCCTCTGCCTCACGTCTTTCCATGTGTCGGCGGTTATCTCCGCTTCGAAGAAGCACTCGGGACACTCCTTGGTGTCCATGGCCAGCTTCGGCACAATGGGGTACCGGAGCATGAGTGAGATGAAGTGCTCTAGCAAAGTCAAGGTGTTCAGGGACTCTTCATGAGAGCACGTGATGAACTCTCTGCTCAGCTTTGCGTATGCGCCAACAACTTCGGACAGTGTCAGCGGTTGACTGGGGTTTTGTACTATTGTGTCTTGGTTCTCCACACCTTGCACCGTGAGCCACACCGTGTATTCGTTTACACATTTGTTACAAGGCTCTTCGGGCGTTGAGGCCGATCGCCTGGGCTCCTCGGACGCATCTACAAAGGTCTGCAGTTGCGGGTCGATCTCGCCGAGCAACTTGGCTCTGCATGCCAGATCGTACAGGTCGATCACTCTCGGCTCGTGGCCCCGGCGGGACTCACTCTCAGAGCCTCTAGCGCTCCCGGGGCTACAGCATCTGCAATCCACCTCTGACCCTGCCATTCCGCTAGACACACCATGAGCCCTATCCATCTGGGATCCCCTGAGCATGTAGGGTGTTTTATGTCACCTCTCTTGCACACAGAGGGCCAGAGGGTCGTTAGTTGAGCAAATGCAGATATGCCACTGTGGCCGATGAACTTCTCGGGTGAGGCATAGTGCCCAGCAAGCTCGCTATGCCCTGTAAATGCTGAGCAGTAGGTCTCTCTTTCTATGTTGTGTGGCAACTCCCTAAACGTGTACACACTCTTCCTGTTGCACACCGTCACGACCACGCAGCGGCTGATCTCCCGAGCGAGTTTCACCATCTCATCTCTCCCCTCGCGTACCACAATTGTGATCTTTGGACAGCTGGGACACACATCGGAGGAGAGTTTGTCTGCCAAGGCAAGCGTTCCCATGACCAGGTTTAGAACCCTGTCGCCTGCAGCATCTGAGGAGCCGCGCACAAACACCGGTCTCAGTCCGCAGCCATAGACCAGCACAGTACAGACATCGTACATTAGCGAGAGAAATCTGTGAGGCTTGTAGTACTTGATGAGCTTGCCAGAGTGGTCCAATGTACCGCCGGTCCTGTAGTAGCCTTGGTTGTGCACTGGTTCGAAGAACACATGTCCTTCCTTTCTAGGGAGACTGGGAACTAGTTCAATATTGAGGCGAGAATTGAGTAAGATGAAACTTGAAAGCTCCCTCTCATGCCACTCGCAGTTGACAGTCGTGTGTTTCCCAGGCTGGGCTACACCGTCTCCTGGACTGGAGTGTTGTACACGGTCATCTTCGACATCTCCTTCTTTGTAGTCTTCCCCTTCCGAGTACTCATCGAGGTCAGGCAACCCCGGTCTCTCGTCGTCAGACCTCGCAATGTCCGCAGCATTTTGTCTGACATAAGACTCCTTGTAGTCTATCAGGTACCAAAACCTG
Source organism: Gymnocephalus cernua (assembly GCA_023631565.1). Taxonomy (NCBI): domain Eukaryota; kingdom Metazoa; phylum Chordata; class Actinopteri; order Perciformes; family Percidae; genus Gymnocephalus; species Gymnocephalus cernua. Next base: position 27,609,009 of record CM042425.1, read on the forward strand.
TCTCTTCTAGGTATCAGTTTCCCATCAGAGCACCTCCGCCATGGCAGCTGCTCTCCATACCACCTACCAGAGTCTCGTGGTAGCACCTCGGCCAAGTCCGTGTTCCCAGACTCCCATCTGTACGTTAACTCAGACACCTTAGAGCAAAAGGTACCCGGGTCCCTCTTTGACCACGGCATGGCTCTCTTCCATGTTTCGGGACCTTGAATTCCCTCGGGTATGCGTCGCAGCTTGCAAAACTCCCTCAACGATAGGTTGCAGCGAACGTGCACCTGGGCGTACTCCCCCTTGCAGACCTTAGTGCTCTCCACAGGAGTGATAACGACGGCGTGCAAACCTGGCTCCCCTTTCATTGTAGACACTTTCAAACTACCCGGGTTCAAATGTAACACCAAATTGCCAACGGAGTTGACTCGAACGACCCCTTCGGACTTTGCGACCGCAACAGACACATCCTCCCTACAAGGCTCTTTACAAGAGACCAGGTAGCTAGTGCTACTTGTTTTCAGCACGTCTAAACCCTGGGGCAGAGTGTGGGTCCAAGATTCTGTCAGCGAGTTTGCTTCGGGTGTGAATATGGTTACCATCCGCGATCTGAAAGGTCCTGTGGCACCCGCAAACCAGGCCAGGGCCCGCTGCAGATACTTGTACACCCCACGTCTTAGGCATTTTATCTCCAGGTCTTCGTGCACCTCTGCCGAGAGCATTCTACACGCCAGGGCCACTGCAAACTCTGGAGCCGAGCACACCTCAGTGTGGCAAATCAGACTCTTGCCAACCTGTGGCACTGTGGTATCGTCACACCGTGTGGCGTCGTCGTTACAAGGTGACGCGTACCACTCTCCGGGTTTGACTATCACAACCAGGTTGGCCATGGGCACCAGAGCCTCGCGTTTGAATGTGTCCAGGCCTTTGTTCACCACTTTACAAACACCTCTGGTCCACACCATTTCGGTAGGGCATGTCAGCACACGGGAGCACAAAGCTTCGAAGCCTTTCCACTCCGCTGGGTCTCGGATCTGGGCGGTCCTAGAGTCGAGCTCTACGCATATGATGAGCGCCGCAAGCCTTTCTTGCAGCGCTTTGCCCACAATACTGCTTTGTCCAAAGGTGAATTTGGCAGGAGGCGCAGGGCAGAGCCACTTTACAGTATTGACAAGGCTAGAACCCCGGGGCCCTATCACGGTCAAGCTCTCAGACACGGGGTACTCCAGTTCCCAGTCTTGATCTAGATAACCCTCACCCGGGGCCTTCTTGAATGTCCACCTGGAGCCTATCAGTTTGGCCCAAGACCTCTCGTTCACATCATACCCATCTAAGGGATCCCGGCCTCCGCAGCGCATGAACATTTCATCTATGACAGAGCTCTTGGTCTTACACTTAATGCGGTCTTGCGTCTCTATCGGATTGGGTCCCGGCCACTCCGGGTCCTCTTTTTTCAACACGTCCGTTCTGTAAGCCGAGCTGCTTTCTACAACAACCGCCACAGACTCAAGCTTCTGCACCAATGGCCCCTCGTCTCTGAGGTAGAACAGTGGGGACTCGGCCGCAAACGCTAAAACGTAGCCGTCTACCACCGTGGTGCCCGGGTAGCGCTTCACGCCAGAGGACCTGCTCGCCAGCCGCATGAACGTCCAATCTCCAAGACTGGTGCTGACCTTGGTCGGGAAACGCTTTACCTTGTCAAACTCGAACACGGGACCGAGTGTCTTACAATAGGCTCGCAAGAGGAGCTCCTCTTCGTCTCCACGGGGCAGCAGGTCGCAACCTTCCCAGAATTCCGAGGGCTGTACGGGCCTTGGGTTGCAACACCTCGACAGCAGAGGTGCTAGCCTGTGATCTTGAGCGCACAAGAAGACTCCGATGGTGTTTGTCCTTAACCTCTGTGAGTGGAACGGAGCCTCAGTGCCCCTGGTCCACACCGATGCACCTCTGTGTCTGCTCAGTGTGATCAGCTTGTACCTGGGAAAGCAGTTAACCCTGCAGCTTTCTGCCAAATGGCTCAGGAGAGCGTACACGGGAGACAGCTCGCCCCTGCCATGCAGGGCAAACTCGTAGTCGAGCATCACGTCTCCAACGTTCATGTCGGGGACACAGGGGTGAACTGATCTGTAGAACCACGTCAAGCAAGCGCTCACATCAAAGTTTCTCTTGGCGCCGCGTGTGACAAAGAGCCTGGCACAGTGGCCCAGTAGCATGGCCTCATCTAAGCACGCCTCGTAAACTGAGCCACATTCACCCGCTGGTCTGTCTGCCCTGACCATAGCGTAGTGATTCGGAGAAGATTTAATCGTGAGGTGGAGATTGTATTCCGATAGCGGGTAGGCTAGCGTGTCTTCGTCGCTCTCCTCGAGATCGGGTTCTGTCGCTATCTCTACACAAGGGAAGTATTCCCCATCTCCTATGGCTGAGGGAGCCGCGCACACGCTCGGTGTTTGCGTTTGTGACCCAAGCCAAGATCGCTTGAACAGAGGCTCCGTGCAGCCGGGATCTCCGATCGCAGGGTCGTCAATCTCAACATCAAACGGGCACTGCCTCGCCCTCCTGCGAGACGTCCTAAAGAGCCGGAAGAGTTTGTGTTCGTCGTAGCCTCTCGCGGTATCGCTACATATGGCCTGCTCTATCCTGGACATCTCTACGACCAAGCCCCCGTTGTCAGCGGCACCCGGGTGGCTTTTCGTCCTAGCCGACTTGGGAGAGTAATTGAGTTGAAAGAAGCAGTTGCTGCAATCGAACAACATCGTAGACATGCCCTCCGGTCCCCGTTCAGGACCGAGACACAAGTCATCCGTGAGCAATGTGCCCCCGCCTAACCAGCAGGATTCGGGTAGGACACCGCTCGTGTTTGGAATCTTCAACGTGGCTCTGCTGTGTCCGTCCTTTGAGTAAAACAAACCGCATGCGCGCAATATTTTCAAGTTAACCAGGCCCAGTGTCCGTAGACCAATTGTGAGCCACTTGTAACTTGACGAACAGCATCCTCCGCGCCCAAACAGAACCACGTGTCCCGTTCTTGCGCAGTTCCCAGGTACCGAGCCAATGACGCTGGCTATGTTCGCTACCGCTCGCTCTTCCTCGTCCGTGTCGTCCCCACAATCGCAATTGGAGCTGCCACTAGCCTGCTGACTCTCTTCCTTTCCAGCGTACTCATTTACATCTTCACCGGTATAATCGCTTTCCTCGTCGTCGCCACTCCTAACGTCCTCCCACTCGTCGTCTTCACTCTCTCCCTGGCCGGTGTGTTTGTAGTTCTCGCCTCGCCCACCTTCTTCGCCCCCAGAACCCTCATTGCCCTCCTCAGTGGCTAAACCGTCCCGGAGTCGCAATATCTCCTCTTCTAGGTCCTCCCGCATTACCTTCTCTCCAAGCGACATGTCCAAGGCCACAAGCCTGGAGTGCACTCTTGGGTTTGCTGAGATAATCTTTCTGAGTTCTGATAACGTCGAATGGTGTTGCACCGTAAATGTGAAACGGATCTTTTTTGAGCCACCAAAAGACTCTGTGAGACACAGGTACAACAACAGCATGAGCTGAGCTTCCCGCACGCTCAGGTTCGACACAAACGAAAGCTGGACAGGGCTGCTGGCGCGCTCTGGTTCATTGACACCTAGCTGTCTGAATGCATCAAACGCGTACATGACAGCTACACAGCCCTGGAAATGTAACACCTTTGGCGCAACAATGGTCATGGTGCCCGGTAGCAGGCACACAGATTGATTGAAGAGATGGCCGTTCGACATAAACCCTCTCGGTAGAACCCTGTGATACTCGGAGCTCCTGAGGACGCGCAGCGTGGGCACCTCTCCTGCGGAATATTCCTCACCTTGGCGCCTATGGTCGCCATCTCCATTACAAGATATCACGACAGGAGGTACACCCGCGAGACCCCTTTCAACTGTGAACAAAGAGTGCCCACATGGGAACCATTCTGTCACAGACCCGCTTGGAGCAGAGATGTCGCCGTCCCTCAGCTGATTTACACCTCGGACCCCCCGTGTCATGCAAGCCCTGCTCTTTGGAACAATCACCACAGCGTCTCTCAATATGTGCCTCAATACGACCACATTCTCGTTCTCCGCAAGGATGGAGAACCCCGATGGGAGTCTGGTAATGTCTCTGAGACACACCAAGCCTTCACGGTCACAGTGGCTTAGGGGAGCATTTGACGGTTCACACGCAAGAGGCTCAACTTGGTTGTACCCGGGAACACGGATGTCTCTCAGTGTCGACTCCGGTTCCAACGGGTCCAGATCTCGCAAATCTAAGCCTGTCCCTCGATCGGGTAGAACGCATCTCAGTGTGAACTCTATGCCCAACCTACAGTCTCCCATCGCCAAAGCACACAGCGTGCGGACAATCTCCTCTCTGCAGGCTTTGTCGAATATCAGACAGACATCGGTCTTCCACGAGGCAACCGCTCTGTATAGAGATAGTCCGTCTGTCGTGTAGATGTAGCCCGCTTCCACCTTCAGGCCTCGAATGTCGCACTCCTTGACGGTGTAGCATGTCTGCCGGTTTGGACGCAAGGTATCGTGTGAACCCGAGTCTCTGCAAATGACCAGCGAAGGCCACGCCGGTGCTCCTTCGCTTTGTAGCCTAAAGGCCACATCGGAGAACACTGATAGGTTCTCCTCGAACGCTGTAAACGCCTCATCTCCGAGTCTCCTAGGGGGACCTGGGTCTGTGAAATCTTCGATCTGTACAACACGACCTCTGCTGTCGACCGTTACGAATGCGCCCTCTGTGGTTCGCACCTTGTACACGGTCTTGGATATATCTAGAGGCGATAAAGAGAGACACTTGTTCAGTTCCCCATGGTACAAGGCCCTACACCTCGCAATGAACCGGGACAGCCATTTCGGATCCAACTGAGCAAACACATCTCTGCGACCGCCAAATAGGTGTGACAGTTCATCATCCGTGAGCCGGAGCCTTTCCCATTTCAGGCAGATGTACACGTAGAAGATGTACTTATCACACATGCGAGTGAGGGATCTTGGGCTACATCTATTTGACCTCATAGCCAAAAGGGCTCCGCGTCCCTGACGAAGGCTCTTCTTCGAGACCATGTCCGCCACTTCGCTCTGGAAGAGAGGGGGTGACACGTTTGATGGCTCCCTCTGCTTATTAGGCGAAGCCCTGACCCGCGCGGTATCCGACATCTTTGCAAAATACGAGCAACAAGTCAAGGAACAGGCGACCCCACGGGCCTCGGCTCCCCGAGAAGGAAGCTATGCGGAATCAATGGAACCGGGGCCCGTGGCCGACAGATGTGGCAGCGAGACAGACCTGCGTTGCGATGACAACAGTATGAGTTCAGAGGATTCCTGCGATGACTTACCTAAGAACTCGCATAGATTCATGAGTGTCGATGCCAGCGACAGTGACGAGTGTATGTCAATATCTAATTTAAACCTGAACGATCGGCACAGCGAAGTGCATGTTGACACTCTTGAGTCCCAACAGGCTCAGTCGTGCAGAGTTACAAAGCATACCACCGAGGACCTCTTATTTTTTAAAAGAGAAAGGAGACCGGCTGGAGCGCGTCTGGGGCGTTCGACAAGCTCTGAGCATAGATGTTTGCGATGCGAGGCCTACGACGCTCACTGTAAGGCTGCTGCCGAGAACTACAGACGAGTCCTGACCAGTTACACCAAAACCGTTTCCGAGCTCATGATAGGCTTCAAGAAAGTCCTAGAGAGGTACCCAGAGCTTAGGGTCGACGCAGGCGACGCTCATCTCCACTACATGGTGCAGGCTGCACTTGGGCGCAACAACCTTGTGCAGGAGATGGTTCGACTCGCTGCAAAGAGACAGACGCAAAAGGCATTTAGAACCAAGCCCGGCCAAGAAGAGGCTACCTTTGACCATGCCATAGTTTTGGTCCACGAAGCTCTAAACACATGCTACACCGACGGTGAGGCTCTCAGGATGATCCTCGAGTGCTACACCAATCTGTACGTTCGCTACATAGAGGTGTGGAGAGAAATGTGTTCCAAGGTATCGAGAGACATCACGGTGATGGAGTTTGTGAACCTGACTCGGGACAGGCCGGGTGTGAGCCACGGGGAGCCTTGGTCAGAAGCGAAAGCCTACGTAGCTCGCATGTTAGCCAAGGTGGGCACTATCACCCCTAGGGCCGTAGGAGAAGCTTGCGCCCGCGCTCTGAAAAACATAGACCTCAACCTGTCAACGGCGCCCGAGGCTTTTGACAAACACAAAGGGGTCATTGATGCCGAGTTAGAGGACATGCGCAGCTGTCTGGACAGGAGTTCGCACAAGTGGAGTTGGGATTCACGAATGAACGACCTGTACTTTGATATTCGCAGCGATCTCACGGTACTCGAAGCCCTGACCGGCGTGGGAGAGCTTTCCGTGAAGACTCTGTTGCATGAAAGGTCTATGCTCGTCTCGCAAGTGAGAAAGTTGACCAGGAACCAGGGCTCTCTGGAGCTGCAGGTGGCTCAGACTCGAGTCAAGCTCAGAGACTCCGTAGCTCGGTGCCGGCATGCAGAGTTGAACGTGCTGCAGCAGTGACCGCACTTGCATCTCTGACAATCGGTGTGTACGTACTAATCTCTTGTATCACAGATGGTTTGACACAGCATGGATTCAGATTGCGATCACCTGGTGTATCAAAGCAACAACACAGAAGATGACAGGGGCGAGAATGATGCTGAGCCCGGTTGTCCAGTCTGTGCTGACTACCAGGTCCAGGACAAGCCAATACGATGCACAGGAATAATACCCACGGTCTTGTTTCAAGGAGCGTGGAACTCCGGCCGCATGGTGCCTTACGTAGAGATTCTCCAAGAGCAGCCAGAGCTCACCGTGTCCCAGGAATCCGAGCCAATACTCTATGTAAAAGATGGACACCTTGTAGCCCTACGAGGTGTGATATATATGCAGGATGTGTCACCTAATGGCACATGGCTTGCAGACAGGGCCCAGTGTCTGAGATCGGTATTCAGGTTGAGACACGCGGGTCTGATGTGTATACGTCTACCAGAGCTAAACAGAATAGTCCTTGAACAAAAAAACGACGACGGCCTATTGTATCTGACACACAAGTGGCTCTCGGAGAAAGAAAACGTGAACCAGTGCATAGAGTTATTCGGACCCTTTGTCTGCGACGCAATGCTCGCCCCGATTCTGCGTCAAACACTTCGTTCAGACTGGATTGAAGAACGCAAGGAACTCAGGGAGACAAACAACGAGCTGAAGCTTGGTTGGGCTCAGGAGTTCTACGATTGGAAGTCTATCGCCAAGAACAGGACCTGTTCCATGGTGTTTGCCCACCACGGCATGTGTCAAAGCCAAGCCAAACGCACTGTACACGGTGGCACACTTGTAACAGAAATACTGGACAAGATGAAATGGTGTGGTTACAGCCCTTGGTCCGCTGTGCAGGCAGTGCGCTGCGCTGAGATTGGCATTGTAAAGCTTTCATGCTCAGACTGTAAGCGTAGACTCTTGACATCCTGTGTGTTTCTCATGGAGTGTGCTGCACTGGAGGCTTCTCGCCAGCACGACTGGCTGGTGCGGAACGAAGCTGTGATTCAACTGTGCTGGCTTCTGTATCAAATCCACAAGCCTCCGGGGTCTGATGTCCAAGAGTTGTTAGAAGCCTGGACCAAGTCAATCATGGCACACTCAATGAAGTTCCAGGAGTGCCAAGCCACGGGAGCCTCGTTTGACTTGGAGGCTCTCGTTGTCATGTTTGCCATCGATCACATTCCGTTCGTATCATCTACACACATATGCACCGTAAAGGTCGAGCGTGAAGCGGATCTCAATCCAGAACCCGAGTTGGTAAAGGTCCTTACTCAAAATGAAGGATTCTCCCCTAAGCGTGGGGCTGTTGTGTACCCAATTACAAGCGAGAATGAGTTCAACGTATTGAGCACGGTGGATGTCCTGACCAATGCCACCCATGCGATGGAGGCCAGGGCTCAAGATGTGAACGTGATAACGCAAGCTCTTGTGTCATGCTTCCCCAGGGTTTCTGCTTCGGCTCTGGACAATCTCACGCTGAAGGCTCCTGACACGCGCAAGTGCTCAGGCAGAATATGGCCCGTGTTTGTCAATGCCACCAGGACATGTTACCAGCTGTTCAAAGCCCTGGCTCTCCCTGTTTCACCCAGTCCCGTATACACACTTGAGCTGCTGGCGAGATCGTGGAGATGTGTCACGCGCCAAGTCTTGGAATGTTTCACACCAATGGGCACCGGAGGTCTTGTCAGAGTCAGCTATGCACATTACACCAAGCACCTCATGGGTCCCTTGAACACGTTAGCTACAGTCACTCTCATAAGCGAATCCGAAAGACGTCTGATGATCGAGGTTTTGAGCAAAGGAGTTCTACCGTGCTTTGCGGGACAGGGTGACAGCGTGCCTGACCGGCTCGTGAGCTCCACAATAGCTTTGACGTTCGCAGCCTGTGGCCTACGCGTGGTTGGGGACGACAGCGACAACAACGATGACGGTGATGTTCGGGATGGCGCCCAGCGCACAGTTACCTCAGCCGGCCTATTGTACTTTGCAGCATGGTACGTACTGGTCTACGCCGGAACGTTGCACTTACAGCCCGTGTTGAAGACGCGATTGTCCCAAACCGGTTCGAATGCTGACAAACACCTGTGTGCAGCTCTGCACCTTAAGCGTGCACCCAAGGCATTCGATAGCTATGTAGTCCTTGACCACAGCGAGATGTTACAAGCTCTACGCATAGTCTTGGGCGACTTGATCGACATGGGGACTGTGGTACGCATCGCTGAGCTGTACGTGCCCGAGCTTCTCGCTCAGCTGCCTTACACGGAGAAACTGAACCGGAGCCCAGGCAGCGTGAAGAGTGCGATAGAGAGCCGAGATATTTGGTTCGCAAAACAGCACGGGCACGTCTACCTCGAACAAGGTGAGCCACCCTTCACCTACCTTGGCAATCTTGCGCATGGGCTACATAGCAGCATCCAGGGCATGTTGACCACATCGCACGGCAGACCGATCGCACAGGCGCTCCATGGACCCGGCAACGAGTTTGACCCGTGGTGTGACACACTTTGGGTTAGAGAGGATGAGCATGCTTATGAAATTGATAGCATTTTACACATGGCAGGCAGAGATGAATCGGTGGAGACCTTCGAATGTGTAGATGGACAGAGAGAGACTGAGGAGCAGGAGGTTTGGCGCTGTCCTTCTCCAATCGGTGAATCTGGGACACACGAACGCGGCAATAAAACTATCTCACCACAGCAGGACGCCAGTGCTGATGGTGAATGTGCCAGACCCCAGGGGCCTTGGCGCATATGCACAGGGCTAGTGGTCGACATAGACAAGTTGGGATTTTGCAAAGGTCACGTATTCCTGACTAACAGAAATATGCAACCGGCATCAGACACGAACTGGGATACATCCCCGAGCATCAAAAACCCTTGCATGGCTAACATCGCGTCTACCGTGTATGGAAAGACCCTGGGTTCGGCAGCCGTGACATGTGCGAGCACTCATGGTACACTCATAGAGGCACTCTGGGTCCTCTTCATGCATTCAAAGACAAACCTCGTAGCTACCTCAGCATCGACCGGCGCAGCTGCCGCTACTGCTGCTGCTACCGCTGCTATGGAACCCTTGACCCCCGAAGCCCTGGCCGTTATGGTACATCTAGCAGTGAAAAGTTTCAACTCCAACGTCTCTGTACTTGCTGTCTGCAATGACATAAATATTCTGTTCAAAGACACGTGCAATGATGAAGACAAGTTTATACCTGTAACAGCGATTGTAGGAGGTTTGTTTGGAGTCAACCTAGAGCTCAGTGTCAGTGGATACAGCTATTGTATCTTCAACAACCACTACACATCTTGGGCTCCCGGTTCCATCTGTTACAAGAGGGGTCTCTGGCACGTAATGGCCCATGGTCTCAACCCACCCGTACATGCACCGCAGGAGATTACAGACACACACTGCTATCACAAGGGTACGTTACGTGCTTACACGAGACTGAATAATCTGAATGTTGTGAAAGTACCGTCTGATCACCACTGCGGTTTCCACACAGTAGCCGCTCTATTGGGTCTAGACCATCACGAGGTAGATCGCAAAACCCTGGTCAACGCCACCGTCAAATACATTGAATCAAATAGCCATGACAAGGGCATCAAGGCATACCTAAATGTTGAAGACGTTGACACTAAAGGTCTGACTGATCGACTTATGCAGTACAAGCGGTGGCTGTCCGTAGATGAAGTCTCCATGATGCTCAAGGCTCACGGCAAGTTCCCAGTAATGATCATAGAACACTCATTTCCCATTTATAACCCGAATTGTAGTCATTTTCTTATCATAAACTCTCATTTTGAACCAGTGATGAGTGTCTGTCTGTGACATTGTGAGACTGTTAAAATGTGATTGGTACAAATAAAACAAACTGAGATACATGAAGCATTTTTATTGTCAACAAAATGTACAACGGAAGCAATTGAAAGTGAATACTACAAAAGACTGCGTTTCTAACCATGAAAGAGCATATACAAAAAGGTATGGGACAGTATGTTTGTTAGAAACATGAATGAATTGAAAATTCCTAACTATACAGTCAACTTACATTTAGCTCTAACACACATCAATACCCTATCAGACATGCTACCAGAGGTCTTTACAAAGTTCCTAGAGCCCGAACACAATCAATGCAAATTACAGTATTGTATCGAGGGATGGTTGCATGGAACTCACTTCCTGCCGAGATTGCCAAAGCGCACAATAAATCAAGCTTTAAAAAACTAGTAAAGCAACATCTAAGGGTCTTAACATTGTAAACATATTGTGTAATCACTGATCTTTTTCTTTCTTTTTTATTTCATGATATATGGGAATATTAACATGTACACATGTTGACATTTTCTATATTATGTGCTTATATATGTAGGGTAATAGGAGTATAGGAAGAGGAATATGTAGTTGTGAGTAAATATAGCTATAATTATACTGCTCCTATCTTTCTATATAATCTGGCTGTTTGTAGTCTGAAAATGGCTTATTTTTCTACGTGATGTTTTTTTGTGCGGACCCAGGAAGAGTAGCTGGTGCTCTGAATCAGCTAATGGGGACCCTAATAAAATCACAAAATGTAAGTATGTAAAAAGGAATTATTAAAGGCAATAAAACGATATGTTAGACCTTCACCACCGTCCCATCCCCACATGACCGACATGCTTTGTGTAGGAATGTGACAGTTTCAAATGAGGTTTAACAATAATAATACATTTAATTTATAATGCCCTTTTTTCCATCAACAGATCTCAAAGTGCCGCAGGTTAAAATCAAAACCTGATGAGCAGTTATAAAATGAAAAATAAAAGAGAGCAAACATTAAAAAATAGACCAAAAACATTGCTAACATGAAATGTCCCAAGACCTTACTGTAAAACAGTCAGTGGATTGAGGTGCCCTCAAAGTGTCAGGGAGGGCATTCCACAGACACCGGGCATGTCCATGGATGCATTGGTGTGTGAGGAGGGATGTACTCAATCGTGGTGGAGATGGGAAGCCAGTGGAGTGAGTGGAGAATTGGGGTAATGTGCCCATGAGTCTGCACTCTAATCAGGAACCTAGCTGCAGAGTTTCGAATGTACTGAAACCTCTGCACATCCCTTCTAGGAATCCCAACAAGAAGTGCATTAGAGTAGTCCCATCTGGAGGAGACAAAGGCATGAACCAGCTTTTCGGCATCTGAGAGGGAGAGAATGGGGCGGCGTTTGGAAATGTTACAGAGGTGGTAGAAAGAGGTCTTGCATAGATTATTTATATGGGCTTAACAAGTGAGTTGGGTGTTCCTTTGTACACCGAGATTTGTGACTGTTGTTGAGAGGGGGATGTTGGAGCCAGAAAAGGTGATGCTGGTTATGGATCATGATTTGGTCTGGTAAGTGGTGCCAACCAGGATGAGTTTACTCCACTCATGCACTGAGACTCCCAGTAGCCATTCTAGGTGTCTTGGGCACAGATACTGGGGTTCGCTCTTGAGAACCGAAGCTGCCGGAGTTTGGCACTCTCTTTGCTTTCTGCACTTTACGTTGGTAGCCTATCACCGTAGCCAAGACTGGAATATTCCTATCAAGAACGGGCTCCACTACAATGGCTCTGTTCCATTGGATGAACTGGTTGTGGATCTGTATGTTGAATGGCCCGTAGGGCTCGAGGATGAAGCGCTCGGTATCCAGCGTGAGGTGTGTGTACCGGTCAGAGCCTAGTATGGTATCCAGGTCACTGTGCACCGAAGTCTCTCGCTCTGTGTAATGGCACAGGTTGTATACATCGTGGAGTGCCGCTGCTTCAGTCTCAGTCACCTGAGCCGCGAATAAAGGGCTCATCACATGGCATGGCAAACACCCAAGTAAGCCAAGCTGGTCCAGTGTCCTGAGTATGGCACCTGATCCGCTCGTGGGCGAATCGACACTGTCCCACATATGCATTGTGTCAACCAGACACCCGACAAAGTCAACTCTGAATCCAGTATTCCATCTCCAGATCCTTGCCGGTTGTAGCCACTTCACAGTGAACCGCAGAACCCTGAGCGCTACGATCTGTGCTCGTAGGAGGCACTGTAAGACATGGTAGGCTAGGGTCACTTTGTCATGATCTGACAACTTCATTTGGTGCAAGCAGCTCAAGTTCCAGTGTCCTACAGCCTCACCGACGAAAACACCTACACCAGACCTGTCATACGGGTGTTCCATAAGGTGCAGAGCAAACGTTCTGGGTATGAATGGGTGCACTTGTAGAGAGGTGTGCATGTCCTGGATGTCCTCAATAATCTTGACATCCTCATATAAAACTCTGTGCACCAACAACCCAGATGCATTTGTCATGGTGTTGACCGAGCCCAGACACTTAGGGTTTCCAACTCTGACCAAAAGGAGCTTGATTGTGTCACTCCTTTTTGAAACCGGTAGTTTGTCAGTTATCAACTCGACATGTTTGAAGCCGTCACTGGGAGGCTTTGCCAAATTCACCGTTCGATATGTTTCTCTAACGGACTGGTAGCTCAGTGTACTGCAGGGGATCTTTCGGTTGTGGCCAAAGTTCTCAGGGAGGCCTAGATCGCATGGTTTGACCTTGCCCTTGGCACTGATCTCGATCCCGACATGCCATGTACCCTTCCTGTGATGTACCATTGGTAGCACGATACATAGGTTGTGTGGTATCTCCCATGCCTTTTCCAGTGGCCTGGTCAAGCCCGCCCAAGGATTGGTTATGGGTCTGGGATCTTCGGGGCTACTGCAAAGTATAGTACTACCGGTATTCTGGGAGATACTGTCACATATGTCATAGACAATAACGCTGTAGGGTTGATAGCCACTTTCCTTCAGTTGTTTGGTAGTTAAACCTCTCGATCTCCAATTTCGTTTCCTTCTTAGTACGTCCTCCAAGGGCCCAAGAATCACCCCTTCATTTGCATGCACAGGTCCTACCATCGCCACAGGTCCCGTCACAAGACCTCCTACTGCCATTACACCCTGTCCCCAGTCGCGGTTTGATAGCTGATGGCCGGACATTTGTAGCAGCATGTCTGGGTCAGTTACGTCGACAACCGGGTTGACTGGCTGAGGAACCAGAGGCTGGGGCTGCGGCCACTGTGGGGGCCGGTATCCGCTGTGACTGTTCACATCTACAGATAGCGATTGTGCTATGCATCTTTGGAGATACCCAGGGTCATTGAACCGGTCCTTATACAGGTCAAACAGCACAGCAGTCAATTCAGAGTCACTGTGCATTGTGGAATTGTCTTGGGTGTTTGTGAAACACAATGCGTCAATCAGTGTTCTGGAAGCGTTTAAACCCTGAGAGGTTTCTGTGTTATCTACGGGCGTATTTCCCAGGTTCCCCAGTGTTGGAAACGAGCCCAATCTGTCAACGTCCACCACAAATGCATGGGTATCCTCAGTGGAGCATAGGTTTGAGGCATATAGCTGAGGCTCAATAGCAGCACTAGCCAAATAGATCTGGCTACCAGTACAGGTGGGCGTTTCAGGGAGACTCTCTGACCCCAATTGTGGGGGGCTCTCTGACACCGTTGAGATATCTGATGAGGAGCCCCTGTGCTCATTGCTGACTCGTCTGCACTGATAGCCCAATGTTCTGACAACGATCCCAGGTGTTACATGGTGCCTCCTTTCGGCCACGTGAGAAACCGGTCTATCTTTGCATTGTTTGTCCTTGTGTACATGTGTACCACCCTTCACGCATGTGCTGCTCTGTGTGGTGGCTGTCACAGCACTCACCAGTCTCTGGTGGACCTCAGGGTTAGGCATAGTGAATCCCTCACTGTCACGAAACACGGACGCTTCACATTCCTTCAGCAACTCTATAATGCTGACACTTGAGGGTTGCTTGAATCCCAGAGCCAAGAGCTTACCCTGAAGAGCTTCGTGTGATCTTGAATCCTCACCCAACCACACGTCAGGCACATCGACCACGCTCATGTCCCTACATCCGGCCGTATCTGGTCTCAGTGTAGCCCATTTATCGTGGCTAACCAGCCCGGTCCGGCAAAACGTCCAAGTGTCTAGCAAAACCTTGTCTCGCGGGTTTAGACTCTCTGCTGAACCAGCTCCCAGGTAAGGCTCTTCACATGTCCACCAGTCCTCAAGCATCTCTTTTTTCCCGGGGACATTGACACTCACCTCGTGTGAGTGCAATATATACATTGCCAGAGTAGCGCACGCTTTGCGGAAACGTGTTTCGTCTTGCTCATCATTTGAAGATCTGCACATCCTGGTCAGTGAGAGAAATGGCAATAGACATAGCACGTCTCCAGACTCACAGTGTACAAAAAACGCTGTGGCGAGGTTGTGCTTTGCATACACGTGTCTGGGAGGTCTCTTGTTTGCCAGACACATGTCTCTGAGAGAGCCCATTACCCCTAGGAGGACCTTGTTGATGTGTGAAGCCAGCTGGTCCCGGCTCAAGGACTTGACTTGCGCGCTTGCCATCCAAGAATCCAAGGTCTGCCATTGACAATCCAGAGTCGTTACCACGTGCATCATCACAGCTTTGTCCTTATTCACCTCATCTGCAGCCTCAAGTACCAGACAATCGAGCCTGGGTGCCAGCATTGCGCTGCATGCCATGTGTTCCGAATCCATCCTCTGGGCTGCGCGGCTCCAGGCCCCACACGTAACTTGTCTGTCTTCGTAAGCCTTTGCAGCAGAATGTAAAATATCTTCAATGTGTCGCCTGGGGACCATCACCCTCAACGAAAACGTAGACACGTGTCCCCTGGGCAGCATGGTCATCTTTGTTGTCACAGCTACATCGGCAGAGTGTGCGGCAGTGTGACTTAGTTCGTGACATAGGCACTGTTTCTTCAGGAATGTGTACAGCGGTTCAGGTTTCCTGCCAACAAACATGTCACTCCTTATGTTCCATCTGTTGTCATCACCATTAGTTTGCAACGCGAGATACCAAGGGATTGACACTATCAGTGTCCTGGAACTTCGCTTGTCCTGAATTCTCCACCATAGCTGTAGGAATCTGTCCGGGGTGTCTCCTTGGTCAAATCTGCTGCTGTCCTTTTGGAGATGTCCAAACACATAGCTGGCAATCCTGCTTCTGGCAACTGCAGTCTTGTGAAACATGTATCGTTTGCTCTGCGCGAGTTCCGCAAACAGCATCACAAAGTAAGGTGTGTGGATAACAGCCAAGTGCTCCAAGCGTGCCCAGACACTGATTGGAGTCGTCCTTCGGGCGCTGGCCTCAGCCCTAAAATTACCATCATTTGCTGTCATTGTTATGTTCCAGCACAGTATGCAAGACCCATTGTGGTCAGCGAAGAAATTAATGAGACTCAGGGGACCATGCAGTAGCTTCTCTGGGTGGTAGTAGAAGTCTGTGTCCAAACATGTGCTCAGTTTTTTGTTCTGGTACATGTACAGGTATTGTATGATGTCATCCGTGCAGGGAAACAGTTTATCACGGTCACATCCTTCGAGGGCTCCATGATAGACAGCTGCAGCGATAGTCTTCCACTTAGCCACTTCATCCCGGGACTCCATTGCACACTATACAAAAAGAAAAGATGTGAGATAGCGATTAGTGGTCAAAACAATTATTGTGACAATTATACCAGCACGCTGACCAAGTCTGATGAGTTTCATTTTACTTATGTGGACCATAGCTCTGTACATATCATATGAAAATGTGTTGAGTTGTACCATCAAAGTCTGAACAATTGCAGAGATGTATCAGTGTCCCTGACAGTATGGCATATCATCAGTTTGTATTTCATGTCTCTGGCGTGATAGTACAGCGTATGCTGCACGGCAATTGCCAGGCAACTGCTTCCATCTTGCTTGAGAGCCCACTCTAACAAGGAAGCCTTGAGGCCAGCAGTGAAACCTGTCGTACGCCCGTGTCTGGCCCCGCAACTAAACGGCGTCGGTTGGTAGCATCCCAGACCGGGTAGGGAATACCAGAAAATAAACGCTGTTGAGTCCGTACTCGGAGAGCCCATCCTACTCAGATGTTCTGGCACCCGGCCAATGGTGCTAGCGGCCAAATCCAAGTCTCCCGTAAAGGACGTGTGCATGAAGAAAGATTCAGTCCTACTAGGAGGCTCGGGAAGGTCCACGTGACACTTGTCCATGTCCATGAGAATATATTTATATTCTCCGTGTAGTTCGTGTCTGTGATCGAACATCTGCACCTCATTTGGCAGTTCATTTAAGTGGCCAAAGAGCCACATTAAAACGTTACACTCAATGGCCTGAACGTTGTGGCTGTGGTTTGACCACACCACAGCTTGCAATCCCCGCACTTTGGGGATTGCATTGATGCATGCGCTCTTGGTCTCAAATCCCTTCCACCGTAAATCTATGACACACATTCGCTCTGTCCGCAGGGCTACCTCGTGATGCGCACACGCAATCTCGGTTGGCGTAGAGTAGCACGTGACGAGATCCAAGGCTCTTGCCTCTCCATACATTCTGTTCCCGTACTCCCGCGGGGAAATGGCGAGACTCCTGTTGATCACGTACAGGGCACTTAGATTCTCACTGCCTGGGAACATATCTATGGCAATTGCACTGGGTAGCCCTTCCCCTCTGCTGAACTGCTTCGGGTGACCATCAAAGTTGAATTGTTCCACAACAGTCAAGGGCCTGTCCAGTGTGCAGCCAAAGTGACGTGGGTGGGTCCTGTAGACGTACAAACCCTGAGGGAGACTTTGTGACTTTACAAGTTGACACAAGACCACGGCGCTACAGCACTTTGGGTATTGGATGCTGCGATGTTGCATCAGCCATCTGTATGCTGCAAGCACACTGTCAGATTCGTAGGCCCACAGGGTCCCGCTAGATCCAGACCCTCTGCCTGTGGCGCCTCCCCTCCAGCCCCGTAACGTGCTAGCTTTCCCCGTGGCATTAGGTACAAAAGGGGTGGCACTCTGTTGGTCCAAGCTGTCCTTCCTCGGCTTTGAACAAGACACAGACTCACACAGGCAACGACTATTCTTCAATGCGTGCTGACCCAATGTTCTCACAGCGTGTCGGAAACTGTATATGTGAGCTTTGCAAGGCTTCACTAGCTCTTCCGTGAGATCACTCAACTTGAAACCCTCGGCTCCGGGAATGTACAACATGTCCCCTATCGCCGGCACAGGGTCCAGCGTTAGTGCTTTGAACAGCTGGCAGCACAAAACGGCAGGATCCATTGAGAACAACACAGCTTTCACCGGCCTAGTTCCCGAGGGTCTGCTGAGAGATTGCGACAGTAAACGCCGAGAAACCCTGGTAAGAGCGGTCCGGAAAGCTACAAACCTCTACAGAAGGGTGTCAACTGTCACGTACAGAAACCCTGGAATTATCGCAAGCAACAAACATCCCAATCCATCCAGTGCAAAGTGTTTTGTGTGCCTTGTAACCTTGGTTAAAAGCAGCAAAGACAAGCACAGGGCAGGGATTAAACTTCATTGTGAATGTAATGTCCGAGTGTGTTACACTTGCTTCAAGAACAATCCAAACTGGCACTTGAGCACGCCTCACTTCACACAGTGTCCGACTCTGGCCGGGTTCATCTGCACAGTCTGTGCATGCTTCGATGGCGTGAGGGAGAAAGTCTGCTGCGACTGGATGTGCACTAGCTGTTCCTCTGAACGGCGGCAAAACCAGATCACTCAGTGTTTCAAATGTTCAAGGGACTTGAATCGAAGATCCAGGCGTGAGATTCGTACCCTTTACAGGTTGGCAGATGATGGTGATGATTCGGTTGGCGACACAGAGACCAATACCTCCCTAGTGAATGCAGAGGAAACAATTGCCGGCTATAGGGATGCTATGCGATCGCGGGTCTTCGACAAGGTGGCACAGACTAGACACTTGTCCCCAACGGACATCAGAACCCTTTTTCCTGAGTGTTATGCCCCTCAAGTGTGCACATGTACGTCCAGTTGCGCAAGAAATCCTATGTGCGTGAGCTGCACGGGGGCACTCACCGTTATGCAGCTATTGGCCAAGAATCCACACCCTCTACTAGCTTCGTTTGCAGAACGCGCAATACCAGGAAGGGCTCTTGCTCGCAACATGTACGACAGAAAACTGCTCTGTAACATGCTGAACGACCAGCAACTACCCTTGTGTCCCAACGGGAACTCTTGCAAGGGCATGCTTTTGAACCCTCTGTACAATCCTCAGCCGCTCACGTCGTTGATTTCACCGCAATCGTACGAATACTTTGTCTCCAACAGAAACAAAACCGGGAAGGTTCAGAGGATCGAGCCGTGTCGGTGTATCCTCTGCATTCTTTTCAACCAGTCGGCTGCCATTGCTCAGATGTACAGCTCTGATCGTTTACGACACGAGCGGCATCCTATGGAACCCGTTTATTATTTCAATATAAAACTGTCTCCGGATCTTGGTGTGCCTGAGGTTTGCATGGATGAGTACCAAGTCGGCACCTTTGTTGACTTTCAAGGTTCTGTGGGTAGTTACAAGCCTACTTATTACTATAGTTGGAGAGAACTGTTAAACATGTTACACAGAGACAAGACAGGGAAGGTCACAGTCTTACCTTTATAATGTACCAGTGTGCTGTGAGGCTATGGTGGGAACCCGCCGATTCTGTGGTAGTTGGGTGTTAGGGAGAGTAGACAGCTTCGGTGCGATTACACTGAAAGACATGGGGTTTGCACAGTTATCCAACTAAAACCTCACTTTTATAACATGACAGCTTTGGTATGATTACACTGAAAGACAAAGTGATGCAAGGTTATCCGACCACAGTCTCACTACGATGACATGATTCCCACAGTCTCTATCTGAGCCCGGCTGTGCATCCGACCATATCTATGTGTAAGACTGCCAGTCCCTGCAAACTGCATGTGATTCCTGCAACCGGTGTAATGTAGTTGTACCCCGCTATAGAATGTACTCACAGAGCATGTAAATCATAGCTATCTTGGCTAATGACTTAGCTGAGACATCGGAGATATCTGGGCTCAGTGTCTGAAATTCAATGTACCCCTTCCCTTCAAAGCGACTTTGAGTCTATGAAAAGCGCTATATAAATTCAATTTATTATTCCCCAAACTGATTTCCTGAGTCTTAAATAATTGTACACATTACACAATAGTGTCTGAATAAATGAATGGTTGTCAACATAACAGGCTCAGTGTTTACTGCTCATTTGTAATGTCACTTGTGTGTGTTGCAGCCAATTATTCTCAAATGTCACTATGCCCCTCTTGTAGTTTGTGAAACTGCATACTATCATACTGTCTAAAACATATGGGTTCACCAAATTTGTTCTTTTATCTATGAAACGTAATATATCTGTATTTATTGATGTCGCTGTGCGGACAAGCTATTTATTAATTTGACTCAACTGCCAACAATCATAGCTTGAGCAAACTGCCTGACTCATTTCCAGAATACAGATATGAGAGGAGAGACTGTACTCCTCCACGCTAAATTCAAACAGCAGAGCGAGACGGCGGCAAAACCACAAAGAGACGAATGAAGGAAAGAAGGAACAGAGTAGAAGAAGATTCAGTACAATAAAAAAAGTCTTTTACATTTTCATTTAGACTTAATTAGACAGACAAGAGAATCTGTAGTGTCAACTGTTGCAGAATGTTGTAATAGGCAAAAAGCTGGCCTCTGTCAGTGAAGGTAGGTTGTTTTCTTGTGAATCTATATTGGAATGCAAGTATCGTGCTATGCTGTCAATCACGTTGATCTATTCAGTTTTCACACACACACACACACACACACACACACACACACACGTCCCCTCAGGCAATATTGTCAGACAGGACCACGCAATGGTACCAACTACAAAGCTACAGTTTGTTCTTAGAACACCTTAGATGTGTTGTGGAATACCCTGGCTAATGATTGTCAAATACCACTCTGTTATAATCCAAATTAATTAATCATATATCTTCATAGTTTGTTTGTATTGTTTTTATTTACATGCACACAGCTTGCACATGCCACCCAGTAAAGACATTGAATGATCATTTGTTTATTCCATTGTTTCTCTTTATTTTTACTGTATTCAGCTTTCACATGTCACCCATAGTAGAAGTGAGACCAATCCTTCAATGACATATGATTATTCAACACAAAAGTCAACTGTGTTCTCCTGATCAACACGTCGGTGCTCAACTGTGTGATGTTGACCACGTGGTCGGGTTCCTGTTCCTCACACACCTGGGGATTGAGCAGGCCATGAATGAGTTTGTTGTAAATGGCGAGGAGAGTTGATCCGTAGATTTTGGTTAGGGACACAGAGCCTGTGACTTCACCTATGTTCTCAGCAGGGCTATCGATCAAGACTTTGATGTAGGGCCTATTACGGTCCACTATAGCAAAGGTGTCCGCATACTCGCTCATGGTTTGGTACAGGGTGCTGATGTATCTCATCACCGTGTATGGGATTTCTATGGTCCTCTTGTGGCCTTGTCTTTGATGGACATGTGCACACTGAGGCTCTTCAATGGCTGGGCCGGTGGATATCTCGTCACTGATTTGTGTTACAATGTCAAGGTTGTCAATGGAAGCGGCTCTCAAGAGAGTTAGGAGATTTCGGAGAGCGTCGTAGTCTTTGTCAGCCAAGGCTTGTTGGGAAGGTATGCACACATAGCCGTCTAGACACGAGGGGAACGAGAATGCTGGCAGGTCACTTGGGGTTTTCCTTTTTATGCAGGCAATGCCCACCTGCAAACACCGTTGGCACATGAATTCATACTCTCCTCGGGTAGACTCGACGAGGGTATCGAAAGCGCCTTGCGCTTTGTCTGAGGCCCAGAGGCTTGCAGACATCATGAAGGCCAACACATTGACGAGAGCCTGCCGGTTTTCTTCATCGTACACAGGTAGGGTACGATTGAAAGGTTCAGTGTCGGTGCCTGCTATCTTGATACGAGATCCACAGTCAATGTTGACATTCCACTTGGAGGAAAGCTTGCCCGGATCGTTGGTCAGGATCCTTTTGTCGGTGTCGTTCACGATTGCAAACTTCACTGGTATTCTTTCCAAGGTGCCTTGTTTGTACGCCTTAAGGTTCATCTTGTCGACCACAAACAGAGTGCTGCACTCACCGACGGATATGAGGCCACGCAGGTCCACTTTTAAAATGACAGGCTGATGGGGCTTACTGGCATTGGTCACGGTGTGGGCTAAAATGTACTCATTTTGACTGAAAGACATCTTGACTGTGTTTGGTCTGGGTTGTGAGGAGCGTACGAGACGTTTGTACACAGCGCTTTTGGATCTGATACACGTTGAAGCATTGGGCTCACCACGTGGAGAGCAAAGATCAAGAGCACCACGGTGTTTCGCTGACACACTGTCCTATCTTCCGCTTCTTGTCCTGTCCGTATACCAGTTGTAGGAGTTTGTGACCTGGAATGCTGTTGGCATGCAGGTCCATGTAGAAGTTTTTGCAGCCCGTGCAATGATATGTGACCTCCCTGCAGTCGTCAACGGGTCGCTTCCTTTTGCCGAGCTTGACTGGCTTGGGTTTGATCCACCTTTTCCTATTGAAGGCCTCGATCCAAGTTTGCATGAGGTGTTTGTCCGCACATGAATAGGGCATGATACAAAGAATGAACTCTGGGTACATTGCGGTTGCTGAGCTGAACAAGTCTGGAGTGTGTATCTGCGCCACGATCATGGTCTGGTACAGAACACCAGCCAGATCAACTAAAGTCCTCTCGCATACCTCACTTCTGGCTATGGAAAGCCTACCAGTGGTGGTAACAATGTCGGCGTCTGCGAGTATGACCATGGGCAGCGAGAGCGATATAGATGCGTCTGAACAGGGTAGAGACGAGTCCTGCACATCTCGCACGGACACTGTGCCTTGAGATATGGCTTTGGCAAGTTTATTCCCGAGCAGAGCGCTGAGGTTCTTGTAGACAATGTGGGGCATTAGTGACATGTCCTCTGTGATCACCTTGAGACAGGCCTCGAGTTTTTCACCCGGTAGACGAGTCACGGTCTCCCTGTTTGTCCTTAGATGTGACAAATCACGAGTTCCCTGCAAGGGTATCATGTGTTTGGGGCAGTTGTTCATCAGCGTGTTGAAAGCCATGGTTGCCCTGTGCAACCTCTGTCTGACAGAGGCGATCGACACAAGCAGGTGCTCTTCACAGATATTCAGGCTACCGGGCCCCAAGGCGGGACTGTACATGTAGCGGGGCAGGCAGTAGTCTATGATGCAGTGAGCCACGAGCTTGCCTGAACGATTGACCAACGTGCGGTCTGCGCAGTGAGCTATCAAGACCCTAGAGTTGCCGTAACATTTGTTGAGGGGCTGGTACGGGTGGGATATGAGTTCTGCGTGAGATGAGGGAGCGAGCCGGTGTCGTTCCTTACCCTTGTTCAGCACGTGGTGCTCTGATTTGCTCTCACAGTCCTGCTCCGTGTCAGAGATGTTGCTGGATTTGGAACACTTGGCCTCGCAAAGTAGCGAGCCGCCGAACATGGCCGTGATACACCCTGTGTTAGCCTGGAGGTTCAACGGGTATCTGTAGAAAGCGGCCTCACACGGGTTGCACTTGTGATACTCGATGACCTCGACGGGCTTCACAGAGAGTCCTGTGATGCGCTTTAGCCAGACCTTTACAATTTCCATGTACGAGGTTTTCACGCTGGAATTGGACACTTTTAGGCGGTCCAGGGTTACTGGCTTAAAGTTCTTGTTCTTTGACGATTTGATGAGACTGCTCCAAGGAAAGAACCCGGCTCCCATCTTTGATGCAATGAGTTCAGCTGCTTTGCACATTAGCAGGTCTCGGAGTATGCCTTGTTTGCTCGAGAATATGTGGTTCATGCAATACCCGTCTTTGTACAGCATTCGCACTGTAAGGCCTCCCAACGAGCCACACTCGTTTGCATGCATGGGGACGAGTGTCGTGGAGACCGCAGAGAAACCTGAGTCCAGCTGCAGCGTTACAACGGCTGTGACTCTGTACTCTGTGAGAAATGAGCTAGCACGATGTAGCTCTGACCACCGGCCGAGATCATCCAGGCTGGGTTCCCGATCAGTGTACAAGATGACGTCTCCCGGATTGAGCTTGTGCCAGGGGCAGGTAGAGAAACATGACACTTGGTCCGTTTCAAGCCTAACACAGTCTCCCCTGATTACACACGCTATGAAGGTCTCCGTGACAGCAGAGTCGCAAGGTGAGCGCACACTCTTGAAGGCTGACAATCCCCGGACCTTAACTGAGATGGATGAGAGATCGCCCTTGTCGTCGAGGTTATGCGTGAGAGCCACGTAGGTCTTCTTGGCAACGTGGCAGTATATGGAGCAACTGTTTTCATATTCTAGTTTGACTCGCCTGTCTTTGACAAAGGGTCCAGTGACGTCCAAACATTCTTCAGAGCCAGGGAGTGTAGTCACGTATACAGGGTAGCCTTCCTTGGTGAATGTGCCTTTGGGGTCTCTGACTAGCTTTTGGTGCTTGTTACCGCTGCCTATCACGTACAACCTCGTGAGAGTGTCCTCCACCAATGCAGTGTGGACATAGTCCAGAAAGGCAGGCACCTGCTCCGGCAAAGGTCTTGAGGAGTTCATGCTCAGGCGTTCGAGCGAGTGTGTCTTCATCTCCTGTGATGTCAACGTCAGCTACCTGGCTCTCAGCCTCGTCCCCTGGTCCGTGTCCAACTGAGACCATCACACTGTCGGTGTCTCCATAAACAACGGGGCAACGGTGCTTGTAAAAGGTAGACACGCAGCTGTTTACCACGGCAATCTGTTGCCTACCATGGCCGGATATGAGAGGTCCACAGGGATCAGGAGCCGTACCGTAAAAGGAGTTGGCCAGAACTTTACACTCTCCCTCCAACGTCTTGCAGTAGACCCGCTCGGCCTCGCCAATCTTGGAGTCCTTGAGTTTCCTCTTGAACTCGGTTCGCCGGTTGAGATAGTACTCCACCGAGGAGGAGAATATGGCCGGTGCGCGGACAAAGCACCCTTGGACTCGGTCGTACTTGAGAATGAGCGAGGCATAGTCAAAGCCCTCGGCCTCCCAGTTGTAACACACCCAACCTGATAGGTCGTGGGGAAAGTTCACGGGCGGCCATGGAATTGTGGTCTCAGGCGAGATGTTGAGAGCACACATTATGGATGGGTACATACTGGCAAAGTCAAACGCGAGCTCCAGGCCCATACCGGGTCCCGCGTAGTGTAGACCTGTGAGTGGGTCGCACACAGCGCCCCCTTTCCAGTGCACATTGTCGTCGGCAGCGACCTCCGGTTTCCATCTCTTGCGACTTTGCAGTTGCATACCCACGGGTCCCGCTTTGACTCTGAGAGTGTCGAGTGTGATCTTGAGCTGAGGGATCTGGACAGAGTGAATGCTCTGCACAAAGCCACCAAACAGATCCCCTCTTCCGTGTACCACGACATCTATGTTGAGCGTGGTCCTACATCTGTGGAACAGTGCCGATACGGGGTTGAGAACCTTAGCCAACCTGGCGCACAACTGTGAGTCAACTAGGTTGTAGACAAGCACGGCAAAGAGACTCTTCCCCCCATTGTTGATCATCTCGTCCATTTTAGAGTAACTGATGTCTGCCAGCTTTTGAAGCTTTCTCCTGTCCTTCGGGGGCTTTCCGTTTAGTCCCCTGACCTTGGTAATGACAAAGGGGGCCACGTCATTCAACTTCATGCTGGTGCATGCAAACTTGATATCTCTGGTCCCCGCCATCCTGTACAAATCTATGATGTTCATACCACAACTGTTCATCTTGAAGTGGCCCAGCTTCGCCTTCTCTTTGTTGAACCTTGCAATGTGCATATATGCCTTGTAGAGTTTGTACTCTGTCACGGAGCCGTTTAGCAACACAGAACCTAGGCTTTTGAGCATCTCCTTGTACATGCCCAGATACCGTACGTTTTCAAACTGGAAGAAAGGTTCCACCGTGTCCACGGTCATTGCCCTAGTCACAAAGAGCCCGTACCAGGCTTCCAATAGCGATTTGGTTCGTTTCTGGGTAGCTAGGTCACGGGACTTTGCGTAGTTTGAGTCTGCGTAGAAATGCACACGCTGCTCAAGCACCCTGATATCAAACTCTGCGTTGTACACATAGAGTAGTTCTATCTTGCAGTCGTACAGTATTCGGATCAGTCTTTCAAGGAGCGTGAGTTCACTGGTGCACGGGCAGACCGAAATCCTTTTGATGTCATCTATGCCCACAACCCTGGCCAGTTCGTGGTCTGGTTCTGGTAGGGCTCGTGTCACCTTGCATGTGTTGTAGAGAACTATCAGCACCTTCCTGTGGTGCTCGCGTGAGGTCTTGGCTACATGGGAGTTGAGGATCACGAGAGAGATGCAAGTTATCTCGTGCTGCTGCCCTGGCATGTCAGGCGCCAGAGCGGGGATGGAGGCGTGTGTACTCTGTGTGGGCAATTGTTTCCTGGCCGTGTTTAGCTTGCACACCAGCCTATTCCTGTACTCTGTCATGTCGTTGATCATTTGCTCAGTGCAGTAGGGAAACTTGTGGGCAAAAGTCTTGCATCTCAGGTACACATCCCGATACGAAGGATCAAACACAGTCTCGATGTCCAGACACGCCGCCTTGTAGAACTGTGACACATGTTTGCTGTCAAAGAGCTTAGCCTCAGCCTCAGAGGTGTCGTGATCGTAGATGAGGTCTGACACTAAGAGGTCCTTGTCCAGCTTGTTTTGGGGCATAAAATACACCCTGCCAAACATAACATCAGAGCAAAGTGCAGGCGTGTTACCGTCTCGAGCCACGTAGTAGCCCCGGTCTGGGCAAAAGTCTCCAAAAGTAAGCGCACCCCTTACGGTTTCCACGTACTTTTTGGCCAACCGTATAGAGGCGAGCGGGAAGACCTGAGCGTTTACTTTTCGCTTAATGTCATCATGGTGAACGGCGACGTGCACTGGCTCGGCAACAAAATGTTTTGCCCAATATTTCTGTACCGTGTGCCAGTTCTCTTCCTCGCCATCCTGATCGTACATCAGGTCTAGGTCGTAGCCCACAACAGGTGCTATACCAGTGACTTTGAAGTGTACCGTGGAGTAGATTTTGACTTGTCGTGGTGCTTGTAACACCAGTCCTCTACACAAGAGCGCCTCTTCGACCTTGTGAAACATCACAGATTTGATCATCACCCCAACCAGAGTAGGCTCGAGCTCAAGGTTGACAGCTCTGCGCTCAGGGTAGATATTAGGGAAGAATTCCACGAATGGTATAGCTTTGTTCATGATTCGGAATGGACAGAGACCACAAGTATTCTTTACGAGGTGTTGTGATCCTTCCCCTTCCTTTGTCATGTAATGAGTGAGAGCTGGATAACGCTGTATGTGTAGCATGCATCTAACCAAGCGTGAGCTATCACAATATCTAGTGTAGCTGTGCTCGGACACACACAGACTCGGTCGGACTCCTTGATATATATATATATATATATATATTGGCTGCGTGTTCACTGTGTGTCATGGACAGTTTGATGGTGAGTGAATGAGTACTCAACGGTACACACAAAAACACACACACGCCTTTGCAGCTTGCAATGTGGCTGGAAGGAGTCAACATGGCAAAGTTTACCCATTCACGCCTTGGCTATCGCTCATGCTCACAGTCTCTACCGTGCATTGCCAATGTACGGGCAGATAAGTGCTTTGTGTCCTCTTCTAACCAGACACATGGCTCGTTTGACTACAGCATAAAAGGCTGGCTTGGAGACTGTCTGGTGCGGTGCTGCTGCACGGACCTGGACACCATCAAGACTGCTCTGGACAAGTGTCCTTTCTTTGCCACAGTGCACAGGAAGAGTCCTATGCGGATTTCGACAAGTGGGTACTGTTGGGTGCCTGACAACTTTCCTTGTAACCTTATGCGTGAGGGTGACATCATTAAGGTGAACTTTATGTCTACTGCCCAACCACAGTACCCCGTGAGACACATAGGGGCTCCCAATGAGGACTCCGTTGTGCAGATAGACATATCTACCAACCGAGGCCTACAAGGATATGTCCCTGTTCGTCTACTCAATGTTAAACGGTCATCCCTGACCCCTAAAGTGTTATTACTGGTGGTGGACCCCAAGAAGACCATAAGGGAGTCACTGAAGGACGACGGTCGGTTTAGCTCACAAGTACTGGCTGGTCGGTACACTCATCTCACACCACCTGACTACCCCCTCTTGATCCCTGTGGATCAACTCGGCCAGGCTCTGGAACGTGATGTCAAGTATGATATATGCCTCAAGATACCTGGACCTCTTTGGAGGAAATCTAAACTACGCTCCTCGCTCAAAGGTGTTCCCAACTAACTGTAGAGATTGCCTTGTCCGGTGTTGGTCATGATCAATGCTAACAACACCAAACCTTCTGCTGTTTATGAACCTGAAAAAAGGCTTTTCAAACATTAGCAAACTGTGTGTGTGCTTTTTTTGTTATTGTCAAGTGTCAAGTTGCTGTAACCCGGTGGTGTCAATAAGAAACGGATAAGTGTTTTTGGGATCACGACTTTGACACGCTGCTGTGCTTCATCTCTGTGTAGAAGGAGAACTCAAGACTAATCGTCTGGGCAGTGTGATGACTGTTGTCACACCAAGATGATAGCAAATATGAACCGTAAAGTCCTAGAAGAGTTCGCAACCTTGTGTCGGACAGGTTGGAGTTGAGTGAGCGGGTATAAAGTGGCACACACACACACACACACACACATTGCAGCTTGTACTATAGCTGAAAGGACCCACCAATGTCTGTCTTTTCACACATTGGTTCCCGCTCAAGCTCACGCTCTCCACCACACACTGCCAATGTATATGCAGCTGCGTCTTCTTCCCCCTCTCCTAATCAGACACATCACTCATTTGGGTACGAAGTACGCCATGTGACTACACCATACGAGGTACAGTGCTGCTGCACGGACCTGGACACCATCAAGACTGCTCTGAACAAGTGTCCTTTCTTTTCGACAGTGTACGGGATGACTGCACACACTATGCTGATTTTAAGATATCCCGATCAAGCGTGGGTGCCTGACAACTTCCCTTGTAACCTTATGTGTGACAGAGACATCATCATTCTGAAAAATACGTCTACTCCCCAACCAACGTACCCCGTGAGACACATAACGGTTCCCAACAAAGTTGTCGGTGTACTGCTATGCGTACGGGGAGGAGCTGAAGGTGTTCATGTGCTTAATGTTCGACGGACAACCATGACCCCTACACGTTTATTAGTGGTGGTGAATCCCAGGAAGACCATAAGGGAGTCATTGAAGGATGACGGTCGGTTCAGCTCACAAGCGCTAGAGGGTCGCTACACTCTACTCAAATCAAACAGCACCGACACCTGGATCCCTGTAGATCAACTCGGCCAGGCTCTGCAAAGTGATGACACATATGATATATCCATCAAACTACCTAAAGAGATTCGAAAGAAGGCTCGACTGTGCTCCTTGCTCAAAGGTGTTCCCAACTAACTGTAGAAATTGCCATGTCCGATGTTGGTCATGATAAATGCTAACAACACCAAACCCTTTGCTGTTTATGAACCTGAATAAAGGATTTTTCAAACTTTACAATACTGTGTGTGTGTGATGTTTTTATTGTCAAAAGTCAAGTTGCCGTAACCTGGTACTGTCAATAAGTGTATAGTCTATTGGGGATCATGCCTCTGACACGCAGCAGTGCATCATCTCTGTGTAGAAAGAGAACACGAGACGAGTCGTCTGGGCAGTGTGACGACCCATCTCACATGAAGATGATAGCAAACCTGAAACGTGAAATCCTGGAACTCAATAGCTCACTGAATACCGAGCGCAAACACAGGGTCGAGGCTCTTCGCGACAGGACAGCCTTGTTTTCAGCACGCTTGTCGACAGACAAAGAACAAAATGTTGCCAGACAAGGAGGCTCAGGAGACACTGCTCACGCCACAGCCCAGGCTGTTACCAAGCAGAGCGATGCTCTAAGGCATACGGTATATGAACTCGAGCTGTGTAAAAGGGAACTGGAGAATATGAGAGGGGATTTCCACGAGGCCTGTGAAGAGAGAGAATGCTTGCGGATCAAACTGTCACAGACCCAGACCAAAGCCGTCGAGAATCACAGCTCGCTCGGCGAAACGCACACGACTGAAGTCTTGCATCCCCATTTAGACTGGGTAGGGAGACATTACCTGGCCGTGTCACTACCCGAAGATCGCATGTTCAAACCCGGTCAGTCTATCACTCCGGTCGGAGTGTTACAGAAGCTGTTTGAAATGAGAGTAGGTGATAAGCTGGCAACGGGGTTCAGCCTGCTGTTAGAGAATATAAACATCATGCTAGCTCAACAGGACCCTGAGTGGTATGGGAGACACTTTGGTCTATGTAGAGCGCATGTGCATGGCAACAAATACAAGTCTATGGACAGGGTGGACACGGAGGACTTTGCCTGGATGTTGTTTGAGTACGGGGCGCACGCTCCGCTGATCGAAGTGATAGCTGGGCTCCTGAATGTTTTAAACAGCACGGGGAAGGGGGGTGTAACGACCACGGCTCTGTGCACGAGCAAGAGCATGTACACCTCGTACGTGACACTGTTCAGAGACACGGTGTCAAGGGCCTACGATGTGTTTGTACGTGTGCACGAGAGGGCTCAGAGTGTGCGGAAGGCACAAGGACTCGTGTATGTACCTCTCACAGCAGGCTTGAGTGCTGATCAGAGCGAATGTCAAGGAGGCTCCCATTCTGTCAGGAACACAGTCTTGCGCTCCATACTGGAAGGCGTCGAAGTCCCCCCTCATATTGGCTGTGCGGCGACAAGTGCAGAGGTTGAAAGAGTCTCACGTGAAGACCCACTTAGGTTGGAGCAGTCCCTGTCTGCATTCATGAAACATCGACGTCTGCAGGGACAGGGTAAAGAATCCAGGTCGGTTAGTCGGATTACCACCCAGGAGTATTTCCCCCTTAAAGGATCAGCGTCACATGAGGTGCAAGGGCCTCTTGTAAAGCGGGTGCTGTTTGATTCACCTTGGCCAAGCGATTCAGCCACTCTGTAGCGCTGTCAAAGAAGAGGGATGTGAGGAGAATAAGGAGTGTGTATATATAGTCAGACAGATACCTATGGACAAACATACAGACATGAATGTGCACGCGGAGGGACTCGGAGGTGCTCCGCCGGTGCCAGGCTCTCAGAGCAAGAGACGACGTGTCGAAGAGGACGATGACCTGAGAACAAAAGCACTCTTGGCCATGTCTAGGTACTGCCAGGAACAATGGGTGAGGAAAATGGTTATGCTGCATATGTCCCGATGCGAGAGTATGAAAGTGGCATTGCTGAGCGGAGACGCCGGCTGTGGCAAGTCATATGCTATATCACTGCTCGTGAAGAAGCTCAGGAGTTTGAACATCAGCGTGGCTGTGAGCGCCATGACCAATAAGGCAGCAGGTACTCTGATGGAATGTGGGTCCTTGGAACGGGTCTACACGTTCCACAAGATGATGGGATTCACCAAGGAACTTTTGGACGACAAGCTTTCGCTCACAGACTTCATGCAGAAGTACAATAAGGTCCATGGGACAGTGGTGTATCGTTTCAATACACTTTATATATCCGAGTTGCCTCAGAAGCGGAACATTGCCATCCTCGGACACTCATGTAGACACCTGAGGCCGGAGTCTTGTGCCGTGTGCAGTAAAATGTTTGAGCAGCTGAGAGTATCTGAGAACATGGCGGACACTCCGCCATTCCTCGGGGCGAACGTGCTGATCGTGGACGAGTATGGTCTGATGAATGTGGAGCTGCTGGAAAGGATGTTGGGCTGCCTGGCTCTCTTCTACGGAACCGGCAAGGGTCCAATGGTAATCTTTTCGGGCAGCGTCTCGCAATTGCAGCCGGTGGGCTCGACCACGCGCATCTGGGCCACCGATCGCTTCGAAAGGCTTCTCTCTTCTTCGACTCCGCTCTTTGTCAACAGGAGACAGTTCAAGGACCCGGGTTACGCGGAAGCCGTTACGTACCTTCAGTTCAACACGGTCACGAAGGAGTCTCGGTGCATTTTCCAGAGCCAGGTGTCTGTAAGTGAGCGCGATGTGATGGACCCGGCGTACGAACCCGAGAAGCTGCGGATCTTTCACCAGGATGAACAGCAGATCACGTACACCGCGGCCTACATGAACACGGTGCGCTCAAAGGCCCGGGAAAAGTTTCTGAAAGTGGCTCAGACCAGCACGTCCTCCACCAAAGGACCGAGCGCCTGGTACGAGGTGCTAAAGCAGGCCGCTCAGACGCTACCCAAGCTGTTTTCGGTGCCCAAATATCGCAAAGGGATCCGCTCCACAGAGAGGGATTATCTGAGGGTGGACAAGCTCTGGGTAGGTTGCAAGGTTCGCATGATCTGGCACATGGACTTAAACGGCATACAGGTTGCAGACAAGAAGACGTCGGCCTCCTACGCCGGCTTGCTGTGTGTGCAAGGTGCACCACAGAAGCAGTCCCAGTCCATGCTCGACTCGGAAGGTGTAGTGGAAGACATTCGTTTAAAGCGAGGGAGTCGGGTGAACGACTTCTACGTGAGAGGGGCTCGCACCGGGACCCTGTACAAGGTGGCTCCTTCCGAATGGCAGTGCATGAACTGGACAGTGACCACGCACCCCCTGGCCTGTCTCTTGGCCATGAACACCTATGATTGTCAAGGTTGCACCGTGCACGGGCAGGTGCTCTACCACCCACCCAGGTATTTCGCCATGTCACCAATAAAGCCCTCAGTGTACGTTGTACTGACTAGGGTGGTCAAAAGAGGTAATCTCCAAATGACAAACTGTAACTTTGCAGAGAATGTAGGCATCGTGGCCTTTTACGATCCTAGACTGGTGGCTTATCGCAAGCGGGTGGAGATGAACTATTCATTTTGATGCACCTAGTAGACACCAACACCCAAGATGCATCATTGTGTCACATGAACTCACTGCCTCACTGAACACCAGAACAAAACACAGAAAGATGAGCTGGGCAGCTGCGTGGCACGAGCTAACGCTTGAGGAGTTGATATGCCTCACCTCGTCCAGGTCTCTAACGGAACTCACCGAGGGGTATGAGAAGAAGCCCAACCGGGTGCAGCTGATGATCAACAGCCAAAGGTCTAGCGAGCCGGACCTCGATCATGGGCCACCCCGGGCCAGTGCACAAGACGATCTCATTTCGTACATTATGCTAAGGTGGTGCCCTTGGTTTTCACGGATGTTTGGCGTGCTCTCGGATGCAAATCTTAACATGCTCACAGTCAGGGTGCTCAGGCTCAACAGCGAGGAAGCCCCCATCCTTGTGGAACTGGTCACAGCAGCGATGCTTGTCCTGACGCAGCCCAATGTACCACACGCTCCAATCTGTCGAGAGCCAGGTCAAGCAGAGAGGTTCCTATTTTGCAGCTGACCGAGATTTCCCTGTACTAGCGCGTCGCACAAGATAATCAAGCAAATGTCAACCGTTGAATTGAGCATCAGCTATGTCATCCACGAGACTATACCAACCGATCCGCACGTACACACACACTCTTACCGAGCGTCGGAACAGGACTGTGGACGTGCCTTACGGGTGCTACAATTACGAGTCGGGCAAGAACCATCTCCCCGGTGGCCTGTTCCACTTTGTCAAAGATACGGATTCATACGTGCCTACCCTACACGGGCTGAGCGTGGACCTGATTGGAAACCTGAAAGAGGTGGCGGTCTGCGCCGCAAGCAGCACTATTGCCCATAGACCTTTTCTGAATACCCCGCACCTGTACGAAGTGGAGCTGATCAACACGGGACGTGACTCTTTGACGCAGGGAGATCGTTTCACCGTGCAGCTCCCCAACCAACACGATGTGAATGCCCAACTCGAGGTGAACGGCGACAAAGGTTACAACATGTCTGTGAACAATGGCATCTGGGGAGGACTACTGGCTACTAGAAAAGTGAATTGTGAGTATGGTGGCGACCCTGTGGAAGAGGCGATACAGTCTATCAAGCACGAGGATGACTTTGACGTATTTAACCTGATTTCACCATACACACCCCAAAGTATACTATCAATGATGACGCTGGTTGCCAACGGTGCCGGTTATCACAACATCACAGATGCTCTTAGACACGCCGCCGCTCTTGCCGTAAACGAGGATCTCAACCTAATGACAATCGGCACCATCGTGGAGGACGAGAGTGTCAAAACGTTTTTGAGGACAGTGGTGGGACTTGCAATGAGCATCGTCGAAAGTGTGCAAGGCTTCGCAGGAGGACAGGTGGTACGAGCCTGCGAAGGTTATAATAACAGCACAATCAAGACGGGTGACAGATTCATGGCTCAGCTCAATATGAACAGATGGCTTTTGTAAACTGTTTGGCCAGGATAGCGTTGGTGTGTGTACAACATGTGTGGTTTGTAATGAAATAAAAGGATGTACAAATTTAACATGTCTTTTTGTAATGGTTTTATTTCTGTAACAACTATATGAGTACACAAGTATGACACACACATACATCAGGCTCAATGTAGTGACTTTGAGACCTGCTCCGGGTTGTCAAAGGGGATCCTGGTAGTGTTTTTGATCAATTTCATGTGGCCTTTATCAACGTGGCGCTTTGCGGACTTGACAGCAGACATTTTTGTGTTGTAATGGATGTGGAATGGTGCTGCTGCCTTGGTCTCAGTGTTCCCTGAGACGCTCACACTCTGGCTGGCCGTGGTTGGGCCGCACACATGCTGGCTGGTCACGTTTGGGTTATCTGGTGCCTCGCCAGTCACACTTCTTCTTTCCCCAAAGTCTTTCCCCAAAGTTATCCACCATTGATCACAATCGTGTTTGCTGCTCATTGGGCGATGCCCAGCTTCCATTTCAAGCCACCAGTCAGGTCGATGTCCACACATGCCTTGATGTTTTTGTGTACCTGCCTTCACATTGAGCAGGTTCATCCACCAGTTATCTTCAAGATCATCCATCATAGTCCAAAAGATGTTGTTACTCAACTAAGGAACTGGCATGGAAACATAGTCTAGCAAACCAGAGGCAGATGTTCAATAAGACCAGTATGCAGAGGATTACAGCAATACCTTGATCCAGGCATTTCTCCAGTGTAGCAAATTCACCTCCTCTTTGACTCGATTGTGGGCTGGTGTAGATCAAATTACTTTTGCCATGTAGTGGGGTTGCATCTTTCCTTAATACAATACAATGTAAGACTTTTCATCGTAACACCATCCAGGTTGTTCTCATAGCTCCCCAGTACAACACGTAAGCGGGTGTACCGAATAACAGAGGCAATGTGTAAGAAAGCGGAACTAGAGCAAGATGTGCAGTGTTGTAGAGGACCATGATTGTCATGAGGCTGCACCAGAATACGAGAGCCGGGTTGTGCTGGTCAAGAGGTGTGATGTGTATCTGCTCACCATGTCCAAAAGGTCTCTTGCTCTCCTCGACACTGTTAGAGGAAGACAGTCTATCCTCCCTGTACAGAGCAAGCACCTCTCCTTTGCACGTGGTAGCCAGGGTCGAACACTGCAGCTGTGTGGTTCTCTCGAGTAGCGTGTTCAGTTCCAGGCACACGTACAACGTTAAGGATCTGACAGCAGCAACCAGAAATATAACCTTATATCCAGAGAGCCAGACAACGTTTCCTTTTAGCAGACCCCCTAGTGCTAGGTCATAGGAGAGACAGACAATGGACAATAAGAGAAAGTACAACCTTGTCCCTTGGCAAAGTGACATGTATTCAATTGGCTCGAGGCAGTCTGACAAAGCCGACTGTGTTAATCCAGATGAATGCGAACGTTGTCCATCTTAAAATTGGGAACAGACACGGGCCTCGTCTGTCTGAACATTCAACCCGCGATACAACAAGTTCCGTGCTGCAGCATAATGTGTAGTATAACCAGGTGTAAATATATGTGGCTAAGAAGAAGATGAACATGACGAGTTTCTGGGATATGGACACAGTCGACATCGGATCAGCTATAGCTTTGGTGTCACTGCGACTGCGTCGTCTCACCGCGCTCAGCGTGGCCACAATGGCTCCTGCGATCAGTGTGATGCATACCATAAGAGACCACAGGGCACCCAGTAATCCCCACACAAACAGGTTCCATAGTCTTAGCATGTGCACAAAGAGGGTGACAAACACCAGTACAATCGAGATAACCTTGACCAGGTTGAACAGCACAATCCTGACACGCCGAACTTGCACATAGGTCACATTGAGCCAGCACACAACGGGCGGTAGGTACAGCGGGTGAACGTTTGCGGTCACCATAGTCCTGTTCAGGGACGCGTGGTAGAGGATCAGGTCCTGATCGGGTACACACCTTCTGGGTAACATGTCTAGGCCGGTGTGCGAATGGGGATATGTGGTATTGTATTTTTTAATATACATATATATATATATATATATATACATACAAAATAACTTGGACTGCTAAGCTGGGTGTACCAGTCTAGCCGAGTCTCCCGTGTCACCGGCAAGACCCGAACTAGCGTACATTGACACAGTCTCATGTCCGATTCTGACCATCCTTTCGAACACCGTGTGGTTGTAGTAGCGCCACTCGCAGAATCTTGAGCACCTGAAGGTGTTCCCAGACTCTGTGCCGATATGCACATAGGAGCAGTTTCCACTGTTTCTGAGGTGATCGTACAGTTCATCTTCGGTAGAAACCCATATCAGACCTAACGTCACACCGGCGTCGTCTCCCAGTATGGTGACATTGTTTCCCCTCGCGGGTACAGACTTTGCTATCAGGTACAATTTCCCAGCACGCATGTCCACGTCGCGTGGAATTGTTACGTTTTCGACTTCGCCTGTGCGGTACACCGGGCCCGAAGTCGATGAGATAGCACCCACTAGTTGCAGGACCTGCTTGACCAGGCGCGGCCTTGACACAATACAGTGTAGCACAAACCACAAATGGTCACTGTCGATGGGCACTTTCTTGAGAGCGAGTTCTGTCACGTTGGAAACCACAATCAGACGCCGCTGCTTCGCGGTCCTGTGGTCATTCGGATTGTCCTGCCCGATCATGTCGTGGAACTGTCTGAGCGACTTGTTCCACTCGTGGACAAATATGTGGATAGGGATTGTTGGTATGTACAGCTCCCTTTTGCCAGTGTAGCTGTCTATACACCTCCTGGCTATTTGCGAGCTCCCGTTGAAAATGTACGTGTTGTACAAGTTGACAATCGATGAGTATTCTTCGGATCGACTGAAGACATCCATGAGTCTGATGCACACGTCGCCACTACAGGACTGTGTTTGGTAGTCGAGGAGATCATATCAGAAGATATGTGCTTGAAGTAAAGATTACCCAAGGCCAGATTGTTCCATTGTCCCCTGTACCCGGTTGGCCCTGATGTTACTATGTCATTATCGCAGCACTCATCGGTCACCAGGTGTATCCCGGCAATAGCACTCGCCCGTGGTTGCACTCTCACGTGTTCTTCATTGAGCATGAAGCAGATCGACTTGTGTGACATTGTGAGTGGCAGTGGAGTCTTGGCGATCGGCCTAGTTACAATGTGTCATTAGTGGCTCACTTGATAACCCATAAACACTCGATAACGCTGTCCATGAATAAGGACAGCTCAATAAGGAAACATTTGATGCTTAGTTGTATCTGTAAGACTTTATTTAATACTGTACATACAAATATATGTATATCACCACGTGCATTACACAAGGTCCATAACAAGCACGCTCCTCACACCACCCTTGTGACAACCGCTGAGATGAACTCTTCCACGGCTGTAGAAGTAGTGGGAGAGCTGCCTCTACCCGAGGGTACCACATATCCTGCCTGTTGTTTGTTCATCACGGCTGTGTTGGCCTGCTCTGCAGTTGGCTGCTGGTTGTTAGGCGTTGAGAGTGCAGGCCCCTGACCATCTCTGGTCGCCATCGTGACCTCGGGGCCTCCATCCTCTTCGCCCGAATGGCTAGTTCCATGGTTTGAGATATGCTTTGTGAGCTCGCGTAGTTCTTTCATTAATTGCGAGATGCCAACGGGATCCTGCTCATCCTTTGCACGCACACGCTTATACGGGGTGCCCCTGGCCAAACTATGCAACGTGTCCACATTGGATAGAATAGACGAGGCCTCTTCCGATGTGGAGCTGCACTGTTGTTCTAGTATCACGTCCCTTATGCTGGCCTTGATCGAGTCGAGCATCCTCTCGTGCTCTTTTTGTGAGGCTGCCTGTCGCTCAGATTCCTCCCTGTTATACTCAGTGGCTATCGTCCTCCTCTGCTCGTCGGTCAGAGTCCCGTACTGAAGTTGGTTCTCGGCTGGAGTCGGCCGGGGGAATGTTCCCGCTGCAGTGTGCAGCTGATGATTCCACAGGTTTTGGACTTGGGGCTGGGTGAGCTGTTGGAGCAATGGAGCCAAGTACATTAAACTCTGTAGGGGTTGTAGCTGCGTGTGTGAGTCTTGATAAGGCTGAGGGTGCTGTTGAGACTGCTGTTGAGGCTGCTGCAACAGCTTGATAAGTGTGTCGATTTGTGTCTGGGCAGCCTCCATATTGTCTTCCGTGTGCTCGGAGATAGGTGCTAAAGTGTCTCTGGATGGATTTGTCACCCCAGTGTTAGCATCTTCGTCAGTAGGTCTAATACCGGCGCAGAGTTTAGTCATCACCCCGGTACGTCTGGTGAAATCCTTAGCTCCTTGCACCGTGAACAATGTGTCTGGATCGTCGGGGAAATTCACTCTCTGAGTGAGTACGCTAGTCTGAACCTTCATGGCCTCTATCACATCCTTGAGCGCTCGCACCACGGTCGCCTGGTCTAACACTGCTGTAGCCAGGGACTTTACAGTCTCTATGAGTGCCTCGGAATTCTCCTTTGACACGTCAGAATGGGCTTTGGTCTGGGTGTCAACATCCCCGACGTTAATCTCATCCACGTTGAGTCCTGCGTCGAGGACCGAGTCCTTGAGTGTGGAAAACCCCATCCTGGTCATGAGCTGGGCTATATCCCTGCCTGTCCCCGTTGTGCAATAGCAACCCGGTCTCATGGGCACGGTGACTAAACTGCACTCTTCGGTGACAGGGCCGCTCTTGTTGTCTCCCACTGTGCCCAAGCTGAAGCCCATGTTCATCTCTGACTCCAAGATGCTCTTGGTGTACTCACTGCCGTCACATGCGACACAGCAGTACAGAAACATTTTTTCTGCAGACCTACTGTGAACATGCCAGTAACACTTGACTCGACCAATGTTCCTCTTGACCTTGTGTAGGAATACGGCCTTACCGGGTTGGGGGTGACACGCTCCGGAGAACGATATGTTGTTCCCCAAAATGAAATCCTTCCTTGACTCAGGATACACCTCGTCCCGCTCAAGGCCAAATACACAACACAGCCCCACCAGGAATGTGGAGCTCTTGCACGCAACAATATTGGCCAAGGCTTCTGCATAGTCATCGTCGCTGGTACCGTAACACTGTTTGCAGAATGTCGGCACAAAGAGAGACTGATCAGACCTCAGAGGCCCTTCAGGGTAGTCGCACCTATCGGCATAGTCGACCAGAGTCATGCTGGTCATGTTCACCACGGCTCTCTTATCGTCCTCCTTGGACACCTTCACAAATGCGCACTGGTCATTTGTGCAGAACACAGGTCCTACCCTAGACGAGCAGCTCACCAGTGGGGTTACACTGTTTGATGTCATAGCCATTGTCAGTGAGGAGCTTGGACTCTAATGACAACCAGATTCAGAACGTTGGGTGTTGAAAACCAGATTGTCGCCCCAGCCAAATTCCCTATCGAACTCGATCAGCTTCTGGAGCGCGAGGCCAGAGATATGTTTCACGTTCTCCACTGTGCAATAGGGTGGTGTGGCGATGAACGGTACGCCGT
Organism: Gymnocephalus cernua; assembly: GCA_023631565.1. Lineage (NCBI taxonomy): Eukaryota > Metazoa > Chordata > Actinopteri > Perciformes > Percidae > Gymnocephalus > Gymnocephalus cernua. The sequence goes on from CM042425.1 coordinate 27,648,350, forward strand.
GGCTCTTGCCTGTTGTTTGAGTGCGCGTGAGCTCGGCTATCAATTCAAACAACTTGACAGTGTCCGAGGCGTTTACGGCAAATATCCCCTGTAAGTACGCTCTAGTCGTAAAGCCATCAAACTCGTTATCTTGCACAGACGAAGCACATTTACACCATTTACACTGTTCACTGTTTAGTACGGCAACCAGATGCTTGGAACTCGTACGGAATACACAGTGGCTAGCCCAACGTGATCCGCAGCACAAGGCCAGAAGACCTCCGCTCACGGTGAAGTTACCACACTCGATAAATCCAGCCACCGCCTTGGAAAGGTCTCCACGTATAGCCAAGGATGACTGAACGTGGCTCGTGTTCCACATCTTGCTCTTTGTGTCCTTCTGGTTTGTGCTCTCAGCGGCTTTCATCGCCACATGAAAGTGATCAAGGAAACCTCGCTGGCAGGTACAAGAAGGCGAGAGGCGACCCGGACAACCTAAGCGATCAGCCTTCCAGTAAGACCCTAACCACTGTCAGCTGCGGCCGAGATCTGGTTTCACGGGGAAATATGCAAGCAGCCCTTTCTGTTAGTAATCCTAACAGGCCTCGCAATGGGGCTTCCACGTCCTCAGAAGATGGAACTGTGGCCTTGCATGATTTGTCTAATCGAGGCTATACCCCGAACATGGCCTCAGACCCTATATTCCACATGTTCCCAGAGCCCGGGGAGCAACAGGACCAGGATGTGTACAAGATCAGCGAGCACAATCGCTTCATACAAAAACAGTACCCGATGCTGTACATGAACCTCAACGCGCATGAGAACCCCTTGATAATCGATGTGCAGTATGAAGATGAAGGCACCAGCTGCCCCCTGTGTAAATTGGACAGGAACACCTTGGACTCCATGAAAGTGCTCAAGCCCCACGAGGTTAAAGCCTACCTCGACTCCGACAATTACAGATTCACAGAGGAGCAAGTCAATGTACATCTGGCCCACAGTGTAAGGGATGAGAACGTGATTGGGGTGATACAGAACATGTCAGTGGACCTGATTAGCAAATCGTACTCGCTGGCAAACAAGGCTTCTCTTCGCATCATGAACCGCTTAAGAACGCACATGGGTAGAGCGCTTTTTGTACCGGACCAGGATGTGGCTAAGGTTCACAGTGATGCCGTTAAACAGTTTATAGGTCTCGCGTCTACATGTCAGACGTTGATGAAATACAAGCACAACGAGAACGAAAGAGTCTCTGCGACCAATCCTCTGTTGTAGTCATTTCCGCAATAATGTTACCCTAACCTTCTTGTTGGACCAAGGCTACACTTGTAGTTCCCAAGTGTTTTTGTTCCATTACCACCCAGACTGAATCAGCAGCACACATGATGCTCCTGATACTGGCACTGTTGCGGCTCACGCGCTCCATGGGCTCACCGGTGGACAACAACAAGCCTTATGGGTACGCTCCCTACGTTTGGATCAATGTCAACACGTGCAATGGTGGCTGGTGTCAGGGCAGCAGTGCCAGCGGTTTTGCGTTGGCGGTGGGCGAGTACAACCGCATGAACGACATGTGCACCGACTACTGCCCTGGGCTAATCAACGCTCACTGGAGGCCCTCGCAAGACTGGACCGTCGACCTCACCAAGTACAAGAGTGAAGGCTCCTTCCTTGGCGCATACGTGAAAGCGTTGGACATTGGGTCCTGTCTCATGGTGCCCGGAGGCTTCAAGTGTTCGGACCGCGTGGTCCGGGACACGCCGTTGAACAAGATATCAATTCGGCTACATGCCGAGCCGCGTAACAGAGCCTATTATTTGGGTAAGGACCCCATGGCCGATTGTGGACCCGGACCTCAGTGCGCAAGCTACAAGCTGTTGAGAAGGACGTTACACGCGCCCCATAATAACAGAACGTGGCCCGACACCGACGACGTCCTCGCTATCCGAAACTCACCCTATGCCTGTGTGCTTTCTTATGTGGGCCTCGGAGACTCCGAGTCCATTGGTACGTGTTACTCGCAACTAGGGGACAACTGCTTTCTGTCCAAACATAACACATTCTGTGTAGAAGGTAATTCCAGAAGCCCTATGCAGGGCATAACCAATGCAGACAGTTCTGCTTCAGCGCCAATTGCCATGTGCGAGATCTCAAGCTCTTTGAGTCGAAGGGATCGGGACCCCACAAACAACCCCACTGCAACAGAGATTAGGGACTTTCTCATACCCTCGTCTTGCGACGCCACAATACTTCCTGTGGACCGAGCCGTATACACGTCAAACTACCTCGCGGTAGAGCTCGACATGACCACATTTCACACCGTGTCTGAAGCGGGCCCGGTCATCATGAAGGTCCCATTCGACGAGTGTCTTGTCCCCTCGTCAGACTCTGAATTCCCCGAGACCATCAGTAGTGTTGCCAAAACGCTAGCAAAGGTGAGAGTGGCAACATATTCGACCGCTGTCATGCTGGATGCAACTGACTGGGGAACAGCAGAGTGCTCTTGCAGAAAATGGCAAGGAATTAATTTCACCAGGGTTGCGGCAGATCTCGCCTCGGCTCTGCTCAGAGAGGGGGTGTATAAACTCTTCCTCAGGTTGCCTCGTTCCCACATAATCCTGGGTGAGATCGACTTTTCGCAGCTGCGTGTGTTTGATGCTTTCATCACACCCCAGGGTTCGGTTAACATGAGCAGACATGGACACTGTCAGAATATGTGGGCGTCCAGGAGCGGACACAGGTCCTCCGAGGGTCTTATGCCGTACCTCTTGGCGCTGATCAGGCAAGGTATCAGAGCCAACAAGGTGATCGTTACAGTGTCTCTCACCGGCGGGGTGAAGATCAGCCAGCTCGAACATCAAGATAAGCGGCAAGCTGGGTCCATAGGCGAGCTCACCTTGGCCGACATGGAAACCAATACGGTGTTAAACTGTGAAGAGGACCTAAACACCAAGTGCTGCTCTGGCTCCAGTGTTACTGTCCGGGCAAGGGACACGATTGTGAACATCACCGTCACCTCCACCTCATTCGAGATGCTCAAGCGGCTTCCGGAGCTGGTCGCGGTTGCGTTCGGCATCAACCAGTTTGCCATAGCTCCGGTGGATTCAGATTTCAAGCGAGGCGTCAGATCTAACACCCCTGCGATTCTGGGTATCACATCAGCCATACACAGGCTTAGGGACTGGAAGAGGCAGCAGATAGCAGCAGGCTTATCCAGAGAGACACCTGTGTCGCACGGGAGAGTGAGACGCGCCGAGTCAGAACCCGATGGCCTGCATGTGGTGAAGCTGACTGACATTGTAATCCCCAAAACACAGTACAAAGACCCTGCCTCAGGGTCCAAGAACTGTCTGGACCCCCAGTACAATATAGGCACGAGTTTCACAATCGTGTGTCCCGGGCTCATAGCCACTCACGGGGCACTTGGCGTATTCAATGAGCCCCATGTCGAGATGTACAGCACCAGCTATGATAAGATCTACATAGTCAATTTGCACACACTCGAGTCGTGCACCCCCGGAGAACCTGGCAAGAGGGCCGAATCATCCACAAGGCCACCTCACGTCGCAGTCAACATCAACACCTTGAGCCCCACTGCGGACGGCAACCACTACATGGTAGGCATCCTAGATTCCACAACGCTAGTGGAGTACGTGCCTCCCGTCAACCAAGTGTGTGCCGCACACAACACCGGGGAGACCTCACACAGCGTGAACGTTGTCCAAGTGGATGACGGTTATATGGTTGACAAACCTATGGTCGAGGCCGACCATGGGGTGATAGTGAAACCGGTCGAAGCGCTCTATTTTGTGTCCAACTTCACGCCGGGCATAGACTACATCAACCTGAATGTGAGCTGCATCAAATACGACGTGAGCGCTCTACGTCCCTGTCTGATTGCAATATGCGGAGGTGACAGCAGTTGCAGGAAGGACTACGGCAGGCTCTGCAATTCAGCACACGAGATCATCAGCGATGCCCGCAGAGCCGGAGAGATGATGAGCGAAGGTCTCGAGGACTTGGCTGTGCAGGAGACTAAGGCCAAAATGTACGAGCTGCCCGAGGACGCGCCCTTCCCCTGGCTGGACAGACCCCAACGTGGCAACGCCAGACACAAGCGCTTTCTCGGTTTCTTGACAGGCGCGGCAGGCTTGGGGCTAGCGTGGCACGTGTCCAGTAAGGTGGACAAGTTGGAGGAACAAACGGACTCGCTTAAGAATATGCTCGTCGATGTGTCGAGTCGACTGGTCGAAGTGAGCGGCAAGCTCAACGAGAACATAGCCCTGGTCAGTGGCAGAATTGACGAGCAGGAAAAGGTGATTCAGAAGAACAACGATATCGTCAACAGCAACTTTGCCATGATGAGGGACGCCATGATGAGGAACACAGAGGCGGCGTGGCGTGACACTAATGCCAAGTTCTCGGTCATGGCAAGCTATCAAATGTGGTACGCTCAGATGCAGAGCGTCACCCATCAGATGACGCAGGCCGCGATGTACACCAAGTTCATGGCCAGAGGAGTGGAAAACTGTCTGAGGCAGATCGTGTCAAAACGTTCGGGGAGCTGCTCCAGTGGCATAACTGTCATGCGGGATCACCCGGGGCTGTCAGATTTCCCGACCGTGGGCACTGCCCTGTACAGAAACAGAAAGCTTTTCATAGTACACTCTATCCCCGGGACCGTTGAGCAGAAGGTTGTCAGGGGGATCATACCCATGCCCAGGATGAGCACGGACGGAGTCGCGTGCTGGCCCGACTACAAGGTGTGGCTGATTGACGGCGAGTATTACGAACCGTCTAAATGTCACGGCAAGTATTGTCATAAGCCTGAGCGTCATGAAAGATACCAGAGATGCGTCAAGAACCCCAGTGAGTGCAGGACCGTGTGCGCACCTTGTCACCGTGGCATTTGCTACCAGGACAGGAAAGTCACATGGATGGAGGGTTCTGCCGAGGTAGAGATTACGTCTCCCCCGCTCAGGCCATTCTCGAGGCCGCACATTTCGGACGGACCCGTGTCCTTCTCAGATCTATTGAAAAACAGCATCCCGGGAATGCCCGAAATGGAGTTACTCCAGGCCATAAACACCAGCGTGAAGCTCATTAATGTGCGAGGAGACCTGGACAATGTTACAAGAAGCATACAGGAGTTTGGCAAGCGTTATGATGAGATCACGGCCAGCAGGGTCACTTTTGGCGGATGGCTTTCGGGATTTGCAAGTGACATGGCCCTCTGGACCTCTGTGACTGTACTCGTTGCTTGGTGTACTGCACTCTCAGCTGGGATCGGCTACATGTATTTCTGTGGAGCGGCTGTTGGTGGTTGTGGTGCGGGAGGAGGAGGAGGAGTCGTATTCACCAACTATAAGAAGCGGCCTAAGATGTTATAGGCACATACATGTGCTTTGTGTATGTGTGTTGTGTATGTGTATTGGCGTCTGATGTAACTCATGAATGGACATGTATTTGCACCCTAGCCACGTTGAACCCAATGTAATCCTAAGGGTCTACGAATAGGTTGTAGCTGTAGTTGGGGATATGTGTAGCGTGACTGAGAAGATTGATGTTGCTGTTGTGCAGTTAATTATACCTTCCAAGTACCTTGTAAAAATAAACCCATACAAGAAAGTTTGTATCTGTCACTGTTTATGTCATTGTAACACACTGATACACACATAGACATTGCTCTTAGTAGAGGAAAACATGACTATGTAAACACAAGCACGTCTTCCATAGACATGCCAAAAATGCCAAAAATGTGCATGTTATACGAAGCCGTTACCAACGAGATGAACCTCTGACTGCCTCCGGGTATGCTACCGTCCGTGCACAGGTATTCCAGTTGCTTAATCATGGCATTGCGATCATCACGGTTAATCATGAAATCCTCGTGTTCTTCGGGAAGCAGTTGCCCATGCGACATGAGTGTATCTAGTACGGGCCAGAAATTGGTGATATTCTTGGTGTAAGAAGGTAGCATAATCATGGTCCCTAGAGCCTCGATTCTTTCACCCAGTGCAGCTTGGGCCTTGTCGGTGATTTCCACTGCTGGTGGCTCAGCTCTGACTGTAATAAACACACAAAGGGACATACAGATCACGGTCCATTCTGGGTTCCAAGTGCATGAACTTCTCAGCTCGCTTATCGCTCTGGAGGCAGTGTTCGATGACCGTGTGAATCATCTTTATTGGATTCACACAAGGCAAGATTTCATTTACTATACGTGTGAAACTGACATGCCTCTCGGCTATGTCGTGCTTGTACTTCTCCAGTTGTTGAGCGTGCATCTTCAAAACAAACGTTGGGAAGTAGTGACACCCTGTTGCTCTGACTGGACAAGTGATACTTGTGGGTAGCTATTGAGTTTGGACAGCCGCGTGCGGACACACAGCCACGCACAGACAACAGCCGCTTTTGGACACAGTTGGGGAGGCTATATATACACCCAATCAAATTCCTGTCCCCACACAGAGTCTGCGCCCACCAGAGAATCGACATACAATATGAAATTGACTTTGAAGTTAAAACTGGCCAACTTCCTGATGAAAGACTACAAGGTCTTTGACACTGTGGTCGCGGATATACGAGCCAACAAGACTCCGCCACTGGCCAAAGACAACATCACCGAAGTGCTTATGAAGTATGGTCCTGACAACCTGTTGAAACATCCTGAGACCCTGGTCGATGGGATGTCTCGCCATCTGGGTGACAAAGATGCATTGAATATTCTGCTTGGCATATTGCACATGAGAAAGCCTAATTACGAGGCTATTGTACATATTGATATCTATACGTACGGTCTGGCAAAGCTTGAGACATATCTCTATGCTCACGTTCTGGTAAAGCTTGAGATGAAAAAGGTCATCATGGCTTCACTTTCAGACCTTATTGATGCCGAACTGGAACGAGTGAAACTGTTGCTCTCGTGGGAGATGTTCACGGATTATGGTCACATTCCCTTCGAACGTCTCAAGGATTCGAGTCCCCGCCAGCTAACAGAGCAGCTGTTCTCCAAGTACTCTGACCACGCAGCGTATGCGATGAGTCTGATATTCAATCAAATCCAGCGTCTGGATCTGGTAGAGGAACTGACCGCCATTGCCTACAGAGACCCTCTGCAGACCAGAGAACAAACACACAATATGGGACTGACTCGGATGTTCAAAATGGTCAACTACCTAATAAGAAGTAAGGACTCTGTTCACGAAGTGGTTGAGATTATACGAGCCAATAAGACTCTGCCACCGGATGACAGACAGCGGATTGTCTTCATGCTTGAGAACAATGGTACAGACATCCTGCTGAAACACCCCGAGACTCTGGTCAATGGGATGAATTGCTATCTGGGTGACGAGGTAACATGGAACATACTGGCTGGCATACTCCACAGGCGCTGGATCGATTTCAGTGTTACCGATCTCCATGCACACGGTCTGGAAAAGCTTGAGAAGTATGACCGGTGTAACACCAGCAAGATAAAGGGGGTGATAATGGATACACTGTCAGACCTAAGGGAAGAGACAGCCGAATTGCAACGAGTGAAACTGTTGCTCTCGTGGAAGATTGTCAAGGAGTGTGGTCTCATTCCTTTTGAACGTATCGAGCATTCGAGCCCCTGCCGCCTAACCGAGCAGATAATCGCCAGCTCGAACATCAAGATAAGCGGCAAGCTGGGTCCATAGGCGAGCTCACCTTGGCCGACATGGAAACCAATACGGTGTTAAACTGTGAAGAGGACCTAAACACCAAGTGCTGCTCTGGCTCCAGTGTTACTGTCCGGGCAAGGGACACGATTGTGAACATCACCGTCACCTCCACCTCATTCGAGATGCTCAAGCGGCTTCCGGAGCTGGTCGCGGTTGCGTTCGGCATCAACCAGTTTGCCATAGCTCCGGTGGATTCAGATTTCAAGCGAGGCGTCAGATCTAACACCCCTGCGATTCTGGGTATCACATCAGCCATACACAGGCTTAGGGACTGGAAGAGGCAGCAGATAGCAGCAGGCTTATCCAGAGAGACACCTGTGTCGCACGGGAGAGTGAGACGCGCCGAGTCAGAACCCGATGGCCTGCATGTGGTGAAGCTGACTGACATTGTAATCCCCAAAACACAGTACAAAGACCCTGCCTCAGGGTCCAAGAACTGTCTGGACCCCCAGTACAATATAGGCACGAGTTTCACAATCGTGTGTCCCGGGCTCATAGCCACTCACGGGGCACTTGGCGTATTCAATGAGCCCCATGTCGAGATGTACAGCACCAGCTATGATAAGATCTACATAGTCAATTTGCACACACTCGAGTCGTGCACCCCCGGAGAACCTGGCAAGAGGGCCGAATCATCCACAAGGCCACCTCACGTCGCAGTCAACATCAACACCTTGAGCCCCACTGCGGACGGCAACCACTACATGGTAGGCATCCTAGATTCCACAACGCTAGTGGAGTACGTGCCTCCCGTCAACCAAGTGTGTGCCGCACACAACACCGGGGAGACCTCACACAGCGTGAACGTTGTCCAAGTGGATGACGGTTATATGGTTGACAAACCTATGGTCGAGGCCGACCATGGGGTGATAGTGAAACCGGTCGAAGCGCTCTATTTTGTGTCCAACTTCACGCCGGGCATAGACTACATCAACCTGAATGTGAGCTGCATCAAATACGACGTGAGCGCTCTACGTCCCTGTCTGATTGCAATATGCGGAGGTGACAGCAGTTGCAGGAAGGACTACGGCAGGCTCTGCAATTCAGCACACGAGATCATCAGCGATGCCCGCAGAGCCGGAGAGATGATGAGCGAAGGTCTCGAGGACTTGGCTGTGCAGGAGACTAAGGCCAAAATGTACGAGCTGCCCGAGGACGCGCCCTTCCCCTGGCTGGACAGACCCCAACGTGGCAACGCCAGACACAAGCGCTTTCTCGGTTTCTTGACAGGCGCGGCAGGCTTGGGGCTAGCGTGGCACGTGTCCAGTAAGGTGGACAAGTTGGAGGAACAAACGGACTCGCTTAAGAATATGCTCGTCGATGTGTCGAGTCGACTGGTCGAAGTGAGCGGCAAGCTCAACGAGAACATAGCCCTGGTCAGTGGCAGAATTGACGAGCAGGAAAAGGTGATTCAGAAGAACAACGATATCGTCAACAGCAACTTTGCCATGATGAGGGACGCCATGATGAGGAACACAGAGGCGGCGTGGCGTGACACTAATGCCAAGTTCTCGGTCATGGCAAGCTATCAAATGTGGTACGCTCAGATGCAGAGCGTCACCCATCAGATGACGCAGGCCGCGATGTACACCAAGTTCATGGCCAGAGGAGTGGAAAACTGTCTGAGGCAGATCGTGTCAAAACGTTCGGGGAGCTGCTCCAGTGGCATAACTGTCATGCGGGATCACCCGGGGCTGTCAGATTTCCCGACCGTGGGCACTGCCCTGTACAGAAACAGAAAGCTTTTCATAGTACACTCTATCCCCGGGACCGTTGAGCAGAAGGTTGTCAGGGGGATCATACCCATGCCCAGGATGAGCACGGACGGAGTCGCGTGCTGGCCCGACTACAAGGTGTGGCTGATTGACGGCGAGTATTACGAACCGTCTAAATGTCACGGCAAGTATTGTCATAAGCCTGAGCGTCATGAAAGATACCAGAGATGCGTCAAGAACCCCAGTGAGTGCAGGACCGTGTGCGCACCTTGTCACCGTGGCATTTGCTACCAGGACAGGAAAGTCACATGGATGGAGGGTTCTGCCGAGGTAGAGATTACGTCTCCCCCGCTCAGGCCATTCTCGAGGCCGCACATTTCGGACGGACCCGTGTCCTTCTCAGATCTATTGAAAAACAGCATCCCGGGAATGCCCGAAATGGAGTTACTCCAGGCCATAAACACCAGCGTGAAGCTCATTAATGTGCGAGGAGACCTGGACAATGTTACAAGAAGCATACAGGAGTTTGGCAAGCGTTATGATGAGATCACGGCCAGCAGGGTCACTTTTGGCGGATGGCTTTCGGGATTTGCAAGTGACATGGCCCTCTGGACCTCTGTGACTGTACTCGTTGCTTGGTGTACTGCACTCTCAGCTGGGATCGGCTACATGTATTTCTGTGGAGCGGCTGTTGGTGGTTGTGGTGCGGGAGGAGGAGGAGGAGTCGTATTCACCAACTATAAGAAGCGGCCTAAGATGTTATAGGCACATACATGTGCTTTGTGTATGTGTGTTGTGTATGTGTATTGGCGTCTGATGTAACTCATGAATGGACATGTATTTGCACCCTAGCCACGTTGAACCCAATGTAATCCTAAGGGTCTACGAATAGGTTGTAGCTGTAGTTGGGGATATGTGTAGCGTGACTGAGAAGATTGATGTTGCTGTTGTGCAGTTAATTATACCTTCCAAGTACCTTGTAAAAATAAACCCATACAAGAAAGTTTGTATCTGTCACTGTTTATGTCATTGTAACACACTGATACACACATAGACATTGCTCTTAGTAGAGGAAAACATGACTATGTAAACACAAGCACGTCTTCCATAGACATGCCAAAAATGCCAAAAATGTGCATGTTATACGAAGCCGTTACCAACGAGATGAACCTCTGACTGCCTCCGGGTATGCTACCGTCCGTGCACAGGTATTCCAGTTGCTTAATCATGGCATTGCGATCATCACGGTTAATCATGAAATCCTCGTGTTCTTCGGGAAGCAGTTGCCCATGCGACATGAGTGTATCTAGTACGGGCCAGAAATTGGTGATATTCTTGGTGTAAGAAGGTAGCATAATCATGGTCCCTAGAGCCTCGATTCTTTCACCCAGTGCAGCTTGGGCCTTGTCGGTGATTTCCACTGCTGGTGGCTCAGCTCTGACTGTAATAAACACACAAAGGGACATACAGATCACGGTCCATTCTGGGTTCCAAGTGCATGAACTGTACTTGTGTATGTTTCCTTCTACTCACCGAACTTGCCCCGTGGTCCACATGTTGTCAGTTCGGTGTACAAAAGCGGATTTGTCTCTCGCAGAACCTTCAGGAACCTCTCAGCTCGCTTCTCGCTCTGGAGGCAGTGTTCGATGACCGTGTGAATCATCTTTATTGGATTCACACAAGGCAAGATTTCATTTACTATACGTGTGAAACTGACATGCCTCTCGGCTATGTCGTGCTTGTACTTCTCCAGTTGTTGAGCGTGCATCTTCAAAACAAACGTTGGGAAGTAGTGACACCCTGTTGCTCTGACTGGACAAGTGATACTTGTGGGTAGCTATTGAGTTTGGACAGCCGCGTGCGGACACACAGCCACGCACAGACAACAGCCGCTTTTGGACACAGTTGGGGAGGCTATATATACACCCAATCAAATTCCTGTCCCCACACAGAGTCTGCGCCCACCAGAGAATCGACATACAATATGAAATTGACTTTGAAGTTAAAACTGGCCAACTTCCTGATGAAAGACTACAAGGTCTTTGACACTGTGGTCGCGGATATACGAGCCAACAAGACTCCGCCACTGGCCAAAGACAACATCACCGAAGTGCTTATGAAGTATGGTCCTGACAACCTGTTGAAACATCCTGAGACCCTGGTCGATGGGATGTCTCGCCATCTGGGTGACAAAGATGCATTGAATATTCTGCTTGGCATATTGCACATGAGAAAGCCTAATTACGAGGCTATTGTACATATTGATATCTATACGTACGGTCTGGCAAAGCTTGAGACATATCTCTATGCTCACGTTCTGGTAAAGCTTGAGATGAAAAAGGTCATCATGGCTTCACTTTCAGACCTTATTGATGCCGAACTGGAACGAGTGAAACTGTTGCTCTCGTGGGAGATGTTCACGGATTATGGTCACATTCCCTTCGAACGTCTCAAGGATTCGAGTCCCCGCCAGCTAACAGAGCAGCTGTTCTCCAAGTACTCTGACCACGCAGCGTATGCGATGAGTCTGATATTCAATCAAATCCAGCGTCTGGATCTGGTAGAGGAACTGACCGCCATTGCCTACAGAGACCCTCTGCAGACCAGAGAACAAACACACAATATGGGACTGACTCGGATGTTCAAAATGGTCAACTACCTAATAAGAAGTAAGGACTCTGTTCACGAAGTGGTTGAGATTATACGAGCCAATAAGACTCTGCCACCGGATGACAGACAGCGGATTGTCTTCATGCTTGAGAACAATGGTACAGACATCCTGCTGAAACACCCCGAGACTCTGGTCAATGGGATGAATTGCTATCTGGGTGACGAGGTAACATGGAACATACTGGCTGGCATACTCCACAGGCGCTGGATCGATTTCAGTGTTACCGATCTCCATGCACACGGTCTGGAAAAGCTTGAGAAGTATGACCGGTGTAACACCAGCAAGATAAAGGGGGTGATAATGGATACACTGTCAGACCTAAGGGAAGAGACAGCCGAATTGCAACGAGTGAAACTGTTGCTCTCGTGGAAGATTGTCAAGGAGTGTGGTCTCATTCCTTTTGAACGTATCGAGCATTCGAGCCCCTGCCGCCTAACCGAGCAGATAATCTCTGAGTACTCTGACCACACAGCTTATGTTATGATTCTGATATTCACTCAAATTCGGCGTCTGGATCTGGTCGATAGACTGACTGCCGCTGTCTACACAGAACCTCTACAGACTGGAAAACAGACGTTCAAGATTGAACTGACACGGAAGTTTCACTTGGCCAACTACCTGATGAAACATGACAAGGTCTTTGCAATTGTGGTCGCAGAGATACAAGCCAGCAAGACTCTGCCACTGGCTGAAGACAAGGTCACCAGTATGCTTAGGAAGTACGGTCCGACAACCCTACTGATGTGCCCCGAGACTCTGGTCGATAGGATGAATCGGTATCTGGGTGACGATGTCACATGGAACATTGTGCGTGGCATACTCCAAATGCAAATGCCTTATTTCAAAAGGAGCAATCTCCGTGCGCACGACCTGGAAAAGCTTGAGAAGTATGACTGGTGTATCAACAGTAAGATAACAAAGGTGATCCTGGCTTCACTGTTGAGCCTGAGTGAAGCCGAAATGAAACGAGTGAAACTGTTACTCTCGTGGGAGATTGTCAAAACCTATGGTTACATTCCCTTTACACGTGTCGAGAATTCGACCCCCAGCCGCCTAACCGAGCAGATATTCTCCAAGTATTTTCATCACGCAACATTTGTAATGAGTTTGATATTCACTCAACTCCAGCGTCTGGATCTGGTAGAGGAACTCACCGCTGCTGCCCACAAAGCCCCTCTGCAGATCGGAAAACAAACATACAAGATGGAACTGACGCGGAAGTTCAAAATGTCCAACTACCTAATGAGAGAAAAGTATGCCTTTGCCACTCTACTCGCCGATATACGAGCCAACAATACTCTGGACGAGACAAAGCTGATTGCCCATATGCTTCAGGTTCACGGTACGGACACCCTGCTCACACACCCTGAGACACTGGTCGATGCTATGAATTGGTATCTGCGTGATGACGTCGCATGGAATATTCTGGTTGGCATACTCAAAAAGCGCTGGATATATTTCAGCGTTACTGACCTCCATGCACATGGTCTGGAAAAGCTTGAGAAGTGTGACCGATGTGACAACTGTGAGATAAAAACGGTCATCCTGTGTGCAATTACGAGAATGGGGGAATCTGAACTGAGACGAGTGAAGCTGTTGCTCTCGTGGGAGATTGTCAAGGTTTACGGTCACATTCCCCTGAGATATATTGAGGATTCGAGCCGCCCCCGCCTAACCGAGCAGATATTCTTGATGTATTCTGATCACGCAGCGTACATAATGAGCCTGATATTCACTCAAATCCAGCGTGTGGATCTGGTAGATAGACTGGCAGCCGCTGCCGCCCAAGTACAGTGTGAGACTGAAGCTATCCCGGATCAGGTGCAGCGACAAAACGCTTCACGTTAGACCGGGCGTGTTCTAACAGTGGCCAAGCTATACATTATTTTTAAATGTGTCCGTATGTTTCTGTGTGTGTACTGTTATGTTCTATACATTTGTATAATAAAGACCCATCCATTTGAATGAATGTTGTTGTTGTTGAGTGTTCATTGTCTATGTACATGTGAAAAGCACCACGTGTTGGTGAAATTTAACTGTTAAATGTTAACCAAGATGCAATGAAGTAGAAAGGAAAATACGCTAGTCTAAACTCTCGGACAGCAGCTGCGCTCGGACTATGGCCGTGGGCGGAAACAGTCATAAATAGCCATGGAGGAATAGGAAGGTAGCCTTGTCTCGTTGGGGACATATTCAATCAAATTGTTGTCAGCCACACATAGCGTGTGCACACCAGAGAAAGAACATACAAGATGGAACTCACGTTGAAGTTCAAATTGGCCAACTACCTGATGATGAAAGTGGAAGCCTTTGCCACTGTGCTTGCTGCTATACGATACACCAAGACTCTGCCACTGGCTGAAGATAAGATCACTGATATGCTTAGGAAGTACGGTCCGGAAAAGCTGCTGAAACACCCTGAGACTCTGGTCGATGGGATGTATTGCTATCTGGGTAAAGATGCCACATGGAAATTCCTGCTTAGTGTATTCCAAATGCACAAGCCCAATTACCCTGTTCTTGACACTATCGAACTCTATGCTCACGGCCTGAAAAAGCTTGAAAAGTATGACAGGTGTAACAACGGCGAAATAAAGCACATCATCTGGCATGCACTATCGGCCATAAGAGCATCCGAATTGGAACGGGTGAAATTGTTGCTCTCCTGGAATCTCGTCAAGGATTATGGTTACATTCCCTTCGGAAGTATGGAGGATTCAAGTCCCAGCCGCCTAACCGACCAGATAGTCTCCCGATACTCTGACCAAGCAGTGTATGTGATGACTCTGATATTCACTCAAATCCAGCGCCAGGATCTGGTAGAGGAACTAACCGGTGCTGCCCAAGTACGGTGCAACACACAGAAGTGATCCCGGATGAGGCCCAGCGAGGACACTCTCCACATTAGACCAGGGGGGTGTTCTGGCTATGGCCGATCTGATACTCGGTTCGCACAGCAGGACTGTGGACCCCTAAGAATACTGTCATTGGTTTATTTTGCATTGCTGTACCCATGAATGAATAGTTGAGTATGTAGACAAGGGGACACTTGACAAACACACAGACTGTCTGCAGAACAGAGAATAAACATACAAGATGGGACTGACGCTGATGTTCAAATTTGCCAACTATCTAATGAGAAAGGAGGACGCCTTTGTCACTGTGGTCTCGCATATACGAGACAACAAGGCTCCTCTGCCACCAGATGAGAGAGAGTGGATCGCCTCCATGCTTGCCGAGTGCGGAACGGACACACTGTTGAAACACCCTGAGACTCTGGTCATCGGAATGAATTGCTATCTGGGTGCCGATGTCACATGGAAAGTTCTGGCTGGCATACTCCAAACACACATGCCTGATTTCGACATCATCAATCTCCATGCGTACGGTCTGCCACAGCTTGGAAAGTATGACCGGTGTAACTACAGCAAGATGAAAAGGGTCATCCGGAATGCACTCACAGGCCTCAGTGAAGCCAATCTGGAACGAGTAAAACTGTTGCTCTTGTGGGAGATCGTCACTGATTACGGTCACATTCCTTTAGGACGTATCGAGGATTCTAGCCCCCGCCACCTCACCGAGCAGATATTCTCCAAGTTCTCTGACCATGCAGCGTGTGTAATGAGTCTGATATTCACTCAAATCCAGCGTCTGGATCTGGTAGAGGAACTGACCGTCGCTGCCTCCACATGCCCTCTGCAGACCAGAGCACAAACATGCAAGATGGGACTGACACGGATGTTCAAAATGGTCAACTACCTAGCAAGAAATAAGGACGCGTTTGCCACTGTGGATGCGAATATACGAGTCCACAAGACTCTGCCACTGGACCACATAGACCGGATTGTTCTCATGTTTGAAGAGTGCGGTGCGGACACCCTGCTGAAACACCCTGTGACTTTGGTCGGTGAGACGAATCGCTACCTGGGTGACTATGTCACATGGAACATTCTGCTTAGCATTCTCCAAATGCACTGGATCTATTTCAATGTTACCGACCTTGATGCGCACGGTCTGGAAAAGCTTGAGAAATATGCTCTCTGTAACAACTGTGAGATAAAAAGGGTCATCTTGCATGCAATTACGAGCATGAGGGGCTCCGAATTGAGACAAGTGAAACTGTTGCTTTCGTGGGAGATCGTCAAGGATTACGGTCACATTCCCCTCTTTCGTATGGAGAATTCAAGTCCCAGCCACCTAACCGACCAGATAGTCTCCCAGCACTCTGACCATGCAGCATATGTGATGATGCTGATATTCACTCAAATCCAGCGTCAGGATCTAGTGGAGGAACTGACCGCAGCCGCTGCCACGACCCGGGTACAGTGCAACCAAAGGGATCCCGATGAAGCGTGATGAGGAAACACTCTACCGTAGACTGAGGATGTTCTGTCTGTGGTTAAGCTATGAAATGTAAATTATGTCCCCATGTGTCTACTCTTATTTCTTTTCTTAAACTTTTGCATAATAAAGACCCATCCCTGTGAACGAATATTGTTGTTGAGTGTTCATTGCCAAGGTCCACCTGAGCACAATCGTATCTCTTGGTAAGATTAAACTGTTAAATGTTAACTGAGATGTGATTGAGTAGAAAGGGAACATACTAGTCTACAGTACTTTGTGATGCAAGTCGCCATCATGGCGGCTCACAAAGAAGACACTTACTACCACTGGTGGATTAACACAAGGGACGATTGGCTCAAGATCACTTTGATAGCATCTTCGTTGACAATCATATTTGCTTTGGTGCTGATCACCCACAGGTTCTGTAGCACACAATCGTCCAATATTTACAAACCACATTTGGGGCCACATGCATACCTGTACACCAGCGTTTATCGTCCCACAACTTGCGCTTTGAAAGACACGAGGTGTGATGCGAAGAACCAGGCTGACGAATATGCCATCGCAGCTACAGACGCTTCAGTGATCAGTGATGCGAAGAGGGGCGACTGCAACTAACGCAGATTTCCACATGCTACTAAGATGCAATAGTGAGGTTTTATTTGTGTAACGACAGGTCTGTGTTTCAACAGAACCTGCACAAAGGACACAGTTGCGATACACCTGAACCCTTGGGATGTGAAGGTTCCGCCTAGTCCTAACCTGAAAAGAAGTCTGACTCTCACTACAACAATGTGTGTATGCAATACAAGGACCCTTTTATAACTCGTTCTCAATGTATTGGAGACAATAAAGAATGATGCATGGCGGTTAAAGTCTTTGGGTTTTTATTTGCAAAGAATAGATTGCACGCATTGTACATTCACACTGTGACAGCAGGCACACTCATGTATATGATCTTTTTTCTACATAGCAGATTGACACAACACAAGCCGTACACAAACAAGATCGCTGGCAATGCCACAATCACAGCCATGCTCCATGTGCACAATTCTCTGTCAGCCACAAGTGAAGGGCTAGAAGTGGTGTTAGTGTATAGCGTGTCTAGGATTGCAGACATGGTCCTCTTCAATCCACAGTCTCTAGGTCTACGAGCTGGGTAATCGACAGCGTGAGTTGTAGAATCTGTGCAGCCACTGCGCTTCTCGCAGCCTTCTTCGAGGTCCCGTAACCTGAAGTTGTAGAGTAGCCATAATGTTTGTCATCTCAAAATGGGCACAAATATTCCAGTGTGTAATATACAAACCAAACACCCACCTGTCAGACGTATTTGAATTTCAACGTCAGGTCTCAACACAGTCAGATTGCCAGAGCAGATGTGGTTAGGCTGTGCGTCTCGATAGGCATACCACGGTGTAGGCCACTTATTCTTCTGACACAATTCCTAGGATACAAAGCATGCAGCATGTATCCATTGTTGTTTTTATAAATAAACCATATGTAAAAAAATGACCACGTACTTGCAATTTGACAACGACGTTGTCTGACCTTGGCTCGACACTGCTTGGTGTCTGAGAGTCACTTGTGGACACAGCACAGAGGTGTTGTACCAATTCACGTTGACACTGTCTCTCTTGATCGGTCATGAAACCAATAAAAGTTGTCTGCCAACATGGGACACAAAGCATACAGTGTGTCAAGTATACCCATTGGGTTTATATAAAATAAACAGTATGAACAAGACAACCACTTACCGGAAGTCCGGTAACTGAATTCTGTGCCATCCACGCTTGTGCTGCCTGAGCTTTGGCTTCTTCCGTAGTTTTGCCAGTGCCCGTAACTTCGGCCTGCTCTTCAGGTAGATCGTTAATGAAGACCTTGACTTTCACGCTGAACGGGTGATCATGCTGTGTCCCCATTGGACTCAGTTCGTGGTATTCCACGGTGAACTTCAGTTTATCAGCATATGTTGCTAACACTCCACACCAGTTCACAGCCATGACTCTGTATGCAGGGGCCTGGTTGTTGTCACTCTAACTACAGATGAGTGGATGCAGAGTGAACAAAAATAAAACTCAGGGCTATGTCACAGCGGAAGGTACACATATATGCACCAGGTATAAGGTCTATAGAAACAAGACCAATGTTGACACTTTGCTGATCAAGGTGGGACTTGCAGCTCCTTATAACTCTGCTCAGACTGCTCCGGTATGTACGGATGGCCAGTTGTGGTCAGATGATGAGAACTACTCGGACAGGATTCCTGAGACATACCAAGAGACTTTGATTTCACATGCCACCTATGTTTCAAGCAACGGACCTGGGTCACAGAGTGTAACCATTTGATATGCACCTGTAACAAAACATGTCCTGTGTGTGAAAAGGTATTTGCAAAGCTTCAGAGAGTGTTCCCTTGAGGTGCACCACGTGCGTGTGTAACTTCTGACTGAATGCTTCCGTAACCATTCACTGTAAGCAGTATGTGTTCACAAATGCTAGAATAACTGTTACATTACTGTTGTGTATCTCAATAAACGGACACCGTCGTGTATCTCGAGATTTGTCTTGATGTACACTTCATCATGCAATACAAGTCCACAGACGTGACAAAAATTATGTGAGTAAAGATTCTGAGCAAAATGTATGACGAGCATAATGTAATACGATGCCCTTTGTGTGACTTAATGTTATAGCTCATGACTGTCATATTACTTTTGTATATCTCAATAAATGGAAACCATTGTGTATCTCAAGAGTACTTTATTCACATATCATCATGCAACACAAGATCATTTGTTGTGACGGTTACCACGTTATGCGTTGAACCCGGGCCTTGACATGTACCATCAGGTACATGAACAAACGTATTGCTCGGTACATTATATTGTCCTTTGAATGGCACCTTTCCAAAGTTGTACATGTAGGACCCCTCTCCTTCTGGTTTGACAACTACCAAATAATATATTCTCATGTCTTTGTGTTTGTGTACTATAACAGTATAGACTGCCCCGTTGCGGTCATTGTCACCGTATACTTCGTGATCCCCACTCGGTGTCCAACATATGAACAAGGTGCATTTTAGCCTGTTTGAGAACCGTTCCATTTCTTGGCAATGGCATTTGTTTTGTTTTATTTCAACACAAGCCTCGATCTCATGCTCTGCAGCTTGTAACACCTTCAGTAGAGTAACAAGAGGGTCCAGATGTCCCAAATCGAGTATCTTGAGATCCCCTTGTGCACTGAGTGATTTTGCGATAAAAGTGGGAATGGGGATCCTGACATGTGTGACATTATCATGGAGTTCAATGTCAAAACTGTCCACATTATTGTGGTCCGTGTGGCATTCAATGGCAAGGGACCACATATCCTGTTCAAACTGTCCCTCTATCTTTGGTAGCTTAGTTAGGCCAGGTCCAACGTCCTCTGGAGTCACACATTCCCTCGTTTGTATCAATCCCTGGGACCCAACACTCTCTAGGGTGCATGCTGATGTTTTTCGTTTGTGTGCCTTTCTCATTGGCCTAGGCTCCACACTATCAAGAGATTGTATTATGCTGGTTATCGCATCCTCATAGGTTTTAAACATGGCACCTGTGTTTATTACAATCTCCATCTTGATATGATCGCCTGTATCACAGGCACAATTGGCATCACGCTTAAAGCATGTTTGTTTAAGCCCATTGCCGATCCTGTCAACCGATGCATCCATCTGAGCAGAGAGTGCAGCTAGCAAGGAGTCCCAACTGTCAACCGTATCAACACCCAACAAGTGACATAGGGAAGACAGTACACCCTTACACTTGACCAAACTTTCTATCTCATTGGTAAGCTTGACATTTTCCTCTTCATAAGATGCCATGGCCACGTGGACACCTTTTAGATTTTCCTCTCCCTTGGTTATTCTGCACTGAAGGTCATTGATAATACCATGACACTTAGATAGCTTCAGCTCTTGTTCACTCTGTTGACATTGAGCATCTTTGTGCACTTCAGTGTACCTGAGCACTGCCTCTTGCCTAGCACTCTCAAGCTCTGCCATATCCAGTGACAGTTTCTCATTATGCTCTGTGAGACCAGTGATCTCTTGTTTCAGAGCATCTTGCACCTTGGTGTGGTCCTCTTTCACACATACCAATGGTTGACTTTCAGTAAGCTGACTGCGTACCTCGACAATCACCTGGTTCAATTCTGCTTTCTTGCGCTCGTGAGCTAATACAATATCGGCAATGAAACGTTCCAGTTGATCACACTGGTCTTGAGAATATTTGAGCGCCTCATTCAGGTTGTCACAGCGGGCCGCGTGTTGTTGTAGCATCTTCATAGCCTCTTCAAGTTGCATCTCTGTCTCACTTGTGGTCTTCTTTCTCGTCACAAAAAGCTCAGTCATGATATTCCTGTCTTTCACAAGCTCATGTTTCAACTGAGATATTTCGTCCCTGGCGGACTTCAACTCACCCTGATGCTTTGCGCACTCGTTTGTCGACTCCAGAAGCAGTTTATTACCGTTCTCGGCCATGACAATGAGGATACGGATTAACTCAAGTACACCTCTCCAATGCACATCAAGGGACTCCTGTATTGTGAGTGCTGATGACAAAACTGTGTTGTGTGACAATGTCTGGAGAACAGTCTGTAGTTCTTCTGATCCAGGTCCGGTCCCACTTGTCACTAGACGCTGCAATACATCGCAGAACCACTCAGGCTCTGAAGATCCTGTTAAAATAGCCTTGAGCCGCCGCAACACTTGATCAGCCTCTTGGAGCTGTTGTGCACTTTGAATAAATGTACTCCTACCGAATATATCCCTTATGCCCTCTGCCAACCTCCTGAGGACAAGCTTGTAACATCCGCACAATTCCATAGCCAGATCAAACCCTATTACATCCCAAGCTTCCGTCCCCTGAAACGACTCAAACCACATAGCCAGGTCTTCGAAGTTATCCTCAAGCGCCTTGACTACCACCAAGGTGTCATCCAGAGACTCCAGAGATGTTATGACCGGTTCCGTGGAGACCTTGGCTGTGCTACATGCCGAGGATCCCACCTTGGTAGCCGAAGGGAAGAGTTTTGATATGATATGTACGAGCGTGGCACGTGAATCGCTTCCAGTATCCGAACGAAGTAGAAGATCTTGTTCGATCATCTCCCCTGAGGCATGAGCCTGAGAGATAGAGCTCCCAGAATCTGTGTTTGCGGACCGTCCAGTTGTGCGTAGTGTACCCGAGTTTGACGCGACATTCTTTCTGCCACGACCACAAGCCTGGCTCGTGTTCGGCATGTGTTCCGCTGATCTTTCGCTTCTTACTCGACCGCTCTTGTCCTTGCTTACGTGATAACGTTTGATTCTTTCTGCACGTTTGCCATTCATTTTCTTCACCTTGCTCTGCACCCCAGTAGCACCGTGATCTGTTTTCCCACCACGATGCGATCCGGTTCGGTCTCGTACTGTTGTCATATGAGAGGACCTGCAGGTTGTGCTCTTGGAACTCATCTTCCTCTCCTCCTCCTTGCCAACGTCCACTTGTTGTTCCCTTGTCGAGCTCAAAGGTGTCCTCGAGACTTGAGCTGTAGTCTCTGCGGTGGTTGAGGCAGTATTTGTGTGGTTGAGCGCGTTTTCCATTTGGGTCACACTCGGCTCCATTGCCAGTATCTCGGGAGACCGTGGCACATAGAGTGGTGCAGTTTCTGCCCAGGAGCAACTTGTCTATCTGCAACACAGCCGACACCCTCTGGGGTTCGGGCTCACACACTGCGGGCGATACTCGATACGCGTACCCGCAGCGTTGACACAACTCATCCCTCTTCGGATCACTTGTTGAGTGCAGATGCACGTCTATTCTCAACAAGGCAGTGAGATCGTCTAGCTCGCGAGACCAACGGTCCAGTGCGCCGCAACACAGCGCAGCAAGTACAACTGCCCAGTAGGGAGCCCTAATAGTCTCTTTGGTGCACCTCCCCGGTGAGCCCCCGGTCAACTCTAAACCCATGTACGATAACCTCACGCTCAACCACTGAACCTTGCCTGATGCGGGTGATGGGTCTGCATGATGGTTAACAGTTGCACGTGAGAGGCTTAGGTTGGAGTCCAGCTGCCACAGTACACACGTCCCCCAAAGAGCGTCTCGCGGACCGGGTAGCATACAGATCTCCCGGTCCTCGCTGCACCGCGACCGCTCCAAGGTTAACCTGCTCTGCTCGTGTAACACCTTGAATGCAAGCGGAGCCCCGAGTATGGATAGAGTTTCATTTACCAGTTTGGTGGCCAAAGCTTCCCTGTCGTCTGGGTCGTAGGAGGGCGACACCAAGCTGCCGTGCATGCAGCGGGTCACTGTGGTGTATATATTCGAGACAATAACCTCAGGTTGGTACCCAGAAACAATGTCCCCGGTGTAAAGGTCGTTCCTATCGGCAGTTGTATTCATCTTTACCCAGGCCAAGGGCCCTCTGGCTACATAACTGATATGTTTCACCTGGTGACCCCTGTTGTCTGCGTACATCTGGGAAAAGTGTTTGGCTGTGATTAGACCATAGCTCTTTCCGGAGTGCGTGTACACAGCCCGGAGAACAAGATAATGAGTACCGGGACCCATGTCAGACTCCACAGGTATGCGAAAGACCCCGTCTAGCCCGGGCTCCTTGAGGGTTACAGACATAGGTATCCGTTTCTCTATGTCAAACATTTGCACCCATGTGTACTCTAGACGAGTTAGGGTAGCTACGTCTTCGAACCACACAGCCATGTGACGAGTAGAGCTCCAGTCTTTCTGACAGGGTTTCATGTTCGACGTCCGCCCCTGTACTAGAGGGCACTCTGTGCAGCGAAATCTGTACGCACCTCAGTGAGGAAAGTAAACTGGGACACAGACTTGCGTTATGAAAACATTTTGTATTTTATTCCACTGTTACAAGAGAATCAGTCAACTCTGTCTATAGTATATACAAAGCACAAACTGTACACAAATAAATCAACAACACTCTTTGTAACATATAACTCTGGACGTCTTCACAGACTCTTCTTCCGACACATCCCCGGCTTATCTCCCCTTTGGCATTGCATTACCCAAAACCAGAGCGCCCATGGTGAACTGATCATCATGGTCTGAACACCACTCATTGTCCTTGCAGTCCCCATGTGAATAATATCCTATGCCATACTCTCCGAATTCGAGGCAGCAGCTGCGAGTGGTATTGCAATTGAAAGCCTCCAGATAATCGGTCATAGACTGAGCATTCTCAACAATGCTCTCAGCGGCCTCGAGTATACCATTGTGGATTGCAGCAGGATCGCCTTGCTCCACAAGTGATGGCTGTGTTATCGGGGCCAAGCTCTCAACTCTGCCTTTGTTCTCGGTTTCCACAATGGTGGTCTCAGAGTCCGTGACGCTCTCGACGGCCTCGATCACTGTGCTGCTGATCACGGCGGGATCGCCTTGCTCCACGAGTGGTGGCCATGTTATTGAGGCCAAGCTCTCAACTCTGCCTTTGTTCTCAGTTTCCACAATTGTGGTCTCCGAGTCCGTGATACTCTCGGCGGCCTCGATCACGGCGTTCTCGATCACGGCGTTGGCAATCACCATGGGAGCACATTGCTCCACGAGTGGTGGCTGTGTTATCGAGTCCAAGGTCTCGACTCTGCCTTTGCTCTCGGATCCCGTTCTGGTAACATCTCTGTACATGCTCATAATGTCTTTGATAGCCTCAGGTTTTTTGCCGAACCGGTTCGTCATGGCCAAGTAGATGTGGAGGTTATTGTTACCACTGGTTGAGCCTTGTCTAACACGTTGACCGCTCTGCATTTCGGCGTCAAAGTGTTTAGCACCATAATGTGTACATATGACATCTTTCAACCTGGACAAGGGTATAATGTGTACAGCTCTAAACAGCGCTATATCTTCTTGGTACTCAACGTGTGCGACGGGTTCGGCCATCGTGTGGTTACCAGCAACAAAAAGAGTGGTGTCTATTTGGGTCCTATCAGAGACCTTTGGACGTGCACAATACACAGCGCTGGTGGAGCATTTTCATATCCACTAGTACTTCGGAAAATATGGGCTCCTTGCATGTCATACACAAGGTGTACATCTGTTTCATTTCGGTATATGTACACGTGTTGACAGCGCTTGTGCCTAGGGGTACGTTTATCATGGGCGCAGCACAGCATGAAGACCAGAATTTCATCAGCTCAAAGTCAAATTCCACGTCAATGTTTCTCGGGTTGCCTTTCACCTCGGACGAGCGGAAGGTCTGATTCTTTAGACATCTTGAGCACCTCAGGTCTCCCTGTCGATGAGCAGGCTGTGCGCTGGGTTGGCCCGGCACGAGGATTATCTGCCTGTGGTTGTGGTGGACCCAGTTAATGTGACAGTTTAGCACAGCATATAGCAGCATCTGACACTCAAGCTTCAGTTCGCTCAGCTTCTGGAAACGTTCACTGTGGATAATATCTACGGCTGGGCGCAGTTCGGGTAGACACGCTGCGGCCAACTCCAACGGTTGATCCGTTGTGTACGCGACAGCTAGCTTGTAGTAACAACTCAGACCCCACTCGGAATTGAGCGTAAGCATGGGGTGTCCCACGTTTTTCACCACCTGAAAGGCTCTGACGAGCTTTGAGTAGTATGACGTCTTTGGTGCTGAAAAACTGTATTTCGACCACTTGATGGAATACACGCCGTGTCTCGCCCGGCCTGAAGAGTTAGTTTTCCTCCTCCCCTGAGTGTTAACATGCCGAAAGTGTTTGTGCACAGTGCCAACGGTTGGCTTGTAGTCGTGCTCAGGCACGCAGCCATGCTCAACTGTTTTAGCCCTTGGTCGGATGTTCTTGATAAGGAGGAACCTGAGTGCCTCGGATCTAATCCCGCACACTTTGATGTCAGACTCCTCTGTATTTAAAGCCAGATCCTCCTTTTGGTACCTATAAAAGTCAGCCAGGAGAGCCAGTCTGAGCACAACTTGGCGTCCTTTCATTAGAGACAACATCTCTTTACTTGGCAGCACAGCACTTGAGTCTTGTGATTCAATTAGTGCAGAGGAAAGGTCGTCCCAGAGCTCCAAGCAGAAGTAGTAAGCGTCACCGCAGTCTGACATCTTTGTCTTAGACGTCAACATCTTCCCTAATTTTGTCTGCATTCGGGGTGTGGACCCATTTCCTCTCTGTTTAGAATGGCAAACTATGGTAAGACACTCGAGGTAAGCCTGGATCAGAGTGGCTTTTGCATAGCTACGGGACCACAGGACTCCGGAATCATCTACACCTGCCCCGCAAACCCCTTTGCTCCGCTTCTGCTCAAGTCTCCCGTGGTGTTGCATCTCCATTGTCCAGACCTCTTCCCCGATGAGGTCCTGAAAGTGCACGCAGAACACTTGGGCCACTTCTTGGCTTTGCCAAATGTGCCTCGCATCAACGATGAGGTTGAGCGGACGCTTTTCCTCGGCCTGTGCAAACTGTTCACTCGGGAGAAGGTCCTTTCACTGTACACAGAGACCTTGACTGACGACGCTCTGCGTCAACATGTCCTTGACACCACCGACGCTCAAGGTGGGAGTGACTCCTTCCCAAGTGTTTTCATCAGCTTCCACAAAAACAAAGCAGGTCAGTTTGCATCCCTGCTGCGGAAGCTACTTGGACTGTTTGACGTGGCCGACCTGATCATCAAGGACGTCGTGTACAAACGTGGAGAGGAGCCTCAACACATGCTGTTTTTGTACCTGATTCAGCTGCTGGCTATATTTGTGAGCAGCTGCATTGAGGAGAAGAACCTCGCCACCATCATGAGTGTTGCGTCGGCGCCCTTCCTTGAGGCTAATTTCTGTGACCCCTTGTGTGCCGCAACTCTGCTTAAGCCCATGTTCATTCCCTACTTCAATTGGCAAGGGGCTAATAACCCCCGAGCGGGTGAGAACCAAGCTTCCGAGTGTCAGGACCCTGACGCGTGGTTGACCTGTTACAGGTTGTTTACGGGCTATGAACTGGACAAACAGGGGACTGACGTGTCCTACGGGATGCAGCTCAGCTGGACAGACACCAGTGTACTGGAACGTATCTGGGGGTGTAGGATCGAGGAGGGGAAACATAAAAAGCTGTGGTTTGTTGCTCCCCAGATGGGTGATAGGATGGTCATGGTAAAGGAGGCTGGTCTGAAAATGATGGGTGGACAGAGGGATGACAAGGCCCTCAAGATCAGCTCCTACCTGATGTCTGATAACATAATGGCTTACATGCAGTGCGCAGTGTTCAGTACGATCGGCAACATGCTCCCCTGTGCTGCAAACAGCGACTTCACTGAGACTGTAATGACTAAGATCAAGAGGTCGATGGCCTGTTTTTCAGACGCGGTTCGTCACCAGAGCGCAAACCTCAAGGCAAAGCTGAACGACATATCAGAAAGCTGCCTGTACACTACTGGGGTAGGCTTCCGTGGACAAGACAATGGTAAAGTTCTACAATTTGGTAAGGTTTTCACCGGTCCTGATGGCAAGAGACCCACACCTCCTCTGGGAGCCCTATCAAATACTAAAGTGGGGGTCTTCACTTCAGTGATTCTGGGGATTGCCAACAACACCATGATGAACACCATGCTGACCATGGCCCTTCAAGACACAAAACCCGCACACCTTGGTCGTTTACACAATATGCTGTGTAAGCGGCACAAGCCCATTGGGATTACCACAACGTCCACCGAGGGGTTCCTGTATGGCCGATTCCACTGGTTTAACACGGGTGAATTCACAGAGGTGGCTGATGTTAAAGCCATGAACGACTCCACCTTCAAGTCCTCGATTCACAAGGCATTCCTGTCCAAGAGTACCGAATATCGGATAATCATGTCCAACGGAGCCTTGCCCATGTGCACCCTAACCCTGGCCATGACTATGAGACAAGCGGTGATGATGGTCATGGGACTCTTCTGTGCCGAGTTAGCCCGCGTCGTCTACAGTACAAAGGGCCACGACACAGTCCTGAGCAAACATCTCGTCTCGCTTCAGGTGGCTCCGAAGTTTAATCATGGAAAGGATAATGAGAGTGGCGGCAATGCATTGGAAGCGACCTATGGCAACTGTCTAAAACTCGCGGGACCAGCCTTCAGTAAGCCAGATGTAAGGGGTGTCAACTTTGCCAAGCTGGACACCATGGAGTGGTTGCAAGTGGACGACAGTAATCTCCCGGGTTACATACGGAAGTCGCTGGAAATGATCGGGGACACAAAAGCCGAAGTCACAAAGATCATGAGAGACAACGAGTTGTCCTACAACAGGGTGGTATTCTTGGGCGAAAGAGGGGTCCTGGAATTTTCAACTGTGTTTGCCAATGAGGAATTCATGATCCATGCCCCCATGATGCAAAGGTCGAGCATAAGAACATACTCCGCGAGCAGTAACACCAACTACGGCTGTGTCAAGCTTTGTAGACAGGATTACTACTACTACGTGAGGGTTTACAGCAACAGGTGCATCGACACAAAGCTGTTTGGTTCCCGCCGTGGTACAGACGTGAGCTGTCTCACCAGTGAGAAGAAGTGCTCGATTGATGACATGGTCGAAAGGATCAAGAGGGAGGTGTCCTGCGTGTTACCCAGGATACACGTGAATCGCATCAAGATGATGATGAACCCTGGGCTGAATGAAAGGGAGTTTGACCTACTGGTGGCTGCTGTTAAGGATAACAACATTGAGGTTACTGGAGAAGAGGACATCAGAGGGGAACGTCAGAGGGGGCAGACATCACAGGGGAACCACCATGTGTCCTCTGACCCTAGGCTCGATGGAGCCGGAGAGGAGCCTAACCATAGCCCGAAGGGGAAAAGGACCAAATTCGATTGTGGGCTGACAATGTGTGACTCAGATGTGGACTTTGGGTTTGATGACTCTGACTGAGACCCAATGTGCCAGAGACTTCTTGATTGTTCTATCCAGCCGTTGTTGTTGTGTGATGTATGAAATAAAAAGATGATCAGACACAATGGCCAGTTGTACACAGTCTTTATTTTCACACTGCAAGGTGCGGCAAATGAACACCTGCGCATTAGGAATATATGAAATGTAGAACATTGAGGTGTAGCAGTTCAACTACAACCATCATTTGCCTATAGGCACAACCTAGTGTGTGCAAGTCCTCTGTCCCGGTGAAAACAAAACGATTCTCCATGCTGCTTAGAGTGCTTCCCACGTTCCCCTTGTATACTCGCGGTGCCCTCATTTTACTCCGTGAGTCGAGTCTAGCAAACTCCTCTGTAGCCCGGTGGTAGTCCGACTCTCCACAATGAGTGAGCGCTAGCTCTCCATGTTTTACCCTTGCGCTTAGGAGTGGGTTCAGTACACCGCTGACTGAAATGAGTTTGTGAGAGTTAGCACTGTGCTCAGGACAGCTGAGCTTGGTAAACATGCACATAGGAGGCTCCCCGTCCTGACGCCAGATCCTGGTCACATCAGGAGGGTCAAAGGAACACATGCCATATATGTTCATGAACTCATAGGAGGCGGATATTGTGCTGAGTTTCTCCACATGCTCTCTTACCATACGCTTTATGTCTGAGAGGGCTTTAGTTCTCAGTTCACAGTACAAACGCTTGTACTCCGTGTCAATAGTTTCACATCCTCGCTCTAGGGACACACAGTCCTGTAACCTGGGTTTTTTTGCAAGTGAGGACTCGTCGTCCCACAATCTCTCGCTTGTTTCATCCCAAGTAGGCAGTGTTCCGTAACACGCTTTAATGGCAGTCGCTACAAAGAACTGTTCAGAGATCCCTTTGTCAGACCCCATTGGTAGATGCCCTGGTGCGCACGTGGACATAACAAAGTACGATGTCTTTCTTGGTTATCTAAAGGATGAGCTAGACTACAAGGGGGAGGCTCCGCTCTCCAGCGAAACCTTAATAGAGTGTCTCGTCAAGCACCGAGAGCTGATCTCAGGCCCTCACGTTTGGTCTCCTAGAGCTCGAGCCTATGTTCACTTTCAGCAGCATGCTCACGGAAATTTTGCAGTTATAAAGCCCAAGGGCCCTACTGTGGTTCAGTTCCTGGGAAAGTTACTACCGGTGTACTGCAGGCTGTGCTTTTTGTCCGAATGCCACGAGCGAGCCAAGGCAGTGGCGCAAGCTTTGCTGGCACGTGTCACGGGCTCTGGTGACTTCAGAAGTGTTGTTTTCGAATTTGAAGTCAGAACCCTGAAGTACCTGATAGACAATCTCTCAGCAACACCTCCCGTTGACTTTGGGGAGGTGTGTCAGTCGTCTGACGTTTCGGCTGAGACAAAGATTGCTGTGGAGCTCCTCTGGTGTCATTTGGTGCTGGTATACGCTGGCAATCGTAAGCTCCTGCTCTGTAATCTAGAACTCTTCCTCGTCAGACCCCAGGACTCGCTGAACCTGTGTCCAAGCGAGCTCCGAGCCGCGCTATTTGTGCATGGTAAACATGATCCCCTTTCTCAGCGCACCGAACGGTGCCGAAGACAACATCACTCGTACACAAGAGGCAAACAAGAACAACTCTCTCAGCGTGAAGAACGTTGCAAGATACAACAGAGAAGGTGTCCCGTTCTGCCCCTTGACACATACACAAGGTCTAAATGGGTTACATCTAGATCCAGGCCTGCCGGTGTCAACGGCCTATTCGAGTCTCGCTTGTCCCGCATTTGTTGGCTCGGAGCCCTGTGGATCCTGGACATTGAGTGCAACAAGAGCACCCTTCACTGGCTTTACAAAGCTGAACGGCACAGAGCGTAGCACAAACGCAATCTGTGCACCCCAGCAGTGGCCACAGTGCATAACCTCCCCTCTGAAAACAAATGAAACGCTGAGGACAACGGGTAGCTGCGTGGTGGAGTTGGCCAACAATGTGCTCCTCCACGTGCTACACGTGAACACGGTCGGTAATCAGAAATTCAGTGCGACCGTATTCTCTACGCATCTCCGTCAGTACGCTCTGATGCAGTCCAACACCACTAAAACCAAGTTGCCGAGCAGACTGAGGTTTGTGTCAGACAAGAAGAGACTGTGCTCCCGACACGGCTATAAAAACACCCGCATAGAGTTTTCATCCAGCCCCTGCCGCAGTGCCAACTTCACATCCAACGCCAAGCACCTGCTACAACCCTACTTCAGAGGCGTGTTTGAGACCATAGCCTTGTCCCAGGGAACCTGCGTGGTGTCCACAAAACCTTTCGCAATCAGCAACGAGAACCTGACCTGTTACATATACGGAGTGGCCAACCCGTCAACCGTGGTGATCCTAATGAAGGAAAAGAAGAAGGTTTTCCACGCACCGTTCTTTTTCTCCTCCGTCAACGTGACCGGAAAGGAAACCACGCACCAGGTGTTTGCATCGATGTCAATCAACTCGCAAAAGGTGAAGAACGTAGCCAAAGACCTCCCAAAGGCCCTGGGTGAAGTGGCCAGGCTGGTGGAGATGCATGTACACCTCAACAGGTTGTGCTGCGAGCTAGCTCAGGAGCGACGCGGCACGTTGACATCCCAGGAGAAGATGGCTCTGGTATACCTCACAGAGACATACTTTGTGCAAGTGAGACAACGCAGCCACCCAAAACACTGGCCAGGATACAGAGAGTGCGTGAGACACGCGTTCGTTGAGCGTTACCGTAGCAATCTCACTTCGTGTCAGGATAACGTCCTCACACGTTACCATCTGAAGAACCCAGAGTTTATTCACTTAGTCCCGTGGCTTCTGGACAATCCCAGTGCTCTGCATGACAAAATGCTACTCGCACACGAGGCATACCTGAGAGAGGAAGGTAAAGTGAACGCTAGAGTGGAACTTATCACTACTGTACACAATCACGTCACCCAAAGCCCTATGTGCTGCCCACCCCGAGGATTTCCTAACTTAGAGGACATTGATTTCAAAGAACTCCGATACAGTGAGCAGACACTTCAGCTCACCTTGAGTAGAGTTCAGTGTCTCACGGCGACCCAAGTGTGATACCCGTAGCACACGCATCTAGTGCTCGTTGTCTTTTGTAGTACATTTTGTGGATATTAAAGATGCCTTGACTGTGTATACATCTCAGTGTGGTTTATTTCTCTTTTAATTATTTGTACACTAATGACATAACATGTACATGCCCATGTCACAGTCATCATACTCAGTACAGGTTCATAATGTCACTGTGTGGTACGGACAGGGGATCTGGGTTTCAAATTGGGTATGAGCGTTCTGTGATCATCACCGGGAGGCTGTTGTGCACATTGAGCATGTAAGCTAATTAGTCTATGAACAGGGACGTGGAGTAGAGGTAACATTTTGCAGCAGCAGCTATCATGGCAAGCGATAACTCATCTAGCAGCTGCCGATCTGCAGTGCCTTCTGTAACCTCCACAGCATCAATTCTACGGGTGTGGGACATGGTAAACAGACACTTTGAATCTCTACTAGCAACTGCCGAACGGTCAGCCACAAAGAGCAGGGCAGAGACCAACATACAGTCTCAGGTCAAGGAACTTAGAACCCTTATGGAAGTGTGTGGCACGCGGCTGCAGAGTATTGAGGCTTATATCTCGGACTTGCATAAACAAGATGAGGGTACTCTCAACAAGACCCAGAACCACATGTTGCAACAGACCCCGTGCTCCGACCTAGTAGGAGACTGGCATTTCTTGTACATGGAAGATAACCATGTTTTCGGATTCATGAAGCTGGTCCCAGAAACGATCTCGGTTAGGTGCGAAAACGGCAATGGGCAAGGGTCAGTAAAAAGAGCCGAATTCACCATCCCCGTCGGGGTACTGAGAGAGGTGAATCAGACATCATGTAGTGATTGCACTCAAACGGGCGACTATGCGCTGTGTCCCTGTTGTCAGATATCGTTCAAGGTTTCTGAGTTTTGGAAGCACGCGTTGTTTGAGATTGCAGAGAGGGGTAACAGAGTGCCAGCCTGGCAGTACTTGGACGGCTCAGCTGCGCCTAGGTGGATAGTGGAACAGAGTGCACGTTGGAGCAACCCTATTTACAGACCCAGAGGTTTAGAGAACACGTGTGAGATTGGACAAAGCCTTGCAGAGCTGAACCTGAAACACTTCCTTTCAGACTACGACTTCTCTCGAGCTCTCGATAGCACTTTTGGGTTTCTGGCTTTACAGTTGAGAGACTAAACCATGTTCTCCTACTCGTACCAACCTCGAACTATGCCATTGTCCTCTCCCGTGCCTACCCAGGCACCTAGTCAGCAGCCGCTTAAGCCTCAGCAGCAACTTGTTCGTGGGGCCGAGGATGAAATGGAACCCATACAAGACGACATGGTGACGCTCGACTCTTTCATCGGAGTAGTGGCCCTAGAACAAGCTTACTCTCTTGTGAAATACAGGTTCACTGAGAAACACAAAGAGTGTGGAGTGCTAAAGATCAACCACATTCAGCAGATCAACGTGTTCATTCAGACGCTGCGAGACGAGGCCATACCAATAGAGACATTCCTACATACGCTCATGCCGTCAAGCAAAAAGACTCTCTGGATAAGAGTGTCACTAAAAAACCTGACTGAGCTCACATTGAAACCTCTTTGGAAGATTAAAGGGATAGTCCAGCTTTTCCCCAAAGAGCAGTGGCTCACGATTAAGATAGACGACCACTCGCTGGATCCGTACATTCTCGACCCTGAACAGCTGCTGTGCGCTCAACCCAATAGATACCACACTGACAAATGTCTCAGCTTGGCCATGGAAGGTCTAATCGATCACAATTGCCCTGAGAGATGTAACTACATGAGTGATGTATATTGGTGTGAAGATGACACAAAGAGCTGCGATCGAGCGAAAGCGGCGAACGAACCCGCCAAGGACAGGGTTCGGGTCACACAAAAGCGTAAGGCATGCACAGGAGGCGAAGACGAGGGTTCTCATGTGAGCCTAGGCTCTGAACCCGAGGTCCGGGGAGAGCACAAAGAACAGAAAAAAAGATGTTATACACCGAATGTTGTACACACAAACTTTAATCAGGGAATGCAAACCAGGATGAAATCGACACAATTACAACACCCCAAAAGACGAATGAACACAACGTACAATATGAAGAGGAGAAAGCTCCGTCTGTACAACAAGACACCAGACCCCGTCTCCCTGCACAGAGAAGACGAAGCGCAATCCCAACAATGTCCTTTACCGGTGCCCAAAGCACAGCCAGAGAAAGCGTGGGCAGTTCAGACGATCACGTCCCACTTTCAACCTTGTGCTTGTGTCCCCGAAGCTTCTCACGATCACCACAGGACTGAGCAACAGGGCCCCGTCGAGTCAACAAACCCTGATGCAGCGGAGCAACACTTCGGTGACCCTGACTCAGAGTATGTTGCGAGTCCTTCTGGTGACATCTTGCCAAGTGGTCACCAAAGACCCCCTTTGAGATTGCCGCCCCCAGAGTCTCAACAGAACCCAGCCTGTGATCAACGCACGGCCGAGGGTCCAGGGACACGGGGTTGCTCGCTGATGTAGCCGA
This sequence comes from Gymnocephalus cernua, assembly GCA_023631565.1. Classification (NCBI taxonomy): domain Eukaryota; kingdom Metazoa; phylum Chordata; class Actinopteri; order Perciformes; family Percidae; genus Gymnocephalus; species Gymnocephalus cernua. The sequence continues at coordinate 27,682,204 of CM042425.1, forward strand.
GAGCATCGACTCTGGGCAGGCCACCGCAATAACCCCCTGATCCTGTTCCCTTTCACCTTCGCACCTCACATCAGAGGGTCTGAGACCCAGCTTGTTGGCCAAAAGTAACCCGTATGCGCTTGGATGCAGAGATTCTCTCGTGAGCATGATGTCGTTGACTGTGAGCGAAGCGTCTGGCTTTCGCCCGGATAGACTATCTGCAAATGTCATGCCGGACGTGTTCAAAAGTGTCACCAGCATACAGTGGAAAACGTGCACAGGCGACCCAGACTCTAGTTCTCTGACCGTATCCCTGTTGTTGTACTGTATGGTATTGTGTCTCCTGTTGAACTGGCTGAATCCGGACAGCGTGCTTCGCCAAAAATTGGTCCACATGCTCAATGTCTCCTCCAAGTGAGCCACACTGACGGAAGATGGGTAGTTGCACACAAGTTTAACATCCGATCCAAGCTCTGTCACGGCTTCTTCATGTTTGGTGTCGCCGGCCTGGCAGATAACCTGTTCCAGCTGCCTCGCGATGGACTCTGCCAGCTGTAGCAGCCCCCGATCCTTACATTCACTCTTGAGCCGTTCCAAGGCCCGGTGAGGGTGGCTGTTTGCCTCACTGAGAAACTGCTTGAGGAGCAAAACCTCCTTGCCTTCAGAGATCATCGAGGTCATCATTTTACTCAAACTGTGCGAGACGCTGGCAGACTTGTGCTCAGAAACCGTAGTACCAACCCCTGCTCTCAGAAACACATCTGGTAGCGTGGCCGCATTCAGCCCGAACATATCGGGCTGCTGTTCGCTGGCCAGAAAGCGGGACAGGTTATCTAGTAAAGGTTGGCCAAAAGCGTTGCCCGCTACCGAAAGTCCCGCGTGCTGCTGCTCTCCACGGGATGAAAGCACCACGTCGGCTAGGTGTGTCAAAGAGGAGCGGTCCACACCCGTGCTGGTGTATACGTGTCTGCTTGAGGCTGTGGTCAGACCCTGTATGATCTTGTAGAAGAGAGTAGACCAGCTGCGGACTGTTGTGTGAGATCTCTTGGCCAACGAGGAGAATGTGGAATCCCACGACCAGCAACTATCCCACACAGATGTGTGCCTATAGAGGACCCCGTCCACCGAGGCCGTGACAAGGTCCGTCTCTGTGTCGTAGAAGGCCATACACGTGGAAGCCCTGCACTCTGGTATGACTGGACAGCGTCCATGCTCAAAGGTCTTCATCACACCCCACAGGGCCACGGTTGCCATCTTCAGCTCTGTTTCCTTGATCGGATCACGCTTGAGCCCAATGTCCCATTTGACCCATTCTCCTATGATCTTACACACCACGGAGACCTGCGTTCTGGGCACCGAATTGCCCATCAAACCTCTCAGGGTGTCCGCCAGCCGATCGAGTGGCACGTCCAAGACCGAAGGCAGGGCCCGCTCGTGAGCTTCTCGTTCCTGCACGGCTTCGAAAGCAGCAGCCGGCGGACTGAGTCCATCGGGCACAGGGTTAAAGCAAGGTTTGTGATGCTTCTGTCTACCCCTACCGATGTGTTTGCCTCGGGCAGCAGGGCGCTCTGATCTCGGCTGTCTCTTGTGCCTCTCGGTCCTCCTCCGTTTACTTTGGTTACACACCTCGTCACCAACGTACCCCGTGTACACAAACCTGTGCACAAACGGTTTGGACGAGACTAGGTTAGTCACAGTAGCTTTACCCGACAATCCCAGACCTAGAGCCCTGACCTTCTTCCATGGCAAGAAAACACAGGGTACGAAGCCTGCCAACACGGTCCACCGGATCATGTTTCTCAGTGTGCTCTTTATGTGTGTGCACACATGGTTTGCAGAATAGTAGTTGATGAGGTACCGCACCAAGCAAGTGGCGCTCTCGCTGTTGCTCCCTAACACGTTATATAGCAGCAGCTCCACTGACAGAGCTGGACTGAATGTGTTGACAATCTCCTCTGTAGCAATGACCAGCTGTGGATCCTCACTTACATAGACCCAGGAGTCAGTGTCCCTGTGGATTGGGACCAACCCATAACGCTCATAGTCAACGGCGTGAGAGTCAGGACCCCGTTCGCGTTGGGAACACTCTTTTCTCCTGAAAGTGTCTAACATGTAGGAATCACCCCTGTCCTCCAAGGCAGCCTCGGCCAGCGCATTCTCGCAATGGAACAGCTGGTCCCTAGACACGCTCGTTGCAGATCTAGCCATCTCTATTCCCGGTCTTAACGCGTAGCACTATGTGTAGTTAACGATATCAACATGTTTCCAGCTACACCGCCAGTTTCCGAGATGTTCTGTACATTGTTTAGAGCATTGTCTCGTCTGTGTAGCAACAGAGAAAGTATTCCAAAAAGCAAGAAACGTGATTACCGATACCTTGACACTGACGACTGCGATGGTAGCAATGGCAGCGATGACAGCGATGGCGAAGGGTTCTCGACCACAAAAGCCAGGGCACGTGTGATGAAGCTCTCCCAACTCAAACGCAATGCTATCAATGTTATCATGGACGTGATTGTAACTGAAAACCTGATGAGACAACACTGTGACGATTCAAGTTTACTAATGTGCCATGACAGATTCACCAACGACATGTATCGAGATCTCGATAAGCTCCCCTCTGTCCATGTTTTCTTGTGATTTGCGTTAAAGCCGAGTATCCTCTACCGTTTGGTGTAAGGCTCCATCATCATGAGTGTGGTGAACCTGGACCCGAGCAGCTACAAGCTGAAACCGTTGGACACAATCGAGCGCTTGGTGAAAGCTCCCGGGTTTATGACCGATCCGCACAGCGCATTTGTGCAATACATCGTCGACAACCTAACCAGAGCTTCGGCCACCAACAGTTCCATCTCAGCCGAGGCCACCGTGATGATGGTGCAAGCTCACATGGGAGCAACCTTGTTCAGGCAACAGAAAGACACGAGTCGTCTACTCGCAGGCTTTGTCTACAAAATGCTAGTCCCGGACACAGCTGTGCCCACGGGTACTAGATTCTGCAAGCGCTACAGGATCACGGATCAGCGAGAGGCTCAGCAGGGCACCTACGACACAATCGCCAACGGAGTGCAGACCAGAGAGTACAGCCAAGTGTTCCAGCACAGGTCCTTTGTTGTCACATTGCAATTTGGATGCCTACTCAGCCTGACAGTGCCCACAGAGGCCATTGAGCTGGTCAGCAGAGAGTTGGCCAGAGCCAGTACTTCCTGGGAGCTGACAAGGACCACAGAAGTGCTCCGTTACTGTGCCGCTCAACCCACCCTGACGGACAGGATTGCACAAAAGACCAACCCGGCCAGTCGTGCAGAGAAATTGGACTCTGTGTTGATTGTGGCAGAACTCATGTGTGGTATGGTCAACATACAGCCCGACTCCTTTGTCTGTGCACTGGAAAATGCTCGACGGATACTGGCGAGCGATAAGCCCGAAGTTGTGATTGTAGGCGACACTCTGTTCCGCGTCATATCCCAGAGAAGCTCCAATGTCTGGCTTCAGATAGCCAGCGAGGACACCAAGATCACCCCGGAGTTCTCTGTGTACACTATGGCCAACGAACACGGTAGAGGAGGTGGAGGTTACGAGTTCACCATGCAACAGGTCACGCAGCAGGCTCTGGCTGACAAAGATCTACCCTTCACCAACGAATCGTGCTTTCAGGGCACCCCGATTGACATGAAAGTACATTACATTAGACTCGGCGGAGGCCCTACAGACAGGATCCCCATTGTGACCGTGGACTCGGTGCAGATGGAGCTGGGTGGCAAGAGAAACACCTCCACAGAACACAAGGCCTTCTGTAACCCGGATGCTTTCAAGTGGGAGTACTTCACAGTTGGTTGCACTGCGCCTGCTCTGAATCAAATAAACCCTTCAAACGTGCTCTCCACCACAGACTTGGACGAGGTCAACTACAAGCAGCTTGCCCAGCGATCACCCTGCACCTCGTACCTTCACCAGTATGATGGCGCTGTCGCCTCGGTCAGTCTCCGTAGCTTGCACCCCGTGGGTAATCCGCAGGAGCTGTTCACGCGTGAGCGCAGACTGAGACTGCAACAACAGGTCAACACGTTGATGAGAGGTGACCACAGTGCCATCCCTGTAGCTACACTGGGCTGTCTTGCGCGTGACAGAGAGTGGTACAGTAAGATACAGAATCCCGCGTCCGTACTGGAGTTTGACACTCGCAACATGGTGGTGCCTATACCTATTGAAGGTGCCTCCAATCAAGTTGGACAATGGGTGGTCAGGCCCAGAGTGGCTCTTTTCAACTCCTCCGCCATGAACAGCATCGACAATGAAATCGCTCAGATTGGCAGCGAGTTACTCACATACTTTGGTGACACCAAGCAAGCTAAACAGGTGCAAGAACAGTTGACGTTCCTCGAGGAGGCGCTCCTTTACGGACACGGCATAGCGTCAATGATTGTATTGAGAGAGAGCATCCTAGCTGGAAACGAAAGTCAAACCTTGGACGGGGACTGGACTAAGCAAAGAACATTTTGGTCTTGGATAGCCGACCCAATCTGCGCAATGCACATACGCCACAGGCTCTTAGAAAAAGAGGCAGCCTCACCGGTTGCAATCACCGCAGAGGAACGTATCGTACTGATACAACTTGAGGGGCTGATGAACGGCCTACTTGGGCTGTTCAAGGGCATCCTTGGGTCCAGACGCAACTCTGTGATAGCCTCGATGCCTGCGTGTTACAATAGGAATGGAGCTAACGTTACGGAATATGGCTACCCACGGAACTTTAGTTTGGATGATGTGGACTATTGCAATCTCATGTACTGGCTCATTCTCCCAGCCCTCGGAGCTCGAGTGTACCGGTTGGGCACATTGAACGGAGCCGAAGCTGTCCACGTTCCTATCCAATACAGAGAGACGGACCGCAATCTGACCAATGAGTTAGAACTTGCCAACAGTAACACTCTCACTGTGAGGCGTTTGAATGGCATCTGTGCTTTCTCCAAGGTAGCGCTGGAGGCCGGGGTAGACGTGAGTGAAATATATGAGCCTACTGCGTTGAAGCACGCGCTGTCTAGTGACACAGGATTCAACGCGACATCCGTTGTCACCTATATGTGGGCAATCAGACTGCAAAAACTAGCGAGTATCAGCAACAACTTAGCCAAGGTGTTGCTGGCAATGCACTACAGCACCCTGTTGACCCACAATGTCATACAACATCACTACGACACAAAATACTACTCAGGCATGTCCTACCTGCTTTTCAGAGGCGTGCGTTTCACGGGATGCGGTGTCTCTCTCATTCAACAAAAATCAGCTCTGTACACGCTGGGCACGGAGGTCCTCTGTAAACCCACGTCCCACAATACGCACCAAGTGCTCACCGTGAATCAATACTGCGAGTCTACTGTGATACCAGAGACAATAGAGTCCCCCGGGGTCCACCTCCCGAACCTGTACATGAAAGACGTGCGAGGCGGAGATGTGCGCATAAACACAAGTGACCCCTTCGACATGGTGGTCGCAGACGCGTTCAATGGCTTCTGCCCAGAGTCAGAATGCTCGAGCGCTTACCGCAGACCTTACATCTTCACAACCGGTCGTTCCGAAAGACTCAACGGGCCCATTACCAAGGACCCCTGGATGGAAGACAGAGCATACACTTGTATGCCAACTCTACTCCAACAGTTCAGCTCCGTGCATAGGGGTGTAAAAAAGACCACCAACAGAGACCGCAATGAGGAGAGTAATCACAAGCTCTTCCGAGAGACATTTCATTTTTCGGAGATTGAAAAGGGAGTACTCGATCCCATTGGCGATCCCTTCAAGGATACAGTTGAGAGAGTGAATGGAGACAAGCGTACCACAGACATAATGCAGCCAAAGCTTGGAGTGGCCTTCTGCGGTACTTATAGCATAGGGCTTACATCTGACAAGAAGCTCATGTGCGCCAGCGACTTGACCCAGGAGACCCTGCTTGAGAGGCTCGCGCCTAGAATCAACGGAACGGGTATATTTGCCTGCAACCCCATCCAGACAACCACTCGCCTAATCAACCCTATATTCAACAGGCTATTTGAGAACAGCAGGTACTCCCGGTACATCGGATGATTGGCAAGAGCCAGAGTCATTTCACTGAACCAATGGGACAAGGGATGCACAGTAGCGGCTTAGCGCACGCCATAGCTCTGGGACTGTATGCCGTGGCTGACTTTGCGCTGTCCTGTGGCGTAAACTTTTTCATCTCACTCTACCTGCACCCCATGGAACAGGAGAACAAGCTAATCCTGAGCAGGAAAAGGGAGGACGCCGAGGTGGACATAGCAATAAACACTGTCGCGAGATCCATTGCAAGTTTAGATGCTAGCATAGCAATGCTCAAAGAAACCATGACTACAACCACAGGGGAGGAGTACAAGAAGTTGAACAACGAGCTGCTGTCGAGCCAGAAACAGAGAGCCGACCTCCGTTGCTTACTGGGAGCACTCCGGGGAAGACTCGATGCTCACAGGTTGATCGGGGCCGTAAAGACTCTTTCAGACAACGTGGGACTGCAACTCAATGCATCGGCATATATCAACAGGCAGGTGTTAACCCTGGCTGTGCAAAGGGACCTGGACGATACGAGAGAACCTGTCACGAGAGTAACCGTCGAAGATGCTTACCGGGAATACAGTAGAACCAAACCTATGACTGACACCACTGTTGTATAATGTGTGTATAGACATGTCAATGTGTGTTATTGTGCTCTGACCGTCACCCCGCCTGTGCAAATAATAAAAAGAAGTATACACAACACGTGCAGCTGAGCAATTTACTTTATCAATGAACACCATTGTCAGTCATGGCAAACCCCTAAAGAATGAGATATGACCAGAAAAACACAAAACAGCCATAGGTTTGTGTCGGCAGGTGACGCCAGTTCACTATATGATTGTATAGTCAGACACGTATAGAGATGAAGCTGTGGTTGGATGCCTCAGGTTAGCTCCACACACTCTAGTAACCCCCTGTCGGACGCACACCCGTTCTCGGGGAGACAGCCGTTATTGGGTACAAAGTCAATGGGCTAAGCTACGGTATTAAAGACGAAGGTGCGTTCCCAGTGGGAAACATGATTGTGAAATGCAAACCATAGATACTGCTCAAGTGCCTGTCCAGACTAATATGACAGCTTGCGTCTCCTTAAAGCGCAGCAGGAAGCAGAGACTGCTCACCAGGAAGATGTTCAGGGATGGAATACACTACTCTCCCCGTTCAGATAGACCCGTCATGCGGTTTCCGAACTTGGACTATGGTATGTCTTGGATGGATGGGGATGATGTGAAGCGAACCCTGATCCCCCAATTTCATCTACACACTAAACATGCTGCAAGTGATAAGGGGCTAGAGCACACTGATCCCAAGATGCCACTCGCGGATATAGACTACCAGTCACATAGACTTGCGGCCTTGAGCTGGTTTGCCAAGATACCATTTGAGTTTATCATCGGTGAGGATCATCACTCTGTCCTTATACCAGCTGTGAACCTCATGGACAGATACATGACCACTTGCGCTCACCTCGGCAAAGTTACATGTCAACTATTGATGAATATCAGCAACATCCGAGCAGCATGCCTCTCGCTCTCAATAAAGATGTATGCTGTGTACATGGCAATTGACATTGATATGGAGGATTCGAACCGACACGTAAACACGGCCTTGGTTGTAGTCTCCTCTGGCAATGCCGACAAATCCGGGCTCACATACATCCTGTCAGATGGACCGGGCATAGAAGAGGCTGAGAGGCACATAATTGCAAAGTTGAAAGGGGCCGTGTTTCCAACGAATGCTCAAAATATGATCGGTCTCCTCTGCTCGTATCTGATCCTGGACCACGGACAGCCTTCCAATTGGTTGACAACCGAGTACATCCTGAAGAACCGGGCCACAGTCGTGGCTAGCAAGCTTTTGTTGAAGACTACATTGGACATTGCATTCCTACGCTATGAGAGGTGGCTGTGCATAGCTGTGTGCAGCCTGCTTGGCGTGATTGAAGTGTGCACTACAGACCATGAAGGGAGGCTCCATGTGGAAGCCAGTTTAATCTCACTCTTGGAAGAGCTGATGCCTGGCAAGTTCACACACACAGAGATAGGTGACCTTAAAATGCTATTAAGCCAGGGGTGTGTGGTGTGTAACAGCCAGTTTGTCATCCATGCGGTGCACAACTCTCTACGTAGGTTATCGTCTATGTCATGCTCAGACTGTAGGAATGACTGTTAAGGACACTGATCACATTGGTGCAGCCGACGACAGTCGAGGGTCACCAAATAAAGTGACACAGTGATTGGTGTAGCTATATGTGACTGTACATATGAATAGTGCTGTAAGTACCACTGTGTAAATAAAACAAACATATCACACTGTCTTTTGGCATACTTTATTAGACTAAAGAGGTGTACCGGATGACTAACATGCTATAGTCAAGCAAGTTGCAACGTCCTTTCAGACCCCAGTTGTTTCGTACAGCAACAGAAGGACCGTCAGTCAGAGTCGGATAGACAGCCGTGAAAGGACACTCAGCCGGGGTCTGATAGGGGTGCTTCTTGCTTATATTAACTGGTTTGACACCAACCCTGAGAGCCATTGGGTAGTTACCACGTTGCAAGGAACCAATGCAGAACCCAGGCAATACCAAAGATATCCGCTCTCACCCAGAAGTGAAGATAATTCAGGGGACTCCTATGGTTGTGTACGGGGCTGAACATCCGAGCACATCCTTGTCATGGCCGGCAACAAACTTCTCGTTGTCAGCAACACCCTTCTCAATGTCGGGAAATGCCACTCACAGAGGCTTTGGTACAGCTTCAATGACTGGACACAAACTACAGCATGTGGTGAAGCACATACCGGGTACTGAGGTGCACCAGTGTAAAGACTGCGGCGTGGACAAGGCCGACTCAAATCTTGTGCACATTGAGTACGGCGGAGGCAAATGTCTGTCTCTTAAGGCCAGACACAGGGGTCACGAAAAGGAGCTTCTCATCATACAAGGGAGGCTCCGGTTCATAGGGGGGTATGTGGCATTCCCCCAGTTAATGTTCTACTCAAAGTATGGGAACGTTACAATCGACGGGACCGAACACTGCTTTGTCTGCGCACATGAACCTGGAGAAGGACACCCTAGCCCTGACTGCAATAACATGAAGAGTCTTCTCAAGATCCAACTGATGTCTTTGAAACTGCACAACGACATAGACAGGACGGGCCTGTTTACTGACAGAAGACTCAACAGTGCGTGGGGATTGCCCATAGCCCTCTTCAGTACACCGGCCAGAGGCTTCACTATGCCGGAAAGCATGCCCTTCAGTATACTGGGACCACCTGCAAACATGTGCTATATTCCTGGCACCGTTGACTCTCACTATTGTTCCAGCTGTAACCTCAAGCTTAGCAACTTTGTGGAGAGCGACACCTTGCTGGGTGAACACGTGTATCACAGCAACGGCAATTGTCCCTACTTGGCACGCGAGTTCAAGAATCGAAAAAGCGAGCTGGATGCATTGATGGGTAAGGAGCGATACCGAAGGGGACACATTGCATTCCCATCTCATGCCACAAATGCCTGTTACGGGTATACTGGATTTTTCTGGGAACGCCGCTGCCTTGTCTGCAGCGCCTCTAATGGCCATCTCCTGAACTGCGATGCAATGAAACATTCACTTTGGGAAACCCTCAAGAATAAGTGTATGTGGTGAACAAGTACCCCATCTGAGTGTAACAATTGTTTTCTAACATGTATGTATTACGACCGTTACGATTATTGTCACTGACCATTGTTTTGATGTCACGTACTGTTCAATAAAGGTCATTGCTGTTTACCTTCTGACTCACCAATCATTTCTGTGTGGCTTGTTGCACAAAGGGGTGTGATCTGTGGTGTTGACATGCTCTAGACCTCTCTGTTTCTCACAGCCGTGGAAGGACTGTCGGTCAGACTCGGATAGACAGCCGTGAAATGACAGTCAGCCGGGGTCGGATATGGATGCTCCTTGCGTATATTAACTGGTTTGACATCAACCTTAAGGGCTATTCGATAATAACCACGGGGTGACATCACGTGTTAAACATCAGAGGTTTTGTCTATTGCTCTGACTGAGCAGTACGTTTATATATCTAAGCGCAAGGGTTTGTGCTATAACAATGCAGAACCCAGGCAATAGCAGAGACACACCTGAGTCCGTCCCAGAAGTGAAGATAATTCAGGGGACCCCTACGATCGTGCACGTGTCTAGAGGTGACCTGGACAGTGGTCTGGAAGAGGACAGTGATCTGAGCACAACCTTGGAATGGCTGGGATACAGAAGTCCCAGAGGCTTTGGTGCAGCCAAATACAGGAGTCGTGAAAAGGAGATTCTCATCATGCAAGGGAAGCTCCGGTTCCTATCGGGGTACGTGGCATTCCCGCAGTCCATGTTATACTCAAAATATGGTTACGTTGCAATCGAAGGGACCCGGCACTGCTTTGTCTGTGCACATGAATCCGGAGAAGGACACCCTAGCTATAGCTGTGATAGCATGAAGCGCCTTCTCAAGATCAACCTGATGTCTGTGAAACTGCAGGAGAACATGGACATGGTTCCTTTGTTTACCACGAGAAGACCCGGCTGCGAGTACACTTGGGGATGCCTCGAAACCGATAGTACCTTGGCGTGCTTTACCACGGACTTCAGTAAACTTGGACCGCACGCAAACATGCAATACATTCCTGGTACTGTTGACACACACAAATGTTTCCAGTGTAATGTCACAATTATCAACTTTGTGGAGAACGACACCTTACTGGGTGAACACATCTATCATAGCAACGGCAATTGTCCGTATATCGCACGAAAGTTCAAGAATCGAAAACGTGACCTGGATGCTACAATAGGCAAGGAGCGATACAGAAGGGGACACATTGCATTCCCGTCTCAGGCCATAGAGGCCCATTACGGGTATACAGGATTCTGCGGGGCACACCGCTGCGTTATTTGCAGCGCCATCCAGGCATCCGACCTGCCAGCTAATGGCCATCACCCACACTGCAATGCAATGAAACATTCACTTCAGGAAATGCTCAAGAAAACATGTTATGAACAGTACCCCATCCAAGTGGGAAATTAGGGGAAAACTGGTTTCAAAAAAAGACTAAGAACGTATTTGTTTTTAACATCATAATATCGTCTGGATTGGTTATGTGAGGCTGTATTATGTGCTATGTTGTTTTTCATTACTTTATCGTTATTTTAATCAGTACTTTTTGTATTGTTACTTCTTCTTGTTCTTTTATGTGTAATTATATATGATATTTTTATCAGTAATTGTGACTGTAATTATTGGGCTTTGTATGTATTGTCTGGACCCCAGGAAAACTAGCTGTCGTTTCGGCGTCAGCTAATGGGGATCCTTTTAAATAAACAAATAAACAAGTGTAACAAATCTATCTTTGCATGTATGAATTACAGTTGTGCCTGACCATTGTTCCGATGTCACGGTTTGTACAATAAAGGTCATTGTTGTTTACCGTCTGACTCACTGCTCATTTGGCTGTGACTTGTTACACAAAGGGGTGTGATCTGTGGTGTTGAAATACTCTAGACCTCTCCCCAGGGTGACTTGACCCATGATGTTTAAGTAACTGTCACTTGTTAGGTGACAGTGCTAGGGTACACATATTCCTGGGTGAGACAAGCAGCTAGGCACGACTTGCACAATGTCGGCAAGCGGTTGTGGACTTAAGGGTACAAACAGAGCCTTGGCAGGTGAACCCAGCATGTCGATATCCCGAGACTCCCCGCACAATGAGACCAGGAAACTGATAGAAGGGTGCCTAGACAACTTCACAGGACTTGTGAAACCTAAGTGGAACGAAAGCGAAGCTCTGTCTACAATGAAAATAGTTGTGGCTGATCTATTGAAGAAATACAGATGCACATATAATGGTGGGTATTGATGTATGGAAATCAAGCATTGTGATTGCGCATGAGGAGTTTAACATGTTTCCCATCTGGACCCTTAGGCATGGTGAAACTCGCATTGGAGCATTGGACCAAAGATGACATGGGGTTTGTCAGCAAAATAGCTATGAGCATGTTCAATGATGGTACCACAAACTGGGGCCGTATTGCCAGCTTGATAGCCTTCGGTGCTGCTTTGTGTCAACGCTTCAATGAGATTGGCAGACAAGACTGTGTGGAACTAGTGGCAGAGGAAATCTCCCAGTACCTAATGTCTGCCCAGATGGACTGGCTGGTTAAAAACGGCTCCTGGGTCAGTTGACTTACAGTACATCTGAGCAGTTATACCTTTGTCACTCTCATTAGTATCTAAAGTCAATTTCAATTCTTTCTTTCCAGAACGGCTTTGTGGAGTTCTTTCGGGTAGAAAACCAGGAGTATACTTTGATAAACACACTCCTCGTGGCTGCTGGATTTGCTGGAATTGTGGCAGCTCTGGTCTTGTTATAAAGTGAACACCTGAACACATGTTCCTCACTGAAAACCTTGACTAGTTATTGTGTGTGTATTGTGTGTGTGTCTATCGGATTGGAATAATAAACAATTGGACAAGTATGTTTTGTTTGTCAATTAATGTAAATGTTATACACCACAGCATGCACGGTCAAGACAGACTGACAATTTCAATTCACTTAAATTTTATTTAAAGTATCAAATCATAACAGGAGTTATCTCGAGACACTTTACAAATAGAGTAGGTGTAGACCACACTCTATAATATACAAAAAACCGAGCAATCCCCCTAAGAGCAAGCACTAGTGCAACAGTGGAAAGGAAAAACTCCCTTTTAGGAAGAAGCCTCGGACAGGCCCAGGCTCTTGGTAGGAGGTGTCTGACATGCCGTTGGGGTGCATCACAGTATAGTAAAACTGACAACAGACTTATCTCTTACACAAGCATGTCACAGAGTTTACAATGTGCACACTACATACATGTATAAATCCCGAGGTCAATCCTGTGTTCATAGGGTACACATCTCCTCAATGACACAATTGTTCATTTGGACTGTCACATCGGTCTCTCGCAAGCTCTCTGTGGTCCGTACAAAGCTCTGAGTCTCTGTCCCAATCTAGTTGTAGTCCATCATGATCTCGTCATGATATCGTTAAGCTGCCTGATCTCGTCAAGTAGAAGCAGTGCTTCACTTTGGTCAATGTCACACGTAGTATCGTCTGGCACCATTAAGCCCCACTCAAACTGGGATCCGTCCACAGGGAAGTTGTTCCTCAGGATCTCGTCAAGATGCATGATCTCGTCAAGCAAAAACGGTGCTTCTTCATTTTGATCAGAGTCACGCGTTATAGTTTCATCTGGCACCGTTACGCCGTCCACAATCTGGAATCCTTGATCATCCCCAGGGAAGTTGTTCATCAGGATCTCTTCAAGTTGCATCATCTCGTCAAGTAGAAACAGTGGTTCTTCACCATGGTCAAAGTCACGTGTTGTAGTATCATCTGGCACCGTTAAGCTGCCCACAAACCGGAATCGGTGACTATCCACAGGGCAGTTGTTTATCACAATCTCTTCAAGCTGCACATCCTCGTCAAGTAGAAACAGTGGTTCTTCACCTTGGTCAAAGTCACGTGGTGTAGTATCATCTGGCACCATTAAGCTGCCCACAAACCGGAATCCATGACTATCCACAGGGAAGTTGTCTATCACAATATCCTCAAGCTGCACATCCTCGTCAAGTTGAAAGTTGAACAGCGCTTCTTTGCTTTGGTCAAAGTCACATGTTGTAGGGGATATCACAATCTTCGGGGGAATTGGTGAGCCCCACACAAACTGGGACCCTTGATTATCCACAGGGAAGTTGTTTATCACAATCTCGTCAAGCAGAAACGGTGCTTCTTTGCTTTGGTCAAAGTCACACCTAGTATCATTGGGCATCACTGAGTCCAATACGGACTGGGATCCTTGGTTATCCACAGCAAAGTTGTCAATCATGACCTCAACAAGCTGAACATCCTCGTCAAGCTGAAAGTTGAACAGTGCTTCTTCGCTTTGGTCAAAGTCACACATTGTATCTTTGGCCACCGGTGAGTCACACACGGACTGGGATCTGTAATTATCCTGTGTTAGGGACTCCGATATTGAGTTGACATGTACAAACTGGGAATCAAGCAAGCCACTCTGGATGATTTGAGAATCATGAGATGTTGTTGGCACATCACTGTCAAGCAAAACGATCTCTAGTGAGCCACTCTGGACAACCTGGGGACTATGGGAGTTATCCCAGATGTCTTCCAACCTCCGGTTCCAGAGCCCCAAATGCGAGTGTGGCACAGATGTGTAATATACATGACTTTGTGTTGCTTTCACAGCATGGAGTACCTCAAGTACGTTGAAAATGTCCCACATCTTGGACTGTGGAATATCTAATGTCTTACCCAAGTCACGTGAGTGGAACACACCTGGGTTGTTTCGCACAAACTGGTAAACAATGCGCATCTGATGTTTCAAGCTGCACTTGGGAAATCTCGATGGTCCACAATATTGCGTGTTATGTGTATATGTTCCCGAATCATTATGCAGGAGTCCAATCCCTTCTAGTGCGGAAAGCACATCATATAGCCTGCGCTTATCCTTCCAGTGTACTTTCAGGTCCAAAACTGCAGATTTGTAAGTGAACGTTTCGTGGGTCTTCATTAGCCGTAGAATCCGTTTGGTAAGTGTGCTCAGAATACACATGCTCCCACATTAGGCAGAAACAAGTAGGATGTTTAGACTGGAGTCTCCTTAGAAGAGTCCAGTTATATACTCTGCAAACAGGACATCTCGGCTGACTATTCGACAAAGGCTGAATTTCCGACCACTGATGATAACCCTTGGACATGCTGTGCATGTAGGAAAGACATCAAGTCTGATGTTTTATCCTGCACGTGTTTACATGATTGTGTAGAATAAGGTTTGTCTCAAACGACTTGTAAATACACAGCACATGAGCAACCTCTTCTGTGAGCTCAACTAGGACGTTGTTCTTACTACAGATATCACACAGACACAATGGTATATTTCAAGAGGGTTTCTTTTATTCAGTTTGATATACAATATAGTGGTAATACTATAATACAAGTGTCTGAATAAAAGCCTGTTTGCTTTCTCTTCTGTGTGGGCTCAGCATGTCACTTATTGCTCTGACCAGGAATGAGCCTAGTGGCGTGAGGCAGTGGAGAGAACATAGTACAGCAGACCCTTCATTGGTTCCCAGATCTTTTCCATGTCATACTCAACAATCCCCTCCATCAAAATGTGTTTCTTATTCTGGGAGCACTGAGGGCTAGCCTCAAGCCTCATCATAGTGTGTGGACTTTGATCCATCTCCATGATGAACCATACATCAAAGTCGTTGTCGGCTAGGTGTCTGATGTCGATAGAATCATCGATCTCGGTTTGAGGATCATTGGAGGCATTCTGCACAGCATCCAAAAACAATGTGCAACTGTGGTGTATCATATGTGTATAGTACCCAAATGTAGGGTGCAAACCCATATGCTGGTACATCTTGTCCAGGGTGCTTTTAACTCTTGGATTACCCTCAATCTCGATTGTGGTCTTGAATCTCCTGAAGCTTGACATCAGGACTCTGAACCTCAGTGTGTACTTGGGGTCCGTTGTGCACTGTAACCCCATGGGCTTGACAATGGCAATCTTACGGGGAGGCTCTGCTGTGTCCCTGGCATGGCCGCCGCTGTCTCTTTCTTTCTTGATGCAGAGAGGGTCAGCTTTACAATCAAGCCCCATGGGCTTGACAATGGCAATCTTGCGGGGAGGCTCTGCTGTGTCCCTGGCATGGCCGCCGCTGTCTCTTTCTTTCTTGATGCAGAGAGGGTCACCTTTAGAGCGGTTGACATTCCCTTTGGCACTCTTACTTCTGGTGTCCATCTCTCTCTCTCTTTCTTTCTCAATGGACTGTTGACAGTCCTTTCACGGCTGATGTACCAGCCACAGCTTATATCCCTTCCCTTATATATGGGCGACAGTCCGTCAGTCGCTGACCATCCGAGCGTGGCCAGAAGAGCAAGCGGCTGTTCACACCAGCTGCTCTTTAGCCATCTGAGCTTCGTCATCCATCTGAGGATGGACTGTCGGCCGACATTCCGCACCCGCTCTTCCCACCTTTAACGTTTACTCCCGTCCACTCTCACAGTGTCCAAAGAGTCCGTTGAATTGGCCCCTTGACAACCCCGGCTACTTGCAGTAGGTGAGCCTTCCTTAGCTCGCCGTGCACGTTTACTCCTGTCCACTCCCACAGTGTCCGCAGAGTCTGTTGAATTGGTCCCTTGACGACCCTGGCTACTTGCCGTAGTTGAGCCTTCCTCAGCTCGCCTTGCACGTTTACTCCTGTCCACTCCCACAGTGTCCGTAGAGTCTGTTGAATTGGCCCCTTGACTACCCTGGCTACTTGCCGTAGTTGAGCCTTCCTCAGCTCGCCTTGCACGTTTACTCCTGTCCACTCCCACAGTGTCCATAGAGTCTGTTGAATTGGCCCCTTGACGACCCTGGCTACTTGCCGTAGTTGAGCCTTCCTCAGCTCGCCTTGCACGTTTACTCCTGTCCACTCCCACAGTGTCCATAGAGTCTGTTGAATTGGCCCCTTGACGACCCTGGCTACTTGCCGTAGTTGAGCCTTCCTCAGCTCGCCTTGCACGTTTACTCCTGTCCACTCCCACAGTGTCCATAGAGTCTGTTGAATTGGCCCCTTGACGACCCTGGCTACTTGCCGTAGTTGAGCCTTCCTTAGCTCGCTTTGCACGTTTACGCCCGTCCACTCTCAGAGTGTCCACAGAGTCTGTTGAATCAGTCCCTTGACGGCCCTGGCTACTTGCCGTAGTTGAGCCTTCCTTAGCTCGCTTTGTACGTTTACGCCCGTCCACTCTCAGAGTGTCCACAGAGTCTGTTGAATCAGTCCCTTGACGACCCTGGCTACTTGCCGTAGTTGAGCCTTCCTTAGCTCGCTTTGCACGTTTATGCCCGTCCACTCTCAGAGTGTCCACGGAGTCTGTTGAATTGGTCCCTAGATGACCCTGGCTAGAAGCAGTAGGTGAGCCTTCCGGAGCGTCCCTTCGACGCCTAGGCTCTTGCGAGTCATGCACAGCAGCCTTAGCCGTTCTCATTGTGAGCGCTGCGCACTTGTTTGACTCATGCAGCGCCCTTATCATTGCACAGAGCCTCGGATACTCTTGAGGCTTCGCAGTTGTCACCTCTCCCTTTACAACCATCATGGTAGCAGCGTAGTCCTGTTTAAGCATTTCCACAGAGAACACGTCAACCCCATGAACGCTGTTAAAAACGTCACATGCGTCTTTCCACTCCCAGTCCTCTTCTACTCTGGATAGGTGGCCGCGATTGTCACAGTTGACCCTCAGAAGTATCTTGTCCTGGTGATATACCGTCCGTGTGGAGCAAAATGAGCTGATATTTTCCACGGGTATACCTGAGTAGTCAGTTGAGTACACGCTAAGTCTGGGCCCATGAAAGGTGCCTCTCGGACCTAGTCTCGATTCTCTCACGTGCATTTTGTTGCGAGCTTCCTTGGGTGCAGCCCGAGACATCGTCTTCTTGATAACTGCCCCGTAATATACGGGTGCGGAGCACTGGAACTTGTCCACTGACAAATGACACTTCTCGAACGTGAGTTCATTCAGGGGTTTTATGGCTGCACATGCCTGTAGTATCACAGCACGTACCGGGTCCTCGTTGAAGTCCAATGTGAATACCAATCTTGGCGTACGTGGCTGACCCTCCCCGCTGTCGTTTGAACACTGTCTGAAAGCATTGTCTTCATCGTAGTCTTGGTTTTCGTAAGCTTTTACCATGGCCAATCTCAACTGATCCCAAAAGCCTGAGTGTGAACTCGGAGCATAAAGGGCCAGCAAGTCGTACACTGATTCAAGTGGAACTGTCACAGAACCTACTCTCTTGGGATTTGAATGACCCCTCCTGCTGTGCTGAGCGGTCCGATTTGTTGCATATTTGCACGTGCACAGCTCGTAGGTCTTCAGCTCAGTGTCCACACCCCGACGAGCCGGGACCTCGCATGCCGAGCACAGCAGGAGCATCTCGTGTGCAACCTCATTTCCGCCCTTGATCTCGTCCTCTGAGAAAAACATAGAATCTATACCCGAAATGCACAGGCATCCATCCTTCACACTAGTCTTCAGGTGCTGCTTGTGGATCTGGGTTAAGATGTAACCTAGCACCTTGCAGGCGAAGCGACCCTGTGTGTCGAGAACACGGGGACAAATGTCAGGAAGACAAGCAGCAGTGCACAGCTTGTAGACTGCGTTGGTCTCCAGGCAGACCTGTCCAAAGGACAACTTGTTCAGTGCTTTCAGCCTGTTATTGTTCATCTGTCTCATGTAAGTCCTCAAATCGGGACAATTTGTGACATTCGGGATCTCTGTCCACGGAGGTATCCATATGTCAAACACAAAGTGACACGCCAACTTCATAGCCTCGGCAAACACCAAGTGGTTGATACACCATGAAACCCTGTGACCGACGACCTTTGTGCACATGATGTAGCTCGAGCGTAGGGCAAGCATGGAGGCTTGTCTGGCCATGTCAAACCTGTCCCCGAACTGCATCATGTCGGACTTGGCGATCATCGTAGCGGACTGGATCAGGTTCTGCCTGTAAAGACACACTGCAGATATTTGCTCCATTTTGAATTTCTCCACCGTGTCCTGTACTTGCTTGGTGCTACGCGTACGGGTCACTTTCTCAGGAAACTCAGATTCCATGATAACGCTCCGATCGGCCCATGCTGGGCTAACAAACCCCATTGTGTTTGTGTTCCACACAAAGCCGCAGTTATGCATGCCATAGTACTTTACTGTGGTCACCCTACCGCTGCTCGCATCTCTGGTCGCTACATCACTTTCCAACACACTGGTGTCCAGGAGGTTCTTGAATGTATTGGGGATCACGTTGGACTCCCTGTCTACAGCCTTGGCATTCTTCTCATGGGTTATGTGTGCGTCATCTATGATGACCACGCAGCCAGTCCTCTTCTGCTTGTACTTGAAAGCTTGCGGGGTGAAAGACGTCAGAGTCTCTATGCAACCCTTTACCCTGCGGAACTGGTAGTTGAGCACATTGTTTGCATAACTTTTCCCTTCTCCCGGACCTGTGTTGTTGAACAGCATGATCCGGTCGACAGTGTATCTGGGAGCCGTGTTGGAGATAATGTAGTTGAACGTAGTCGACGCTTGAAACAACCTGCCAACTTGCAGGCTGTCACAGAACAAGTAGTGCACTAATGCATGGTCGTACACTTTCAGTGGATTCAGGACACCAGGCTCATTTGGGTACTCGTTGCAATTGTCCGGAGCAAGGTATAATGACTCGTGGATCTCAGTGAGACCGTGACCGAGAGACAGGCTGGAATTGCTCATATTATCGTCTATCACTTCGCTCAAACCTTGGTACAGTGATTCATTCTCGTTGTACCTGCGCCTGACAAGGATAGTGAAGACCATGTTCGATATGCTCTCAAATAGCCAGCTGCCACTGTACTTGACTTTCATCTCTTGGCTCAGGAGCTCCAGGTTACCCAGATGAGGGTACAGGCGTGCTATGTAGTTACTGTGGTCGCTTTTGCTCACAACAAACGGGTGTTGCTCAGATGAGTTGTAAAAACACGAGTAAGCAGTCTGACACTCTCCGGTGCACTCGCCGCATTCCTCAGTGGGTGTAGTCCTCCTCTTGCAATAACACCGTCCGTGGTTCAGCATGGATGCGAGAGCTCTTGTTCTGCGTTTGCTCTTTATGCCACGTAACACAGTGTCAATGCGAGTCTGTGAGATGGGCACGTGCCTGTGAATGAGATATTTGACAAACAGATCCGGGTTCTCCCTGTTGATGAGTTTCTCCAGCGAGTACCTGAATACCAACAGTCCTCTGATGTCGACCTCGCCCCGTGTCGAGGAACCGTCGAGTTCGCTTGTGAAATGTCTCAGTCGTTTCATAAATTTCTTGTCCTCTGGCATG
The DNA here is from genome assembly GCA_023631565.1 of Gymnocephalus cernua. Taxonomy (NCBI): domain Eukaryota; kingdom Metazoa; phylum Chordata; class Actinopteri; order Perciformes; family Percidae; genus Gymnocephalus; species Gymnocephalus cernua. The sequence continues at coordinate 27,702,192 of CM042425.1, forward strand.
TCCGTGTTAAAGCCCATTTGCATAACTTTCTGTTTCAACAATTGCGTCCTCGTGAGTTTAGATACGATCGACAGGAACAATGCCCTGCCTTCACCTTCGTTCACGCTGTCTGTGATCCGACCTATCGAGTTCTCCAGAGATTTGAGATTCAGGGCAATTATAGGCTCTGGCAAAATGACAGCCTGTCGGCCAGACGCTGGTGTGTACATGGAACCTTGTAGGTCCTTGACTTTCTTTTTGTCCACCTTGTTGGCGTTCAGTGTGTCGCTGCAGATATCGATCCACTCGAACATGGAGCCCAACTCGCCCTTGTCGTCTCTCTTGGATAACATAGCGTTGTTTAGCGATGATGCCTTTTTCTTAACCAACTGTAGACGCATGAATGCATTGAATGCTTCCTCAAGCATTTCGTCAGCTGACGATGTTTGCCAGCCTGTGTTGTCCTGAGGCTCCTCTTCTCCTCTGAACACGTCCATGTTAAGCGTGTTCCTCAGGCTGAATAGCTGCGTACTGGACATATGCTCGCCTATGTCATTGTCATCTGTGGCATCTCTGCCCAGATTGGATCGTGCACCGCTAGAGGATTGTATGTCACACAAGCTCTCTTTGCTCATGTCTAATACAAAACACAATAGGCGCCCGTGAGCAAAGGCCTCTCTAATGGGCGGTGACATGCTGCCAAAATCCGTGTTCTCTAGAGTTACTTGGAGAAGCTCTCCTTTGCAGCAATATGTCAGATATAGCAGAAATTGAAGGGTTGCTCTGTCATCTGGAGACAATGCACCAAATGACAATTCGTCACATGTTTTCTCATGCAATATGTCGATTCCAACAGCTAGGAACAACGCTTTCCTGTTGCAAGGCACCTTTATTTTCTCCACCACAGCTGTATTTGCCTCTCTATGAGGTAATGTATTACCCTCCATGACCACAGCCATGTCTCTCCTAGCCACCATTGTGTGATATTCTCAGGTCTGACAAACATTGAGTAGTGTGTTCCCTAACCCTTATATAGAACTACTACCCTGTTGTCCAATTCTTGCATATGATATAGCCTGTCCTCGGACAATCAGCCTGTCCTCGGAGAATCAGCCTGTCCTCTGAGACTCACCGTGTGCTTGGATCTACAGCCTGTCTTTGGATCCTCAGGCTCTCGTCAATGTATTGACCTTCATGATGTCAGAAATCCTTATGGCTCTTTCAACGTCCATGTGAACGTCTGCCATTCTCATTCCCTTTGTGTGTAGCTGGCTCCTCGCCATGTACAATCATTGCGTGCAGTTTTGTGTTGAATAATCATGTCATTAAAGGATTGGTGTCATTTCTACTATGGGTGAAGTGTGCGAGCTGAGTACACGTAGTAAATATAAGCAATCATCTTTGTCTTTGATGGGTGAAATGAGCAAGGTCAGCACATTCACAGTCAATACATACAACAGAAATAGATGGTACTCACAATGTGAGCTTCGGGCTCATGGGCTGACCTTCATGAAGTCTTTGAGATGACATGGAATGTCCCTATTGCAAAGTGAATAGAGACAACAGAAATAAATGGTACTCACGACGCGAGTTTCAGGCTCATTGGCTGACCTTCATGAAGTCTTTGAGATGACATGGAATGTCCCTAACGGTCTCCCGATCATTATGGATAGCCCTCTTGCAGCATTGTTGCAGTGTAGGAGCGGATCTTGTCATGAATGTCACATTTTCAACCGTGGTCATGTGGTGCAACAAACGTCGCAGTGTAGAGAAGTGTGTGGATTTTACAGAAGGTTTGCATATGTCAAGGTCAAACCCGGTGCCGCAGAACGTGACATAGTAGCCTTGCTGGTATGTTATGATTTCGAAGAGGTGTCCGGAACAGTCTTCATCCATATAACAGATCGCTGCAGCCGGGATACAGTGTCCCTCTGTCATTCTTTGTAGATCCTCCATAATCTCTATATCCGCAATTTTCATAGTCCCCATATAGCCATCTGTAAATCCCCACCATTCACCTTTCAGGAACTGTAGCATGCCCCTCATCTCTTCCACTAAACGTCTCCCGGACATCCTTTCTGGACCATCAGGGATGCCTATCGGTCTAGCCAAGATGTACCCTCCTGGGACTTCTTCCATCAGATATTCTAGCGTGTGAACAAGAGTGCCCCTGGCCCTGTTTGCAAATCGTGTGCATCTGTAATAGCCACAATTGAGGAGGATATCAAATCTGAATATGGTATTGTCTATCTTCACCATACCTGAACACACTGTCGGTAGGTTGTTGACATTGAAGTTTTATGCGATGACAATAGCACCATCAGCAACATTGGGTCTATTCAGGAAAGACAAGATACGCTCTTCGGATACAGAGCCCCACCAGCTGTCACTCAGATATTGTAAGAATGAAGACCATGTTTGGTTCAATGTATACCAGTTGCCATGGTACTGACCAAATGCTAAGGTGTCCATTGAGGCCATTGGTCCAGGTCCACCCTCTGCTTTGCTGAGATGAGCAGCTCTCCTGTTCAGCCTGTGCTGGGCTCACGTCCCTCAAGGCCTGGCAAGACAGACACTTTGGAGTCGATTCTCCCAGATGAAACCCCTGCTGTGTCTCCTCTTCAGCCTGTGCCGGGCTAGCGTTGCTCAAGCAGCTCCCCTGTTCAGCATGTCCCGAGCCGGCGTCCCTCGAGTGCACTCTGCTTTGCTGAGATGAGCTCATATAGGGCCTGGCCGGACACACCCTCAGCCTTTGCTTGGACGGTGAGCCACTGTTGAATCTCCGGTGGTTCCAATCTGCATCCAGCTTACGATAGGGAAGGGAGTGTCCTGTCATACTCTGGTTAAAAGCCCTCACAAGATCCACATATGCCTCACAGCCTCTGCCGCTTCACAGGTTCAGGACAGGCTCCGGTCACCGACTGTAGAATGCACATGAGGTCAACACTTACCAGGATGAAACCTGTGCACTGTCTCCTGCTCGAGAACACTCTGCTTCGCTGTGATGAGCCTTATAGAGCCAGGCCAGACAATCTGAGTTGATTCTTACCAGGATGAAACCCCTGCTGTGTCTCCTCTTCAGCCTGTGCTGGGCTCACGTCCCTCGAGGCTTAGCGGGGCAGACACTTTGGAGTCGATTCTTACCAGGATGACACCAGTGCTGCATCTCCTCTTCACTCGCGTCCCTCGAGGCTTAGTGGCACAGACACTTTGGAGTCGATTCTTACCAGGATGAAACCAGTGCTGCATCTCCTCTTCACTCGCGTCCCTCCAGGCTTAGTGGCACTTTGGAGTTGATTCTTACCGGGATGTAACCAGTGCTACATCTCCTCTTCACTCGTGTCCCTCCAGGCTTAGTGGCACTTTGGAGTCGATTCAGACCAGGATGACACCAGTGCTGCATCTCGTCTTCACTTGCGTCCCTCGAGGCTTAGTGGCACAGACACTTTGGAGTCGATTCTTACCAGGATGAAACCAGTGCTGCATCTCCTCTTCACTCGCGTCCCTCCAGGCTTAGTGGTACTTTGGAGTCGATTCTTACCAGGATGAAACCAGTGCTGCATCTCCTCTTCACTCGCGTCCCTCCAGGCTTAGTGGTACTTTGAAGTCGATTCTTACCGGGATGAAACCAGTGCTGCATCTCCTCTTCACTGGAGGCTTAGTGGAGTCGATTCTGACCAGGATGACACCAGTGCGGCATCTCCTCTTCACTCCAGGCTTAGTGGCACTTCGGAGTCGATTCTGACCAGGATGAAACCAGTGCTGCATCTCCTCTTCACTCGCGTCCCTCGAGGCTTAGTGGCAATTTGGAGTCAATTCTTACTGGGATGGAACCAGTGCTGCATCTCCTCTTCACTCCAGGCTTAGTGGCACTTTGGAGTCGATTCTTCCAGATGAAACCCCTGCTGTGTCTCCTCTTCAGCCTGTGCCGGGCTAGCGTTGCTCAAGTAGCTCCCCTGATCAGCATGTCCCGAGCCGGTGTCCCTCGAGTACACTCTGCTTTGCTGAGATGAGCTCATATAGGGCCTGGCCGGACACACCCTCAGCCTTTGCTTGGACAGTGAGCCACTGTTGAATCTCCGGTGGTTCCAATCTGCATCCAGCCAACGATAGGGAAGGGAGTGTCCTGTCATACTCTGGTTAAAAGCCCTCACAAGATCCACATATGCCTCACAGCCTCCGCCGCTTCACAGGTTCAGGACGAGCTCTGGTCACCGACTGTAGAATGCACATGAGGTCAACACTTACCAGGATGAAACCTGTGCACTGTCTCCTGCTCGAGAACACTCTGCTTCGCTGTGATGAGCCTTATAGAGCCAGGCCAGACAATCTGAGTCGATTCTTACCAGGATGAAACCCCTGCTGTGTCTCCTCTTCAGCCTCTGCTGGGCTCACGTCCCTCGAGGCTTAGCGGGGCAGACACTTTGGAGTCGATTCTTACCAGGATGAAACCAGTGCTGCGTATCCTCTTCACTCCCGTCCCTTGAGGCTTAGTGGGGCAGACACTTTGGAGTCGATTCTTACCGGGATGAAACCAGTTCTGTATCTCCTCTTCACTGGAGGCTTAGTGGCACTTTGGAGTCAATTATTACTGAAATGACACCAGTGCTGCATCTCCTCTTCACTGGAGGCTTAGTGGCACTTTGGAGTCGATTCTTACCGGGATGAAACCAGTGCTGCATCTCCTCTTCACTCCAGGCTTAGTGGCACTTTGGAGTCGACTCTTACCAGGATGAAACCAGTGCTGCATATCCTCTTCACTCGCGTCCTTCGAGGCTTAGAGGCACTTTGGAGTCGATTCTTACCAGGATGAAACCAGTGCTGCATATCCTCTTCACTCCCGTCCCTTGAGGCTTAGTGGGGCAGACACTTTGGAGTCGATTCTTACCGGGATGAAACCAGTGCTGTATCTCCTCTTCACTGGAGGCTTAGTGGCACTTTGGAGTCGATTATTACTGAAATGACACCAGTGCTGCATCTCCTCTTCACTGGAGGCTTAGTGGCACTTTGGAGTCGATTCTTACCGGGATGAAACCAGTGCTGCATCTCCTCTTCACTCCAGGCTTAGTGGCACTTTGGAGTCGACTCTTACCAGGATGAAACCAGTGCTGCATATCCTCTTCACTCGCGTCCTTCGAGGCTTAGAGGCACTTTGGAGTCGATTCTTACCGGGATGAAACCAGTGCTGCATCTCCTCTTCACTCCAGGCTCAGTGGCACTTTGGAGTCGATTCTTACCGGGATGAAACCAGTGCTGCATCTCCTCTTCACTCGCGTCCCTCGAGGCTTAGTGGCACTTTGGAGTCGATTCTTACCGGTATGAAACCAGTGCTGCATCTCCTCTTCACTCCAGGCTTAGTGGCACTTTGGAGTCTATTCTGACCAGGATGAAACCAGTGCTGCATCTCCTCTTCACTCACGTCCCTCGAGGCTTAGTGGCACAGACACTTTGGAGTCGATTCTTACCGGGATGAAACCAGTGCTGCATCTCCTCTTCACTCGCGTCCCTTGAGGCTTAGTGGCACTTTGGAGTCGATTCTTACCGGGATGAAACCAGTGCTGCATCTCCTCTTCACTCCAGGCTTAGTGGCACTTTGGAGTCAATTCGTACCGGGATGAAACCAGTGTAGCATCTCCTCTTCTGCCAGTCTGGGGCTTGTGTTGCTCGAGTGCACTCTCTGCATTGCCAACATGAACAGCTCTCCTATTTAGCCTCTCCCAGGCTCGCATCCCTCAAGGCTTAGCGGGACAGACACTTTGAAGTTGAGTCTTACCAAGATGGAACCCGCGCACTGTCTCCTGCTCGAGTGCACTCTACTTTGCTGAGATGAGCCTTATAACAGGCCTGGCCGGATACACCCTCATCCTTTTCTTGAACCCTCAGCCTTTGCTTGGACAGTGAGCCACTGTTGAATCTTAGGTGGTTTCAATCTGCATCCAGCCAATGATAGGGTAGGGAGTGTCCTGTCAAACTCTGGATAAAAGCCCTCACAAGATCCACATATGCCTCACATCCTCTGCAGCTTCACAGGCTCAGGACAGGCTCCAGTCACCAACTTAGGAACTGCGCATGAGGTCTTGTGCACAGGCTGGTTGCTTTTCGAGCAGTTGAACCCAGGCTCAATAAAACACATTGAGCCAAATGACATGGCGGAACTAAAACCTAGATTTATCGTGACGGAGAACCCTAAATGGCATTACAACTCTAGCCACAACGATGCCTTTGACTGTGCTAGAGCACAAGGACTCTTTAAAGCTGTGGCCGATCTAATGGTGTGCAAGCAAGATGAACTGTCTGCAAGCGAGCAAAGGCGAAACCCGATAAACATCCACAAGACAATCAGGGACAAGGTGCTCCACAACGCCAAATGTATCCAGCAGAAACCTTCGGTGGAGCTGTTACGTGCACTTATGGACCTAGTGGATGTCGAAGGTGGGAACGAGTTTGAATGTATTGCAAACGTAGACAAGGCTGGCATCAAACATGTGCTTCTGGCTAGCGGTAACTACACGGCCTTCTATGTGCCAACTAAGGAGCTGATGCGCCCCAATGGTACAAAGAAGGTTATCCCAGTGGTCACGCACTGCTCTGACACCCACAATCTTGTTTTCTGCGACAGTTCCAGATCCATGGTCGGAACCTATATTGTAGAAATGCCGCAAACTGGAAAAGATCATGGTAAAACGTACTTCTTACAAGAGGTGCTGTTTGTCCCTGGATATGAAAGTTTGGAGTTGCTGAAGGTGGTCACCTCCAACAAGTTTGAATTCTGGGACATGGCCCTGGAAGTGCCCACAGACTTGACAGCTCTTATTCCCTGCTTTCAACAAATCCAACCTTCCCAGCTACTGTGCAGTAGCGAAGCAAACCCGGGTATCCTGAGCAACAGCGACGCCCTGGCTTCTCACATGTTTGAGATAGATCTCATGTGCTGCGTGGTAGGAATGGATTCGGCTGAAATGCTGAAGAATAGCCGTGAGCGGAGCCTGGATTGTCTCCATGGAGAGCAAGTGAGATACAATTTGACACACTTCCATTACGAGAACGGTGGCTCTCCTACTGTATATTACAGAAGGAACAGTAGGTCAGTGGAGGGCAAGAAGATGCACCTGGTCCCGGTTGTCATCCTGAGACAGGGACAGGATGAGATACCTGAGCTCTACGTGTCTACAACGCTTAGGTTCTGCAGGGCTGTAAAACGTAGTTGTGTTAAGGGCAGCGGGGAGCTGGTGAGCAGTTGGAATGAGACGATGCAGGATTTGGAGAGGGATACTTTCATCCTTGGGCCTGAGATGCATCAGGATATATACAATCCCGCATTGACAGCCTTCGGTAAACGTGTCAACCCAAACAGCTGGTGCAATTACACACCCAAGCACATTGCAAGAACAATTGAGGATCCCATCATGGTCGAAGTTGTGGACTTGGCCATTAGATTCATGGACAGCAAGATCCCCAATGCGTTTGCAGTTGCAGAGCTGTTACATTGCCCCATGGAGAAAGTGCAGGAATATCAGAGTTTGTGGAATCTGTACACCTCTGACAGACAAGTTAACACTGCCATAAAGAAGACGCATTGCAACATGATTGAAGTGCAGATGGCAATGGACTGGACCGAGCTGGGCCACATTGCCTACAGTTACGGTCAAATGAGATACCATGGCGATGACAAAAAGGTGTCAGCATGCAAATCGTTGTACAAAGATCGTGGCATGGACAACGTACCCAAAGCCCATAAAATGTGGCACAGCATGATCAGACCTGACGCAAATAAGGACAAAACGTTGGTTCAGCTGTATTCCAAAGCTAAAGTGCTCTTTGTAAAACTCCGCACCAAGTACAAAAGGGTAATGAAGGGGCTCAAGTTAAGAGCAGAGCACAACGAAGATGCAGATGGCTCCGAAGGACCTTCTAACCGTGGAGCAGAGTGCGAGGAGCGCAACAAGAGCAGTCTGTACACTATAGCCATACCGGAAGCTGTTCCCATTTGGACATGGATAAAGAACATGTCAACTCTGCTGCTGAGTGAACCCTGGCTGACCGGTGAACATCTGAGGAGAGAAGCTGTGTGCACACTACTTGCATTAGACAACACTCTCCTGGACAGTAGACACAGTGTGATCCTTAAAGAGTGGGTCGTTTCCAATCGCGCTGTGGTCAACATGCTTAATAGCCAGAACCTGCAGGACAGACTCAGTAAAGCTCTCATGGATTGCTTAGCGTCTACGTCCACAGAGAAATGGAAATGCAAGATACTGACGTCCTTCCAGGGTGCCCCAGTTCTATCCATGGGGCTTTTGGCCCAGTCTATGTGTTACAACAAGAGGAACCCTAGTGATTTCCATGGTAAAGGACGTGGACATGTTAAACAAATACAACACACGACAGCTGTCAAGCAAGGTTCCACGTATGAGGGGAATAATCAATCAGCTTGTAATTCATCTGGGTCCAAGAGTTCCAACAAGGCTTGCATGTCACAAGCGTACAGCTCCCAGACCAGCTACAAGGAGCAAATCTCTGAGGATGTGGATGCAACCGGCGGGGAGGGGATGTTGACCAGTGGGGACGATGAGTGGACCAGTGGGGAGGAGGAGAAGTGTAAGGACCACAAAGATGATATGCCTTCAACCTCTAAGTCATTTGGGACCAAGGTTGACAAGAAGGCTCACGGGTCACAAATTCACCAGACCATGAGGTACAATAACCATATGCTGTGTGAGGCCGCGGAAGCAACCAGCGACGAGGAGGAGTGTGATGAAGAGGCTGAATACAAGATCCTCGGCGAGAACCTGGATGCAACGGTGTATAGGGATGGCATCGAGACTCCTGACGAATACGATTCCAGTGACGATTTCATAGACAATGGACCTACAGATGAGAACTGTAGCAGTGATGAGGAGGTGGACGAAAATGCGTTCTGTGCGCAGCATCAAGTGAAGAGGGCTGTTCGAAGGCATAAGCGTGTGTCTCATTCAGTGTCTGAAGAAGAAGACTATTCTCCTCAGCCTAGCTGTAGTGGCGACACCAAGGGGGATACTGGTGCATATAAGCACGCACTGTCATCCTCGTCAGATGAAGAGTTGATCAAACCTGCTGTAAAGCGCCCTAAACATGTGGAGGAGAGGCGTGTGAAGGAGAAACCGATCAGAGTTGAAAAGTCTTTCCCTTGCCCTAAAAGAAAAGCGAAGAATAAAAAGGGGCAGGATGAGTCTAAGTTGTGTAAAACGGTGAAGCCGAATAAGAACACACATGCCCCCCCGGCTTACAAAAATAAGCTTTTAGACTCAGAAACAGATGACTGTGACGTACATTGGGGCGGGATCAATGCTAATATAAAATCCCCAGTCATCCAGGCGAGACAAGAGAAGAGAAGATCGCACAGTAAGACCCCAAAGGTTGACAATACACCCAGCAAGAAACACCGTGAAAACACAGAGCAGGGGAAACAACAAGCACTCAGCAACTACCCAGTGGCTACAGCTTCACGGTGGAGTCCTGGTGCTACACAGTCACAGGTGCAGAGGCTAGATGTAGAGGCTGTAGACGTTGCTAATCTGACCAAGCAAGCCACGTGGCCTAGTGATACCCTTGATTCTGATCGAGAGGACCAGAGGGACCACAAGGATCACTCAAACCATCCGGACGAGAGTCCGTCAGAGGAAGAGAATCACTCAAACCATCCGGACGAGAGTCCATCAGAGGACGAGAATCACTCAAACCATCCGGACGAGAGTCTGTCAGAGGACGAGGATTCAGATCTGGGGGCCCCCCGTCTGGACTTCAAAAGTGACAAGACAAGGTGTGGCGAGTCCGAAACGGATTCAGACGATAACAATTGTGTCACACTTCATTTTTGATATTTGCTATCATGTCTTACAATGTGGTGAAAAAGCCAAGAGTTCCACTGGGGCCCAGCAGAGCTTCTATGATACAGTATTTGGAGCGTCTGGCAAATGCTGTGTGTGTGTCTCAGTTGGAGGAACCTTGTTCCGATGCAGCACTGTCATCTCAACATTCCAGTCCGGGACCCAAGGTTGTGCCTAATACTCTGGATAGATATTTAGTTAGGAAATGATTGTTTGGAAGGCCTAGGAACCTTTATTCCACTCTGTACTTGTGGATTCTGTTAAAACACATTAAAGTAAGTCACAGCCATTGAGTGTCTCGGTGTCATTATTTCACATGTGCACATATCATTCGTATCCCAATGAAGTTGACTCACAATCACAAGTTGTATAACCTGATGTTGTATTACTTGATGCAAATAATCACACAAACCGATGGGTACTGTCATATTTATTATACAATGAAAGAAAACTATGAAACAGATGTACAGCAAAGCATGTTCAGTGATTAACACACATTAGCTCACATACTTGACTTTGGACAGTGATATGTAGATGAGAGAAGTACAGCCAGCCAGCTGGGTCTATGACTTTGTAAGGACTCTTGGGAGTTTACACACCTGTTGTGTATAGCATGAGGCGTGGAACTGTACAGGGGTTTTGTGCTTTTAGTAGTGTGTCATGCTGAAAGTTGACATGTTCTGGAACAGAGCTCTAAGCGATCCCACAGTGCCCTCAGGACCCAGTAGAACCGTCAGGATCTTCACGCTGTAATATTCAACAGTGAACTCTGGAGTAGGTCCATCTTGCTTACACTTTGTGAACATTATGACAGGGGCCCACTTGGACAAGGGAGAAATAGCGTCATGTGTGAAACAGTTTCCGTCGTTGTCATGAAGTAACCTTGACCAGTCAAGTTGATCTACACAGGGGATCTTACAGAGTGCTGAATTCTTGAGCGACACCTTAGCGAAACCCCGCGTACAATCCAGTGTCGTCACCTCGAGCCTCACTGGTCCGAAAAGCTTGGCTTTCATCCTCAGTACTATGTCCCTAACCAGTGTCTTCAGCTTGGCAGCACATAAACCCTCTGCTGTCAAGTCTCGTTTGCAAGGCTTGGGTTGTCCGTACACCAGCACTTTAGTGTAACTTTTATCGGGAGCAGCTTCCTCTTCACCCATGTCAGTCAGCCAGTTGGGTATATCCGATGTGTAATCCTTGAATGTGAAATAGTTGCCATCTAGGGTCGATATGCTTGGCATGGTCCTTTCGCTGGGACCGAGGCTTCTCAAATGTACAATTGCCGTGGTCAGGATACACAATGCAGGTGTCTCGGGGTTCATCTCTCTGAGCTGTTTGCACAGTTCCGAATGGGGTAACCATTTTGTCAACATAATAACGCAGAGCCTGAGCAAGCCCTCACAATGTTCGCCAAACATGGAGGACTGGGACTTGTGGAAGTTCCTGCTGAGGTACGAGACAATGTCGATCATCACGGCTCCTCTACTGATTAGGATGTCGTTACACTCGGTCATGTGCGTTGGCAACAGCTTCCACTCTAAAGCAGCTTTGAGCATCAGACAAATCTGCAGCAGTAATCCGTGGGCCGAGAAAGGTGCGTCTGACATGTCCAATGTCGACACCTGCTTGCACCCTTCAAAGAACTGTGCGTACTGGAAGATGAACACACCGTTGCACCTAGAGCACTTAGAAAAGCCGTCTCGGGGACCAGCAAACATGAGAGGGAACATTTGGGTCATGCTTTGTGACAGGAGGACTACGTTGTCCTTGAAACATTTTATCTCCTTCTCGTTGTGACTCTTGAGAATCACCATGTGCGTGGAAATCTCTCCAGGGATCTGCTTGCTTCGTAGAATCACCTTGCCCGGAAACTCTACTGCCCGGTCATCGAGGCTCATCGACCCCGCGGACACACCGTCACTGTTGAGCGCATTGTCACCCAGAATGCTAGAGCTCAGCATTTGCACGGACTCTGTGCTCCGATGGCGGTTATGTGAAGAATCTAGCTGTTGCTCTTCCTGCTTGAGTGTCTGCATCTGTGTCCCGGCTGGTTGATGAGACCCTCGTTGAACAAGGGCCCTGGTTGAAGTACCCTCTCCCGGATCTGCAGAGTCCACTTTCAAGCGCCTGGCCTCAATCAGAATCTCTCTGTTGCCAGGTTTGCGTTTGTTATTGATCTGGTACACATCAGCAAGCTTTTTGACCTTGTTCGAGTACCACTGGTAAGGCTGTATTTGACCGGGAACCAGCCTCAAAATGTCTATTCCGTAGTAACATTTGACGTTGGATGCAATTCTAGTCAACGGACGTGCCGCTGCGACTGCATCTGTCATCAGTGTAGTGAGTCCCTCGGGGGCACAGTCGTCGCTGACTATGATGTCAGTCAATCTGTACTCCCCTGCGCATATGGACAGTGGGAGCGCTCTGTCAGGCACATTTGCCTCGCCAATGTCTCTACTCAAACATTTGTATCGTTTCTGGTTCAGCAGTTCGGCGGGAGACATTCTCTCCTGAGGGAAGAGCGTAATGCACAGTGCTCCTATCTGGACAAATGCCCTGTCATTATTGTCCAGGGCCATGCTCATGAGGGTTGCCTGTATCTGCTCACCGCTAGGTCTTGAGTCTTTGTATTTGGCGTGAAGGGCACGAGCATCGATTGCTTTCATGTAGCCATGTTCGAATGAGAGATTGTTCTCTGGATTATACACCCCAACCAATTTGGCTAGGTTTGCCGCGTATGTCTTTTTACAAAACCCTCTCTCAGTCCCATTCCTGTATGGTATCAAAGGTGAATGGTTGTACAGCTCCCACATCACGCAGTACCAGCTGAACACATCACTCCCCATGGTTGCATTCAAGCACCACATCACCTCCGGGGCCATGTTACAGCAGTTGCCCCGTGGCTGATCTGGGGTAGAGAAGTTGCACGCTGTGCCAAAGTCACTGATCTTGAAAGCAAACGGTATGGGGGTTCTATCTTTCTGGTGGCAAACCAAAATATTCCTGAATGTGATGTCCCGGTGCTGGATGGCTCTCGATCGTAGATAATCCAGTCCATGTAGGGTGTCCAGTTCCACCATGGGCACAACTGAGACGTTGTCAATGTTCCACATGAACTCATGCAGTGAGCAGAGGGCGCGTTCCATGATGAGTACGGCTCTACCGCCCAACTGGTATCCCGGGATGTCACACCAAAGGCCTCCAAACGTGCGCAGAATGTTGGCGTGTTTCATTGAAACCCCAATCATTAGCTCTTCCACTTGTGAGGCAATGTGTGCATAGCGATTGAATTCAGAGTCTATCACATGCGTGCTCCAGTTCACCATGTCTGGAAACAGGTTGGTTTTTGCAACAAGGTCCTTGTTGAGCGCCACGGTCACCCCAAAGCCTCCTCTTCCCAGGACCCTGTTCTTTGTGGTTATCAGTGTTTCTATGTCGATGGTACATTCAAAGTCCCCGGGTATGTTGGCATAGAGGCTCCAGGGACTGGCTTCTTTGGTCGAACTTAGAGGCTTGTACACTCGCCCAAATCCGTCTACGGGCACTTTGGATGTCTTGGGTTTAGTTGTGTCGTAGCTAAGGGCCAGGAAGCCATCTATTACAGGGTAATGCTCCTGACGAATTGCCACAGTTGACAGACTACAGCGTCCACACTTGGCAAACTCTGGGAATATGGGGCTCTTACGGTCGGTGAGCAATGCCCGCGCATATTTGAAGATGACGCTGGTATCCAGATTGTATGGGACTCCATCAAAGTTGACCACTAGGAACAATACTATCGCATCATAGCACGGTTGCTCCCGATTCTGTTTCATGTACACAATTACACGTCTCTTGCCCTCAAGCTGTGGTTCCGTGTCTACACTCACCACCGCCACATCGCGGAGCGTTGGGACAAGCCTATTGAGCACTGTAACAGTGTCTTCGTGTTGGCTGAGTGAGGAATTGCCACACTGTACCCCGAGCCAGTTCAGCACGCCGCACAAATCATTGTACGGCAAGGTCTTAACGTAATACAGATTGCACCGCTCCACCAGATGTGTCAATTTTTCCAAGTTGCATATGTCCCTGACGTGGGCCATTTTGCCAAGATCATCAACAACCGGACGCCCCGTGCTCATATCTGGCTAGTAAATAATACGAGATGAACGTTTCTCGTAGACAAGTTGTTTACTCTGAACATGCATCGTTGTCACTTTTCGAGTGCCTGATAGTGGCAGGTGCCCCAGCCACGGGATTGCTGCAAGACACGTTCAAATGTGAAAGCTCTCTCCAAACTACCTTGAATCTCTTGAGAGATATGTGGAAGAGAGCTGATGCATTGTACATACCAAAGGATGACCTAGATTCTCTCCACGCAATGGAGTGCAGTAGCACGGTGTATCGTGGAGCTCAAATCCCCAATCTGATAGTTGTGGACAATCGCAAACTCTCCAGATACTATATTTATCTTTTGTTTCGTTACTGCATGAGTTCCGCAGGGCCTGTGACACATAACCGCTGGATCAACATGTCTCATTGGGAAGCCAAGACTCAAACAGCTCCTTTAGTGGACATACCCGCAAGCTGGCTCGAGACTACGATGTGTACCAACTATCCTTCGGCTCCACCTATTCCCCATGGCGACATCCCAGGGTCCCAGATCAAGAGGTTTCTTCGTCAACCCCAGCAGCAACCCCAAGCTGTAGAGCGTGATCAACATGCATCAGCGCGTTGCAATGACAAGTACACAGTCCAACGCACCAAAACCTCCAAAGGCCCGGCTAATTCCAGGACTGTGTGTCGCGGTGGATATAATTCCACAGTTGACAGTGAAGAGGAATATTGAGAGTCCTTCTCTAAGTCATGTTGAACACTTTGGATGTGTTTGGTGCTACATCCACTCGGGGCTGTAAATCCGATGAGATGGGCCATGCATCCTACAGAGGCTTTTATCTGGAACGAGAGAGAGTAGATGAGTTTAGGTGCCTGCTGCCTGTTTAAGGCCCCTAATGGTTGTACACATCAAGCTGAGTACAACTTATACTATTTCAACCACCGCAAGACCAAGGACAGTTAACATACTTACCCCGGGACACGATATCCACGATCAGCGAGACCTCCTCCTGAATGTGGAGACACATAATACAGAATGTAACATGGCGCACCCAAAATTTGAACATGCACTCACAACTGACACACAGCACAGTAGCAACATGGTGTGTGGTGTGTGCCTGGACATGGTTGTAGCCAAGGAAAAGCCCATGGAGCGATGTTTTGCAATTCTGCCAAACTGTAGTCACTGCTACTGTCTGAAGTGCATCCAATCATGGAAGCAGGTGTCACACAGAAACAAGAAAACTGGTTTGTCATGTCCAGAGTGTCGAACTGCATCATGTTATTACATCAAGAGTCGTCACCGGGTGGTAGATGAATTTGAGAAGCAGAAGTTGATTCAAAGACAAAAGAATGTAATGGCAGCTATACCGTGTCGAGACTTTAGTTGGGGTCGTGGCATATGCAATTTGGGGCCAGAATGCTTTTACAAACACGAGCACAGACGGGGACCCACTCTGCTGTTTCTGCAACCAATGCGAGCCCGTGAGCAGTATCCAAACCCCGTGGGAGTTCATCACCATTTCCGACAGCCTACGGGACCTCACCAACTGTTTCCACGGCCAATTGGAGGTCATCAGATGTGGAGCCCATGGGAGCTCATGGGCAGCCCCTGGGGGAACTTCCACAGCCCACGAGTGTCCAGCACCCATGTCCACAGCCCATGGGATCTCGGTTTCAACACATGAGAGCACATTTGGGTATATGCCGAAGAGAACGTGGACCAAGATTAACCTGAGCAACAGACACTTGAGAACCCACAGACCAGTGTATTTGGTCAGGACCGTAGTGTTATTGCTAGCCATATAATATCCAAATAAGTTTTATATTCAGCCTGTATGTCAGTGGCTTGCCTGTGTCTACATTGACTGTGTACCTTGTTTTCACATTTCTCTTGACACGACCTTGTGTATTGTTTGTTTCTGCTCTAATGTGTAGTATTTTAATACTAATTAATAAAGTTGTAGTCATTGACACGACTCATTTATTATGGAAGTGACTAGCGTTGGGTGCTTTACAAAAAGTATTGAAGTACATGATGTACAGATATAACAAGGATCCAGGTTTACTTTGCAAAAGTGAAGTATAGAAATAAAACACAAGAACAAATGTAACAGTGTATAGATGCTAGACATCCTACCATTGTAGCTAAGAACATGTTATAAAAAAGTAATAACTAGATTGACATACAATGGTCCGTGGACACATTGATGCACCTGATCAAAAGCAGAGGCAGAAAGTGCGGTGAGATCATAATTAGCACTTTGAGATTCTTTTATAAAACATGCTTTACAAATAATATTTATTATTATTATTATAATTAAGTTCAAATGCGGAGGCAGAAAGCACATCGTGCAGTGAGATCATAATTAGCACTTTGAGAATCCTTTATGAAAACTGCTTTACAAGTCATATTTATTATTATTATTATTATTACTATTATTATAATTAAGTTCAAAAGCGGAGGCACATAGTACAACGTGCGGTGAGATTACATTACTGGACAACCTTTACTGTAACACAGAACAGCCCAAGAGTCCTTACAAGGGACCGTACACAGTGTTTGTGTTAACACACTGGAAGCTGACAGCCTTAGCATTTCTTTTGTTGCAATGTGCGAACTCATCAACAATGTTGATACAAACACCTGTAACACTGGGGTCAGCGAATATGGTGTCTGCTGCCTTGAGGTTCAAATGGTAATTCATATCATGTTTGGTCTTGACCTGTGAGACGTTAGGGATCATGCATCTCATTCCAATCTTGGAAGCCAAGTAAGCTATGAAATGAACGAAAGTGGAACCTTGTGAAGGCTTACAATCTAAAACCACATTGAGCTCCCTGTCTGGTGATGTGTATTGAGCTGTAAACCACTGACGGAGATAAAACACCATCTGTGTGAACTTTGGAGAATCTGTATAGCTTCTCAGATCATTGTCAACAAGAGAGACTACCCTAGGTGGCCCACTGCCAGTCTCATCGGTACACCACATAGCCAGGATTATCTGTTTCTTCAACACAAAGCAGCAAAAGTGAAACTTGTAGCAACCGAGTGTCACACCAAACAAATTTGGCAGGTAGTCATTGGGGGCGAACATATACTCCATTTTTTGTGGAGCATGGGTTGCCACAATAACGTGATCCCAGAACCCAGGTACATGAGAGATGCAGACATATCTGTTGGCCATGTCCACTGGCATAGGTTTGTTTGCCCAGTACTTGAAGGTCATAGTCTCTTTTTCATCTTGAACGAGGATGTCGAAGGCTGTATGGAGCACAAAAGCACAATCATGAGTCTCAGGTACATTTAGCGAATGTGATATAGATGGTAGATAAACTAGTACACCCACCGCGGTCCAGATCCTTCACACTGGGAGGCTGGTCTTGAGTCAGGATCCGCTGCACACATTCATTGATTTCCTCGTTGGTCTTGAAAGGGTCAGCGTTGCTGAGCTCAAGGTCCCAATCTCCTATCTTGTCCAGAACAGGGCAACTGGTGAGGTTGTTGGCAATTGTACTCACCAGACCGTTTTTCGGTTTTAGTTTGCACAGCCTACACGGATTACCATTACGGTAACAGATTGTGCAGGTTACACAGTGGCACTCACATTGCATTGCCCTGTTGAGCTCAATCAGATATCCATCACATGTAACGGCCCTGTTGAACATGTTTTTACATGTGGAACACAAGACCGATTCCGTCACCACATTCAGTAGCGTGTCCGAAGTCACAGT